>CM061532.1:66294689-66994994 GCA_030545055.2 Neoaliturus tenellus
TTCTACTCGACCGATTTTATTAATTAATTGGTCATTGGAAAGCTTCATTCGTTTAGATATACAAATAATTAATTATGAAAGTAGTATTTTTTAATAATTAATGGTGCAAAAGTATAAACAAATGTTTTCTGTAAAAATAGGCCTACATTAAAAAATGTTTCTTAACCAGATATATTTTCGACATAACACTTTTTCCTTTAACAATATTATGGTAGGTTGCATACTTTTGGTATATTGCAGGGATTACAACAGACCAAGTTCCTAATTAATGTAAGCTTTAAATATTTCAATAGATAAAATAATAATTAAAATTGTGAACAAAAATGTGAGTAGTAAAAACAGTGACAAAAAATCATTTATTATCTATATATATTTTTGTTATTTATTTTGTTGTTTAAATTATAGAGTTTTCATTATCAAATTAGATTAAATCCATATTTAATTTTAAGTCACTGAGAAGCTATCCCCATATCAAAAACCTTTCATGCAAATATATTGCCATTAGTTATACCTTGATTGAAAACTAACAATTAATAAATAACCATGGTAATGTTTTCATTTCAAACATTCTTTGAACAAGTAAAAATAATTCTTGTAAGTGCAGTTACCGGTATTGTAATCTTTGTTGGATGCTCTTGCCTAAGTATTTGCAAGTGGCTAAATATTCAAGAGACTCAAGATGACGAGGTGAAGCTACTGCCCAAGCTAAAAATAAAGCAACCCAGGCATCCCCCCCCCTCCCAACCGCTGAGAAAGCGACTCTGTATAAATTGTCTGACTTGGATAAAGTCACATAGGGAGACCAACAGTAAATACTCGCCGCAATTCCCGTCCCAGACAAGAGGAGCACAACCATCATTGAGGTGGCAGCCAGAAAGAGGCATCACGAAAGGAGGTAGCTCGGAGGAGCCAGCCCGGAGGAGGCAGCCCTGAGCAGGAGGCAGCCCGGAGGAGGAGGCAGCCCTTTGAACATCAGTCCCGGGTCTTGGCCGTGAAGTTAAGGGTGCAGTTTGGTCACCCAATACCCTACAGAAAACTTGTAAGAATTGGAAAATTTCAAGATCCACAGGAGTATCCTGTTCAAGGCCATCATGGCTGCAGATTGGAGTGGCCATCAATCATGCACCTTTGTTGTCTTTGGTCCAGATAACAACTTCTTTGAACTGGAAAAAGGAGAAGTCACGGTAATTCGTTCACAGATTTTGATTACAGACTTGATTTAAAGCTTTTATCTCAAAGGGTTGTTGTTGAATGAATGAGCTACTTGCACAGAATGAGTACTAGCATAATCATCAGTCATTACTGACAGTGACGGGTATTTGCAGATTATTTCTCTGTTTCACAATAGTGTGTCAGAAAAACTCAACTTTTTATCAATATTTTAACTGCTCCTCATGCACTATTAGCGCTTATTCGGGTCTAAAGTCACGATGCGTAACATATATCTGTATATTAATAGGCAAGCATGTTTCGTTTCCTCCTTTTTTTCTCAGCTCGTATGCATCGTAGGGTAAATCCGCTTAGGAAGGCAGTTGCCTGTAGATGAGCAGAATCCCTGTGTATTCACATCGACTCCCAGGGATAAGCCCCACAGGCTTTCAAGTTTCAATGTTAATCTTATAAGGATAATTAAATGAATCATTAGACAGCTGTTGTAATATTTCAGTTGTTGTATTTCAGCAATAAAACATTTATCTTAATTGGCTCAAGATCAACTAAATTTTTGGTCGAATTTCGACCAGTGGCGATCCCTATATAGTTTGAAGTATTCAATTCCTTCTAACGGGTCAAATTAATTTATTTCAATAAATATTCCTAGATAAAAGGTAACCTTCGAAGTAATTACTAAATAGACCTTTGCGACCTAAAAATATAAACACTCACCTAAGACGATATGAATTTCAGCATTTTGAAACCACTTCAAAATAATAATTTTTAATCCTTACTTTGAAGAAATATAATAATAAAATATAAAAAACGTATCTAATTTTGCATATTTAGTGATTCTGTAAAATACAATATTCTTCTGAGACCGCAGGAATATTTCTATTTTCTACAGTTTGACCAGTTATATTTCTTACATTGTACAAAACTAACTAACTTCCGAGTTTAAAATTCTGCTTAAAACCGTTATAGCCCCTGTTGTATCTTTTATAATCAGCTGATCAGCTGTTTCAGTTGCTATTAATTATTCTAGTTTATTCTGTTTACAGTTTTTGTTTACATGTTTCAAAAATGTGCATTTCAATAAATTTTATAGAGTTATTTCGAATGCGTGCTTATTTAAAACACTCTTATTACAGAAAGTCACTACAGTAAAAGTTGGCGACGAGAAAAATTTGGCTACATTTCAATTCTATAATTATCTTTCAATCATAAAACATAGTTAATCTTGCAACACTTTCAAACAGTATTCAAAATTTCAATACTTCAAAATGGATGCCGATCAGTTTACCGCACTACTAAAAGCATTCACGGAAAGCCAAGTCACACTCGCAACCACGCTGGCTACGAAGATCACGGAGCAACTACGTTCAGAACGCCAAGAACATCAAAGTAATGTACCAGTGAGTAACATTCAACCATTTGAAAACTTTGACCAGAATAAAGAAAAGTTTAAAAACTATTTGGAACGTTTTGAAAATTACCTAGCAGTTAAAAATATTTCAGATGAAAACAAAAAGGCACAAATTCTTTGCGCTTCAATTGGCTCTGTTCATTATAACAATCTTTCTGCACTAATTGGCCCTGAAAAACCAATCAAAGACTTAGATTTTCAAACCTTAGTTAAGTCATTGAATGAAATGCTTTCTCCTCACAGGAATGTTGTAGTCTCACAACATTACTTTCTAAGTACGTATCAAAAACCTAACCAATCAATTCCAGAATATGTAGCTTCACTACAAAAGGACTTAACTGAATGTGAGTTTACGGTCCAGTGTGAGTGCACCAAACATGTTTCAGTTTCAGACTTATTCTTAAGAGCCCAGTTCATCAGGGGGTTAAAAGATGACTGGATCCGTGAACAGTTATTACAATCAGATACATCCTCTTTCAAAGACATTCTAACAAAGGCTACTGCCTTAGAAGCATCCCGATTAGAAACCCAAGTCCTTAACAAACATCAACCTTCTCATTCAACCAATGTTGACATCAATAAAATTTCAAATAGGCAAACAGGTAAAGCCCGTGCTAGAAGTGTTTCAAATCATCGTAATACACGGAAATCCAGGACGGAATATTCTAACTCAAGAAATTCAAGGTCCAAAGTCGACTACAATCGCCTAGGTATTGCAGACCTTTGTTTTCGTTGCGGACGAAATAACCACCGCGCATCTGAATGCCGCACAAGTAAATCACGCCTTCATTGCACTTCCTGTTCAAAACAAGGGCATGTTGCTAAAGTGTGCATTTCGAGTCAGATGAAGAACAAACTTTCAAATGACTATTCTAACTCCAGTTCTACAAAATATGTTAATTCAACTTCTGATGAAATCCCTTTAGGTTTAAATAAAGTCACGGAAATCCTTCCTGATAACACTCCTGCACATGACGTAATTGATATTTTCGACCACAGTCAACGACCAGTTGCATTAGATTCAGACAAATATTTTGTTACAGTGCACATAAATCAAAAGCCTATGCGATTTGAAGTAGACTCAGGGGCTGGTTTTACACTCATTCCTGAAAATGACTTCAAAGATTTGAATCTCAATGTCACCCTTAGCCCAACTAATGTTTACTTTCGAGCGTATACAAACGAAGTATTTCGACCCTTGGGGAAGGTTACGATTGAGGTTACCTATAAGAATGTTAAGTCAACTGAGGACATGTACATTGTTCCAAATGGTCGTCCTGCAGTCCTTGGACGAGTTTGGATCCGACATCTTAAAATCAGCCTCCAGGAAATCGACCGAAACCCAGTACCGGTGCAAGACAGTTGTTTCAATGCTTCAAAAACAGTATTTTCTATTGAGGACATATTTTCTGATTTTTCTACTGTATTCGAACAGAAAATTGGCTGCATACCAAATCATACAGTGTCCCTCCATCTTCGTGAGAATGCTAGTCCGGTTTACACCAAAGAGCGTAATGTCCCTTTTGCCCTACGAACTCAAGTCGAAGAGGAGCTTAACAGTCTTGAAGCAGCCGGCATAATATCTAAAGTCGATGCTAGCGATTGGGGATCACCCTTGGTAGTAATTCCCAAAGGGAACGGTACTGTACGGTTATGCGTAGACTATAAAACAGGCGTAAATGATCGTCTAGTTTCAGCAAACTTTCCAATCAAACACATTCCAGATGTTTTACACAGTTTACGGGATTCAAGGTTTTTCTGCAAACTTGACATTTACAAGGCGTATTTGCACATCCCAGTCGACCCGGAAAGCAGTAAAATTCAAACTATCACTACACACCGGGGTACATATTCAATGCACAGACTTAGCTTCGGGATTAAAACGGCACCCGCAGAGTTCAATCGCATCTTATCCCAAATTCTATCAGGTTTGCCCAAGACTGAGGTTTATTTCGACGACATAATTGTGCACGGTACCACCAAAGATGAGTGCTATGCCAACCTTAGATCATGTCTTTCGCGCCTTGAGGAACACGACCTACACTTAAACAAAGACAAATGTAAGTTTTTCTGTGAAAAGATCGAATATCTTGGTCATGTAATTCAACACAATCAGATTTCAAAGTGCCCTCAAAAGATTCGAGCTGTTTGTGAAATGCCGAGACCTAGGAACGTTGAAGATGTCCGGAAATTCCTTGGAATGGTCACATACTACTCGCGGTTCATACCAGATTTATCTACAAAAACAGCACCACTTCGACAGCTTCTACAGAAAAATCGAAAGTTTCATTGGTCTAAAGATTGCCAAGCCGCTTTTGACTGTCTCAAGGGAGAAATGACTTCCGACCGTGTTCTTGTGCCATACGACCCTCACCATCCAATTGTCTTAACTTGTGATGCCAGTCCAACGGGAATTGCCGCAGTGATGAGTCACATCATCGAAGGCGAAGAAAAGCCGATATCGTACGCATCCAGATCGTTAACTGCTTCAGAGCGTAATTACAGTCAGCTCGATCGCGAAGCACTTGCCATCGTGTTTGGGGTAAGCCACTTCTACAATTATTTATATGGTATACACTTCACACTGACCACTGACAATGCCCCACTTACTAGAATCTTCCATGAAAGTAAATCCTTACCTCCTATGACTTCCAGTAGACTACTGCGTTACGCATCGTACTTGTCAGGATTCAATTATTCTATACGATTTAAAAAGGGAGAGGCCAATGCCAACGTAGATTGTTTGTCACGAGCTCCAGTAATTCAAGAATCCGGAACTATAGATGTTTTCCTAAATAATGAAACTGCCACTTTCCATTCAGAGACAATATTCGAAATATCATCTGAAAATCTAAATGCAGATATCTTGGCACAGGAAACCGAAGCAGACCAGAATCTTAAAGAAATTAAACAAAAACTACTTACCTCATCTACAGATCTACCCTACACTCTCGATAATGGAGTAATTTTCAAAGAAAACCGTGTTGTTATTCCAAAGAGCCTTCAACCCCATGTCTTACAGCAACTTCACGCTACTCACATCGGAATCACAAAAATGAAGCAACTGGCCCGAAGATATGTATATTGGCAAGGAATCGACAAGGATATAGAAAAGTTAGTCCAAGCCTGTGAAAATTGCGCTCACATCAAGTTCAATCCTAAGAAAGCGCCTTTACACCCATGGGCAGAACCCGAAGGCAACTGGGAGCGCATACATATAGACTATGCTGGACCCTTTCAAAATTGCTACTTCCTTGTTTGTGTTTGTGCGAAATCAAAATGGGTCGAAGTTAAGGTCTTAAGGAACGCGCCTTCATCTTCTGACACAATAATTCTTCTCGACAACATCTTCTCATCTCATGGTTATCCTCAAGTAATGGTTTCGGACAACGCTTCTATATTTACCAGTACAGAATTTAAATCATATTGTTCTTCAAATGGCATATTTCAAAAACTAATTGCACCTGGACATGCTGCTACAAATGGACTCGCCGAAAGAACAGTTCAAACCTTGAAACAACGACTGAAGGCCCTCGGAAGCGATTCTCGACCAGTTCACACCAAAGTTCAGGAAATCCTCCTACACTACCGTGCAACTCCTCTTTCCAATGGACAGTCACCAGCAGAACGATACCTAAATCGTCAAATACGCATAAAGCTAGATGCCCTGCGGCCCTATCATAGTACGAAGAATCCTCCCTCGAAATTTCGAGTACGATCATTTAACGTCGGGGAGAGAGTCCTCGTAAGAGAATATTCAGCTAACAACAAATATATTTGGACTCTTGGAGAAATTGTTGAAAAACTAGGAGTACTGCACTACATTGTGAAGTTAGATTCTGGCAGAACATTGAAGCGACATCTAGATCAACTTCTTAGAACAGAAGTGAAGAAAGTACACTTCAAGACCACTGACGAGAAAGTGCCAGAAAATAATAAATCCAAACCAATTCAAATCCCAAGCATTGTTCGACGTCAAGAACCCATTATACCTCGACAAGAACATCCAGTTCCAGAATTGGTGAATGACAGACCACCTCCACAAAATTGTCAAGTACCAATCCAACCACCACTTCGTCGTTCTACAAGAGTACGTAAGCCTCCAGAACATCTGAACGATTACGTCTTGTCATGAAGTTCCAAAATAAGTGGGGGAGACTGTTGTATCTTTTATAATCAGCTGATCAGCTGTTTCAGTTGCTATTAATTATTCTAGTTTATTCTGTTTACAGTTTTTGTTTACATGTTTCAAAAATGTGCATTTCAATAAATTTTATAGAGTTATTTCGAATGCGTGCTTATTTAAAACACTCTTATTACAGAAAGTCACTACATTTAGGGGAAAGTATCCAAATTAGGGGTAGGGTGAGTGCACCAGTGAATGACCACCCCCCAGTGAATGACCGTTTCGTATAAAAAACAGTAGGCTATATTAAGCTTTACCTTTTGCCTAGCCCATCATAAACGGTCTTAAAAGTAACTACGGATTCTGATTTGGATCCTCCCTGTCACTGGTTAAAAAAGAAAGTGTGAAACATCTGTTTGTAACACAAACAAAATTAAGTGTTCCACCCAGTTCATCTTCAATCTTCCCCATTATAGCGTATCGAACAAACAAGGTTAGCTGTATTTTTAATTGTTCTTTGATTATTGATTGAAACTGCAATATGATAAATGTAATTAACAGTAAACATGTTAAGGTACAGTTCTGTACGCATTTTAATACCGAAATCATAACCAGCAATTTAATTTTACGGCCGGTCATTTACTGGATCACAACTATTGGTATAACCAGTGAATGACCATATCGGTCATTCACTAGATTTTGATCAATTTTCTTTAAACGTTTTGGAAACAACGTTTTCTGGCAGATTAAGTGCTAGGAAACAGTAAAAATACATCAGAAATCATGTGGGTACAATAAACCAAAATTTGACCGGGGCTTAATGTTTACGGAAATTTACTACAAGAACAGTGGTCATTCACTAGAATCTCTATTTTAACTATCTGGAAATGGTTAGTGTTGTTAATATACAGGGTTCCAGCTTCGACTCTGTGAGAATCTTAACAGCTTATGCGGTGGCAAGGAGGGAGAGTGGTGTTAATACAATTTTAAAATGCGATGTAACATGTATTTTCTGTCTGTCGGTATGTATGCATTTTATTTTATATAAATATCATTGTCTCAAAAACGATGATAGATAAATAAATAATAAAATGTTGTAGGTAAGATTAACATTTGGTTTAAATTTCATTTTTGTATAACTTTCAGTTCCAAAATGGTGGTACTTTAAGCGATTTTCAATGTTAAATTTATTAGAGGCCATACAATATTTTTTTTAATTTGCAAGTGTAGTATACCAGCTGTTTTTATAATCACATGTTATAAAAACATCTTTTATATTTTTGTCATTCTGTTTGTTTACTTTTGCATGTTGTTTTAAAAATAAAGCTTACAACCTCAATTTATTTAATTTTATCTATTTAGTGTAGTATTTTATAATGGCGCAGTCGAAAAATAACGAATTTAAGTACAATACATTTGACGGGATATCAGAAGAATGGATGTACTGGTACGAACGACTGAAAATTGCTTTACGCAACGACAACATTAAGAATGAGGACAAGAAACGTGACATTTTATTGGGACACTTGGGACCACAACCTTTCAAAGTGGTATTTGACTCGATACATCCTACACCTGTGAGTAGTATAGGATTTAATGATGTTGTAGAAATACTAAATAAATATTACTCCAAACCGAATGCCCCACTTTCACAAAGAGTTATATTCTCACGGCGTTTTAGACAAGATGGTGAGTCTATAAGTCATTTTGAACTAGCCTTAAGATCTCTTGCCGGGCAATGCAATTTCGGTCAGGGATTAGATGAACGATTAAGAGACCAATTTATACTGGGTATAAATAACGACAAGTGGCAACTAGAACTTTTAAGGCTTCACGCGTCTACATCAACCTCATTTTCAAGTGTGATTGACTCAGCAACGTTACTCGAAAATATCGATGTCCAACAACAGGAAATGCGGAACCCAAAGGTATTTCGAGTGAATGTTTCTAAACAAGCTAAAGCATTACCGGTAAGTCATAAACAACCTACAAACCAATGTAAAACAGACAAAAGCAATGTTATTCGTCTAAACAAAACAATACATTGTTTCCGTTGTGGGAATAAGAAGCACTCAATCGACGAGGAGTGTCCTGCTATGGGCGCTGTTTGCAAAGCTTGTAGTGTCAATAATCACTTTTCTCGGGCATGTCTCAAGGTCGGAAATGCTATCATTGCTAAAACCAAACGTGTAAACAATGTTCAAAATGTTTGCGATGATGACGAACTTTCCTGTTCTGACATAGACCAAATAAGAACTTTGGAAAAAGGTTCAAAAGTAATTATCAACGTAGAAATAAACAAAAATGTAGTGAAAATGTTATATGATCCAGGGGCAGCTTTTAGCATCATTGGGGAAAATCTGTGGAAGAGTCTTGGGGCACCCAAACTCTCTCCTACTAACAATCTTACTGCATACACAGGAGTACAAATCGAAACGCTAGGAGAAACGTCAGTAAATGTAAATGCGTTCGGTTGCTCAAAAAAATTAAAGTTGATTGTTGTTAAGAAAAATGACATTCCTCTATTCGGGTTGGATTGGGTCCTCAAGTTCAATCTGCCCTTGCCAGCTGGTGCTAAAGTATGTACTGTCACTCAACAATCGAAAAACGACCCTCTTTCGAATACTCCGCAGTTGGTAAACGAGATTATTAAGGACTTTCCGGAGGTGTTCGACCCCACACAAGGCACCATTAAAAACTGCAAGGTTTTATTTCAACTGTCACAAGATGCCATTCCAGTTGTCTCGAAACCACGGCCCGTACCATTTTCGTTGCGTAAAGCGGTAGAGGACGAACTCCAACGATTAGTAGAAAACCAAGTCCTTATACCGATAAGTACAAGTGAGGAGCCCATTACATGGTCCTCGCCTATTGTGATTGTAGTGAAACCTTCGGGAGCAGTACGCATATGTGCTGATTTCAAAAACACGATTAACAAGTACATGCTTTCAGACAATTACCCGATGCCTAGATTTGAAGAGATCACTTCTAAGCTCACAGGAGGGCAGCAATTTACTGTCATCGATTTAAAAGATGCGTACTTACAAATGGAAGTTGACACATCAGTGCAAAAATATTTAACTGTCTCCACGCACAAAGGGTTCTTCAGATATTCTCGACTTCCTTTCGGCATAAAGATTGCAACAGGAGTTTTTCAGCGTAAAATGGATCAAGTCTTGACTGGTTTAGACGGAGTTGCATGTCTTCTAGATGACGTAATAATCACAGCTCCCACCCGAGATGAACATGTAAGTCGGGTCAGGGAGGTCCTTAAACGTTTTTCAGAAAACGGTATCCGTGCCCAGATTTCGAAATGTAGGTGGTTTCAAGATTCTGTCAAATACTTGGGCCATCAGATCGATAAAACTGGCATACACCCGACAACTGAACACTTGGAAGCAATAAAAAATATGCCCTCACCAAAAAATGTCAAGGAGTTACGGTCATTTCTGGGATCAGTAAACTACTACAGCAAGTTCATTCCTCACCTACAGTCTGTTTGCACACCCTTACACAAGCTACTAAAAAAAGAGGAAAGGTGGCACTGGACAGAAAAACACGAGAGAATAGCAACACGGCTAAGACACCTTCTAAGCACAGCTGATACGTTAGCTCACTATGATGAATCTTTACCCCTAATATTGGCTACCGATGCAAGTGATGTAGGTCTGGGCGCTGCTCTTTTTCACAGATACCCAAACGGAACTGAGAGACCGATAATGTTCGCATCTAGACGACTTGACTCTGCCGAAAGCCGATATATTGTAGTAGAAAAAGAAGCATTAGGGTTGATTTTTGGCGTCACACGGTTCGAACAATACCTCTATGGTAGACGTTTCGAGATACGCACGGACCACAAAGCTTTAATTAAACTTTTCGGTGAACATGATGCAATTCCAAGAGTAGTTTCAAATCGAATTGCAAGGTGGGCATTGACGTTAAGTTCGTACGACTACTTCATAACACATCAAACAGGAAAAGAAAACAAAACAGCCGACATGTTATCAAGATTTCCGCTTGAAAAACAAACGAAGTCATTTGAAGAGCGTCAAGGAGAGAGCAATGGAGCACACCTTTTCCACCTTAGATCGCAAGATCTACCGTTGACGTCAAAGTGCTTACAAGACGCAACTAAGAATGACCCAACTCTCTCTAAGGTAATAAATTACCTCAGAAGTAATTGGCCGACAGACATCGCCCAACAAGATCTCTTACCATACCATAATAAGAGAGATGAACTTTCTTTTGAAAATGGTGTCCTTCTCTGGATGGGGCGCATAATTATACCCACAAAACTGAGAACTAGAGTAATGGAGGAACTCCACGAAGGTCATCCAGGTATCGTGGCGATGAAGGCAAAAGCACGATTCCAAGTATGGTGGCCAAAAGTGGATAAGGATCTTGAAGAACACGTAAAACACTGTGTTGGATGTCAAGAGAACAGGTGTAAAGACCCTGAAATGCCACTTTTCTCATGGCCGGTTCCATCAGAAGTCTGGTCGAGGATACACATTGACTTTGCGGGGCCGTTTCTCGGGAAAATGTGGTTAATTGTGGTCGACGCTCGATCAAAATGGCTCGAGGTGATTCAAACGTCATCGACCACAACAAAGTCGACCATCAGTATCTTAGAAGATTTGTTCTCGAAATTCGGGTATCCAAGAGTCATTGTGAGTGACAACGGTCCACAGCTAACGTCACATGAATTCCAGAAATTTTGTAAAGATCTGAACATTAAACATGCTCTCATCACGCCATATCACCCAAAAAGTAACGGTTTAGCTGAGAGATGTGTTCGCACTTTCAAAGAACGAATGAATGCGTCCCGAAACAATCCTGGAACTACCCAAGAGAAGCTTAACAAGTTCTTGTTTGCATATAGGACATCACCGAAAAGATCAACTGGAAAATCACCAGCTTTTATGATGTTTGGCCGTGAACTTCGTTCACAATTAGATCTACTTATTCCTAACGCAGATGACAAAGCAGATGAAGAATTGGTGCGACAGCGATTAAACAGACATGAATCAAAAGAAAAGGTATTCAAAGAAGATGATGCCGTATGGGTATTGAACACATCGGGCTCAGGTTTCAAAAGAGGCAAGATAGTGAAAGTAAACGGGCCATATTCCTATCTGGTGAACATTGATGGAATAAACAGGCGATGTCATGCTGACCATATGCGATTGGCGGATAACCCTTAGAAGAAGGGGAAAAGTGTAGTATACCAGCTGTTTTTATAATCACATGTTATAAAAACATCTTTTATATTTTTGTCATTCTGTTTGTTTACTTTTGCATGTTGTTTTAAAAATAAAGCTTACAACCTCAATTTATTTAATTTTATCTATTTAATGTAGTATTTTATAGCAAGAAATACAATATTTACGCAATTATTGTGTGTATTTTTTGTGTGGTGGCTTTTGTCTCAATTGACCTTTAACAATTTTTAACGGTCATTCACTGGTGCATTCTTCCAAATAGTTGGTATTCTGATACCAATGAATGACCGGTCATTCACTGGGGAAACACCGGTCATTAACTGGTGGATAGGCGGCCATTCACTGGTGCAATGATTTATGTATGATAAATTGTATTTTTCAATACTCTGTTTTAACATAATGCATTAAGTTTTACCATTAGGAACTACAGAAGAATATGGTTAAGACATTTAAACTATTCCCTACACTGTATCGTAAAAGCCTGTTTTACCATGTAAGATTCAAGTGGAAATTCATCCTTAAACGGTCATTCACTGGTGCACTCACCCTACGGAAATAATAAAACTGTTTTTATTTCATTGAAGTTTTAACATCTATTAATATTATTATATTATAATTGAGAACACCTTGATTAAAAAAGGAGCAATTGAATAACTGAAAGAAATGTCACAAAATCTGATTAATGTGTCGCAATGCGCAAAGGCGTCCCACTTGGTACATAAATTTGCTCATTCATAAACCACAAATGTCAAATGTAATCGATTAACCGACAGCTGAAATAATCCATCCCACCGAGGAACTGCTCGAACAAATGAGTCATAAATCTCAGCTCATAGTGATAACAAGGATTGATTTGAGGGTGTCAGGAGCTTGGAGCCTCGTTTGGGGAGAGTGGCGTGAAGCAGAGGAGAGACAAGGCTGTAGCTCATCGTCACTTCATGAACATTCCGCTGTAGATCGCGGCCTACTCGCTGGAATATTCTATTCAGTGGATTTTACGTCACCCACTCGTAAAACAGGATATACCACTCATATACTCTATGGAAGTCAAGTATACGTATATATATTTTTATAGCCAAGATGCCGTCAATCTTCACTCATAAAACTGTGCTCTACTTTGTAAATGAAATAAACGAAACTTTAATAATGTTTAGTTCTTTTAAAATTTAACTTTTAATTCTCTTTGTCGTGTAACAACGTATTCATTGACTGAAAATAAACGTAGCTAAAAAAGTATACATACGAAAACACCCATGCAGTACGTAAAATATAAGTATCTTACATGAGTATATCCACCCTTTTTTATTTCCCACCATTTACTTACCGTTTATGAGTGTCATTAATTGTCCAAAGTAAATATTAAACTCCTAAAAATACATAAAACAAAATTAAAGAAGGAAATTTTCTTACGGTTGATGGGAGAGGATTTTTTTATAAGGAATTTCATGAAAACTATTTTGATCGTTAGTATTGCTTTGATGGGCAGCGGACTTATGGAATGTAACTAATCGTACTCAGAAATAGGTGTATAGATTAAGAACGTATATTTAATTTCTGATTATTTCATCAATGTATGTCATGTATTTAAATTTTTCGTATCTATTCCTATCGAATTGTATACAAGTGCTAGATCCTCAGTTATTATTTTAAAAAAATCTTGTAAATACAAATAATTTTAAAACAATATAATAATTAACTTAGTGTACTATAATTTAACTGATAATTCGGACGATTATTAACGTATAGACGAAAAACAGTATTCTAAAATTATGAATTCCACTAAAATAAAAAATGATGATGAAAATTTCTTTATCAGACCTTTACCTGCTTGTTAATAATAAAAAATGAAAAGTATGTGGTAAAGTATAGGTATGTAATTCAGTTAATGATAATTTTAATAATTTTTTTATTTGCATCACCAGCAGTTAGTTTGGTGGGGATGGATAATTGATGCTGATTAAATGTTGATTGAATTTGACTGCGTCACATTCTCCAAATTTACACAATCAATCAAAAATTCATTAACTTATCCATGTTGACCTTTAACAAATGATTACTTTATTTCATATTATAAACTATGACATTCGTAATTCTCTGTAAGAGTATTTTCAAAATCCATCTTAGAAAAAGATGATAAGATTTATTTTGTTTCCTTTATAGGAAATTTTCAATGAGGAAGAATAGCCTATTAATCAGATGTTTTGATGTGTTTCAAGTCCCCAAGTGACAAAAGCACTCACCAGTCAAATTCATATTTATTATTAAAGTACAATAATTCGTTATGCTCGCCATGGAATCATAAATCCTTAAATGTTAATGGTATATGTTAATTTTTATGTTATATGCCTGAATAACTAAGTTTCATTTTAAGACAAACCTTTTTAATATTTTTTACTAAATCCTCATGAAATGTTAATGAATTTTAAAATATGCGAGTAATATGGCCACAGGTTAATTATTTTTATATTAATTTTATTTAAGCTTCAAAATTGTCATTTTTGTTCTTTTATCTACGGCCGGTGCAAAATGCACTTATAATAATTTTACGGTACCATTAGGAGATAAATAATAATTAAAGAGGTAGATTACTAAACCGAATTCAAACCCGTGTGACATGATGAGGTCTTAAACATACAGGTTTCGCATTAAAATGCAGGTTCTAGACCAATAAGATCTTAGCATTTTAATAAACTTCTTATGCTTATTACTTCTGAGGAATCGTACCAATTACCACGTAGTGGCATGAGACCAGTAAAATTCCAAGGATGGGATGAAAATGTAAAAAGTAAAATCTGCTAATTTTGTAGTCAAAACTCCAAATTAGAGGTCATCGATCTTATATAGGCACCTTCAAACGAGATAAGATTTTAGCTTGCGCTTAAAGCTGTTTTTGTTCTCATCTGATCTGAGTTCAAAATTGGCACTTTTTGAAAAATTTTCGCTACAGCATAACCTGGTTTGAATAAAAAAAAGGTAAAAAAGGTTTAAGTTGTGCATTGCAGCAGATCTTACATTTCTATTTCTAAGTTAAATGCCGAAAATAGTCCGATGTAAATTTTAACAGCTGTGTCCCCCTCACCCCCTCACGCCCTGCAATGTTGTCATTTGTGTTTATGTTTACCATATGTGTAATACAGTATACAAATGTGTTTCAGCATAAATTTGACAATAATATATGGACTCTCGTCGGATTATTTTCGTGAATCCTACTATAACTAGGGGGCCTGTGCAGCACAATGCGCTGCATTTATTAGGGTACCTGGCGATCAAGCTTTGCTCCATGGTAATACTTTGAAAGAAATTTTCACTGTAGTGAAAATCAGCTAGAACATTATAGGTGTTTCATCGATCGATCTTCATTCAGTGTTGAGATGTGGTGCTTGTTCTTTTAGGTCTAAATTAGCTTAGATTACGTAGTTGTTCTTTTGCCGATATGTCTTAGGGCCTTTATCTAAACCCTCCTATAAAATTTAGAATAAATTCACAGATGTTGGATCCACATAGTTCATCAAACATGAAATGTAAATGACAACAGAATAAAAATCAACATTTCATTACTCTCTGGTCCTGAATGAGTTATACAGCACTCACTGTGGCCGTTTTTGTAGTTCTACTGTATGAGGTAGTCAATGACATAGTAAATGAGTCCACATTACTATTTATGCCTAAATCCTCTTTAACTTAACTTTCCATGACATTACAAAATTTAAATGAAGAAATCGAAAAATTTTGAGAATCTAAAGCTTTGTTGGAGTGGTCCATTTTGTTCTTAGTGACATTTTTATTTTGGTTAAAATTTCTCTTTATAAAAACCATTTTTGTAATAAGCTTGTTTTCTATACTGGAGGTTAAAAGCTTTTAAATGTTGTCTTTACACAGGTTTTTAAATATGTGTAGTGCTCTGCATAAAACATTTTTATACTATAATAGTAAATAAAAAGGTTATTACACTTACATTCCTTCCTTACATCCCTTTTCCTTATAGTTTACAGCAGTTTGAAAGACCATGCACACAAATTTAGTGTTCTATTTTAATATTAGTTACCTTTCATTATTATTTCAATACCAGTCGGACAACCAATAAGACCCATGTCAAAAATTTCAATTTCCATAATTGTTTTCGTAAACAAAAATGAATTTTTCCCGTGTTAAGTTACAAAACTTATTTCTGTGCCCAAATACGCGTAAATAAAAGTTTCAAGCAAAATCTACGTGCTACATTTTGAGAAAAGGTTAAAACCTCAGATTAGACACTCCTTGTATTAAAGTATGAAATTGTGTTGATATTTCAGTACCAGTTCAATTTGATTCTATTCAGCTTTTAACATCTTACATGTGTGTTTGTTTGTTTAATTATCAACAGCTGTTTTATTTAGCAATTCAATATAAATTGTTCCCCATGTTAATCTTATGGACAAAAAATGAACTTTGAGGGCTTCCCGTGAGCTTCAGAATTAAAATACCAAAAATCTAAAACCTTATTGCAAAACTACGAACTGAGACCTTTCTTTTGACACCTCAAACTTTAAAATTGGTCAAGAAATAAGGGAGGAGTAGTGTTAACAAAAAAAGGGCATCACGTATTATATACAGGGTGTCTCTGAACTCCTTACTGAAATTTTACGGTATTATTCCTGGACCAAAGACAAGTCAAAATATCATAGTTTAACTGTCCGGAAGTCTTTAGTTACTCACACAGCCGCCATTTTGTTTTTTTTTTCAAATAATAATTTTTATTTCCGTAACTGATGGTTGTATTCAGTTCATATTTGGTATGAATCTTTATCATACCGATGTACATTTTCAAGAAAAAATTATTTTTTTCCACTTTATATTTTCAAAATGGCGGCCATTTTATATTTTCAAACTGAAATATCTCAAAATTGGTAAATTTTATAAAAATTTTACAAGACACAAAAAAGTTCACAAATTAAATTATCTAACCAATGGTACCAAATTTGTAAGGATATGACAACAAATAACGTAGTTATTGCGATTTTATCCATGAAAAACGTTGATTTTGCATTAAAATCAATGCAAATTAAGGCCATTTTAACAGAAAAATCAATGTTTTTCATAGATAAAATCGCAATAACTCCGTTATTTGTTGTCATATCCTTACACACTTGGTACCATTGGTTAGATAATTTAATATGTCAACTTTTTTGTGTCTTGTAAAATTTTTATAAAGTTTACCAATTTTGAGATATTTCAGTTTGAAAACTTAAAATGGCCTCCATTTTGAAAATATAAAGTGGAAAAAAATAATTTTTTTCTTGAAAATGTACATTGGTATGATAAAGGTTCATACCAAATTTAATATAAACTGAATACAACCATCCGTTACGGAAATAAAAATTACTATCTGAAAAACACAAAATGGCGGCTGTGTGAGTAACTAAAGACTTCCGGACAGTTTAAATATGATATTTTGACTTGTCTTTGGTCCAGGAATAATACCTTAAAAGGTCGGTAAGGAGTTCAGAGACACCCTGTATATAGATGTTATAACAATGTGTTGGAAGGACAAACATTCGGTCATGCCAATTGGCATGCAATACAGTCTCATAGATGTACAGGATTGGGATAGTCACTATACCTAAATTCTTTAAAGAAACAGAGCAGTGATCTCTGGGTTTAAGTTTACACATTAACCTAGTCGTTCGCTTTTGGAGCTTAAAAACTTTTTCAATGTTCATTTTGGAAGACATTCCCAAGAGAATTATTGAATAGCTAATGTGTGATTCTATGAGGCTGTATTACACCAACCTGCAAAGATTTATGCAGTCATTTATGATTTACCTCAACACGAACAAACCAGCGGAAATCCTGCTGCAAAGAAGTGAAACATGAGCATTCCAGGAAATATTAGAATCCAGCTCAACATCTAAGTTTATTGAGGAAAGTTCCCAATGAAGACCCTATAGGGGTTGAGCTCAGTCTTGAGTTGAGTCTTTGTTGAGCCTGGTTTGAATGAAAATTGGGTTCATTTTCTTAGTGTTAAGGGCAAGTTTGGAATCTAAAAAATGTTGAGCAGGATAGATTCCAAGTTTTTCAATGTCCCTGTGCTGTACAAGAAGGGTAGTGTCGTCTGTGTAGGCTATGTGACCACACTATTACCTCTGGGACGTAGTCAGAAATGTCGTTGGTACATGACAAACAAAAAGGGTCCAATGATGGAGCCTTGCGGCACTCCACAGATACTGTTTTTAATAATAATAATAACATTTATTCCGCTGACAATATTCGACATTGTATGGGAATGTACATAGTTCAAGGAATTTACATAAGTCTTTTACTCATTTACATACGTCTTTTGCAATTTAAACGTTCACATTTCCAAATTTTATTATTTTACTAAGTCTTTTCGATTATTTTTCGATAGTTTTTCTTCATTCTTCTTTAATCCTTCTTCTTTCTTCTTTGAAGTTTTTTGAACCTTAGAAGTGTTGGAAGCTTTGATGCCATTTACACCTGTAGCTGAAATTTCAGTTACCTGTTAACAATTAGAAAGGTATGAAGAAAACCAGGACAGGGGAATCCCAGTCTAAAGGCTGCCAATTTCCCAGTGAGAATCCGAAAATCCACACAATCGAATGCCTTGGACAGGTCCGTAAAGCATCCGAGGATGCTGCGGCCCCCGTCCAAGGCCCCCAGACAATCGTTGATGAAACTAATCAAGGCTAGTTTGTTGACTCACTGGGCCTGAAACAGAACTGTTCTCAAAGAAAAGATTGTTAGATTCAATGTAGTCGTAGATATTTGATTTGCGGTGGCCTTTTCAAGAATATTAGAAACTGATGAAAGAAGTTCCAACGGCCTCATGTCGTAGTTAGTTCTTTTGTGGTCTTGCTTATTCCTTTTTTGAAGATTGGTTTTATTTTTGCTGTTTTAAAAATTTTGGGAATAACACCTGACTTGAGAGATGAGTTGATGAGGTAAGTAAGCAGAAGGACAAGATCCTTCACACAAAATGTGATTACTACTCATAGATATACCATTCAGAATTCAATAAATTCAATGAGGATTTGAATTTAAAAATGGAGATAATAGAGATAGCCTGAGAAATATTTATCTCCTTAAACTCCGTAAAAGTTGAATGAGTTCTAATAGGAAAACCCAGCGACCAAGGAATACTATAGACTGGCAATGTGGCTCGCGGATTGACGCCGGGCTGCGCCAATGGTGGAGGGGAGACAGGCACGTGAGTGCGCGTGCGTCGCACAATACCGCGCGTCGAGCGGCTATGAACTGTCACTGTCAGTGTAGCGACTACCCTTGCGCTTTGAATAATTTTCTTTAATGATGCCTTATTGTGTCGCATAAGGGTGCAATAATAATTCAAGAAAGAAACCGATTGGTGTAACCTTTCACAGAGTTACGTAGTTGATTAGCTGCAAATGTGTTAAATAGCTACTAACTAATCAATTTATTTTGGGCCTACGGTTATTTGTTTTTCAGTTTGCTTAGTCCATAGCTTACACCCACTCTTGAATCTGCATAATACTTTAAAACTTTATCACTGTCTACTTAATGTTTACTACACACTTTATTTATTTTAACTACAGGGTGATTCACGACGAAGTGCAGAAATTTCGGAAGCTGATTCTACACAAGAAAATAAACAAAAAAGTTCATATAAAGTTCTGTTCTAAAATCCTTCGTTTAGCTGCTTTGTCACCATTTTGTTTTTTACACGTAATATATTTTATCTCCGTAACGAATTGATGGATTCACTTCATATTTGGCATGGTCCTTTATCACGACAGTGGCAAATCTCAGAAAAAAATTGTTAATTCCCAATGAGTATTTTCAAGATTGCGGCCATTTTAAAATTTAAAACTAAAATTTCTAAAAAACGGCAAATTTTATCAAAATTGTATCCCCGAAAAAATTGTTGACAAATTAAATGATCTAAACAATGATACTGGAATTATTAAGTTTTTCTATTAAAATAACGCAAATTTGCATTAATTATAATGCAAAATCTATCTTTTTCAGAAAAATCTCCATAATTCTGATATTTAATGTCAAATATTTACAAACTTGGTATCATTGTTTAGATAATTTAATTTTTCAACTTTTTTGTCTCGTATAAAATTTTTATAAAATTTGCCGTTTTCAAGAAATTTGAGTTTAAAATTTTAAAATGGCCGCCATTTTAAAAATACACATCGGAAAAAATATTTTTTTTCTGAAAATTTACATTGGGGTGACAAAGGTCCATGCCAAATATGAAGTAAATCCATCGATCAGTTGAGGAAATAAAAATTATTACATGTAAAAAACTAAATTGCTGCTATTGGCTAAACGAAGGATTTTCGGACATATGTTTATATGGCCTTTTTGTTTATTTTCATGTGTAGAATCAGCTCCCAAAATTTCTGCACTTTGTCGTAAATCACCCTGTATATACTATTACAAATTTATGAAATACTGTATTGCTTTAACTTGTTTGGTAAAAGACACTGTTTGCGATTTTACAAGGATTTTATACTGTGTTAAGAAGCGTTAGCCATCACTACGACTTAGGTTTTTGTCAAATAATTAGGAATTAAGGAATCCTCAAACTACTGTATTTATAAAATGTTTTATGATGGAAAGCCATGAGCTTAGCTGCGAAGTGGTACGCCCGTTCCAACTGAATGATGAGATTTTGCTTCTTTTTGGGCGTGTACATGGACGACACCGTTTATTAGGATTTCTTTCCATGATAAACCATAAAACTATAGACTGTCACTAAATTACTGAATACTAACTGCCGACACAATTTAGACATACAGCATTTGCATAAACAAATTTGCAAACAAAATTTGCACAAACAAAAAGTAAGGAACCATTTAACAAAAACTATTACATTTTTAGGCCAATAGACGTGAGTATACCTTTCATGACAGAACGGGTTTCAATGTATTTTTTGTAATAGATATTGTCTTATTAAGTTTGTATAAGCTAATTTTTGTTTTGTTTTAAACAAATATGTATTTTTTCAATCATACACATTTAAATTTTGTAAATAAATTTTGTTGTTTTCAAGGAATTAAATGTTTTTCTTGTTGATTAATGTCTTTCCTTTGTCATTATTCAATAATCAGATTTTTCAAAAATTATACTGTAATTATTTCGGATACAGTCACCTTTTTTTAAATAATAATTCACATAATAATGATAAAACAAAACAAAAATAAACTATCAAAGTTGTATACGTGCAACAAGCGCCCCGCTCGTCGACGCACGAGCCGCGGCAGCCGGCCCGTCGACAATTAAACTATTAACTTTGAATTAGAATAAAACCAAAACTAAGCGTTCTACAAAAAAATTTTAAATTACAAAGTTGCGATTTAAGTCTTTTCCAACAACTTTCTCGCTGACAAAATTCACCTCACCAATAAATAAAAAACTTCCTCGCATACTAACTTTTTGATGTCGTGAATTTCAAACAAAAGTGATTGGCTATGATTTTGTGTTTTTTTTCTTGGTGTTATCATTTTAATTTCGACATAAAAGTATTACTACGTTATATAGTAGTGTTCATCATACTAAAATATCAAAATTTTATCTTGACTAAAACTATATCTTCTTACAGTGTTAATGAAACGCGGCGAATTAAAATTTGTGCCCGTCGCGAGCAGTAGACCCGCTAGTTGCACCTAGGTATGTGGAACTACAGAAAGTGGCTTCAACACCTATCAATGTTAAAGGATAGGGATTGCCAGTCTATAGTATTCCTTGGTCGCTGGGAAAACGACGAACATGATGGGTCTTGATTCAATGAGAGTTGTTTTGGGACATTAAATAAGAAATCATTCGTTGAGTTAAACTTACCTGTTTTAATGGGGCTTTGAGAAGTTTGACCATTGATCAAAATTTGAATATCACCATTCAATTTAACAAGTCAACCCCCCTACTCTCATCGATGATTTTCCAGGACTCCGCTGAGGCATTGTTCGCATTTCAGATGCTACTTTAAATAAAATCGGATTTGGCCGATTTTATTTCTGGCCTATAACTTTTTTGTGTACACCTATAGGGAGTGCTATTTTGTCGTAGAATTCGAATAACACAATATTATAGGTTAGCTAAATAAGGATTTACCTTTCGTCAAATCAGCTCCAAAGATTTGGAGCTGATTTGACGAAATAAGGTAAATCCTTATTTAGTTATACAGTATTGCGGCTCCGGGGATATACAACATGGCTTTTAATATATAGGTTAGGGTGAAAATTGGATCTGTAACCTCTTTTAAAGTTTAAAAAACAATAGAGAAAAAATTTTTCCAGAGGGAAAAATACTTAAGTCCACTTATGATTACTTTTCGGTGTAATTATACCGGACATGTAGATGAATAAATCAAAGTTGCCACCTTTACATGGCAATAAACATGGAAAACGGCCCCATGGAAGAAATCATACAGGTAACTTTATTGGACCATGTCATGTCATAACTTATATCATATAAATGCCTATAAATTTGAAGCAAAACACCTCAAATCCGATCTCAAAAAGTTGAATATGTTCTGAGTAATTGCATTTTGAAATTTCGGTAATACACATTCAATGCAAAGTTAGACTCCCTGTCATTCTGGCTCAAAATTTCGTTTGAGCTTGGTTTGCGGCATTTTGATGAGTAAACAAATACGGTCATAAGCAAACAATAACAAAAAAAATAATGAAGAAAAGCGTGCTCTAGCTGATGGAGGCAACCATTGTACTTTGAGGTTGCATGGTTATTCACAACCCTAGTCGCTTTTGCGAAAAAGAGAAAACCCTGCCTTTTGGCTTTGGCATTGGCATTAAAAAAATCTATTCTTATAGCACAGCAGCACAGCACAGCAGCATAGTAGCAAAACTACTGCAATAGGAAACAGGGACGATGACCAACACAAATTTTGAGGTAAATTATTAAATCCAATTTGAAAATATTTAACTTTCATATATGAATAATTATATTACGTGACAAAATTTTTACAATCGTTTAATTTAAGTTACTGTGATCATAAGATTTTACTGGACATCAGCATTGTAATTAGCTTTTTCTTTCTAACCTCAAAGTTTTTTAAAGTTCCATTTCTAACACTTTACAAACTTAGTCTTCCTTAGTCTTAGAATTAATTAATTTACAGTATAGTCAAAGATTAAAGTTTTTATATTAAGAATGAAATTATTTTAAATTACACAAAATGTTACTACCTAGGCGAATCACCATAATTTAAATTTCTATAATAAAATTCCAAGTTACATAGGTTTAAAATTCATCAAAAATTTACCAATCCATATAAAAATAGAACAAAATAATAAGAGTTTTTACAGAAAGCTGAAAGAATATCTTATTTCAAAATCACTTTATTCATTGGAAGAGTATTTTAGAAAAGAAGATTAAATTATGAAAGTGAAATGAAGCAAGAAGAATTAACTAAATGTGAAATTCCTATACTGTAATTTTTTTAGTTAGATTATTTAATGTAGGCCTATGTTGCACCTTAAAAGACATACAATTGTATGTAGGTGTCTCAAATAAATAAATAAATAAATAGGCCTACTAAATAAATTCACAGACCTAGTTAAAAGTTAGGCCTAGGCCAAATCAGTCAAAATTTTGTGCAGCCACCAATAAATTCTAAACCAGTAAATATGCTAGCCAAAGTACATTATCATGAGTGGGAAATTATAGGTTAAATTTTATAGGGCTATGTCACTTTTACATTAGATTGCATTAGGCCTAGTGGGCTTTGAATAAAAGTTACCTTAGTGATAAAAGCATAATTTTAATGGGGAGTTCATATATCTATATTAAATTTTGTGACCTTATTTCTACTAAATGAAAATATTGATTGGGGTCATTCCATCGGAAATCATCCAAAAAAAAATAAACTGGTTGCTTGACTATTTTTAATTTTTTTTATTTTGTAATATGTTAATCCTACATACATACCTATAACAAAAATGCGTTTGAAATTTTTTTTTATGACTTCGTTTGTCTTCAGGAGCCGCTTTTCCAATATGGCCGACACTCAATTTCACAAAAATCGTCATTTGCGGAAAGTTCCGTATCTCTTGATCCACTAGAGATAGAGCTATGAAATAAAAACCATGTTGTACTTCATAAAATGGGCTATCATTATATATAAATTAATTGGGGACCTATGCTTTAGAAAGTTGGTAAAAAAAAACCTAAAAACAAAACGTCAAAAAGTATAAATCGCCATTTTGCGAATTTTTTTTAACTGTGAAGGAAATGTTTCTAAAAGTTTAAAATTTTGTCATTTGTTCCTACATGTCTGGAGAGTATATACACAACAATTCAAACTTCAGATAGTTACCCTTTCCAAGATATTAAATTTTTAAATTTAAAAAATTTCAAAAAACTCAAAGTTTAGAGCTTAATATCTCAGATGGGGGACCTCCATAAAATTTGAAAAAATTGTAAATTAAAGTCCTCTCTAATACCTTTAAACTAAAACAAGTTTCAAGTTTTAGACTTTTGTACTAAAGCATGTATGAATTTTTGAAAATGGTAAAAAGTTGCGTTATAATGCACATTGGCTAACAGTTGTTATAGGGGGAAAACCTGTTGTATTTACACTTAAGTATCATATTTAAGCTTTATATAGGGGCAAATTACTTCAAACATCATTTGAAAGAAGATATGACTATTAATGAAATTTATATGAAGATATAAACAAAAATTTGTTAATACTTACGTGGACTTTGACTATGCTTTCCTATATTTGTTAAAAACTGCTGACACCTCATTACATAGTTTCTCACTAATTTGATAAGTGTTTCTACCACTAGAAATACTTAATTGAAGTGGTGTTAATTTCATTAAAACATTCCCAATTGGTACCCAGCACTTTTCTGAACTTTTTTTAAATGATGTTCTTGGCCCAGGTGGTGTAAAAAAAACAACAAATACATCGTTGTGTTCATTGTTTACAGCTTCAATTTCAGCAGGATACCATTCTTCATCATATACAACCACAACAAGGTCTTTTTGTTGTAGATCAGAAATTGCAATTGAAGTTTCTTCGAACTCATTTGTCTTTGATGTACGATAACATCGAACTGTGCATTCATTTAAGGGTACTAACTTATGAATTTCTCTTGTTTTGGGTATTTTGCAGCACTTATCAAATCTCTTTCTTAAATTCACTTCTCCTCGTTTTATTTCTTCTTCCGTTACCAATACATATTTTATACCCTGAATGTTTTCATTACAGAAATCAAAAAACTGCTGAGTTGTCATAATTTGTTCTTTGTATGGTCTCTGTAAACTAGCTCGTGCAGTTTCCCTTTTGGTAGTGCCTCCAACCCCATCACATGCATTTTTACCGTGTGCAGTGGCAAAAAAATGCCATTCTGCATCAAGACCAAAGTCCTTTTTATGATAACATAGATTTGCAAAATTCTTCCTGTTCTTATATTGGCTTGATGCCCCATCACTAAAATAGATAAGTTTTTTAACGTTAGGTAAGGTACTTTTAATGTTTTCAACTAAATGTTTTTGAAACGCATGAACTGAAACGGTATCATGTTTCAGGTAATCACTGATGACACAGAAGCTTTTAGATTTTACTTTATCGCCATCTTTGAAGTATATTACAAATGGGTGGACAGTAGATTGAGCTTTTGTCCAGTGAAACCCTTGAGACTCGTCTTGGACCACAAACTAGTAATTTTCAGCAAAATCGGCTAGCACAATGCATTCGGATTCAGTTAAATTTTCTTTCTTTTCTTTCAGATAGGAAGCTTGTTCTTTAGCAATGTAATGATGTTTTTTCAAGTGAATCAGTTTTTCTAAAAGATCCTCAATATATTCTTCAGGTGATTGGACTACTTCAATCAAATTTGATCGATCAGTACTGGTCCATAGCTTGTACGATATTTCGTCTTCAACCTCAGATAGTTCTTCTTCCAACATTCCTTTCAATATTTCCACACTATCACAGTCTTCACAGTTACCTAACATACAGTCATAGTTCTCGACATCACAAGCAACAAGAGATAACAAGTCTTTGTAATCTACATTCATATTGGCCCCTTGTAACATTAACTTAATATTCTGATGGTATATACATACGCAAACTGAGTGTGTTCCAGCAGAACCTGCCAGTTTGCACCATTTTGGGCGTAGTGAACAAAATTTCGATATGCCAACCTTAACATTTGGATGTGTATTTTTAAAATGCAAGTAAATTTCCTTTAAATTACACAATACTAGCCTTTTTTGTTTTTGAACTTTTTTTCCATTCACTATTACTGAAACACAGTCTTTTTTCCCTGGTAAAATTCGACTATTTTCTTCTAATTCAAAAAAAATTTACAATTAACTGTTCTTCCTCCTCACTTAACTGGTGATACTCTTTCCTTCTGGGAAAAATTGGTAAAACACCCTGTTTATTCATCAAGTCTTTAGTTTTTCGAACGAGATAATCAGAAACATTTAATTCCTCACAAATCTTTGCTCTCGACCAATTTGAAGGCATAACACTAATAGCATTTGCTTTTATTTGATTACTTGTTGTTAGACTACATTTGTTTTTAAGTTTTAATATTAGTTCTTCATATTCCTTACATAAATGATCTGAATTATTAAGACTTTCAATTTCTTCTTCCAAAGGTTCCTCAAAGGAATCTTGCAGTTTACGTTTTACAGCCTTCGCTATTCTTTCACTTTTAGAAACTAAAGCAGTTTTTCTTTTCGCTGTACTAACTTTGGTGATTTTTGATGCAGGAGAAATATTTAATACACTATCAAGAGATTGTAGTGTTTCCTGTGGAGGGATAAAACAGTCATCACTTTTATCTTCGTCATTAGTTACAGTATTCTCCAAGGAGAAAAGTTTTTTATAACAAGTTGGACAAAGTGATTTTCCTGGTATGAGAGTGATTCCCTTAACTTTAGCCTTACTGACGTGGTCCAATTTAATTTCTACACAACCTTTGGTTCCCTTTTTCTTTAGGCTTCTATGGTAGTCAAGGGGGTCAGAACAGCTAGCACCAAATAGATGATTAAACTTAATTAAATATTTTTTTTTGTGAAATTCACATAGAGTTCTTATATTATCTGAATTTAGTCTCAATTGAAGTATTTGTTGGGTTTCCTCATCAATGTCAATAAAACTAATAAGATCTTTTTTTACTTTACCATAGGTTTCTTGATGGCAAGTTTCCTCAGTCAAAATACCTACACTGCATTCCATTTTGTCGAAAGACCATAACTCAGATAAAAAATCAAATCCACTCAAAAAACATATACCAAAACTTTAATTGAGAAAAAGATCACAGAACAACATCACTCAGCCACAGTCAACAACAAACTGAGTAGCAAAGCAGTGCTGGCTTTTGTTTGGAGCTTTCATGTTGCTACATGTTATGGACAGGCTGTGACAGGATTGATGACTCATGCTGTACTTTTCCTACTCATGAGATGGACAGGCTGTGACAGGATTGATGACTCATGATGTATTTTTCCTACTCATGAGATAGTCAATCTATTGGTTCTAGTTGAATAAACTTTATTAAAATAAATCTCCCAACAGTTTTTCCCCCTACAACAACTGTTGGCCAATGTGCATTATAACGCAACTTTTTACCATTTTCAAAAATTCATACATGCTTTAGTACAAAAGTCTAAAACTTGAAACTTGTTTTAGTTTAAAGGTATTAGAGAGGACTTTAATTTACAATTTTTTCAAATTTTATGGAGGTCCCCCATCTGAGATATTAAGCTCTAAACTTTGAGTTTTTTGAAATTTTTTAAATTTAAAAATTTAATATCTTGGAAAGGGTAACTATCTGAAGTTTGAATTGTTGTGTATATACTCTCCAGACATGTAGGAACAAATGACAAAATTTTAAACTTTTAGAAACATTTCCTTCACAGTTAAAAAAAATTCGCAAAATGGCGATTTATACTTTTTGACGTTTTGTTTTTAGGTTTTTTTTTACCAACTTTCTAAAGCATAGGTCCTCAATTAATTTATATATAATGATAGCCCATTTTATGAAGTACAACATGGTTTTTATTTCATAGCTCTATCTCTAGTGGATCAAGAGATACGGAACTTTCCGCAAATGACGATTTTTGTGAAATTGAGTGTCGGCCATATTGGAAAAGCGGCTCCTGAAGACAAACGAAGTCATAAAAAAAATTTTCAAACGCATTTTTGTTATAGGTATGTATGTAGGATTAACATATTACAAAATAAAAAAAATTAAAAATAGTCAAGCAACCACCCTTGGATGATTTCCGATGGAATGACCCATTGATAAATTGCATCGGACCAGTTATTCACGTATTGGATCAAAATATTGTAAATTATAGTAGCCTAGGCCTATGTAAGTTATCATATAAGTTTACAGACTAATAATTTTATAAACAACTTAACCCTCCATCTGGTCAAGATCGCGATCGCAACGCAATTACGTACGCGTGTACGTAACCCCTCATTTGAACCCTCATTTGAACATATGAACCCTCATTTGCAAGGGTTCAGTAAAATGCATTATACTAAACTTACGTTATTTTATGGTCAATATCGATGTTTTTTATATAGTATTAACCCTCCGAGCGTTCAATATAGCACCCCTGGAGCGTTACACATTTTTTAAAGGTTTTGCATACTTTCAAATAAAAATTAGTAAAAAATATATTTTATGACCTAGCACTATAAATGTATATATTATATGAAAGTAGATAAAATGGACTATCTAAAAATACAAAAAAATTATCACCATTACTTATTTTTACCAAAATTAGGCTACAGGTTGAAAATTAAAAAATTACAAAAAAAAATATTTTATGTAACTTTGCTCTCCCCAAAAATAATTTTAGAAACACATAGGCCTAATCAAAATTCCAAGATATACATTTTGTTTGGAATTTTATGCAGTTCAAGAAAATATATAATCAATATAGGCTAGAAACATTTGAAAAAAAGGTAATTATGCAGTTTAGGTGACACCTCTTAAAAATTGAATTTTTTTGTTCTAAACTGTCCAAAATTACACCCTGATTTTGAAAATGATAGTTTTTTTCCGCGGAAAAAGTCGGAAAATACCGGAAAATTGGAAAAACCGGAAAAACATTTTTTTTCCAAAATAAGTCAAGTGGGTACTTAAAATGACGGGGAAATCGAGCTGAATACAAATGTTCAAGAATTATCGAAATCCGTACATAAATAACGAAGTTATCGCCGGAAAAGCGGTGGAAATGCGGAAACCGGTTAGCCACCATTTTATTCAAAAAATACATCAAGTGGGTACTCAAATTAACCGGGATGTTAAGCTGATCACAAATATGTAAAAATTATTTCGATCCGATTTTAAATAAACCGGATATTGCAGGAAAAGTGTTGGAAAAGCCATCAGATGAACTATTTTTTATACTACAGTACTTAAAGTATGCCATGTGGGTACTAAATTGATGCGGAATTTCATGTAGAATACGAATATGTATATATTACTTGAATACAACAATTTAGTAAGGAATAAAAATATAAATTAAACATTTAGAAATAAAATAAAACCGGACACTGAAACTCATATTCTTGAATGAAATACTAACTGTGGTAAAAGTGGTTGTTATTGATGTATAGCCCAAACTTAGATTAACATATAGGCCTAGTATAAAATATTATGTTATAGGTAACATAACTAACCTAACCTAACGTAACTTAACCTAACCTAACTTAACATAACCTAACCATGTGAGTACTAACTTGGTATGTTTTATTCCATATTAGGTAGGGTATATATTCGTATTTTACATATGTATTGATGTATTTTTTGAATAAAATGGTGGCTAACCGGTTTCCGCATTTCCACCGCTTTTCCGGCGATAACTTCGTTATTTATGTACGGATTTCGATAATTCTTGAACATTTGTATTCAGCTCGATTTCCCCGTCATTTTAAGTACCCACTTGACTTATTTTGGGGAAAAAATGTTTTTCCGGTTTTTCCAATTTTCCGGTATTTTCCGACTTTTTCCGCGGAAAAAAACTATCATTTTCAAAATCAGGGTGTAATTTTGGACAGTTTAGAACAAAAAAATTCAATTTTTAAGAGGTGTCACCTAAACTGCATAATTACCGAAAAAAATGTATGTTGAATAAAACTAAATATGTCCTATGACACTTACCCTAATCCCATAAAAACACATGTAAAATCAAGCTAGGAATATTACACTAATTCCTACTCACATTTATGGTTATAAACTAGATCAAACATATTCCAATAATGTAAATTAACAGTATTAGTAACACTTTCAATCATTTATAACCTTAAAACAATTCGTAAAAAATTTATTTCATTGTTTACAAAGTTAGCAGATGGTAACAGTTTTTTCCCATATGTTTCATTGCATAGGCCTATTACAAACAACCAATCATTTGAAATCGGTGTTTTTGGATAGTTTAGAACCTCCCGGTAACGGCGGTAGCGTTCACGAGTCCGTTTTTGTCATTCACTATAAAGTTACGTTGCGTTTTCGAATAGTCGAAAAATCGACTCAAACGCTCGGAGGTCGAAAAGCTGGGCCAAAAAATCGACGAATAACACTCGGAGGGTTAAAGAGGAAACAATGCGCAATCTAATCATCGTATGTTCAGCTGTATTTGTTGAAATATCAGTATGTTGGTAAGACTGAATTTCTGGTGTTTGTTTTTGTTTACGCGTATCGTAGAGACAGCGCTGTTTTGTGGTTATGTTTTTTCTTGAAATGCTTATTTTAGTGAATTATAGTTACCTAGTTTGCAATGTAATAATGTGTGAATTGAGTAATTATAGTGCTATTAGGGCCTTCTAAATGAACATTCAGAGTACAAAGTGAAGTTGTCAGTGAACATGAAAGTTGTGAGTTAGGCCTAGGCCTAGGTGAGTGAATAGAGGCCTAGGTCTAACTTTATTTATTTATTATAAATGAACATAATTATTTATATACATAATAAATAGTTATATTTAGTAGGCTATTTATAAATAGGCCTAGTAAAAATTTTATCATAAAAAATTAATAAAATAAAAAATATGGCGGTGAAAAGGTGGTTTGTGTTTACCTCACATATTTGCTTTGTAATATTTTATTTATGGTATAAACAATCAAGTTTTATACATCAGTAAAAAGCCAATAAAATTGGGGTCATTTTGGCTATCTTAGTTTTGTTGTATGGACAACATACCTTACCATGATACTACTCTAAAAGGAAAACAATGAGAAAAAAATCTTTATTGTTAAAAAATAGGAGGATTGAAATAATAAATTTTTGTAAGTACACTAAAAACAACATTATTTTTGTATAGCCTATTTCATTCTGAAAAAATGTATATATAATTTGTATGTTTTATATAGGCCTAGCAATTTATATGTTTAATGTTGAATTTACTGCGCGGCTGTCAAAAATACCTTACCAGTACAGAAAATTATGATGACCAGTTGGAGGGTTAACTTAATTTGTTTCACACATCATAAATTCATAAATTGTAATATTGTTGCTAAAAAAGTACATTATAGTCTTTTTTTAAGAGGTTGGCGGACCTCTTTTTTGCCTTACTTTGCCCCATCCACATAGACTATTGATCTGTGCGTGGATCGTATTAGACAAAGTAAGGGGGTGAGCCGCTACAGTACAAGGTGAAAAGCACTGATAAAAGTCACTGGCAGAACGCGGATTCGAACCCACGACATCGCTGCCATGGTCTCGAAGTCCCGCGCGCTAACCACTACGCCACCGACTCACCCATTTTCTACTTAAGTCTACTTAACACGTTGAGTGCTGAAAATCAATATAATTGCGTACCAAAATTGTGGAAATACATGTTTGGTTTAATTACTAGGTGATTGCTTGTATGTTGCTCAAAAGTCGTCAGAAGTTGTCTAGGCGTCTATTTTCTGTCAAACTTCATGACGTCATTTCCGGTACGTAAATTAACGTAGTCCGCCGGTTGTGCCGGCGATCTTCACTTATAACTGTCAGAACTCTCCCTACTGTAGAGCCGTTTTCATCATCAGAATACAAATTCTCCAACAATTTGTCTTTATTAACATGCTTCATTGCACAAATAACACAAAAAACAACAATAAAAAACACCGTGAATACAATCACCTCATACACTGCGCGCCCAGAAGGGACCGGCAAATGATCATTCGCGAACCATGCTCGTGGCACCAATAAGAGGCGAGCAATATGACCTCTCCCAGCAGTAGCTAAAGCCCACATTAAACGAATGTACCAATGTTAAACAATCCGGGAGTACTGCGTAGTATTACACAAGCCGCTGCACTTGAAGCTGCCCTCTTCACTCCTTATAAAAAATGGCGGACCAGGAAACGAATTACGCCGAAGTGAACACATGGACTGGCACAAGAGGTGGTGAGTGAATCAATCTTACTTACTTACTTGATACTTTGCTTCTTTCCCGTTGACTCGGCAGAGTTTTGGGAGCGTCAGAGGGCTTCCTAAGAGAAGCCTAGGCCATTTTCCAGGAATTAGGCCAGGGGAGGAAAGATCAGGCAGTATGGAAACATACCATGGAAATTCAAGGTAGTAGCATGGCTAAGTAAGCTATTTTGATTTAAATCTGAAGAACTCATCTAAGCTGTAGAAACTATTTTGAATGAGGAAAAGTTTTAGATCTCTCTTGAATTTGTTTACAGAGTCAATTTGTTTTACTACATTAGGTAGGGACTGGAAAATTTTTCTACCAATGTATTCAGGCTTTTTTTTATAAAGAGTTCTGAAGAGTTCTGAAGAGCTGTTCTGAAAAAGTGTTCTTAAACCTAGTATTATAGCTATGGACTGTGTTAATATATTCTGGTAATCTAAATTTAACATAAACAGAAATTTCAAAAATGAAGAGACATGGAACCGTTAAAATTCCCAGGTTTTTGAAGTGTTCTCTACAATGTTCTCTTTGATTTAATTGAAGAATTGTTCGCACAGCTCTTTTCTGCCATACAAAAATCTCCCTCAGATTTGAATCCGAAGAACCCCAGAGGGGGATAGAGTAGGAGATGTGTGACTCGAGCAAACAAAAGTATACTGATTTCAGTAGGCCGATGTTGCGGAGGCCACTGAGGCTTCGCAAGACAAAAACTCCTTTTGCCAGTTTGCTCTTTAATTTTAACAATTGCTCACTCCAGTCAAAACCCTCGCCCAATCTCACCCCAAGGAAGTCGGCACTACTTTCTTGATGCAACTCTGTGTCTCCTATCATGATGATAGGGGTTTCATTGGATTTTGCCAGCTGTTTTTGTCTGGTCTGAAAACATATGAATTTGGTTTTTTCTGGGTTCAATTTCAAACAGTTTTCATCAAAAAATTGTGCCAGTTGGTTTATTTTGAGAAAAGAATCTGCTTCGAGAGTATTGAAGTCTTTGCTTTTAGTGACCAGAGTTGTATCGTCTGCAAAAATGAAAAGATTTTCCTCTGGTACCACCACCGAGAGATCGTTGATGTATACCAGAAACAGAAGTGGGCCAAGGATCGAGCCCTGAGGCACTCCTCTCGTGACCAATTCGGGTTTTGATGTGAAAATTGAAATTTTTGTTTTGGTTTCGTGAGAAATTTCGGTTACTTGAGATCTATTGCTCAAGTATGATTTGAACCAATCCCTTGCTACTCCATTGACACCCAGAAAGGTCAACTTCCGTTGCAGGATTTCTGCATCAACACAGTCAAAGGCCTTGGGATAAGTCGGCGAAGCAGCCGATAACCGTTTCGCCAGCCTCAACCGCGCTGATGCAATTATTTAGGAAATCGATGAGAGCCAATTTGGTGGACCTGGATTTCCGAAAACCATACTGCCTCCTGCAGAGGAGAAGATTCTCCTCCAAGAAGGCAGCCAGCTGTTCGGCGACCACTTTCTCCAGCAGTTTTGAAAAAACTGGAAGGAGCGAGATTGGTCGATAGTTACACACCTCCCACTCCTCCCCCCTCTTGAAGATTGGTTTTACCCTAGCCTGCTTGCAGCCACTTGGGAACACACCGGTCCTGAGCGAAGAGTTTATCAGATGAAGGGCTGGTTTTATCACTTCATTTTGGCAACGTTTCATCATTTTCATATTTAAATTGTCAATACCTGCGGAGGTTTTTGGTGAAAATTTTTTGAAAGTGTCGAGCAATTCGATTTCTGTAATTTCTCTAAGGTGAAATGATCTATTATTGTGTACGGTAGGCTCAATTGGAATTTTTTTATGACAATTTGCTGTTAATTCATTGGCTATTTCTGCAAAATATTTATTCATACTATTGCAAACTATTTCTGGGTCGCTAACTAATGAGTCACCTATCTTAATGGTAAGATTTTTTTCAGTTTTTCTAACATTTCCTCTGTGATTGTTGACTATGTCCCATGATTCTTTAGGTTTGTTATCTGCATTGTTCAATCTTTTGATATAACATTCAGTTTTTATGTCCTCCACCCGGTCTTTCAATCTTTTTTTCGCAGCCTTCATATCTGCCTTATTTTGATCTGTCCTATTTTCCCTCCACTTGTTATATGCCTCAATTGATCTGGATTTTAATTCTTTCAGCTCATCAGTATGCCACTTTAGCTTACTATCTTTATGCACCTTTATATCCTTTAGTGGGCAAGCTATATCTACATGATAGCACAATGTGTCAATGAATTTACTGTATTTGTCATCAAGATTACCTGCCTGATAAACCTCAGACCAGTCCTCCATCCTCAGTCTGATTTTTAACTCATCCAGATTGTCAGTTTTCATTAGCCTAATTCTTTTGGATTTGTTTGAATTTGATATCCCAATCAATTCCGGAAAAACTATTTTAATTGCTTGGTGATCCGATATCATAGGTTCAAAAACAGAACTTTGCTCGTGTACAATGTTTGTAATAAAGTTGTCAAGACAATGTAGCATTAAATTCAGATAATCTAGTTGGTTCAGAAATGGTAGTTCTTAGTCCAAAGCTATTCAAAATGTCTGAGAAAGTATTTATCTTATTGTCCGACACAAGAAAATTCAAATTCCAGTCGCCTCCGATAAATATTTGTGTTACTAACGTTCTGATGTAGATCTGTCAGGTATGCATTGAAAATGTCAAAAAAATTGTTTGGATCACTATCAGGACTCCTGTATACAACACCTATTATCAAGTTTGTATTTCCCAATTTAATTTTGATTTCTGAGTATTCAAAAATTTTTTGGTCGATGTAGCTGTCGCTAAAATGCAAAGTACTAACAAATTCAGCCAAAGAAGAGTGCCTTCTAAAAATAGCCACTCCGCCGAGTCTCATCTCCTCTCTGGAGAAGTGACTAACCAGAGAGTAATTATTAATATTTATCATTGACAGTTTGTCTGCCGACAAGCCATGTTCGGAAATTAAAAAGAAATCTGGTTTGTGTTCATCGAGCATGATTTCTATCTGTCCGACCTTATCCTGCATACCTCTAACGTTGAGATGCACCATACTCAGGCATTTGTTAACACATTTTTGGGATTTTACCTTAGGCCTAATCTGTTTTTTGGCTGGCCTATTTCTGATCACATTTTTTCTGTGTCCCCTATGCTCCTTCCGTTTTTTGAACTGTTTTTTTTAATCTGCTGTAAGTAAGTACTTATTAATCCACAGAGGACATCCTTCCCCTTCCAGTTCATATGAAGACCATGTACTGTAAAACACTCCCGAGTCAACAAAGAGTTTATGCTCAAAAAGCCCCATTTTTTTCCTTGCAGATTTCCCTGACAATTTTGTTTTGTTCATCTATTAGTGGATTTTCTCTGGTATCATCCCATCGATGGGGAGTTTCTACACACAGGACCCGGTCCCCATAAGCTGTCAAGCAGTCAAAATTTGACCCAACATTTTTTAAACTGTCACCCGTAATTTTATTTGTGCCCCCCACTACTACCAAGAAATCATTGCCACCCTCGCGGCCAAGCTGCCTAGCCTTGTCAACAATCCGCGCAATAGGTTCCCCCGGAAGGACCACACAGTCTGCATTCACACCCTCGCCCCTCAGTCTTCCCCTTAGCCTCCTCGCATGACTGTCACCCACCAACAACACACGCCTTCCCCGATCTCCCCGTCCCTTTGGCTTGCCAAGGGGGGGGAAATCATTTGCCGCCCCTCCCCAACCGAGCCATCCCCACTGAGGCCCTCGAACCGATTCGAAACTCGAACCGGCAGGACACCCTCGCTCACACATTCCTCACGACCAGAACCCCTCCCCTGAACCGTCCTCCACTCGTCGCAGGTGATTTCACCAGGAGTTGGTTCCGCTTCCATGCCCCTTAACCTACTTAATTCTACTTCCTTTTCAGCCAGAGCTGTTACAAGATTTTCATTTGTCTTCTCTAGGTTAGTTATTCTACTACTTAGATTTTTATTTGTTACCTCCAAGTCAGCTATTTTACTACTTAAATCTACATTTTTTCTTCTAAGGTCAGAAATCTCAGTGTCAGTTTTGTTAAAATTAGTAAAAAACTCAATGCATTTAGGGCAAGCCCATTGTTCATTTTTTCCAATGTGCCTAAATAAGGTTTTCTTTAGCCTACTGCACTTCTTGTCAGCATGATACCATTTGTTACATATATATCACACATAATCGACCCTTCATCATCATCAATAATTACTAAGGAACAGCTATTGCAACTTTCTAATACCATCCTGAATTGTACTCAACCTCAAACAATTTGGCCTAACAAGTTTCAACAAACCATTGCCATCTCTCATGGCAATGGCTAAGCTCATACTGAACCATTATGTTTCGGGCAAGAGCGCTACGTACATTAACGTTTTAACGTAAATAACGTTTTTTGTTATGTTTCAGGAATAATATACATTATGTTTCTAAAGTTTTTCAAAAACACTATTCATATATTTTCTTGATTGATTTAAATATTGAAAAAGTAGCTGTAATCAATATATCCCTTACGGTCAACCTTCAACCCCTCAATGGTGGGACCTAACTGTCCTGCCCCAAATGAGCAAACGCAAAATGTTCAATCACTTTTAAAACAGACCTTATCACCATATGAAAATCATCTTAAAGTCGTTCATGTGAACGCTCAATCTATATATTGCCACATCGATGAGATTCGTGAAATGTTTCTTTTGCAAAACTGTGATATTATCTTAATTTCAGAATCTTTTCTAAAACCTCATGTAAATTGCACTGTTGTCGACTTACCTGGGTATACTCTCTCTAGAAATGACCGTTTGCATGCTGGTGGTGGAGGAGTCGCTATTTATGTGAAATCTGAGTATAATTCTGTAGAACTATTTTCCTCTGATACTTCACGTGCAGCTCGACCGGAATACATTTATATATTTAAAACACAAAGTTAAAAAACCTTTGGACACTTCGTCTGTGACTTCTACTGGACCGATTTACATGCGGGTTGTACCAAAATAAACGTTTTCGGTTCTATATTAGCAGGTTTTATTTGTATTTCAAAAATATTTACGTTAAATCTGTCAAAAATGAAAAATAAACTTTTCTTATGGAGATTTAACATGGGGAAAAAAGCCAACATTTTCAATCCTTTGGACAGTTCGTCTGAGACTTCTACTGGACCGATTTACATGCGGGTTGTACCAAAATAAACGTTTTCGGTTCTATATTAGCAGGTTTTATTTGTATTTCAAAAATATTTACGTTAAATCGGTCAAAAATTAAAAATAAACTTTTCTTATGGAGATTTAACATGGGGAAAACATTTTCAATCCTTTTTACAGTTCGTCTGAGACTTCCACTGGACCAATTTACACACAGTTTGTACCAAATAAAATGTAAACCTTTGTATATTAGCAGATTTTATTTACCTAAACGTTATCTTACTTCCTTAAATTTAAAATATCGACATTTTCAAACCTTTACAATTTATTTATTTTACATGCTTTCAATCAGCTGATTGTAAACACACGAGGTATTTAGTCTAAATACAGTGGATGAGCAAAAGCTCATGAAGGATTTGGCTTATTATGGCCAGTATCTAAAAACGTTTACAATTATTATGATGTATTGTCATTTATGAAAAGAAAGTTGCTTAATCATATAATTAACGTTAAGTTACTTCCTTAAATTAAAAATATCGACATTTTCAAACCTTAACAATTTATTTATTTTACACGATTTCAATCAGCTGATTGTAAACACACGAGGTATTTTGTCTAAATACAGAGTGGATGAAAGTTCATGAAGGATTTGGTTTATGGTCAGTCAGTACCTAAAAACGTTTACAATTATCCTTTAAATGGAAAGAAAGTTGCTTAATTATGTAAAATAGCTGATTGCTTTAAAATTAAGACTAAATTGTAAAGGTTTAGTTTAAATAAATTGCTCACATTTGTATTAAAAGAAACGGATGTATCGGAAATTCTTTGTGCAATCAATTTGTCGTTTGCAACGTTGTAATGCTTTACATTTACTTCGCTTAACGACAGTATTTGTGGCGCAGTCGTTAGCGTGACTTACCCCTAACCAAACGGCCCAGGTTCTAGACCGTTCTTCACTAATATATACTTTTTTTTAATGTGTCCAATAACGGCGTCACTAATAAATGTTTTACTGATGGTACCGATATTTATTTTAAGCAAAATAGATACATTAAAATATTTATAGGCCTGTTCAAACTCTCAAAAAACTTACTTATTAAACTAACAAGTTTACAAATTGATAGTTTAGGTTTGCTTATTTTTTGATGTTTTTAACTAATATAACGCTTTGATTAGGCTACTAAGGCTTAGGCTTAAGTAAACAATCGATTTTTATGTTTATAAAATACTAAAGAGTGTCTGTGTTACATAGTAAGGGTGCAGCATTATTGTTTTTAAGGAATATGCCTATAGGCCTACTTTGACAGACACTCTAACTGAAATTATGTAATTTTCTGTGAAATAAATTTGTATTCTTTAAATTTGGGTAGTTATTGAAACTTGCACACTACAGCATAAATATTGCGATATGAAAATGGTTGTAAATGGTTTCCCTACGCTCTATCCTACCCTAATACACCAATAATTGTTAAAGCCAACCATCATAAGTTACAACACTCTAGGCCTTTCCTAATTCTTGAAAAAAACTGTTAAAAACAATTTATCCAATAGGCCTACAAGTGGATATTGGTCTACTTATTTCTGATGTTGTTGAACCTAATAGAACGGTTTCCTTAGGTTAATTAGATTTGCGCCTACCTAAACAATCAAATTGACATGTTTATAAAATACTAAAGAGTAGGGCCTATAAGTACAAGGATGCAACATTATTGGTTTTAAGGAATAGGCCTACTTTTCCGACGCTCCAACTAAAATCGTAGTAGGCCTATTTTCTGTAAAATATATTATTGTTCTTGGTATGGCAGTTCAAAGAAGTACATTTGGTATCATTGTTTAAGGTATGGTGAGTAGCTTGCAGTGGAAGTAATGTCATATTGCATGTATCAAACATATTAGTTAAAAAGGTTTTGTCATGAGTAGGTGGTCCAAGAAGGTCAATATTAAAATCACCAGACACAATTACATGAGTATACCTAGGTAATAAGTCAAGTAAAGGTGTTTCAAATTCATTCAAGTATCTTATATGTGGAGGTCTATAACAAAGTCCAGTGAGGATATGAGTACCATTTATATTAATATCAAGAAATACTAGTTGTTGCCCGTCGATACTCGATGGATATAGTCCATTAGTGGTAAATGAAACGCTATAATAGTGCAAACATGTAAGGTAGTCTATAAAATGTACGGTAATTATGCAGTTTCGGTGACACCTCTTAAAAAATGAATTTTTTTGTGTCAAATTATTCCAAATCACCCCCTGATTTTGAAAATGATAGTTTTTTTCCGCGGATTTTCAAAATCAGGGGGTAATTTGGAATAATTTGACACAAAAAAATTCAATTTTTAAGAGGTGTCACCTAAACTGCATAATTACCCCTTATTAGATATAATGGCTTTTTCAGAGCCTTCTTATGTAATTGATTATGGTCAATTCCCTGTTCCTGCCCTGTCCAAACATGATCTAATATTTTGTATATATAAAATCAAATCCGTTAAAAGTAAACCTAAATTAATTAAATATAGAAATTATAAATCAATCGTTCCGGAACATCTGATCTCTGATCTTTGTGAAATTTCTTGGAATGATGTTATTAAGCATGAAGATGTGAACATTTGTTTTGAAAAGTTCAATGAGAATATTATGTTATTATTCGACAAACATGTTCCTCTGGTAACCCAAATATTCTCAAAAAAATCAGCCCCCTGGCTTACGCCTAATATTCTAAGACTTCAAAGTTTAAGAGATGCTGCTTTTAGAAAGGCCAAACGAACAAAAATGCTTGATGACTGGCATAGGCGTCATTTCAGCATTCTGATTGGGGGGGCAAGATTTTCATAAGGTCATACCCCCTCCCCCCCTTCCCACAAATACGCCAACCTCTTAAATTTCGCTAAAAACTGTCAATAAAAGCTAATTAAGTTTACATTGTGACACTAAGCTGTCCATAAAATGTGAACTTATAATATAATCTCACACACAAACCCTTGAAAACAATACCCTAATGCATGTAAAATTTGATTATATAACATGTTTCTATTTGTAGAAAGTCATTATTCTTCTGGAACTGCCAGTGGTTACTGTGATGTAAAACACCTTAAGAAATTTAACTGATTTAATTGGTTAAAGGGTGCTAAATCGTTAAAATAAAAATAAACATCATTTTATAACTATTTAGTTATTTTTATTGTATATTATTTACAACTCTAAAGTTTTACAGTCGGATACATAGACTAAAACTCCATAGGTTTGTATGGTAAAACACACTGTTTTATCTTTATCAAAAATCAGTTTTTGACAAAGCACCTTTGCAATCTGCCGTATAAGGGACCAAAAAAAGTCATTTAACTATTGTTGTTTAGGATCAGTAGGCCTACAGATGCGGTATATTGCCCATTACATTACCTAAAAAAATTAAGTTGTTATTGAGGACAAGAAAGGTAAAAAATTACTAAGTGATTAAAAAAAGATAAATAATGATTTACAAAAACATCTATACATATTTAATACGTGATACGGGTTTTTGTACAAGAAACTCCTCCCATAATTTGCAATAGATTTTAATGATTTTAGCGCCATTGGATAGAGCTCGGCGTGAAGTTGTTTCTAAAGTGAATTGGTAAATTGTCCATTAAAAAGAGGGGACCTACAAGTCCTAGAAGTTTGTAATTTTCCATCAATAATGAAATTGATCTATTTTCAAGTAAACAACAGTAAAATGTAAACATTGGACAACAGCGAAAGTTATATCTACATTTTCACACGAAAGAGGTTATGTTTAACCAAGGCAACGTTCCGGTCTAGGTCTAGCTGAGCCCGAACGACCGCGACGTTACCGGTTACCAAATGCCGCCTCGCGGTCCTTAGGGCTAGGCGAGTTTGATGGCTGCAGACAGTGCAGAGGTTTACGGGAATCGTGTTTTAAAGTTAACTAATTAAGATAGAGACTGGCTCTTAACTTTTTCTAAAAGTAGAGAGACGGATCTCGTCTTCTCTGGTTTTAGAATTTTTACATAAAATTCTTAATTTCAGCTATATAGGCCTAACTGTCTAAAATCATCTGTTTTTCTGGATACAAATGAAAGGGTTTTTAGAACGCTGTTATCTTTTGCTAAATGTAGCCTAGAGCTACAACTAATGTGTCATATTAAAGAAGAATAACGGTGCTAAATTTCCTTTCTTACACTTTGGTAATCTTACTTTTGTAATGTTATCAAAGCTAATGGAAAACTTAAGTTAAAAATCGAGAAAAACAGATGATTTTAGACAGTTATAGCTAAAATTATAAATTGTATTTTAAAATTCTAAAAACAGAGCCGACGAGATCCGTCTTTTTACTTTTAGAAAAAGTTAAGAGCCAATCTCTATCTTAATTGGTTAGTTTTAAAACACGATCCCCGTAAACCTCTGTATCTATAAAACTTGCCCCTAGAAAAAAACAGACAATTTTAGACAGTTATAACTGAAATTATAAATTTTATAAAAAAAATTCTAAACCCAGAGAAGACGAGATCCGTCTTTCTACTTTTACAAAAAGTTAAGAGTCAATCTCTCTCATAATTAGTTAATTTTAAAACACGATTCCCGTAAACCTCTGCAGCCATCAAACTCGCGGAACACGCCTAGCGCTACGGCCGGGAGGCGGCATTCGGTAACGTCGTTCGTGCAGGTAGACCGGAGCCTTAACAACTCAAAAGACGTGAGATGGGACTTCCTGCTACAGATGACGATTGCAAAATGAGTCAATTTAAGAGTTTTGTGTAAATAATACAAAGAAGACATTTTGTTAAAGTCTGGTTCGGAAGTTTATAATTTTGTTATATACAAATATTTCACCATAGTATTACATAACCTAACATTTTAATTTCCAATTTTTAAAAAAATCACTGAAATTATTGGGGGGGCAACTGCCCCCCCTTGCCCCCCCCAAATGACGCCTATGATGACTGGAATACATACAAAACGTTTCGTAATCAAACCCAACAAGAAATAAGAAATTCCAAAGTCAGACATTATTACAATTCTTTCAACGAGCGAAAGTCAGGCCCTGAGATGTGGAAAACTATTAAACAACTTGGTGTTGGTAAGGTTCAGAGTAAACATTCAATCAGTTGAAACCTTAATTACATTAATAACTTTTTCCTTAATATACCTGTTGACTATTCTGGAGCTCGTGACTATGCAGACTTCTTAAGTAATATCAACCATGAAAATGATTTTATACTATGTACTTTCTATTTTGAAAGTGTTTCAGAAAATGATGTTCGTAAATCCATTTTATCGATTAAGAGTAATGCTGTTGGCGATGATAATATTAGTATTAAATTTATCAAAGAAACTCTACCAATCACATTACCTATTATTACAATATTATTCAATAAATCCTTAGCTCAGTCAACGTTTCCATCTCAATGAAAATGGCTGTTGTTCGACCCCTGCCTAAAGTTGCATCACCTAAGTCCCCTTCTGACTATAGACCGATAAGTATTCTTCCTGCTTTGTGCAAATGTCTTCAGAAAATTGTACATGAACAAGTTTGTTCATTTTTAGAAAACACAAAAGCCTTAAACAATTTTCAATCGGGATTCCGAAAATATCATAGTACTACTACGGCTTTACTTCACATTACGGACGAAATAAGACTCGCTATGGACAACCGTCAACTAACTTCACTTACACTTTTTGACTTTTCTAAAGCTTTTGACTGTGTGTATCACCCTTTACTTTTGATAAAACTAAAATCACTAGGTATGTCTGATGGTACTGTTGACTGGTTCAGATCGTACTTAAGTGATAGACGACAATACGTTCAATTTGACAATACTTCTTCAAACTTTGGAAACGTGTGTAGAGGAGTACCCCAAGGTTCTGTTTCTTGGTCCTTTACTGTTTAGTATTTACATCAATAGTGTATGTACTGAAATAACTAACTCTAGATATCATTTGTATGCCGATGACTTACAAATATACTCTCACTTTGACAAAACTACCATGTATCAAGCTATTGATCGTATTAACATTGACATTGATTCAATTACATCTTGGTCTGTACGCCATGGATTGAAGCTAAATGCTGAAAACCATTATTATTGGTTCTAGTAGACTTTTTTTTCATTTGGTGGGGCCAGGTAGTGATACCTTTTTCTAACTCGGCCTGAAAGGCCTATTGTAGCACCCCTTATGTTTATCAAAATGTCAGATGAAGGCTCTTCGCGAAGCCTAACAGCCGGTTTATCTCCATCTCCCTTATTTCCTCTGGCTTTAATGCAACCTTTCCTAGGAATTTAAACCTTCTCTGAGAGATGGCCGGACAGTCCAGCCATAGGTGTTCGGCGGATTCTACCTCCATTGTACAGAATCTGCATCGATCGGATTGACTAAGTCCGATTGTCTTGAGATGTTTTTTCAGTGGCCCATGACCAGTTAGCATCCCTATTAGAAGACTGATTTCCCTTTTGTTTAGGCTAAGCAGCTCCTTCCACTTCTTGTTAAAAGGGTCAATCAGTATTTTTGATTGTCTCCCTCCTGGGAAGTTGTTCCAGGCTTCCTGTTTTTGACCTTTCTCCCAGGATAGGATTTTGTTTTGTCCTATGCACAGGGGGACACCACAGAAGGGCTCCGGTCCTATTAGCTGCTCGTCTGAGCCCTTTCTTGCCAGAGCATCGGCCCTTTCATTGCCTTCATGCCCGGAGTGTCCCGGTATCCAGCCTAGCTGTACCTGATTGTGCTCCGCCAGCGCTTTTAGAGCGCTCTTGCAGCCTTGCACTGTCCGAGAGTCTATCACGAACGAGTCTAGTGCTTTTAAAGCAGCTTGACTATCTGAGAGGATGAGTATTTTGCCTCTCCTTAGCCCTCTTGCCAGAATGTTCCAAGCACAGCATTCAATCGCTAGGACCTCTGATTGAAATACCGTTGCCGTGCAGCCTAGGGCGTGTGAGATGCTGGTTCTATTGCCATACACTCCTAGCCCAGATTTGTTGTCCTTCCGGCTGCCATCTGTATAAAATACAAGGCGTGCTCCGCCCATGTTGAGGTTGTCCTTTTGCCAGTCCGCTCTCTCACCCACAATGACCTGGTAAGGTTTCTCAAAGTCATATTTCTTGACCATCAGATCTGGGATTCGCAGTTCCATGTCCAGGTTGGGAAATTCCTTTAATATAGACATGTGGCCCTTATCCCTTTGGGGCTTAATTTCGTTTCTGCTGCACATTTTGAGGGCTGAGATAGCTGCCCTTCTCTTAATCTCTGCTCCGAGTGGAAGCATGTCTAGAACTGCTTCTAGCACTACAGTTGGACAGGATTTTGTCGCTCCACATACCCCTGTGCAGGCCAGTCTTTGCAGCTGTTGCAGTCTTTTTGTTACAACTGTCTGTTCAACTTTAGGCCACCACACGAAGGATGCGTATGTTACTGTTGGTTTGACTATGGCCTCGTAAGTCCAATATATTAGCCGGGGGCTTAGGCCCCAGTTTTTACCAAAGGTCCTTCTGCAGGCACCCATAGCTCCTGTACCCTTGGCAAGTGCGTAATCTGAGTGTTTGGACCAGGTTAACTTTCGGTCTAGGATTACTCCTAGGTATTTGGTTTCCTTTACGTCCTTGACACTCATTCCTCTTATCGTTGGGGGGGAGACGCTAGTTCTTCTCTTCCTTGTGAACGTGACCAGCTCGGTTTTTTCCGGGTTTATGGTCAGTCCTTCCCCGCTGCACCATTCATCGATGAAGTTCACCGCAGTTTGGGTTAGGTCCTCTATAGTTCCTTTGTGCTTCCCTCTGACGGTGAGGACTAGATCATCGGCAAAGGCTTGCAGATCTATGTCCTTCTGTTCTGCCTTTTTCAGCAGATCGTCGACCACCAGTGCCCACAGAAGGGGGGAGAGCACTCCTCCTTGGGGGCAGCCCCTCCTAGCCCTAACTGTCACTGTGTGGTCACCTTCTGAGGCTATGATTTCCCTGGAGTGTAGGAGAACCATTATCCAGGAGGCAGTGCCCTTTGGAATTCCTTTGTCCATTATGGCTTCCTCAATGGATCGGTACCCTACATTATCAAAAGCACCCTGAATGTCCATAAAGACCCCCGCAAGGATCTCTCTGTTTGCCAGTGTGTCTTCTATTTTTCCCACTAGGCTACTTAGCGCCGTTGTAGTTGATTTTCCCATCATGAATGCATGTTGGTTCGCACTTAGAGGAGACCTTGAAAGGATCTCATCCCTAATGTGTCGATTTATTACCTTTTCCATCGCCTTTAGCATGAAGGATGAAAGGCAGATAGGCCGGTAGGATTTGGGCTGGGCTGGATCCCTCTAGTAGACTTATGACTAGTGTTGATTTAAATATGCTGCCAAAACTGAAATTAAATAATTCACCTCTGGATTACTGTGATAAAATAAAAAATCTTGGAATAATAATAAATAAAACACTAGGGTGGTCTGACCAAATCAACCACATCTGCAAAAAGGTATTTGCAGGAATTCACTGCTTGAAGAAATTTGCTTTATATTTTCCATTGGATATCAAAATTACTTTGGTTAAGACTTTAATATTCCCTTATTTTGATTATTGTGACTCAGTTTACAATGATTTACCTCTAGAACTGTCAAATAAATTACAACGCGCGCAAAATTATTGCATTCGATTCATTTTTAATTTGAGGTGGGATGATCATGTTACCGAATATTATGAAGCACTGTTACAGATGAAATTAATAGAACTTAGAAGATTTCATATTTTAATGATTCTCTACAACCTACTATCCAATGGTCAACCAAGCTATCTGGCAAATAAATTTAATTTTACAGGCAATATTAGTATGAGAGAAACTCGCCATGGTGGCCTCTTACTAAATATACTTGCCCACAGATCATCATTTTACAATAAATCATTCGTTTTAACGGCATCTCGTTTGTGGAATGCTTTGCCAGCTGAGCTGAGAAATATTGACAGTCGTGCTCGTTTTGGGGCATCGTTGAAGTGGTTGCTTTCGGTTGATTCGTGGGGGATATAACAAAATTAAAATTACACACAAACTATTTAATATACTTTCAATAAAAAAAAAATTATTCCTGAGATAAATTGTTTGGTATATAAACTACAAAATTGTATTTAAAAATTAAAGTTTGAAACTAAATTCTGTTGTATTTTTGTCAAAAATTTTCTTTAGTCATATTATGTCTTTTATATTTTAAGGTTACTTTTGATTATTGTAATTAGTTTGACTTAAGTGACCAAATTCTTGTATTTTTAACTGAGGTTGAGTGGAAGAGAGGACTAAATAGTCCTAACTATGCCTAAAAAAATAAAGCATTTGTTATTATTGTTATTAAATTAATGTAGGCCGCCGTCCGTGCCACCGTGGCACTACGTTAATTAACGTCGTACCCCGCACTCAACGTATTAAAATCATCTTCGCCTTTAATTTTCTCCATCTTTCCTTGCGATCAGAGACCGGATAAGCTGCGTCATTTTCTGTTTACAATCACTAAAACACTAATATTTACAGAATCCAATATATATACAGCCCCATGTGGAACTCACTGACTGACTCACTGACTCATCTATACAAATTCTAGACCACTTCCGGGTGAGCTGGAAACTTGATTTTTACCATGCGGGTGGCTTAAGATCTGATACCCCCGGGAAAAGTCTGAAATCCGACAACTTTTCATTTCAACCCCCCCAAAAAAATAACGAAGTATGGAAACCGATAACCCCGAAATGTAAGGTTTTACTATTTTCGCTGTAACTTTTGAACGAGAGGTCCTACCTCAAATCTGAAGGAAAATAGTTAGTTGGGAATTAGACGCTCTACAAGATTGGTCCTGTGAAATTTCGCCGTATCTCACCCCCTTCACCCTTAAAAAGGGGCTTACTTTCAAAATTTCTAAAACTTTTCGAAAAAATTGCGCTATTTTGGTATTTTTATTTGCTATTATGTAACATATATGCATGAATTTCTGTTTATATTGTGACTTGAACAGGTTCTTTCTATATTAGTAGCTATTTGCCTATTTTAATCGAAGATTAGTCCAAAAAAGTAGTAAAATCACAAAATTATTTACATTTTTTCATGTAATGTGTTAGTAATTCACTTTAACCTGGCAAATATATTGCTATTTCGATATATAATTTGCCATTACTATATACTATTATAGACGCTCTACAAGTTTGGTCCTTCGACATTTTTTCGTATCTCACCCCCTTCACCCTTAAAAAGGGGCGTACTTTCAATATTTCTAAAATTTTTCGAAAAAAATTGCTCTATTTTGATATTTTTATTTACTATTATGTAACATATATGCATGAATTTTTATTTATATTGTGACCTCAATAGGTTCTTCCTATATTAGTAGCTATTTGCCAATTTCAATTTAAGTTTAGTTAAAAAAATTTTAAAAACTCAATGTTGTTAAAATTCTTTCACGTAATATGTTAGTAATTCCCTTTAACCTGGTAAATATATATCTATTTCGATATGTAATTTGCCATTACTATATACTATTATAGACGCTCTACAAGTTTTTCCCTGCTACATTTTGTCGTATCTCACCCCCTTTACCCTTAAAAGGGGGCGTACTTTCAAAATTAAGAATAATCTTTACGCAAAAATTGCGCTATTTTGTTATTTTTATTTACTATTATGTAACATATATGCATGAATTTCTGTTTATAATATTATGAACTCAACAGGTTCTTTCTATAGTAGTAGCTTTTTCCAATTTCAATGAAATTTTAGTCTAAAAAAATTGTAAAAACACAAAATTCTTAAAGTTTTTTTCATTTAAAGGGTTTGTAATTCACTTTAACCTGGTAAATTTACTGACATATCGATATATGTTTTGACATTAATGTATTCTATTATAAACGTGCAACAAGTTTTTTCTTATGACATTTTGACTTATCTCACCCCCTTCACCCTCAAAAAGTGATTTACTTTCACAAAATCGAATTTCTTTCACAAAAATTTATCTATTTGAATACATTTCTTTTACTGTTATGGCACATAGGTAACTCAAATTAAGTGTATATTATGACCTCGTCTAGGTCTTAACTTAGGAGCAGCCATCAGCCAATTTCAATCTGAGATTAGTTAATAACATTGTGAAAACAGGAAATTCTAATTGCATTCTTGGATATTGTTATACTCTTAGCTTCAACTTACAAATGGGTGGTAAAAACGGAAGACACTATGTATTTTAAGAATCATATTTTAAATATAAAGGTAATTTTAAATCAAACATTTTACATTTTGGGGATCTATAGTAGCTAGGCCATAATTTAGAGCTTTGATCTATATTTTGTTTAATGCCTGAGACTTAAATGAATTCAGGTCAACCCCAGGTGGGTAGAGGGACGGAGTCCCTGTACTCGAGACTTTCTGATTCATTGACGAATTAGGTGAAACCAACTAGGGGGCATGGGGGCGGAGCCCCCATCGAGCCGTAGGCGAGTCCTATAAATATACAGCCCCATGTGTAACTGACTGACTCACTCATCTATCAAAATTCTAAGCCACTTCCGGGTGAGCTGGAAACGTGATTTTTGGCATGCTTGTGGCTTAGGACCTGATACCCCCGGGAAAAGTCTAAATTCCAAAAGTTTTTCATTTCAACCCCCCCAAAAAAATAACGAAGGGTGGAAACCGGTAACCCGAAAATGTAAGGTTTTACTATTTTCGCTGTAACTTTTGAACGACAGGTCCTATCTCGAATCTGAGGGAAAATCGTAAGTGGGGAATTAAACGCTCTACAAGTTAGGTCCTATGACATTTTACCGTATCTCATCCCCTTCACCCTTAAAAAGGGGCGTACTTCCAAAATTTCAAAATTTGTCAACAAAAATTGGACTATTTTAATATTTTTCGTTTAGTATTATGACACATCGATGAGTGAAATTTTGTACAAATTATGGACTAATATAGGTCTAACTATAGTAGCATTCATTGATCTATTTCAACCTAAGTTTAGTCCAAAAAAATCGTAAACAAATGAAAACCTTAACATTTTTTCATGTATAGTGTTTGTAATTGACTTTTACCTGGTAAATATACTGCTATATCGATACATGTTTTAGCAATATTGTATTCTATTTTAGATGCTCTACAAGATTGGTCCTATGACATTTTACCGTATTTCATCCCCTTCACCCTTAAAAAGCGGCGTATTTCCAAAATTTTAAAACTCGTCAAAATATTGCACTATTTTAATATTTTTAATTTACTATTATATGGCACATCGATGCGTGACATTTTGTACATATTATGCCCTAATATAGGTCTAACTATAGTAGCATTCATTAGCCAATTTCAACCTAAGTTTAGTCCAAAAATCGTAAAACTCGAAATCCTTAACATTTTTTTCATTTATACTGTTTGTAATTAATTTACTTTTTCCTGTTAAATATACTCCTATATGATTAATATTTTTCCAGTATTGTATTCTATTTTAGATGCTCTACAAGTTTGGTCGTATGACATTTTACAATATCTCATCCCCTTCACCTTTAAAAAGCGGCGTATTTCCAAAATTTCAAAACTCGTAAACAGATTTGCACTATTTTAATATTTTTCACTTACTATTGTGGCACATTGATGAGTAAAATTTTGCGCATGTTATGCCCTAATATAGGTCTAACTATAGTAGTATTCATTGGCCGATTTCAATCTAAGTTTAGTCCGTAAATTGATATAATCTGGCAAATGTACTGCAAAATTGATATTTTTTGCCAGTATTATATTTTATTTTAGACGCTCTACAAGTTCGATCGAATGCGATTTTGCCGTATCCCACCCCCTTCACCCTTAAAAAGGAGTGTACTTTCAGAATTTCTAAAATTTTTCTCAAAAATTTTGCTATTTTGATAATTTTATTTACTATTATGTAATATGTATGCATGAATTTCTATTTATATTATGACCTCAACAGGTTCTATCTGTATAAAAAGCTTTTTGCCAATTTCAATCGAATTATAGCCCAGAAAAAATTGTAAAAACACAAAATTCTCAACATTTTTTCATGTAAAGTGTTCGTAATTCACTTAAACTTGGTAAATATACTGCTATATTGATATATGTTTTGCCATTACTATATTCTATTATAGACGCTCTACAAGTTTGATAGTGCGACATCTTGGAGTATCTCTAGTATCTTCGAGTATCTTGGAGTACCCCCTTCACCCTTAAAAAGCATGTAATTTCAAACTTTATACATTCTTCTACAAGCAATTCGCTATTTTAATATTTTTATTTACTATTATGGCGCACAGATGCCTCAAACTTAGTAAATATTATTGACCCAACTAGTTCTTACTATTTTAGCAGCCATTGATCAATTTCAATCAAATTTAAGACCAAAACAATTGAAAAACACGAAATTATTGACTTTTTTTCATGCAAAGTGTTTGTAAATTACTTTATACTGAAAATTTTACGGCCATATTGATTTATAATTCGCCAATAATTTGTTCTAGTTTAGACGCTCTACAAGTTCGGTCCTTTCCGATTTTGCGGAAACTCAACCCCCTTCACCCTTGAAAAGGAGCATACTTTCATGATTTTAATATTCTTCCACAACAATTGCTCTTCAACATTTCAACATTTGTTACTTGACTATTCGTTGTTTCCACGTATTTTTTAACTTCCTCTAAACTACTAACGGCAATTTCCTTTCGGCATCGATTCTTATCGTCTACTAACACTTCAGGGGGACCATTATAGGGGGCATGGGGGCGGAGCCCCCATCGAGCCGTAGGCGAGTCTAATAAACTATACAGCCCTATGTGTAACTGACTGACTGACTGACTTATATGGGATACAAATTTCTGACGTAACGGTTTAAGCTAGAGACTTGAAATTTGGCATACGTCTGGCCTGAACGGTCAATGCTAAGTATAAAATCTTAAACTTGCAAATTTGTAGTTTTAACCTACTAAAAAAAATTCAAAATGGCGGACTTCCGAAATTGTAATTTTAGTTTTTTGGCTCTAGCGGCCAAACGCTTCGTCCTATCAAAAATCTGAGAACAATACTACGATAGGCAATTTAATTTTCTACAATTTCGGTCCTTTGACTTTTTATCGTATCTCGCACCGTTAAGCCTCCAGAGCGTTTTTAATGAAATGCTGTTTTCGGTTTTTGGGCTCTAGTGATTAAACGAATGGTCGTAAAAAATTTTGTATGGTTTATTTAGATAGATCTTTTTAATATCTACAATTTCGCCCCTTATATATTTTGCCGTATCTCTACTAGTTTACTCACAAAATTCATTTTTCACTTTTTCCGGATTTTGTGAACATAAGTAGTGGGAAAAAAACGGTTCTGGGACACTAGAGAAATCGTAATTTTAGTATATCAGCTTTAGCTGCCAAATGTATCTCTTCTCGTTTACTTAAAAAATACATTTTCACTTTTTCCGGATTTTGTGAATGTAAGTAGTGGGAAAATACCGGTTCTGGTCCACTAGTGAAATCGTAATTTTAGTATTTTAGCTCTGGCGGCCTAACGGTTAGTCTTATCTGAAATCTGAGAGCAATATTACGATAGGGAACTGGATGATCTACAATTTTGGTCCTTTGACTTTTTGTCGTACATCGCACCGTTAACCCTCCAAACTGATTTTTGTGAAATTTAGATTTAGGGCTCTAGCGACTAAATGGTTTGTCCTACAAAAATGTTTAAACGACAACGTTTATAGGTCTTTTTAATATCTACAATTTTGATTCTGACATACTTTGCCGTATCTCTTTCCGTTTACTCTCAGAATACATTTTTCACTCTTTCGCAGTTTTGTGATAAATAAGTAGTGGCTTTTAGCCAACTAGAGAAATCGTAATTTCAGTATTTCAGCTCTAGCGGCTAAACGGTTAGGCCTTTCATAGATTTGAGACTACTACGGTACTGAATTGGAGGAACTACGATTTTGTTCCTGTGACTTTTTGTCGTACATCGCACCGATTGCGTAAATCTCCAGACTAATTTTTGTGCAATCGCGTTTTCAGTTCTTCCACTCTACTGACAAAACGATTGGTCCTATCGAAAAATGTTGCCGAATATGACTGAAATATTTTATTAATGGCTTACAGTTTTCAGAAACATTTGCCGTATCCCTACACATTAGCTCGCAAAACAGATTTATTACAGAATGATAAACTCAAGAGACCTTTGGTATCTCGTAAACCAGAATAGTTACCGAAAACTTGAAATTGGGGACCTTACCTCCTTTTAAGAGACTATTAAAAAGATGAATTCAGCTATTGTCGGGGCTGGTGTTACTAATTTTACATACTTTTAGTAAGTTCCTCCTCGGATTTTAGGGAATGTTTTTAAAACTTTGGAGTCTTTTGTGATTTCTATGTCTTTATCAAATTTTATCAGATTTTATATTATTTCGTTTTAATGTTATTTTATCATTTTTACTGATTTATTGCAACAACTTTTGACGAATTTAAAAGCTTTAATTATTATTGATTGTGAGAAGTGTGCATTAGCCTTTTGTTACTGTCTTGGCTGTGCACTTCTTTGGTAAAGCTAATCTGTTTAATACTCGCCTTTTTTATTTACAAACTAATTCAGCGAACACATTGGAGTTGAACCCTCAACAAGCCCGTTCACTGCATTAAGTTTTTACAGAAATTACAGAATTGGGGCAACAAATTAGGGAGTGGACTTTCCATTCAGCATAACACCCAGAATAAATAATCATTATATCACACTCAAAATATTTTTTCAAAGCTTTTTAACCATCGATTGTGAATTGTGTGTATTAGACGGTTTTGTTACTGTCTTGGCTGTTCAGTTCTTCCATGGAACTAACCAATTTCATACTTGACTTTTTATTAAAATTTAGGGACACCCCAAAGGGGGCATGGGGGCGGAGCCCCCATCGAGCCGTAGGCGAGTCCATAATATATACAGCCCCATGTGTAACTGACTGACTCACTGATGATCTTAAATTCCTGAAGCGACCGTTTAAGATAGAGACTTGAAATTTGGCATGGACATTCATTGAGATGTTTCAATTTAGGAAAAATCATAAAACTACAACTTTTTTACTTTTAAACTATAAAAAAGGTAAAAAATATAGATTTGTCGGTAACGTAGTTCAGCCGTATCAGCGTATATCACCGCGTGGTATCGTAGATCACTCTTCAGGTTTAGTTCTCGCTCGTGTTTAAATGATCTCTTTCAACTACACCCGTGTTTGATATACTCATTGTATCCTTCGATGGATAGACTCTAATATATTGTAAACTACGGCGTTATTTTGTATTGAGAGCGGGTTATTTCACCAGGGACCCAGGGTTATACTCGATAATATATACAGTGATAATTCCTTAATTTGTAGATTATGCAGCATATGCGCGATCTTGAATGTTTACCAAAGGTGAATTTTCTTATCCTACTATGAATTAATTTCCCATGGCGGGTGAATAGTCGCTTAGTTCTCGCTTGTATTTAAATCATGTCTTTTAACTACACCTGCTTCCTTGCTGTTGGCAACATTAGTATCCCTCACATATAACAAACCGTTATCCATTTGACTTCAAAATAGCCATGAGATTATGCTGCATTAAAAGCTCGTTTCTTTTATATTTTACTCACATCATAAATATGTTTTAGGGAATTTTTAAATATCTGTTTAGCTGAACTAACAGATTTAAATGTAGGTTCTCGTTTTGTTTCAATTTATTTTAGATTACTTATTCAACTTCGCATTGAATGGATTTTCTGTGAAGCTTGAGCCGTGATCTTAACGTAACATACTTCGATTACTTTGTACAATACTTAATAGACAGTTTATTATTATCTTTCTGTTTGATTTATATTCAGTGTCTTATATTCGAATTTTTCACACTTAAAATTTATTTTTGAGAATGTTTAAATAAGTGTTGAACAAAAGTAATAGATTTAAATGTTAGGTTCTTGTTTAATTTCAATTTATTTTAGATTACTTATTCAAATTCACCCCATGTGAACCCCTCAGCCGAATTACGCATTCAATGAATTTTCTGTGTAGCTCGTGCCGTGATCTTAACGTTATAACTTCTATTACTTAGTACGATACTTAATAGACAGTTAAGTATTATCTTTCTGCATTGTTTATAATCAGTGTTTTATATTTTATTTTAATACACACTTAAATATGTTTTTAAGAATTTTTAAACGGCTATTGAACAAAACTAACAGGTTTTTATGGATAAATTATTATTTCACAGGTCTAGATTTTATATTCTTATAATTAGTAGTAGTTTGTAATAGTAGGGGTTTTTTGCGAATCTACCCCGTTTTTATTATTTCCTATGATTTTGTTTTCATGTTATTAAATTCTTGTTTTCGCTTATTGATTTGAATGTTATTTGCTATTTCAGTAATTTAAACGTTTGTCTTCTATATCCTGAAATTTACAAGTTTTTATTTTTAATTAGTTTGTATCAGCAGATTCTTTTAATATCGTGGTTGGCGATACTATATTTAGTTCAAAATTGTATTTTTAATTTCTTAAGAGTATTAACTAGCATAGCTTGATTTTTTTATTATTTTAATAGTAATTTTCACACTTACTATTGGTTATTTTCTATTTTTTAGCATTATTGTTTTACTCTAATGGGCATATAAACATTATTTTTAAAATTTACGAAAATCTCATTTAAAAATACTTAATTTGGAATAATTTTGACCCATTGCATTTTAATGTGACGCATGTTAACTCGTTGACGTTTCAGGCTTAGTAGTGGTAACGTGGAATAGTTAGCATCACACATTTTAGTAGAGTTACAAGTAAATTAATAACTTAACTTTTCAAACTTCAATTTTTATTAGTTTTCATTTTCCGATTCTTTTACTATCGTGGTTGGCGATGCTAGATTTGGTTTAAGTGTTACTTTCTATTATTATAGCTTGATTATTTTATTATTTTAATTAGTTATTTTCACATAATCAATTATTTTCTATTTATTAGCATTATTGTTTTGCTATAGTGGGCACATTACATTTTTTTTATCAATGAAAATTTAATTTAAAGATACTTAATTTGGATTAATTTTGCCCCATTGCAATTTTTCTGTGCCGCATCTAAAATCGTTGACGTTCCAGACCAAGTGGTTGGTAACGTGGAGGAGTTAGTATCACACACTTTTGTAGTAGAGTTACACGTAATTTAAAACTTAGCTTTTCAAAACTTCGATGGAACTAGCCTGTTCAGTACTTTAGTGGAACTAGAAAGTTCATTATTTGAGACTTTGTGAATGATTAACGAAATTAGTAAAATCAACTAGGGGGCATGGGGGGGCCGAGCCCCGTGAAATATTTTCAAAGGATTTATTGTTATTATTATTATTGATTGTGAAGAGTGCGTATTAGCGCGTTTTTTTACTGTCTTCGCTGTTCCAGTTAGTTGGGTGGAACTAGCCTGTTCAATACTTGACTTTAAATTATTCAACGAATTCGGGGCAACCCCCAAAGGGGGCATGGGGGCGGAGCCCCCATCGAGCCGTAGGCGAGAGTGTAAAGGCCCTCACTCACTCACTTATATGGGATACGAATTTCTGACATTAACTATTTAAGCTAGAGACTTGAAATTTGGCATACGTCTAGTCTGAATAGTCAATGCTAAGTGTAAAATCTTAAACTTGCAAATTGTTAGTTTTAACCTACTAAAAAAATTCAAAATGGCGGACTTCCGAAATTGTAATGTTAGTTTTTTGGCTCTAGCGAGCCAACGCTTCGTCCTATCTAAAAATCTGAGAACAATACTACGATAAGAAGAATTGATTCTACAATTTTGGTCCTATGACTTTTTATCATATCTCGCACCGTTAAGCCTCCAGAGCGTTTTTAATGAAACCCCATTTTCGGTTTTCGGGCTCTAGTTACTAAACGGTTTGTTCTACAAAAATGTTCACAGGACAATTTTGATAGATCTTTGAAATATCTAAAATTTTTATCCTTACATATTTCACCGTATCTCCTCTCGTTTACTCACAAAATACATTTTTCACTTTTTCCGGATTTTTGAACATAAGTAGTGGGAAAACACCGATTCTGGAACAATAGAGAAAACCTAATTTTAGTCCGGATGAGCTAGAAACTTTAAATTTGGTACACACGTAGTTTGTATGGTCAATACAAAGGGGAAATCGCAAAACATCGAGTTTTCAAATTTTAACCTCCTATAGTTTTGTATGGTAAAATCTACACCATGTAAGGCTTTTTCTAAATACGCTGTAACTTTTGAACGAGAGGTCCTATCTCGAATCTGAGGGATAATTCATGGTCAGGAATTAGACACTCTACAAGTTTAGTCATGTGAAATTTTTCCGTATCTCACTCACTTCACCTTTAAAAAGGGGCGTACTTTCAACATTTCCATTTTTTTTCACAAAAATTTCGCTATTTTAATATTTTTATTTACTAATATTGCACACGGATGCTTGAACTTAAGTACATATTATGATCTCAACTAGATCTTACCATAGCGGCAGCCATTGACCAATTTCAATTATTATTAAGTCTAAAAAATGTTTTTAAAACTCAAAATTCTAAACATTTTTTTCGTGTAAAGTGTTGTAAATTACTTTATTCTGCCAAATATACTTCAATATTGACATTTCTTTGTTAGTATTACATTCTATTTAAGACGCTCTACAAGTTAGGTCCCATGCAATTTTGCCGTATCTCACCCCCTTCACCTGTAAAGAGGGGCGTACTTTCACAATATCGAAATTCTTTCACCAAAATTACTCTATTTCAATATTTATCGTTTACTTTTATGACACATACATGCCTCAAATTTTGTATACCTTCTCAATATATCTAGTTCTTACTATAGAAGCAGCCAAAGGCCGATTTCAATCCAAGGTTAGTAAAAAAACTGTGAAAATACTAAATTATTAACCTGTTTTATGTATAGTTTTTGGTGATTTTGTTAAACCCGGTAAAGATACTGCCATACCGATATACTTTTTGTCAGCATCATATTCTTTTTAGATTCTTTATAAGCTCGGCCCTTAAGATTTTGTAGCATTTCACTCTCTTCACCAAAAAAGGGGCGTATTTTAAAATTCTTTCACAAAAATTTAGTTATTTTTATATTTTTTATTTATTGTTATGACAATTGGATGCCTGAAATTTAGCTACACACACAAACCATGAGCATTATATATGAAATATAAAAGAAAAGTATCAATTTAAGCTTTAAATATCAAGCGAATATCTTAAATGCTTTAGACTTCCTGAACTATTAAACTAAGTCAGCGAAGGTAAGGATAGAGTTGGGGGTGGAGTCCTCAATTAGCCTGTTCAATTCTTAAGACTTAGAACAATTAACGAATTCGGGGCAACCCCAAATGGGGGCATGGGGGCAGAGCCCCCATCGAGCCGTAGGCGAGTGTAACTTACATATATAACTTCTGTGGGTGAAAAATTTGTTGACCTTCATGGCTGTGGGCACAGAACACTTAGATAACATCCTCTAAATAAATAAATTGTGTCAATATATTTAGGGTCAATAAACTATGTCGTATTTTCCAAAAGAATAACATTGAAAACAAATATTTTTTTTATAATCTGTAAACCAAGTTAATAATTTCAAGTAGGCCTACTAAATTGTTTCTTCAAGCTCTTTTCTATGGTTCTAGTTAAAATTGTTGAGTATTTTTTATTAGGGTCCAAAAATGTCAAAAACCCATTATTAAGTCCTGTGAAACCTTGTAAAACCCTGTCCCAATAACCCAATTATGCAGGTTCGCAAACTCATGAAAATAGGCCTGGTCCCACACCTCCATTCCAAATTTCATCAAAATCTGAGGTCCCTTTTAAAAGTTATAAGTACCATGGATATAATATTGATACCGTACATAAATATTAAAATGAACGATTGATGTTTTTGGCACTTGGAGACCTCAAAATGAGAAGTATAGTAAGATGATCTCGGGGGTATTTCTTACCGTGGCTACTTCTGTAATAGCATATTTTCTATAGGGAAATTTGCTTAAACTGCCAAAACATATAACTAAAATTAAACCAACAAACCAAACATAAGGTTAAAAATATTAGCCTAAATCAACGTAGATTTATCAAAAATGTATATAGGCCCGGTTACGGTACTAATTTGTAAATATTTATTACCGTATTAATATCAAAATTTATGAAAATGTCAAGTCAAATTTCTATGCCTTCATTTTTTTAACTTTAAGTTTTAACTCATGTTACCGTAACAAACCTATTTTGCCATAGAAACTAAATTTATTGCTTTGGAATTTCAACGTCATGTTAAATTTTTTGTTCAAAATGATGTTGTAAATTTTAAGTTTAAAATTATTGTAACATAAGTCATGTCATTCAATAAACCAAACTTTTAAAAAAGTCTATATGAAGCAGTATATCATCTTCAGTCTAATTAAATGGGAATAATAATTTCTAACTCTATTGAAGCGCTCTATGCGTTGGGATCAGAATGCCTTGAGAAATGTCGATACCTGTTCCAATTTTTCAATGATCCTGTTCAAATAGATTTGCCTATTCCTACAGTAATGGAAGGGGCAATCACCAACCAAGCAGAAAGTACTAAACATGTTGGGAAAATATCAAAAGAAATTTGCCACACCCAAAAATGTTGTAACCAACCTGTTATAAAAATCATTAATAAAAGGAAAGCAAGCATATTACGTTCTTTGCAGGTGAACTTCCAATTATCAGGGCTAGGTTGTTCCGATATACCCTTTAGGAAATAACTTATTTATAGTTCCCAATTTATTCGCCCATTTCTTTGAATTCAAAAGATTTTATTTTCTATATTTTACAGACAACAAGTTACTTCTCGACTTTCTATGGTTCACCTGTTTCTGTTGCAATAGAGCTAGGCCTGGCATATAACATGCAGAAGGTAGAAGTCCAACTATTTTGAGATCCGGCTGTAACCCAATCCGTCGGCTTAAGTGCGATAAATTTAAAAATCAAGTATATTTTTTATAAATACAGTATTGGGAATATTTTTACAATGAGATTAGATAATTAGGCTTAAGTAATCATAAAATTGAGAAATGCTTACTGGAAATTGCTATTGCTGGGGTGTGAACTACACTTAACTCGTTGTGGAGATTTATCATTTGTACCAACCAAGTATTTTTATTGTAGTTTATTTCCCACTTTCAGTCTATGTCCGGCACCAGGCCTCTTAGAATGAGTATTGATGCCTTGTTTAAGTCAGTCTTGTCGTCTTGTGTTGGTGTTGGGCAAAATGAGTGGTAAACATATAGTCATGATGAATCTAATTAATAATCCTAGTATTTGTAATTATTAATATGTAATTAATAATATTGTAATTATTTCTTTTATTAATTTAAAAGAAAGTTTCATTTTTATTTATAATGTTAAACAAAGTTTGAAAATAGTGTCTGTGAGAGGATTTGTATCTAGGTTGGCGGTTTCTCAGAATAGATTATTAATACTTCTATGCCATCAAGACAGTTCATTGATTATTGTTTTTAGCTTTGTTAAAAACAAATTTGTGACACTAATCTGACTTGTTTTAGTTATATGACTATCTATTTACAAGCGTGTGTACTTTTTAACTAGATCCACCCCAGCATAAACCCCCATCAATATAGGTTTACCATCCTTTTTCTCATTAAAGTTATTGTATTTTTCAACGAGAAAACCCCACTTATATTTTCTAAAACCACTTCTAATATGTTGCTATTAAAGTGATGGAGGCCTAATGTTTATTTGTTATTGTTATTCAGTCTCGGATTGGGCCTGACGATGACCGGTGTGACTGGTCAAAATCGATCACCATTAAGATCTTATATTTACCGTCTTGTAAACAATTACAGTATAAGTGTAAATATAGCGAGTAGTGTTGGAAGACGTTTTATTATTTCAACCTGAATATCAGTAGCCTACCAGCACGTATAATGCTAATCAAGTTATTTGTCATTGGTTGGACTGAGATTTAGTTTTGCTTATATCCGTTGTTCATCTTACCTCATTTGTATTCATAGACATTTCACAATAAATTTTAAATTAAGCAGAAGCTATAATATGTTTTAACTTTTAAGTCACGGTACATTTTCCTTTCTTTTTACAACTTTTAAAAGTTTGTTCATAAATAGTATTTTTATTTTAAATGTCACACAGAAGGAGGTTTGGTAAGCCTATAATGCATGCTTATAGTGTCACTGTCACCTAATTCAGTTCATGGATACATTAACTCTTAAGATAAACTGGATCATTATCCACAGATGGATGTGGACGAGAAGTCCTCCAAGGGGGAAGGCTTCCGGCCATATTACATCACCAAGATCGAAGAACTGCAGTTGATTGTGGCAGAGAAAAGTCAAAACTTGCGGCGCCTTCAGGCACAGCGTAATGAGCTCAACGCTAAAGGTACCTCAATTTTAGTATTGCTTAGTAAAAATGCTTGTACCGTATTTGATGTACGGAAGGAATCACTCTTAGAGTTTAGTTTTAATTGCATTCATGTTTTTACTATTGATCAATTTTATGATTGTCAAATTGATATGTCTAAAACATAATTGACAAATCACAACTTAAAATATTACTCCTTTTGTAAAATTAAATTGAAACTTTCTTTGATTAGCCTATGTATTTCTACATGAAGTTGCCTATTAATAGAATAATGTAAAATGCTTTTATTCAAAATGCAGTATTGGGGAAGCTACTTTTTAAAAGTAGCTAGCTACAGCTACAGCTACTTTTTGAAAAAAAAAGTAGCTTAGCTACACCTACAGCTACCTTTTCAAAAAAGTAGCTAGCTACAACTACAGTTAAAAGGCCCGTTGTCCCTGAAGCGACTCTGGCGATAGTCGCTGAACGATAGTCGCTGAGCGACAGTCGCTCCGGCACTGGTAGCATTGTTTCAAATGGGACCGTTGTCCTTGAAGCGACTGCGACTGGCGCGGCTAGCGACTATCGCTGGCGACTATCGCGGGTCCTGTCTGGGGGCAGGGTGAGTCGCAGTCGCGGAGCGATTCTGGTTAATTTTTCACGTGTTTAGTTGTTAATCGTAATTTTTTCAAAGAATAAGGAACTGCAATTAAAGCTGAAAAGCTTCTAGAAACGGCTTTTATATTACCTAGTATACTTATTGCCTGAAATCGAGCAATTTAATTTGAAGTATGATGTGTCATTGCTCAAAATATTGCATTTAGTTCTCCGACCAATGCAATAGTGATTAATTCACCCAAAACTAATCTTTTTACAGCTGTAGGATACAGCTATGTACAGATGTTAATTGCTCAACCTAATCGCCATACTAATATTTTAATGGTAACATTTCATATTTAAAATTTAGATAGTGCCCTCATTTTTCTATTCTCATCAATTTTTGGCGAAAACACCAACAAACAAGCTCTATCAATCCAAAGACATTAAAACGTCGGTTGACAATTGTAAAAGGAATTCACATTACAAAAAATGGATTAATAACCCTTAGCGTATTAAATAAGTATAGATGCTCTTAAAATAGCATTCTTGTCTATTTGGAAAATATGATATGAGTACCAACTGGTGGTGCAAATAACATTTCCATGACGTCTTCGTCATCGACTTCCTCAACTAAAAAGGTATTTTTTATTTTACTTCTTCTTCAAACTCATGATGCATTTAAAACTCGCAATTCAGCATAAAAATGCATCAGAATCGCTCTGTAAAAATCGCTTCAGGGACAACGACATGATTAGCGACTATCGCTGAGCGATAGGGACAACGGGCCTAAAAAGTAGCTCGCTACAATTTAAGCTACTTTGTCGCAATATGGTCCTGTTTCCCTCTTGTTATGTAGAACTGCCCCATTTCCCCACTTTAAAGTACAACTAAGTTTTTTTTTAATATAGGCTTATTATACTTTTTTTTTGTATTGTTTTGTGACTCTACGGAGCCTAGATAATGGAAACAGAATAGTGGTATGAAAATATAAACTGTCAAATAAAAGGACTTACATCAAAGAAGTAAACAACAATATTTATTAATTAACATTTTTCTTAGACCGGCACGGTAGGGTTAATGCTGGCGTATGCACACAGAATAAAAAGCACCAGCTTCTCCAGTTTTGCGCCAATCTCGATTTTAGGCCTACTAATTGCCATGATGTCGATTGTTAGATTAGATACTACAGAAACAGAATATAAAGTATGAAGCACTCTATAAAAAGTATTAAGTACAATTTTACAGAGTTCGGGAAGTAAACATTCACATCAACATCAATCAACTGGTTGAGGTTATGTTGTTGGGTTGTTATGCCAGTAGTCTTACAGTATCAATTGGCCATTTATTAGAATTCGTTGATGTCGCGTCGTTTCTCATTATTGTAAACATTCCTTTCCTGATTCCTGACCTGAGCAATCCTGGCGGTGCGCAAGCCTAGTGCAGCAGTCTATTTTCAGTTTCTATATTATAATACAGGACGCATTACTAGCGCATCGAGTGGTCACCAAACACAACAGAAGAACAAGACTTGGGGTGGTTGTCTTGTTGTGGTTATATTATGACTCAATTTTAGCGTTTGATGGTGGGAATGGATTGAAAATAGTCTTAGATTCCAACGATCGTATAACATAACCTGACTAACCATACAAAGGTTTCTCTCGTATTCATTTGAAAGCCACGAATGATATAATGTAAACGCAATTATTATGTTTTATCAAAACCAAAGTAGCGAGGAAAGTAGCTAAATAATCCGCTACAACTGCTCTAAAAATGTAGCTCGCTACAGCTACAAGCTACTTACAAGGGCTATTCAGAAAGTAAGGAATGTTTTCGTCTTACACCGTTGTACGCGCACGTATCGAATATATTAGGGTATGAGAGTGCTCGGGGCCTAAGTGGCTATCCAGCCGTGACACTTGGAGCATCGTCGCGCCGCCCATTTTCTTTCTATTTAAATTCAAAATGGCCGCTTCCGTAAAAAGTCCCGCCAGTTGCGAAGTGCGATCGGTAACACGGGTTTTGTTGAAAAAAAACTTAAAACTGATAAAGATTTATCGAAAAGTGTGTGGAAGTATGGGAACAATGTCTTGAATGAAAGTTCTGTGTGTAAGTTGTGTATTCAGTTTAAAAATAACCGAACCAATTATCTTGATGAGCAGTGGAGTGGACGACCGAGTGTTGTGACTGACGAACTGGTCACTAAAGTTGACGATAAGATCCGTGAAAACCGCTGCCCTACCATAACAAAGCTTTCGTTATCTTTCCCTCAAGTTTCACGGACTATGCTGTGTTGAAATTGAAAGAATAAAAATCGATAAATCTCTATCGGTTTTTAGTTTTTTGTCAACAAAAACCGTGTTACCGATCGCACTTCGCAACTGGCGTGACTTTTTACGGAAGCGGCCATTTGGAATTTAAATATAAAGAAAACGGACGGCGCGACGATGCTCCAAATGTCACGGCTATCCAGCCACTGAGGCCCCAAGCACTCTCATACCCTAACATATTCGATACACGCGCGTATAACGGCGTAAGACGAAAAAGTTACTTACTTTCTGAATAGCCCTTGTATTTTCAAAAGTAGCGGAGCTACACTGACGCTACTAAAAACGTAGAGGCGCTGCAGTAGTGCGCTACAAGTAGTGCACTACTCCCCAACACTGTCAAAATGCTAACGGCCGCTTAGGGAAATAAATGGAACAATAGTAACAGAATAAGTTAACTCGTTAACTGCAGACGCGGGAAACAAGAACAGCGCTGCGAACACAAAAGGCATGGAAAAAGGCAACTTCTGTAGAGTAACAGGTTGCAACAAAAAAGAAAATGGTGAGTTAAATAATTCAACTAATTGTGCTTTTTTTAACTTTGATATGTTAAAGTTTTGCAGTCAAAACGTCGATATATATAGGTGGTTATTTCATGCATCGGCGCTCAAAAAGTTCATTATATTGAGGTTATCCTCACTAATCCGTCGATATATAGGCGTAAAAATAACATTAGATTGATAGGCTGGTTCAAGGGGAATGAGAAAACTTTGTTACATCAAGGATTTCGATATATTGAGGTTTGATATATCAAGGTTTCACTATATTAGTTCCTCTTCTGTGATTTTATTTCATCAACATTTCTCTTTTTGTTTTAGTCCGCATGCTACGTGAAGAGCTGCAGCTGTTGCAAGAGCAAGGTTCTTACGTGGGTGAAGTGGTAAAGCCGATGGACAAGAAGAAGGTTCTTGTCAAGGTCCATCCCGAAGGGAAGTTTGTCGTAGACTTAGATAAAAATATTGACATCAATGATGTGACGCCTAATTCCCGTGTGGCATTGCGCAATGAGAGCTACACTTTGCATAAAATACTGCCCAATAAGGTAAACATGGATTTAAAAAATTCAAACATTTAATTTAAATCCCTTTTCTATGAATGTAAAAACAGTGTGGCTACATGTTTTTTTCACAGTAACATAAATTGTAATTTAATCAACTTTCATCACGGGAACACGTTCACTGTTGTCACTTCCAATCAGAGACGGGCTGAGCGCTACTCGGTTGCGTCCGTCACTGATGGGAAGCTTTCGACAATACTATTCAGAAATTTTCACTTCTTTACCAGCGTTTACGAAGAACTCAGTTGAACATTGCTGTCTAGGGGACGCATGTCACGTTAGGTTACGCGTAATTTTTCCACCATATGGAGGAGACATTATAGTGGCGAACCTTTTTTTAGTTCAAAATTAATTTGTATTATCATCCCTACTAATATTATAAATGTGAATGCCTGGATGAAATTCAATAAAATATTCCAATTTTAGGTATTCCAGCGATTTCTTATGTATATTGTAAGCGTAGCGAACGTGCTAAAACTGACGGTGGATGAGGGTGACGGTGACTTAGCGTAGCGAATGAGCTAAACCTGATGGCGGGTGAGCGTGATGGCGAGTAATTGTAATAAACGAGCTTAACTTGACAAATAACGCGAGCCTAGCCGCGGGAAAAACCTAGTTTGTTATATTTCTATGACAAAACCTAGATTACATTACATGGTAAACAATCAAAATCAAGTACTAAAAACTATGTTTTCCTCACAATTTGCTGCCGTCTCCGAATTGATACAAAATGGTGGCTAGCATATTCTATGTTTTAAGGTTAAAAATTTGTTTTATTGCTAAAAACTTTTATTTCTTGTGTAAAACTATCAAATCAGATTAAAACACAATTCTTAGCATCCTAGTGGTCTACACATCTCAGGCATTTAGCAGAGAAAGTGTTAACAATTCTAATTTAGGGCTCTAGTACTTCAATAATCTTCTATTTTAATTATAGATGTAATAAGTCTTAAAGCCACCCTATTTTTCAGGATTAATTTAAGTGTATGCACCACTGCCGATCACTTTCTGGAGGCAGTGGTTACCCATACCAAGTATAAAAAATTATCTTACAATCTGCTATACAAATGAAAATATAGCAGGTCCCTTGATGTTTAGAATATGCCAGTTTTACTAATTTGTGTTTGGGGATTTTGGCAAACAGTAGCTAATTTTAAACCCATGTCAAAGAACCGCCTAACTGTCAAAAATCAATTAATTGCTTACCAACTTGAAACTTACCGGTTTTAGTAGTTGAATTAACAATGTGGATAAATTAACATTCTTGAGGAATGTTTTTTCTTTACCTTAAATCTTAAATTTGCTTATTGGAAGTTTAATTCAAGCTATGTAAGAGTGTGTACTTTTTCTGCAGGTAGATCCCCTTGTGTCCCTGATGATGGTGGAGAAGGTGCCAGATTCGACCTACGAGATGGTTGGAGGACTAGACAAGCAGATCAAGGAGATAAAGGAAGTGATCGAGCTGCCAGTCAAACACCCCGAGCTGTTTGATGCACTCGGCATCGCTCAACCGAAGGGAGTCTTGCTGTATGGACCCCCCGGCACAGGTAGACAATTTAAATTAGTTTGTCTATTGTTTTAATATTTTCATTCTTGAGGAAGTGGTGCCTAACCAAAATAGGTTTTTGTCAGTTTCTGTTTTTCCCTTTTTCATATCATAGATCTGAATATTTTTTTAGGGAATACGCTACTACGGTAGTACTCGCGGTAAGACCTAAGGACGGGACCATGTTATTTTTTCGTTTTGAGGTCCCTAGAAGCTAAAAACACCGTTCGTTCGAATTCATATACAGGGTGGATCTCGTAAGGTGTCCCTAAATGGATTACAGACAAATGTTTAGTCCTATAATCTTCAAACAAGATAATTTTCAACTAAATCAACCTCAAGGAATATCATAAAATATTTTTAACTGTGTAAAAATACAGGGTATTCTAGAAACTAGGGGTCACATGTTCGAATCTCAGCATTTTTAAATAAAAAAATATGCCATGTTTTACATAATTTTAAAGGTATTGTAAAAATAAACATTTTGGTAAAAACAGAAGTGAAAAAATTGAAGATATTTATCAAGCGTATCAAAATGGCGGCCATTTCTTTGAAAAATATCAATTGTTACTGTATAGCGTGTATTTCTGTAACCAATGCGCCTAGAATCACTCTGATTCAAAATTTGCAATCCTTACTAACTGAGTTTTACCACGATATGTCACATGTAAGGTTTATTTTTAAAGATTAAAAAAAATTTTTTTTTTTACTTTGTATTTGTTGAGAACTTAAAAATTTCAAATGGTAACATATGCTAAGTAAAATATCATTTTAAAGGTCTTTGAATTATAACAACTTTCTAATTTAGACTTATCCTGTGTCTCTAATCGTTTCGGTGTTAATCAGCAAAAAATACTATTTTCCTTTTTAAGGCATGTTTTTTTTACAACATATTAGTTAAGAGTCATCTTCAACTTTGGGCTAGTAGCCCATTGTTGAGCAGTCGGCAATGTTAACCATACATAAAGTGGTGTAAATACCTGCATTAAGTAATCCAAAAGGTTGCAAAAATGGCAACTAGTTTCGACCCTTCAGTAGAGGGTCATCTTCAGGCCGAACAAGGATTAAAAACCGCTCTTCATTTGAAGGTTGTCGATAAATTAAAAACTTTACACATAACACGCACACAACATGAACAACGAACATTAAAAACACTAAAAAACATTGAGGACGGAAGCGGCGACATAACCCGGTGGAAGCGTAGTCTAGACTGACTATGCTTAGACGTACGTCTAGACTGCAGTTAGTGCAGGGACGACAAACAATACTAGGCCTGATGGCTTTATACGTTTAATTGAAAGACTGTGTCTTTCTTGTGTTGTTTTATGTTTATTATAACTGACCATATAGTTTTTTTTTTTTTTTTTTGTTCTTATATTTAATAACAGCTTGTAGTTAAACTGATTTGGAACATAAGGGCCGTCCATAAATTACGTCATCGCTTTTTTTCCACTTTTGGACCCCCCCCTCCCTAAAATCATCCTACCATCATAATTTGTCTGATCCCCCCCCCCCCCCTCTTGGAAAAATGACGTCATGTTTAACAAACCTCCGTTTTAAGTAAAAATAATGCTTGTTGAACGCTACATGATAAACTAAACAAATTGACCAATCAAATATGAATTTTCCTTCAGAATTAAATTCAAATTCAAATTCAAATTTCTTTAAATTTAATAAATTAATAAATTTTATAAAGCCAAAATGACTTTCTTAATGAAATAATAAACTATAAAACAACGCCTTAAAATAGTCTAATGTATTTTATAGATAATAATTTTATAATAGTTGAGTCGTGTTAGAATTTATCATTGTTTTACTATTAAAATTTGATTTAAAACATCATATTTAAAATGACGTCATATCAAAGCCGACCCCCCCCCCCCCTTTGCACATCACCTTACCGTCATTTTCAATCTGGACCCTCCCCCCCTATTTTCAGATGACGTAATTTATGGACGGCCCCATACGAGATAAAAATATTGCTTTGATGTTAATTTGTTGGGTTTCAGCAATGAATACAAAAACGTAAAGAAGGTCACATCCCATGTTAAAAAGTGGAGAACTTTTTTTTCGCTAGGAGCGCTGTAAACTGAACTTGAGCACTCCAAATAGAGATAGCGCCAGAGGAGTAGGCCTAAACATAGTACGAGAGAGAGGGAGATATTAAATTTCCTATTTAGCATTGTGTCGTTAAAACACCATTTTAAACATTATTTACCTAACTTATTTGGTATCATTGGAAAGCGTTTTTAAAGAAGAATCGTTATTTTAAGTCATTAAATCCTTTTATTGTTAAGACCTTGTCGTATGGGCTTTCAAACTTTAATGTTATTCTAAAGACGATATTTTCTTTAATCATATTTTTACAATAATAAACTAAGTTATAAACGTCTTCATGGTATTTTTAAATTTGTCTTCTTTGTTTCCAAAATGAGCACTAAAGCAGGCGGGCAGAATCAGAATCAGAATCAACATCTTTGATTCTGATTGATTGATTTTGATTGATTGTTTTTTTTTTTTTTTTCTGGAACAAAAATCCAGAAAAAGTGTTTCTACATTAATTGTGAGAATTGGTCCAGTAATGAAAAACTGTCATAGGTTATGTATGATGTGTGAGGACGAGAGAGATTCTTTGCTGGTGACCATCTGCAAAAAGGTCAGAATGTAAACTGACTAATAGGTTATTGTCTCGTGCGCGCTCTCATGGTGGAGTGCGCTACTGCATCAACAGAAACTTTCTTGACCATTTCTTCCATAAGATGTGACCTTCTTTACGTTTTTGTATTCATTGGTTTCAGGTAAAACACTTCTAGCCCGAGCCGTAGCCCACCACACTGAGTGTACCTTCATCCGGGTCTCGGGCTCAGAACTGGTGCAGAAATTCATCGGAGAAGGCTCACGGATGGTGAGAGAACTCTTCGTCATGGCCAGGTAGTGCACAACGAACAATTATCAGTGACTTTTTTGCTCATGTCTATGCCAGAGGCTTTTTTTAAGGAGATTTGTACTAGATACACTGAAATGCTTTTTGGGGAAAACGGTCCAAACCCATCAAATTTTCTTATTTGTTATTCAATTTTGAGCTTATTCAAGTTATTGGGAACTTTTTATTCTAATCATTACCTTTCAGTGTTGAACTAAGCCACTATCGGAACATGAACATATTGAAAATGTTCATGAAAAAAAAGAAGTCAAAAATCCAAAAAAAAGAATTTAACTTACTTATTTATACAGTGAGACTATTTTAATATTAATAACACCTTTACCATTTAAAGTATAAACAGTCTGTCTTCAAAGTTACAACAGCATAATTTTTAATACTCTTGACTACTGAAAGGAAAATTATCAGCATTCTTTGGGAAACTCAGTAAGGTAAAAGCCTCCGGTCTAGATACAAGTTGAGTGGAGTTTGGTGGAAATATTAAATTTAGGTATGAGGACCCACAATGTCGTAGCGATGTGGCTACATCATTCTATGTACAATACGGATGCTAATGAAGTAACTTAGTTAAACTATTCTATAATTAGTAAAAGAAGAATTCAGTAATTTTTATTTTCATCAATTTACTATCTCATTTACTCCTACGATGTAAATAGCTACAGACTTTTATAAAACTTCTTATAGTTAGAAACATTTTTTCGGGAAAGAGATAGTAGCATCCAGCTAACTCATCTTGTCTTTTGTGTGCTCTCAACTCATTCAGCTTATTAATTAAGAGTAAAGTTATATGTTCATATCATTTCCCTGAAATTGTCTTATTCTTTTATTTCCTCAAAATATAAACTTCAATTAAAATAAGAAATTTAAACCCCATGTATTAATTGACTAATCACAATCAGGTTCAAAATGTGTATTACATAGGAGTAATGTGGTTTATGTGCTTTTAGAGAGCATGCCCCATCCATAATTTTCATGGATGAAATTGACTCGATTGGATCATCCCGTATCGAGTCAGGTAGTGGGGGTGACTCCGAGGTGCAAAGGACCATGTTGGAGCTCCTCAACCAACTCGATGGGTTTGAGGCTACTAAGAATATCAAAGTAAGTAATCTGAATGTTATACAGTATTAGGGAATAGGGAGTGTGTGTTCTGATAGCACAACTGGATGTGTTCTGATAGATCACTGGATGTAGTAAATTTCTCATGTATCTGCTAGAGTAGTGTTGTCAGCATTCTAGTAACTCTCATAAGACTTCCAACACCTTGTCGCTCGGTCAAGTCTGATCTAAGGTTATTTAAATAGCATGATTTTCCAAATTGGAGAATAATTACTCTTAAAATAGAATCCGTAAACAATTTGTGTTACTTAGCCTTGCAGACTTGTGCAAAATTTTAGGTTTATTACTCTATTAATAACCTTTCATAATTCTTTAATCGTTGCTGATTCACCTAGAATGTTATAGATTAATCATTAATTTAAGATAAGCAATGTTGCGAGCCATGAGATTCACTTTAGATCCACTTAAAGTATTGTTATAATATGCTTATAATAGATACCGGGTACTCAAAATCTATAATATTATATATTTTAATACTATATTTTATTAGGTTTACCACTTGTAAACTTTCATTGTTTAAAGAACTGATTGTTTAAAGAAATTGTTTTAATTTTTAACAAATATCAATAGATTGTGGCACCATGATGTACTCAACATATAAAGGAGTAAAATATTTTTAACCCAAGTTAACCGTAATTTTAAGTGATGTGAGCAATAAGATAAGGTCCCAGGAGAAAGATCCACTTAATACTATGATTTTAGATACATTTAAACCACCATATCATTAGGCCCTAAATATTGTGTTTTCTACACAACGAGTCGTTACCGGTCAATACTCAACGGAAACAGCTCCATCCCTCTGGTGATCGAGGGGAGCGCTAGGCCGATGGTGCAAAATATGTATAAAATGTACCTTTTAAATTGTCATTTCCTATCAATTGATCATCTGATTTACGTGGTTAAGATGAAGTAAACAGTACTGTATACAGTATACAGTAAACAGCAAAGATACAGTAAACAGTTAAAGTATAGTACTAAAAATGTTTACAATCAAAACTTATTTATTTACTTTTTATCCACTAACTATAAAATTGTACAGTTTAAATTATAGTAAAACTATTATTTTTCCTTTTGTTTAAATAATAATTCATTTTCATTATCTACATTTTTTGGTACTGGCCCTTGATAAACAAAATTCTTCTCGAGTGTTTGCTCTTCTACTGTTTTAGACAAAATATCTCGTATGTAATACAACCAGCTAATTAAAAGCCTGTAAAATAAATTAATTGAAAAGGTTTAAAAATGTTAATTTTGTAATTTAAGAAAGTAAGATAACGTTAAAGTAAATAAAACCTGCTAATATAGAAAAGTTTATCTTTTATTTGGTATAAACTGCATATAAATCGGTTAAGTGGAAGTCTCAGACAAACTGTCCAAAGGTGTTTTAAATATATAATTTTTTTATATATACAATTATTTTATTTTGCAGAAACAATGCCAATTCTGTCAATTGTTTAGAATATTTAAAAGCTATTTGTAATAAGTTTCTTTATGAGAAAAGGTAGGCTGAAATATCTTGCATTTAGGGAGGTAGCGTTTTTATTAGTGTTCCATTGGTACAATTAATTGTTAAAGGTTTGTCCTTCAAGTTCCTCTTAATTGCTTCACCCAGGACACAGCAGTGTTTTACTTTAACTTATAGGCTGGAATGTTATTTTTTATTTGGGTTTACTGGTTGAAGTTGTTAATCTCTTTATTATCGTTAATCCTCAGTTAAGTGTTGTTAATCTAATTACAATTTTTGCAACAGGTTATAATGGCAACAAACCGCATTGACATTCTGGACCCTGCACTCCTGCGGCCTGGCCGTATTGACCGCAAGATTGAATTCCCGCCACCAAACGAGGAGGCCCGTCTTGACATTCTGCGTATTCATTCTCGTAAGATGAACCTTACACGTGGTATCAACCTGCGTAAAATTGCAGAGCTTATGCCTGGTGCATCGGGAGCTGAAGTGAAGGTCAGTCACTTATCAAGTCTCAACTTTAAAAGACTGTAGTATACTTCACCACTAGGGTGGAAAGTGCCACTGTTCAGGCTGTGATTACTTTACTTCCAAGGCATTAGCCGAGTATAAAATTTTGATCAAGGCATGGAATTATCATTTTGATTCAAGTTATTAACATTATTTCTCATTACACTTTAAATTAAATAGGCTAATACTAGAGTTCACCCGCTGGTCCAAATTTGATCAAAATTTGTAAATTTCATAAAAATTTCACAAGACACAAAAAAGTTGCCAATTAAAACTATCTAACCAAGATACCAAGTTTGGAAGGATCTGACAACAAATAACAGAGTTATTGTGATTTTTATAAGAAAAAAAAAACATTGATTTTGCATATTTATAGTTGATCTGGAGCAAATTAGTTTTAAAATATTATATAGCTGGAGCATCTGTTCTCTCTGTTTTTGTAACAATTACTTGGGAAGCCTGTAAGGTAACAAAGGGGGTGGGGTAACCTGAGGGCCAATGGGAATTATAATAGGGTTATCCTCAAATGAGTAGAGCAAAATCTGACATCACACAACATGATCATTCAAAGGACACAATCTTTCTAAGGATAAGCTTGGATTTCTCCTAAGACGCACAAAAGCTGAGAAAAAAAGGAGGACAAGATTTAGGCTTGCCTATTAATATACAGAAGATGAGTTTTTTATATATACCTGTCAGTTGCTCAGTTGATTTCTGCATTAAAATGACACCAATACCATAAACCTTACCTAACTAACCCTTCCTAACCCAACTAAGCTAACCTACCCTTAACTTTATGTTTACAGAACAGCTGTTAAAAGATAAATAAACTTTTAGCTCCACTGTCGCTAGAATTTGTTACTGAAGTCAAGAATCATAACTAATTGCTACTTTTGGAAAAATCTACGCTTGTTTTTTTCCGTATTATGTGATGAAATAGTATTTTATTACAAGCACTGAAAGTGGCATTTTCAAGAATGTGCTCAAGTTTCATTTCACAGGAACAAAAAATTTCATGTGCAACGGGAAGCTGAGCATTTGAGAGTGAGTTTCATGTACAAGCTAGGCCTTGTATGAGAATATCAATTGGGGCTAGTGCTGGAATCACATTCGTTACAGTTTAAATGATACTGATACTTTTCATCCCGACGCAAAACTAGCCTATGCCTATTCTTGTTTACAGTTATATCGTTAAACATTAAAAACAGCGATTAAAAATAAATGGTAAAGAAACACTAATGCCCGTAGTGGGAAAATGGAGAACTGATTGAAAGCAATGGAAAGCAAATTTATAGAGAAAATCAGCTGATCGTTTTCCCCTGCTCTAAATTATAGCTTGATCAGTTGCAATTAAAAATAGCTACTTTCCACGAGGAGTGATGAAAAAGATTTTAATTTTTTGTAATTTATTGCTGTGTAATTATTACAAAATCACAAAATATCCTAAATTATAATGATTTTGACTAAAAATTACAACTGCACTTTTATTTATAAAGCTAATTTTTCCATTCTTCAAATATCTGTTTTTCTTATACAGGATGCTTTTTTAATGTGGATAAAAGCTGAATTTATTTAGGCCTACGACAAAATCTGTGTCAACTTCAACTAATGTAAGAAATACTTGTTGTAGGGAGTGTGTACTGAGGCTGGAATGTATGCTTTGCGGGAACGCCGAGTCCACGTAACGCAGGAGGACTTTGAAATGGCAGTGGCTAAGGTTATGCAGAAGGACTCTGAGAAGAACATGTCCATCAAGAAACTTTGGAAATGAATAGCCACTTTGCTACTTTGGTGTTTCTTGATTATGTCTCGTTTATTTTTGTGAATAGAATTAGATTAATTAAATTTATTTTGTACATCTACATAGAAGTGTTACTTGGATTCCTTTCGAACATTCGAACAACAATTTATCATATATGAATAAGGATGTTTTACTATGACTATGTGTGAGTCACAAAAAAATATAGTTAACTCTTACCTTTTCAACTCTCTCCTTCGAAAATGTTACTTACAATCAGAAAATTTCAAAAATCTCAGTCTAATGTTTTAACTTGTGTGATGTGCTGGTAGCTGAAAACTTTGGTTTCCCTACCACTGCATGGAAACAATCACATTGCCACACCTGTAAACCCTAGGCAAAGCAATTCATTTCCGGGAGCTTACTATATTAAATAAAAGCTTACTGATTAAATAGCTTACTATAATTTTCTTGAGACCAAGGACTGCTATAATGAATGAAGGGGACATGATATTGAAAACGTCACTTAATACAAGCACACACATTAAGTGTATTAACGAATTAGGGAGCTGATAAAAATAATGTCGTGGCAGCCGTGACATACGATCGGAACCATCAAGAGTCAGATATCGCGGCAGCCACGACATTCGAGCAGAAATGGTTAATATGACATTTTGAGCTTATTAAGGAACCGAAGTACCAGTAATAATTTGACATGTGCTCCCAACCCTATGCGTGTAAAGAAAAATCTAAATAAATAAATGAATTGAACGGAGCTGTACTTTTGATTATTGACGGGAAACAGTAATTCTTACCACATTTTCGAGTAAAGGAGTTTTAGGTAAACCATTTTATAGTTCTGTTATGAACCTCTTCTTTTAATTTGAATATAAATAAAAAATTTTCTTCCCATTTTCTTCCAATTGCTTAATAAGGATCTTAAAATAAAACATCACTAACAATTCAAAAAATTATTTTATTTGCAACATCACACTTTGGTAAGAAATGTTATAGAAAAAATTCTTATAAATCACATTTTTCTTTTAAAACAAGCACTGATTAATATCGCCAAAATTGAATGACACCACAGCAAAAAGATTACACCTAATTCCAAAGTCTTTGAGCTTTTTATGAATTACACATTATTTTACTCAATGACTTATCTTTGACTGAAAATAATCTGAAAGACTAAAAACAATGTTTACTATCTACAATTGCGAAGATACTGTACAACGCAGAGCAGTAGCGAGTTAAGGATAGGCCTACATGAGGCAGCACTGCTGGGGGTCTAGCCCCGGAGGTAGGTTAGGCAGCGCGGACTCATCCAGCGGACCTTCGCCGTTTATCAGCTCCGCTGGCGGCTGGCCGAGGGCCTGCATCTACAAAATAATTATAAGTATTAAAATTACATCTTTTGGTCAAACAAAAATTGTAGCAAGACCTTTGAAGATGAGTTTGGCCTGGTGTTCATCTAAAATTTAATATTTACCAATTTCCTGGATGTTAAAGCAGATTTAGGAAATTTTGATTTTGCAACAATGGGATAAAGAAAATTACTTGGCTATCAATAGAAAAACATTTCTTTGAGCTGAAAGACACAAACAGCTACTAAGTGTCAACCAAATGACACATATTCAGGACAACACCATCTCCAAACTGTTATAAAGTAAAATTCCCTTAATCCGGCATGTCAGGGACTTTACATGTGCCGGATTACGAAATATGCCAGATTACAGGATGAATGTCAGGAAAAAAGTAAATTAAACAAAAAAAGACTACAAAACACATATTTTATTATTAAAACAGACTTTAAAGAATAAAAACTATTGCATACCGTACTCTACTGTAATGAAAAATATAGGGCATGATGATTTTGAAACTCAAAACAGTACAGTAGACGTCTGATTATCGAGGTAAAGTAATTGGAACCGAGTCAACCTCGGACATGGGGAAAACTCGGATACAGTAATACGGAGGTTATATACTATAGTGTAACTAATCAAATCATTAATTTAGAGGATATTTAGTTGACTTTTAGCGAATTTCCCTATAGGGAATACGCTATTACGGTAGTAGCCATGGTAAGACCTAAGCCCGGGACCACTTTACTTTTTCATTTTGAGGTCCCCAGAAGCCAAAAACACCGTTCGTTCATTTTCATACCTATGTGTCCGTGGTACCGATAACTTTTGAAACGGACCTCCGATTTTCCGAAATTTGGTATGAAGGTGTAAGACCAGGTATATTTTCATGAGTTCGCAAACCAGCATTGTCGGGTTATAGGAACGGGGTTCTATGGGGTTTCAAATGGGTCAAAATTGGGTTTTTGGCATTTTTGGACCTCAATTTTACAAATTCATGAAATTGAACTAAAACCATTCGAAAGAGCTTAAAAAACAAACAATTTAGTATTTTGAATTTTTAACTTAGCTTAAATGGTTACGGAGATCCAAAAATGTGTTTTCCATGTTATTGTTATGGGAAATCAAGAAAACCCTATATCTTACCTATTTGTTGACATAACTTAGTCAAATTTGGTATGTACATTATCTAGATAGGGTTTAACTTATACTTGCTTACAAAACCCATACTGGTATGGCGGCAAACCTACATACTCACCCCCATGGGGTTCATGGGGAAAATAGAAATTGTCAGAGCTTGATAAAATTTTGTGTTTACATTCACCAATTATTGATTAACTTAGATTTTCTAACAACGCCCCATGGCATCAAACCTACATACTCGATCCTATGGTGTTTTTATGGGGAAAGTAAATAATCTAAAATTTTATTGGAAATTCGCTGAGTACGCAGGTCTGCTGCGACGGGGGGTATTGTTGTTATTTAATGAAGTTTTTTAAATGTAAAAACAGCGTCATATTAACATTAACTGTGAGCGGCAATCAATTCTGAAATACATTGTAGCTGTTATTATTCGATTGGGATTAAATTTGACAATTTTTATTGTTATCAGCATTGTATAGTCAATGGAATTATTGTCAGCTGTGTTCGTGGCTGCGATCACCTGAGATTGTGTTGTTAACTTGGATACCAACCACTATGAGCGCTAGTAAATCCACACTACCGCTCCAAGCTACTATTACTTGCGTAACTGGAGTCCCTGGGTGGTACAGGCGGACAACCTAAGTGAGGGAGTGTCATGACTATCTCCCAATAACCTACATTAGACTGTCGAATTCGCTTTGTAGGAAACAGCGTTGCTTTGCGGCAACTTTCGATCACAAACCAACTCGATCGCTCGATTGTTATTTTGTTTCCGTCAATATAATTGTTCTTAATTGTTCTTATTGTGCATTTCATGAATAAAGGAAGTTTTGATTTGATTAAAGTCATGTCGGATTATCAAGCGAGCCGGATTACTGTAAGTTTACTGTATGCCAGTGCTAGTGCATTCTAAAAGTGAATGACATCCATTGTTCTTTGGCAAAGCCAAGGCAAAATGCCAGTAAACGATTAGATACCCTGATGTTGTAATTATATCAAGAAATGAAACCCAACTAAAATGAGGTGCAATGGTTGAGAAGATGCTTACTAGGAGTCTGCGGTGCACCGAAAATTCGGTACAAGTACGGTACAAGACAAATTTCTGTCATCAATTTAGGTAGGCCTACTGTTAAAGGAACCAGTACAAATCCCGTTCAGTACGATTAACTTACAAATGTCAGTAATGTACTCAACTAAGCGAATTAAATTTGACTTTTGGATACCAAATAATCAACATTTTGTCGTTATGTCTTCGTTTTTATGGATTAACGCTTTAAAAGAATGGCTTGGCCTCATCACTTGGCAGCAAGATTATAAGTAAACTAACGATATAGCGTTCACAAAGTCCATGGATAGGAATACTGTGTTACAATATTCGCGGTCCAACACCATTTAGACAATCACGTTCTCGTTGGCAACAGCGCAAATAGCAGCTGATCAAGTACATTAGGCCTCATTCGGTAATAACTAAAACAAACTACAGTGAAGTGAATGCCGACCATGAGTATCAGTAAGGACATTTGTTTGACTAGAAGTGACGAAAACTGTACAAATTTTTATGACATATAGGCCTAATAACTGTTGTTTTTCAATATTATCAACTATCAGTTCACATAATTGAAAAATAGAGAACTATGACTAAATTTGTTTAACAAATTAATTTTATCCACATCAAAAACTAGAACAACAGGTTTTCAAGTTTTTCAGCATTTTATAACATAATATGCAGTGATTCTTTAATAATCATGAGTGATTCTGATACTGATGATACCGCTCTGATTATGACACCTGCCACTTCTACAATAGGACTCGACTACTATGGCTACGTACTAATTAATTAGTTTTAAGAGTTCTGTTTTGAGTTTGTTTCCACTTGTTTTTCCCTGAAAAAGATTGATCAAGCGTGTATAGGCATTCTTTTGAAAATTTCTTTTTTTTTGGTTTGTGAGCTTTTTTCAGCCAAAAATAAATCCATGTTTTCAATTATTTTCGTTATGCTGCTACTCGCTTCATGTTTATTTTTTAAGATATCATCAGCATACACACAAAGATGTGAAGTACTATAACTTTTTTTATAGCAAGAAGAAAAGTTATACCGAAATAAAAATACCATAATATAAATTAATACCGCAATATTGATAACGCATACTATACCAATTTTATACCACAACCGAGTTACACAAAAATTTACTGTACCGACCTGAACATTTTTACACTGCAAACCCCTTATGCCTACCACATTCACTTTTATTTAATTGTGGTAAACTGTTATTTTTACACTTTGCAATATTGTAATCCATGAAAAACTTATCCAATCCGACAAACTTATCCATCTTAAGACCATGTTAACTTTTCTCCTTAGATTTGTTCTTGGATGATGGTGGTGGTGGTCCTTTTATGAGCATTACCTTCCAATTACTTTTTACAGGAGCTTATAAACCACGCTTCATATTAGAGTAAGATTAAACTCTTCAAATACTAAACTAGTGTTTTCAAAAACTAGACATCTTCATAGAGCACACCAAACTGTTGACTACACAGAAGAAAATTTGTTTTTGCATTTTCTTCTAATGTATTATTTTAAGCAGCTTTTAAAGCCTAACATTGTGGGGTAACATTTAAAGTGCTAAACAAATTTACAAGAAAATAACATACCCTACTATAAAAAAATTATATTAACTTTAAAATTAAATTCATAAATTTGGAATAATGTGCATGTAAAGTTAAATACAACAAATTAAACTTGAACTCTTAAGTGTGGAACAAACATCCACGAGCACTCCATATTAAGGGTGTGAAAATCTATGGACCCACTCAGAGGTTAAATGAAATCATTGTCCAAATAAGTTATCATAAAACAAAAAAAAAGAAAGAAATCAGATGATCCATTGTTCTTACGAAATACAGAAGACAAGGATTATTTAAACATCTTAAACTCGAAAATGTCCTTCATTTAAATATTGGTTGATCCCAAGAATTTTATATGAAATCAATGTAAAAAAACATTCAATTCAGTTGTGCTGAAATAGTATATTTCGTCACTAGTCCGGAAAGTGGTCGTTATCGGTGCAAGATCGAGTTTCAAGTACGAGGCGAAGCCGAGTACTTGAATTCGATCCAGCACCGATGTACCACTTTCGGACAAGTTATGAACAGTACTTTTCATCATACCACCTTTAATAAATTTACAGTTTGGACAAAAATTAATAAATTTTAACCTGTATGCCCCCTCTTACGTTGTTATTTGTTTATCTTGTATTTGAACGCTTTACAGCTGTTATTAAAAATAAAAGAAAATTAACTTGTTTAGTGCCCCGAAAACCACTGTTTCGCAGTCTAGTCCCGAAAACTTTGTTTGCCAACACGTTTATCCAACCCACCTGGAATCAACTAGTTTTGATCACAGCTGAACCTTCCGAAAACATTTATCGCAATGGTATGATGAAAAATTTATAAAAGGCCTTCAGTTAAAACTATTGACTAGTAATTTTAGAACAAGTTAAAGGTTATCGAATGATGATTTTTAATAAGCCTAATTTATTTTATAGTGAAACAGAGATAATACGAGGGTCGTCCATAAAGTAACCGCCGTTTGAGCGTGGCGCGATAAGTAGTGGGGGTAGCGCCACCATTCTTACATCGGCGTGCGCAGCCGTTCAGTACGCTTCTAGCTGTGCAAGAGAGAGCATCGTACGATCGCGCGTTCTTTTGTTATAACGTAAAAACATGAGCGCTGCAATAGAAAGTCCCGCCAAGTACGTAGTGCATGGTGCAGTAAGATTTCTGTGGTCAAAAAGTTAAACAGCCACTGAAATTCATCGTTAATCGAGTGCCGTGTATGGCTTAAACATTGTAAGCGAAGGTGTTGTCCGTCAATGGATTTGTTTGTTTTTGACATCGTGGTTTTCTGGCGTAGTGTTTGTTCACGACAACGCCTGCCCTTACACAGTCATGGACGAACACATCGCCAGATGTCAGAAAACCATGATGATCGTTTTTGTGTACAAAAAAAACCAACCCATTGACGGACAACCTTCTTTGCTCACAATGCTTAAGCCATACACCGCACTCAATTAACGATGAATTTCAGTGGCTGTTTAACTTTTTGACCACAGAAATCTTACTACACCATGCACTACGTTCTTGGCGGGACTTTCTATTGCAGCGCTCATGTTTTTACGTTATAACAAAAGAACGCGCGATCGTACGATGCTCTCTCTTGCACAGCTAGAAGCGTACTGAACGGCTGCGCACGCCGATGTAAGAATGGTGGCGCTACCCCCACTACTTATCGCGCCACGCTCAAACGGCGGTTACTTTATGGACGACCCTCGTAGTTCTCTTTATTATAACTGTGATTTTTGCCAACCCCACTACTTAAAATAGCACACAAACATTTCCAACCACATTAAATGTTCTAGAAAAAAATTAATATGAGATATTATGCAATGAGCCAACTTATCTTTGATATTGAGACCTATGTTGTGGTCATTCCTCATACAACCATTGTTAGGATCATTTAGAGATTTAGTATGTAATTAGTAAGATAAAGCTCTTTTTCAATTATTATATAAATCTTTAACTTAACCCCTTCTCAAGAGGCCTTTGGCCCTATCCAATTCCTCTTAGGAAAAAATAATAATGGATGTAAGAAGCATTTTAACCCATTCATTTTGGCAATTAAAACTAAGTAAACCTCTTACAGTGAAAATTGACTTTTTTTAAACTAATTATAATTTTCATTAAACAAAAACAAACCTCTAATACAACTTAAAATAATTAAACCATGTATTTTGTTACTTAAAAGCAATTTATTACAAAACAAATGTACAATAAATAAATAAATTTAGTAAGCCACATCCTAAACATCACAGGACCAATATGATACCAAATACTGATTTTTAAATGCTAGTCGTAAAATCACAAATTGATTTGCTCATCCAGTCAATAGTACCTGCTGCAGCAAGCTCATTATCCGCCGGAACCTCGACTGTTTCTCTTCCTCGGTATCTTGCTCGGTTTCCGCCTCAAACTCCTCCACAACCTTCTTCATAAGTTCCAGTTGTTTGGTGTAGTTATCATACTTTTCTTGTGACAGTGACTCCTTGTTGGCCTCTAGCCACTCAGGATACTGCAATCAAATGTGCGCGTCAAGTTCTGAGAAATCACTTGAGGATTAGTAAAAAGAATCATGTAGGCCTATGTATGTATGTATGTATGTATGTATACATACATGAACCATACACACCATACCCTTCTTTAGTGAAGGGTGATGATAAAATGGAAATGGATTAATGTTTTGTATTTGGTAGTATTTAATGCTCTGAAAAAAATAAAACGATCCATTTTATGTCTGAGGAAATTTTGATAAAAGTTGGAAGCTGACTGATAAGTATTTAAAACTTAAACTTGTAGCTATGTCTAGAATTATAGATAGCCTATAAATTCTTGTAATTTCTGTAATGAAATGATTTAATGAATGATTTCTGTACAATGATTGATTTTTTTTTACAAAATTACTAAAATCATAATTTCAATCTAAAATGGTGATCAACTGCTAGAAAATAAATAGTGAAGAGTAACTATTTACAGATTTAATTTTGCTCTAAGAGTTTCATATTTACAAAAAATGTATAATATAAGTTGAATCTAGCCTACATTTATGAAAAGGAAATTGGTCACCTTCACAGACTTTCCATTAAAGGGACCCAGTTACTTATATAAAAAAATATTTAACAAAATACCATCCCTCAGACATCAAAATCAGACATGAAAATAATCTAACAATGTTTAAGAGAAAAGTTGAAGAGTATTTTCAGGAACTAAGTCCTGATTTGATAGGTGAAATACCTGGTCATACTATTTCAATACTTTTGTGAAACAGAATTGTTAAAATGTAAGTATACTTTGTATATTTTGACATGTTCTTTATACAAATTGAATGTATAAGTTGACTTATGACTTATTAAGTTCATATGTGGCATGAATCTTTATTCCAACAATTCTCATTTTTATTTTAATAATGAATTTTTCTGGTGTGTATTTCCAAAAAGGGCGGCCATTTACAAATTTCAAAGGCAAGTATCTTAAAAAAGATATATTTCAGGAAAATTGTACAAAGAATAACAGAGTTGGCAATTTTTATTTTTCAAACAACAATACCACTTTGTAAAGATTGGACAACAAATAACAAAGTTATTGCAAGTTTTCTGTTGAAGAAGTTGGTTTTTTCCATATAATTATCGCAAATTTAGGAGTACCAATACAAAAATTGCAAGAACTCAGTTATCGGTTGTCCAATATTTACAATCTCAGTATTGTTGTTTATATAAATAAAATTGCCAACTTTTATGTCTCAGGTACAATTTAGATCAAATTTAAGATAGGCTATTCGCTTTTGAAAATTTAAAATGGCCACCATTTTGAAAATACACATTGGAAAAAACAATTTTCAAATGAAAATGAACATTGTTGGGATGAAGGTCCATTTAAAATTTTAATGTAATACAACGATCCGTTAAAGAAATAAAAGTTAAAGAGGTGGGGCCTGTGCACACATTGCGCATTTTATGATTCTGTATGAGAGAAACTAACCTAAAGACATGTATGTTGGTTATGAAGTGACCGAGATCTATTTTTGTTTACAATCTGGCTTAAAAATTCGTCTGAAAGTAATCAGATGTTAAGTTACAATTCACATTTATAAACATCGTACAATGAAAGTTGTTAGCATTTTAAAGCGCCCTCTAGAAATAAATCAAAGGCGAGGGGGGCGAAGCCCGAAATGATATGACCTTTTTAATTACCATTCGCCAACGCGCTATATCCTAAGTTTTAAAATGATACCTCAATCTTAAAAACTCGGTTCAGTAGGTCAAGAGAAAAAGGGACGTAACAGACGAAACCCTTATAGAAATCAGAAGATAGATAAGAGTAAAAAACAAAATGGCCTACGTGTATGATTTTACAGTATATTGTGCCTATAAACCAAATACACGCACCCCGTACAAAGAATGGGTCAAGAGCTAGTTTTTAAATATAATTTCATAAATTAAAATTATGGTAGCGAAATTAAATTATATAATTTAGTAGTGTAAAACTAAATAATTACCAACACTATTAAAGAGTGTAAGACATGAATTAGTTAACCAATAGTGGTAAGCTCAAAGTGGTAAAACTGTATCTCATAAAAGACAACTTTTAATTACTTCTAGTCTGGTTCAGAGTTGATGAATGTGAATAATGTTCCCATTCTTTACTCAATTTACTGCCACTACTAATTTGCTATTTATATTTAGACTACTACCATGCATCTTCTATCTCAAAAGATTAATTCTTTTATCCAGGCTCAATGGCCATTTTGAGTTAATTCCACTGTGTTCAATCTGTAGTTTATTGAGCTGGCATATTTATGGAGTTAGAACATTTCCTTTTAATAAACAGTTGTGTTAGTTGCACTAAGTTTGCTTTCTTACCCTCGTAACAAAGTCTTTGATTGAAGGGTAAAGAACATCTTTTGATATGAACTGTTGCATCATGCTCTGCAGGAACGGGGGGATGTCCTCAAAGCTGTCGTTTGTTGAATCTCCGTCCAGACCCAACTCTTGGAACAGGCTGGCCATTTGCTCAGGGTTGCCAAACTGATTCTAGCATAGAACAAAAACTCTATTTTCATTTTGGTATAAATATAACAACATGACAAAATTTAAACATACCCTACCTAAAGACAATGTAAATTAAATTTCAGAAACGAAACAGCTGTATTTATACGTAAAAAGATCTGAAATTGGTTAAATACTTACAGTCTTTTTATAATAAGTGAAAACAAAAAAGAAATATCCTTTTGTTAAGAGCTTAATATTGAACTTCTTAAAACAATCAGTAAAAAATTGTTAAAGCAGAGACATTTGTTAGTTCTGTTTCCATAAACCAAGATCTGATTTAGATTCAATACGTAACCCATAGTAAATTCTCTGGAAAAAGCCAATAATTATAAATATTTTTCAACATTTAGTTACAGAACTTTTTCACAAAATATTCGTGAATGGTAAAAGTAACTCTGGGTACTTCTTAATGAGAGCTCTCCCAAAACAGAACTGATAGTTCATGAACGGGAGCAGTGATGAAAAGAAAAGGGAGACGGGGGCCTTCAGCACGCGCTTGCAGCCATTGTGTTATAAATTATAGATATATAAAAATATATCGAATTTAGCCCTACACTTTCTCCACAGAAGAATATTTTTTTCTTGATTTTCGCTGTCAACTGGTAAAAATTTCCAGGCAAAATGTGTTAGAAATAAATATGCAAATTTTCTAAATGAGGAGTTCAGAATAGCGGGGCACTGGTAATATAAGAAGTAAACATACTTGGAAAGTATAAAATTTTTTAATCTTTTTTATATTTTTATTTTTTTATTGTTTATATAATATGAATATTGGTTTAGAAAAGTTATAGTAAATTAAAATTTGTACAAACAAATTATCATAGAGTTTTTAACAACTTTTAAACTAAAATATTAATTGAATACCGTTATAGCCAATCCATAAATACATAAAATCATATTAAGCATTGTAATTTCATACCGTCCGAGCCATATACAAGAGTCGTTCCTTAGTTACGTTGTTTCCCATGGTCACAATCCTACTCCTATGGTGGGCCAACACAATCTGAATAAATTACTCTGAACCATATCTTAGTTGCTTAGATAAAACACCCCGATAACTAAAATTATGGGACTATTTAAGATTATGTATCTGAAATATTGTTCTTCCTATTGTTATAGAGTGCTTGGTGAGATCCTCTTGCACCAAAACAAACTTCACACAACCGTTGCTTGTTAAATGTCAAAATAAATTGAGTAAAATAAAAGTATATATTTTTTATATGCTTATGTATTAAATCACAGAATCTTGTGTTAAAGTGTTGTTTTATTTACTATTATTGTTTAAAAAATATATATATATATATATTCAACATTTTATTTTTGTAAATACTTTATGCATTATTTTAAAGTACACTGCTCATAACATATACATTTTTATTATGTATTTTTTTAACATAATATATTATAAATAATATGAAATTTTTAAAGTAATTATAGGAATAATGTTCTTAATTATTTGCAGTATAATTTTACAAACAGAAGCCTGATTTTCTATGTTTTGTATAAGCACACCATGCTTTTTTTGGCTTGGATTATTAGTTCTCTATTTTAAAACTAATTATTTTATATTTTCACTTAAACTGTTGCAAAAGATAGCATTTAGCAATCATTTTAAATACAGTATACTCCCTCTTAACTTGTCACCTAAGGACCAGACCATGGTTGGATAACAAATAGGTCGGGTAAACCAACATGCGGAAGTGGCCTACTTAAAAACACAATGTACCTTTAGTACAGTTTTCCAAGGCCCAAATACAATAATAAATGTCTAAATAAAAAACCCCGTTGCAGACGGTCTATAATGTGTCTTTGACTTGAAAGACTGATCTGTTTCGGTCACCTATTTGGACGAAATATAACCGATTAATTATGGAACAAGCCGGTTAAAAGGAAGTTGTTGCCGATGGCCAGTTAAGGGGGAATCGACTGTACGAGAATTACCCTTGACAATTCGCTGTTCTCCTGAAGACTCCTTAGTGTTTCGGACATAATGTCTGCAAAATTGTTAGAGGAATCCCCATCAATTGCTTTCGCAGCAGCTTCTGCGATTTTTGTGAAATCTTGAAAGAAGTCACTCCCTGCGCCTCCTTTAAACACAAGTTTTTAAAAAAATTTTTTAACTCCCTAAAACTTTTAAGAATTCAAATATAGCTGTAAAAATATTTAAAGCTACAGCACTATGATTAATTAAAAACTATTATATACCACTAGTTAATCAAAATGAGTCACCTGCAGAGTGTACCAATTTGTACACTTTAATTTTTTTTTACACAAGCTACAGTTCTGGGCTAGTAACTGAGAAATAATTAAGGAGTGAGCCACTATTTATCAGAGCAATTTAGTTGAGTTACTCATAATCAAGGTATCTAAAACAAATAAAGACAGTGTAGGGGTCACGACATGCAATGCCCTCTCTGCATCAGGTGTTCTTTTGCACCTATGACATCATAATTTACAGTACTAATACTGGTAATGATAATGATGATGGCATATGTGCAACAGAACTCCTGGTGCATAGAGAGCATTGCATGACTTGACCATTACATTGTCTTTATTTATCTCAGATTCCTTTCTCATAATGACCTGTACTACACATACTGGAAGAATATTGCCATGTGAAAACAGAGATTGAAGATATTTTTTCACCACACCCAACAGTCAGCTGTAATCGAAAGTAGTCAATTCCTGATGCGTCCGGAAAATAGTAGTTTTCGGGATACCTAATCTAGCTTATTAATTTTTATTTGTACTAACGGCTGACAACAGTACAAATACAAGATAAGCAAATAACAAAATAAGAGGGGGTATACAGGTCAAAATTTACTAACTTACATCCAAACTGTATATTTATTAAGTGTGGTATGATGAAAATCACTGTTCGTAACTTATACCGTGGTGGTATACCAGTGCTCATTTGAATTTGAGTACTCAGCTTTGCCATGTAAGTGAAACTTGATCTTGCACTGGTAACAAACCTCTTTCCAGACTAGTGACAAAATATACTACAATAGTAGGGTGTAAAAAGTTTTTTGATCAAATCCTGTGCATTAAATTATACACAATGACATCATTTGTATAACTGTATCAGTGGTCCAGTGTTAAATATTAAGATAGTTGGCACGCACATTTGGGTGCCTAGCCGCTAGGTAGCATCTAACTCAGGGTTCAACCCTCTTGAATACTAACAGGAGGCTAAACACACAGATGATGACAACCTATGTTAAAATAATCACACATGAAATTACAAGCAATATATGGTTTTATTAAACAAAATCAGACATAGTTCACATACAAGAACAAGCATGCCCGCGGTTTGTATGTGACGCGCTATGGGCCCGAGAGATGTTTGCGCCCCCCCCCCCCTTCCACCTCTCCCCCTCCTTTCCCGAGGATATAAATCACCTAATAAACAAACCCAATGCCATATAGGCATTTGCCGATTTGAGACGCGCAGTCGCAACATAACAACAAAATAAAACAATGACAGAACTATTACTTTCTCCTCCTATATTGTAGTATATGGAGAAAGTATTGTTTTCGTCAAAATTTTCGAATTTGAGTTGTTGGTGGATTTATCCATTTTGGTTCCCCCTGAGTCCAAAAAAGTGGTTTTCGGAGTGATATCTGTGTGTGTGTGTGTGTCAGGATGTATACAGAGCTAGAGAATGCCCCAATGGTCCGATTTTGGTGAAATTTGTTACGTAGGTCCAAACCCACAATAATTATCAGGCGTTTTTTTTTTTCATTTTTTTTTAATTTTTGATTTTTAAGGGTAGTTTACCCCCAAAAACCCTCAAAAAACGTGAAAAATCTAAATTCCTCAAAAATGGCCCTAACGATTTTGATTAAAATTTTGTGGTTTATTAAGATTAAAATTATGAATAAAATGATACCACCCACATCTCTGAAAAAATGCGCGTTCAAAAGTTGTAAGGTAAAAAGTGTTTCAAAAATCAATTTTTGGGATTTTCAAAACAGCCGTTGTCTGAAGATAAATTTTACTTATCACCATTAAATCAAGCTCAAAAAACTAAATAATCCAGTATTTTAAATTATTGCTCTACGTCAAGTGGTTGCGGAGAAAATCCAATTTTTCGTTTAGCGGTAAACGCAGTACGTTGTTAAAAGTCACAGACGCGCATAGGGTCAAATGAGCGCTGCTCAGCTGGTAGCTATCCAACTGATTCATCAAAACATTAATGTTTGAAGCTTTTAACAGATTTTTTTTATATTGTTGGGAGAAAGTATGTGTCAGTTAACTGATACCGTTTATTTTTATTGTGTTCATTTTCGACCGCTAAAAATGCGGTTGCGCATTGTAAAAGTAAACTGTGCTCGCGCACGTGACGTAGGGGCTGTGGGGGGGGGGGGGTGGGAAGAGGCAGGGGAGATGGAACCGTTGGGAGGATTAGTCGTTGGCGCGCCGTTCGGGAGGACTCTTTGCTAACTGACGACTTGATGTAAGCACATTTCGTGAGGGATAACATGAGCGTCAGCGTCCTAGTTAGGCGACTGTGTGTCCGTGAACACCATGGACGACTCATGTGTATCCGTGCGTGTCGCGGTTCAATCTCAGGTTCCGGCACCTGGAGTGACACTTCCCGAACAACGCTGAACTTGGGTTTGTTTACCTTTCACATGATGTAGCTCCTATACAGAACCGCATGTTCAAAATTTAAAGTGAAAGTTTTCAAGTTTTCAAATAAAACTCTAATTGGCTCAGATGTGTAATATTTGTTATGAATTCTGTGTGTCTCATGAGGGAATATCAGATGTAAACAAACACACTATGTTATTGTGTTGTTATAATATACTTTCTAAGTGTTTATAATCTGTCACTATTGCTAAGGCACTGTTATGCATTTAACATGTGTCAAGGTAGATAATAAAATACTCTTTTTTAACACTGTGTTTTCAACTTAATTTATTCTAATAAAACGACAGGTTATGGGCACACAGGAACGGGAAAACCAGGATTGGAAACCAAGGAATCTTATCTTTTGAATAATAGCATTTTGTTCAGCTCTAAACATGACTGAAGACAAGGGAAGTACCAAACATTACCAATCACATTACCAATCATTACCAAACATTGAAAACCTTAATGGAATGGCAAATTATTATTCAAGCTGGAAGTTTTTAATGGAAATGAATCTCATGCATGAAGATTTATGGGACCGTGTAGAACGTGCTGATGAAGAATTTTCAGATAAAGAGAAAAGGAAGGATATAAAGTCAAGAACCAAAATCTGTCTAGTGGTTAAGCCGACAGCATTTGCACAATAGACAATAGACAATATTTATTAGTCGTTCAATAATTACACTGTAATTACAATGGACTTCGTCATTAAAACTAAGTTGAATATAATCGGCTTCTTAGCATAAGTCACATTCACCAATTGTGTCAAATAAGTTATTTTAGCCTAATTGAATAAAAACAATCCAGGTTGAATGGTTAAAAAAATGCTTATAAATAAAATGATTTATCTAACCACTATTTTGTACTTATCATTCTTAAAAAAAAATTAACAAATAAAATAAAGGTAACAACATTAGATAAAATATTTAAACAAAAACAATGGCTCAGCTCAATAAAAAAAAAACAGTTAAAATTTAAGATCACAACAACAATAAAATCTGTAAAATTCAACAAACTCGGTCGTGTAAAATCACAGCCTTTTATCTCGATGTTTAAAAACTCATCAATATTATAAAAAGGTCTATGTTGAAGCCAAGAATACAATTTGTTACTAAACCTAGTGTCCGTCAAACTTTGGACTTCAGTTGGCAATTTATTAAACATTTTAATACCCAATGATGTGTGATAGTTATTGGTTACACTTAATCTATTTCTATGCATTTCAAGTTTGCGGTTATTTCTAGTGTTGTATGTATGAATCTCATTTCTTTTCGACAATAGGCCTAAGTTAACATTCTTTTTCACTAAGATTAAAACTTCATAAATATATAAATTTACAACTGTCAAAATACCAGTTTCTATAAACAGAGGTTTACAGTGATCCAAAGGAGCAGCGTTTAACAACATTCTTATGGCTTTCTTTTGTAAGATAAGAACCTGCTCAATTCCAACTCCATTTCCCCACACAGCAAGACCATATCTAAGCAAACCCTCAAAAAACGCAAAATATGCAATTCTTAAATATCTAAATGTTACATGACTTTTTAAATTTACTAAAAGATAAATCACTCTTGATAACTGCTTGCAAACATTCTGAATATGATCTTTCCAGGAGAGCCTACTATCAATAGTCACACCAAGTAACTTAACAGATGTACAATTTTTAGAGTCTATGTCCTTGAAGGAAATTTGCAAGTTACATGTTTTGTTGTCATTCAAAAATAGACCATTTGAACCAAACCAACTGACAGTTTCTGCAAGAGAAGCTGCAACCATTTGTTGTAGCTGGAAGCTATCCCCATTAACATTTAATAAGGAGGTGTCATCTGCATATATGATTGTTTTACATGCTACATTGTCAGAGAAATCATTCATAAGAACTAAAAGAGAATAGGGCCTAATACAGATCCTTGTGGAACCCCCAAGGTTACACAGGCAACCTGAGAGCGTTTTCCTTCTACTTCTACAAGCTGCTTACGGTCCAGTAAATATGATTTTAACATTGACAACTCTTTGTTATGGAAACCATAAAATTAAAGCTTTTTTAATAAAATGTCATGTCTAACACAATCTAACGCTTTGGCTTTACTCAAATCACACAAGGTGATCTGAGCAGAATGACCATTTTCCAAAGCTAAAAGGACCTGATTTACTAAACTATCTATCGCTTTCACAGTAGATCTTCCAGAACGGTAACCAAATTGACTTTCACTAAAAAGGTTTAAAGATTCAAAATGTGCACATATTTGAACTTTCAAAATTTTTTCCAATATTTTAGAAAAAACAGGTACACATGAAATTGGTCTGTAACTACTAGGACACCCCTGTGGACCTTTCTTGTAAATAGGAACTATTCTTGAAATTTTTAAACAACTTGGAAAAATGCCCTCATTTAAACAACAATTAATACAATCAGTTAAAGGTTCTAAAATAAAATCTATTACATACCTAATTAGGGTACTACTTAGGCCATAGACATCTTTGCTTTTGCTGTTTTTTAAAGACATTACTACTTTATGAACTTCAGCTCTAGTTACACTTGGAAAAACACAATTTCTACCTGGTGGCGTTAACACTTTCATATATTGATTTGCATGACTCACAGAACTAATCACTTTTGCACTAATTTCTTCCACAGAAGACAGGAAATAGTTGTTGTGCTCATCGGGGGAAATGCTGCTTGGAGCTCTCTGGGATGATTTTCCTGCTGCGTTCTTGATCACGGACCACGCTGCTCTGCATCTGTTGGACGACGCTTCGATGAATTCTTCATTATTGGCTTTTTTAGCATCTTTCAAGGCCAATCTGTATTGCTTTTGTTTAATTCTAATTGCTTCGGAAAGTTGTTCATTCTTTGTTCTTTTAAATATGTTTTTACAAAATATAATATTATTTTTCATCTTTTCAAGTTCCAATGTGTACCAATTACCATATCTGGTACCAGATCTGTTGATAGTTGCTTTGTTTTGGCCTTTAATTTTAATTTGTTGTAGGGGGAAACACATTTCAAAGACTGACATAAAATTATTGAAAAAAGTTTGAAATTTATGCTTTGCAGATAAAATTGGCGATTCGTCAAAAATAAATTCCCAGTTTAAGCAACTTAATTCATTTTGGAATCTATTAATATTGTTAGTAGAAAATTTTCTATCAAGTTTGATACTAGGCTCATCAGTTTCTGCTACTATTTTAAATTCAAATTGCAAAGCTTTGTGGTCAGATAAGTGTGGTTGCAATACTCTAGTGTTACAGTCACTTTGGTGTAAGTCCGTCATGATATTATAAAGACAGGCTCGGCCTCGTGTTGGTTCAAAATTGGTGCAGTATAAATTGTACTGCCTTAAAAGGTTCATGAAATTAAACACAGAAGTTTTTTTTAGAGGTGACATCAAATTCTGAGTTGACATCTCCACAAATGATTATCTTACATTTAAAAAGGGATAGATATTTTAATAGTTCGTCCAGGCCCTTTAGAAACAACTCAACTCTACCATCTGGAGATCTGTACAATGAAACAACCAGTGTATTATATTTTGTTAGTTTTACTGCTGCTACTTCAATGTTCAATTCATTGCAATACTTTTTTACGTCCACCTCTACAGAATGAATGGTTTTATCCACATGCACACAAACACCACCTCTAATATGGTATTTTCTACAAAAACTGTTTGCCAAATAGTAACCATCTGGTGCATTAAATTCTATTTCATCTGAAACACACCCGGTGTTCACTAAAACATAGAACTGAATATTGTCTGTCTTTTATTAAAACTTCTAATTCATTCACTTTATCTTTCAATCCCTGAAAATTCATGTAAAATACACTGAGGCCTAAAACATTTACTATATTATTTTTAGTATCTAGCCTACTACTAGATTCAAGCCTTAACCTACCGGATCTATCATTTGAGTTAAAGTTTCCAAGTTTTTTGACCATGCATTACCATCTACTTCAGCCTTCAAAATTTCTGGGGTTGAAAATCCATAAAAATTCATGGAGTCTTCCAATTCCAATGGTGCACTGATGTGTTGTAGGTCTACCGTCACATTTTTATCTGACACTGCCTCATCCTCATTTAGCGGTCCATCTTGAACTTCACATGAATCTTCATATAGGCCTAGTGAACTGTGGTTGAGGTTAGGACAAATTTATTTACATTTAAATTTAGGATTTTATCTTCCACCAGAATTTTGTGTTTATGTAGGTTGAGATGATGACAAATTGACTGTGCGAACATCTTGCATAGCTTCTGCTTTCCCGTGTAGTTGAGATGCAGCCCATGTTTTGTGTGGTCCTGTCTACTGAAAATGGTTCGTTTAACTGTTACAATGTTCATGTGCCCAGAGTTTTTGAGGTTATCTAATTTATCATAAAGGTCGTGATTTGTTTTCATAATTTCATTGTTCATGTTAATTCCATCTTCATCAAACCTCAGGGGTATTCCACTAATGAGAATATTTGTTCTTGCAGCGTCATGAAGGACCTTCTCAACATCAAACTGTGATAAATCAGGTTTAATGGATTTTAAGCACTGATGTTTTGGATTTTTGTAGAAATTGTTTGTTCCAGCTAAAACTATTACAATATCCTTTTTGGTAAGTTCTTGACAATGACTCTCTATCCCCTTCGTAACTTCACTAAATTTGGCATTTGGTTTGAAGACTGTTGAAACTTTAAACTCAACGCCGAGTTCTTCTTGTAGTTGGTTCTGACACCCCCTTCCATGACTATCCGCCAGTAAGAGAACTCTTCTTCTGTTAGACTGTGTCACAGTCCTATTAGGCCTAAGCCTAGGTGTGTTTCTGTCAATTAGGTTAGTGTGTTCACTTCTAACTGTCACTTGATCTGGTTCTTCCAAATCAACTAGGGCATTAAAGCGATTCTTTAAGGGTAATTTCCAATCTTCATTAACTTTAACTTTACCAGGTTTGGTTGTGGCTCCTTTCCATTCAGAGGATAATGTAGGAAATCAGTTAAGACAAGAAAGTCCGCCAGCAGTTGGTTGAGCTTCCAAGGTTTTGAGCAAGTCAGCTTTGTCATTTTGTAGGGCATCAATAACCGCTTTGAGACTACTAATTTCATTTTTAGCGGTATTTAATTTACTTAATAAAATTTGTGTTTGAAAATCTAGATTTTTCTCACTGTTGTTAAGATTTAAAAGACTTTCTTGAACTGTTACTTGTTTAATAAGACATTCATTCAACTTACAAACATCATCCAGTTGGTTTTTTAAAATCTGATTTTCTTCTTTAAAGCTATTATCACTCATCAGTCCTGTGTTATTAGGTACATCGTCATGAGATGTCAAATTTGTCTGGCAGCCAAAGTCAGCAGAGCTAACTGTGACCACATTTAAACTAGGCCTAGGCCATTGACTATGTACACTAACGTGAATAGACCTCTCATCCAATGCATTTAGTTTGAGGCAAAAATTTGGAAGTTTGGTGGACACCGCACCAGAGTCGCTGCCATCGATGTTGTTATTATTCAGCCGAATTTACAGTGCTTCCAAAACATTTTACCATAACATAAACATAACTTTCAGTTATAAAATGTTTCATTCTTAGTTTAGAAGAGTGGTAATACTGATTTATCTATCATATGTTACGTGTACTTCGGATGGACGCCGCACGAGATCGCACCACCGTCAATATGCTTCACACACGCCTATGCTATGAGAAGTCTACTCACGTAGTGTACAAAGTCAATGCCTAGGCTTAACTAAACTTACAGTACCGGTATGGTTATTTCCTTCATTAGTATGTCCCGCTTGTGAACCATTCTTCATTTTAAGAACATTACTACATTGTCCTCTTGGTGTAGTCTGCTTAGGCCTATTAGTTCTATTCCTCAATGAATAGTTGTTTGTAAGCCGTAATGTTGTAATGTTGTTGTTTGTAATGTTGTAAGCCGTGTACAACTCATTTTCGATTAAACTTAGCACGAAGTTGAACAGTGTAACATCAAGCCTGAAAAACTCAGAAAATTTGGACTCATCGGAACATAGGTGTTTTTCTATTAATATTTAAAAATATCCCTCATCAGATCTCTTTAAAAACATAGAACGCACTTCTTCCCTGGGTTCACACAGCAAATTAAAATTTGTTCATCATCTACCTCTTCCGCTAATAAATACCTTACATTTTGTTTTTTTAATAACGTTACTCATTTTACAAACAACACCAACACCACTCCTTTCGCCACCAAAGACAACCACTCACTGATCTAATAATCGCATCGAATATACGTCTCTGGGAAAATAGCCCCCAGCGATTGTCGCTGAATGGTCATCGCTCAAACAATCATCGCGGAGAAACAGACGCACGAGACACGTCTGGGAAAATAGGCCTTATTTGAATCCCATAGGCTATCATCCTTTTTAATGATTAAAAATGTAAAGCCACTGGCGGTAAAAGTAATTTTCCTCTGGTTTGTAATCGTTAACATTGCCTGAGAAACTATTTTTATATTTCAAACTATTTTTATGTTTCAAGTGTATGGTTGTCTTTACACCTTATCGACATAGTGTATGAAAAATTTCCTCATGAGGTTCTTGGGTTTTTTTTTCGTGCATGGGTTTTAAAACAAATTTGTTTTGATATATTAATTATTAACCTAGTAAACTTATGTTTAAAATTTTAAATGTCACATCAATGTAATCGTTTGGTTGTATTTTTGTATAATATTTCATTATCTATATATTAATAGACAAGCATGTTTCATTTCATCCTTTTTTTTCTCAGCTCTTGAGCATCGTAGGAGAAATCCACGCATACCGATAGAAAGGTATAGTCACGTAGATGAGCAGAATCCCATTCTAATTCAAATCGGTAACCTTTGTAATAACAAAACAGATGTGATGTACAATAAAGAATTGTCATTTGTCATTTGTCATTTGTCAAGAAAACCTAGTAGAAGTTCAATTTTTGTTGTTTCATAAAATATCTATGATTGCTCATCAAGAAAATTGAATATTTTTTATAGCTTTATAATACATCTGCTTAACTGTATTGAAAGAAGTTAATTGTGACATGGGTGCTGGTTTGCCGGACTATAGCCATTTTAATGGTTATAATAAATTATTCTCATTCAAATTATGAAACTTTTAAAAACTTTGTTTTTATTTCAATTCAAAGGTACCTAAGTTGTTTAGGCCAATATTTTCACAAAATGTTAAAGTTGAAATTAAATTTATTTCATGGAATTACTGGACGAAACATGAGCATTCAGCTAGGGTCGAATTCTTAATATTTGTATCTAACTGAATAATTTGTAAAGGCAGATGACCAGCGTATTCGGCCCGTAATCCACTATAGGTAGGCCTATTAAGCTATGCGAAAGACCAAGGTCATCTTAGTAAAAATGACACAGTGTGTGTAGGCCTACAAAAAATGTTTTCTCTAAGAGTTTTTATAAAAAATTAAAAATTTTATGTTATAGTAAATTAAATTTTTTATTAGTATATAAACTAAATTGCTTGATTTCGAGCAACATGTACACTAGTCAAGAAAAAACCGAACTAATAACAAGCACGGAACCTCAGCGTTATGCAACAGCTGATCAGTCTGCACAGCAAAATCCCATAACGGTTACTTTCCGTGCACCACAAATGCACAGTAAGTTATCGTTATGCGATTTTGCCCTTCAGTAGCAGGAATAACCTATTTTCTTTGCTAATTTTACTTTTAGAAAGTGTAATTTTGTGAGTAGAGTAATGAAAATGTTTTTTCATCATACTGCACTCAGAGTAGCGGGCTTTTTCTGGAATGTATTTAGATCACAAAGTTTGCATTTTCTCTAGCTTTTTAAAAGTGCACCAAAAAACATCTGTTAATTTGTTCCGTAAACTAAGCTCAAAAGTTGTTTTTTCTTTGCAAAAGTCATACTTTTTGAAAAGTCGTTTTTTGAAAATTATAATTTAAAACAGTTTAAGGTGAGCACAAGAGCATCAAAAATTATAACAATAGAGGTTGATAATTTTGTTAAGGAGGCTAGTAGAAAGCAGTTTTGTTATATTGGCAAAGTTAATTTCAACAAATTAATTTCAATTCTTGGGAATGATATTTTAAATGAAAGGAAGCCATGTTTTAAAATGAAAATGAAGAATCTTGTTCAGAGCACTGACCTTACTATTTTTTCATAACTAAACAATATTTTCCAATATAGCATGTTTTTGATAGCGGGAAATTGTAGTTTGTTTTCCTAAATGATCAATGTTTATTGTATGTAATTAAATTCAAGGATTTGCATTACTGTTTTTCTTTATGTTAGACTTTAATATATACCGCATTGTTATCTCATTGTTTTATTAAAATTATGTAAATTAGGTAATTTTGTTCATGTTGAGAATTGTTTAACTGTGTTTGAATTTATGTGTAAAACTTCTTTTCACATAGCAGACTGTTTTTGTTAATGCCCTGAGGTTTGTTTTTTGTATGTAGTAATTTTTTTTTACACACGAGCTCTGTGAGCTCCTGGAATGTAATTATGTACAAACTATTTTATCTAATAAAGGATTTGTCTATTGTCTATTGTCTATACTAATCCAAAACAAATAAGGCCAATGTAAACAAAAAACGACTTTCAGACTACAGTTTTCATACAAGATTTTTACATTTCTTTAATTCAACGTAGGCCTACAGTATATATCAGCTGTTTATATAGTACAGTAAAATTAGAGTTTTAGGTCGGCAACTGATGTGCATCCACAAAAATTTCATAAGAGCTTCTTTTAAGCACTATAATTAAAGATCCGACGAGTCCCCAAAAAATAAAGTTGTTTTACACCTATAAAATCACTTTTCTTACATTTTTTATACATCTCTTTATTTTAATTTTTACCTGATTCCTCACTATAATGCTGTGGGACTACCACCGATAATTAATTATTAGATGGGAAGTACTTATAGTTGGTCCATAGGAACTTGGCGTCTGGCCCCTGGCTACCTGCCGCCGGCCCAGGTCGCTCCCCCGTCTTTATGGTCCTTGTGCAGCTGTTTCAGTGATGAGTCACCTACTGGCATCACTGTTGCTCTCTTTAATATTTTTACTTGTGCCGGAAAATCATATTTATTTTAATATATTTGAAAAGTTCACATAAAAATAAGAAAAATTATACCAAACACGACACAATTATGTTTATGATAAATCAGGATTTGTTATTAAACACATCTAAAATGAACATCGTTTGGAAACATATTTGTGTTGTGTTGGGTATCATTTTTCTTATTTTTATGCGAACTTTTCAAATATATTAAAATAAATATGATTTTCCGGCACACGTAAAAATATTAAAGAGAGCAACAGGTGACTCATCACTGAAACAGCTGCGCGAGGACCATAAAGACGGGGGAGCGACCCGGGCCGGCCGCAGGTAGCCAGGGGCCCAGACGCCAAGTTCCGATGGACAAACTATAATTTTGACCGGTCGTTAGTTTTTGGCCGCCATATTGGATGAAAGTAATTTTTTTCTAATGCAAATATGGTGTTGTGAAACATCATATCAAAGTAGATTTTTACGCTGATTACAATGCCGCAAACAGTTTTTAAAATCTTGGGTTAGTTTTGAAGACTCAATGCAAAATTCATTGCTATACATTTCTTATAAACGTTTTGAACTTAAATTTTTTTTCTATTTTATTTTATATCCCGTTCTAATTGAGGTATGCAATTCATTGTTGTCTTAAAATACTCATTAATATTCCGGCATTAATTTGAGCTATTATTCATTTATTTCGGAGGGGTCAGAGACAAGTTATAATATATTGTTCTATTTCATAGAAGCATAATTTTTTTAAAACTCACTTTTAGTTAAAGATTAATATTTCAAGTTCTAAATAAGACACAAAGTTAATTCTTGTCTTAAACCAACCAATTCATCAATGCCTTTGATTTGAGTTATTGGCCATTGAAATTCGTTGGATTTTAAGTGACTTGTGATTGTCCAATCAACATAAAATTTATTGGTTGGTGAAATTCATTTTCAGTTAAAGACGTACAACTCAAGTTATAAATGAGATTTAAGGTTCGTTCTGGTCTTAAAGTACACATCAGTACATTATTAACTTTAATGCCAGATATTGATTGTTAAAATTGGATAAGTTTACGATGAGATATTATACACTTTTCAATACAAAATATGTTTATTTCTGAAATTTTGGTAAAGTTTATAACGTACAAACCGCCTCAAACCAAGCCAATACAAATTATCAAAAACTCTAAATAACGCCAATGATTCATTGAGTGATTTGATACTAAAATCAACAACAACCTATCTCAATTAGAACAGGATTTAAAGGAAAAATGAAAAATAAATAAATTCAAACATTAAACGTCCATAAAAAATACGTAGGGAAGAATTTTAATTTCCGTGCATCTTTAAAATGAACACATATTTACAAAAACGGATTGCATCATTGTATCAGCGTAACAATCTGCTCTGAAATGATGTATCACAACATCTTTACTTTAAAAAAATAATTTGTATCCAATATGGCGGATCCAAGATGGCGGCCAAAAATTAAGGACCGTTCAAAATAAGGTATTTACCACTCAATAATTATAGGCATTGGCCCGACAACATAATATTGAGAAATGCACAAAAAAATGAAAAGGGGAAGGTTTTTCAAAATTTATTAATAAAGAACCGCCATTTTGAAAGGTGATTTTATAGGTAATCGATTTTAAATTTATATTTAATTAATTACTTTAATTAATTCCAAATTCATCAGATAATTTAGTTGAGCTTCTGTAATGCAACATCAATTTCTGAGCTGACAAGATACGTGTGGAAGAAAAGAGCCTCAATTTTTTTGCTTATAACAGGAACATTGGATAGGTGTTGTCTACGTGCGAAACAACGAGGAACAGTCACAGCGGACAATATAATTCAAAATCTCGCACGGACGGGGGAAGCAGGCCTGTAGAGACAATCTCATCTACAGTCCAGTGGGGGACGGAAGTGCCGTGGAAGAGGCGACTTACAGTTGAGTGGTAATGCAGATCGGTAGTGCTCAAGGTGGCCGTGTGGCAGCAGCACGTTACTGAAGCTAGTTCGCATTCTTTCCACCAGATTGCAGAGCTAAAACAGCGCATGGAACCGCCCATATGGTTGCCAATCTCTTTATTATATTTCATCTATGGTACAACCTTCAACGGACATATCAAATCCCATACAAAGAATAGAGTTTAGCTGTCATACCTTGAAATATTTCACTCATGGCTGGATCAGCCTGCATAGCTTCTTTCAACATATCTGACCAAAGCTGTTCCTCCGGCGCAGAATCTGATGTCAGAGCTACTTCTGCGGGCGTTTCAAGCTTCACTTTTGAAAAATCATCAAGTGCACCTAAACATAGAGTAAAAAATAATTGTTCTTAAAGTCTTTTGACACATGAAAATATGTTCCCTGCAGAGCAAAGGGTTTTTCATACATATATTAAAAATAGGCTACTTTAAATCTTAACTGAATGAATTCAGCATACAAATTCCAGTGTCTTTTCAAGCTCAACTAGGCAAAGAGAAGAGTATGTATTCAATAACTAAGTAACACATTAATTATAAAAGTAATGTTTATAATTTAGTTATACTTCATTTTTAATGAAGCTTTAATGATTAGATCAAATAAAAAATGACTTAATTTAAATAAAACATCTAGGCTATTTACAATGTTACATAGGCCATAGACATTAATTAATTATGAAAAATAAATACAAATTTACAAATTAACAAGTAGTTTCTTTGAAGAAAACCCTTCACATATATAGGCTACAGGACAGCCCGTGTAAAGAGCCATAGGATGATTATATAATGCAATTACTAAATAATTTTACTGTGTTAAATATTAACAACAAATTAGAAATAAAAATTGGCAAAGGAAAACAAAATCTCTATATTTAAATTAGTAGGATAACAACACCTTTGGACAGTTTGTCTGAGACTTCTACTGGGCCATACGTTTTATGGCATTACAAACGTTTTTGGTCCTATATTAGCAAGTTTAATTTGTACTTCAAAAATATTTGCATTAAATTGGTTAAAAATAAACTTTTCTTATAGATATTTAAAGTGGGGAAAAGGTAAACTTTTCAACACTATGGACAGTTTGTCTGAGACTTCCACTGGACCAATTTACATACAGTTTGTACCAAATAAAAGCTTAACTTTTCTATATTAGCAGGTTTTATTTGGTTTTATCTTACTTCCTTATATTACCAAAGTCTAAATTTAAAAACCCTTGCAATGAATTTATCTAACAACCTTTCAATCAGCCGATTGTAAAACACACGAGGTATTTATCTAAACTTCGTAGATAAATTAGTAGAAAACCAAATGCTCAAGAAGGATTTGTTTTATTATGGCCTGTACCTAAAATCTTAATAGGTAATTATAATATATTATTATTTTAATAAAAAAACAAATAATACAGAGTTATGCCATTTAAACTACTCAATTTTATTGTTAGTGCATTAAAAATATAAATAAGTTTTGATTGTTTAAAGTTACTTACGCTAATTATGCAAACAGGTTGTCCACACAACGGACTGCGGGAAAATTGGAAATCATACAGGAAATTTTTTCAGCGAAATAAATGTGGCAAAATGGAAATTTCCGAGAAAGTGTGTGATTTTGCAAAATAATTGGAATTAAAATGACACGCTATTGCCCGCCAAACGTAGACGTCCGTTTTGGTCGAATGGAGACGTCAGTGTTTGGAAACAGAGATGTCTGTGTTTGCCGAGTGGAGATGTCCGTGTTAGCCTAATGGAGATGTCTATGTTCGTCAGAGACATCCGTGTTCGCCAAACGGAAACCTCTGTGTCCCCCAAACTGAGACGTCCGTAACCTCCAAAGGGAGACCCTCAAGTCTACCAAACGGAGACGCTTAAGTCTGCCAAACGGAGACGCTTAAGTCTGCCGATCGGAGACGCTCGTAAAAATATAATACTGAGAAAATAATACTAATTTTGATTACAATGACTTTTAACCATTTATATTAAGATCTGTTTTATTAAAACTATAAATAAGAATATAGGTTGTATTACCTTTTTCCGTCAGCAGTTCTAAACTTGAAACATCACACAAGTTGATGTTTCAAGTGATGTTTCAAGTTTAGAACTGCTGACGGAAAAATATAATACAACCTATATTCTTATAATATTGCAGTTTGGGGCTATACAAAATGAATTTTAAAACTATAAACATTAATTAACTGTCAAAGCAATAAAATATTATTATTATAGACATTGGAGTGACTTGACTTCCCCTTTCCCTACAATAAAAAGTAACAGACAGACGGATACACAAGCACACAAACCTTAAACTTATAGATGTTCTGGTAAATTAATTTTTTGGCAGAACTTTCCATAACAAAGAAAATTTTGATAAACTATGAAAATCCATAAAGCAGTAGGCTTTTCTTAAAATAAAGGATTGAACCAAAAACGATTACTTACTATCTAATAAAGAATCAATGTCATCTTCAGCCTTTTGAACTTCTGCTGCTACTTCTTTTTCAGTATCTTTGCTTTCTGCCATGTTTTGAGAGCAAATCTTCTAAATTACCTAGTTGAAGGGCAATTACAATAAAGTATAAGTACCCTAAATCATTCCAAGTAGCCTATATGATTGTAGTCAATAACCAAATCTACTTAGGAATAAAAAAAAACTTTTTTAGTGAGTAGTTAAGATAAAGTAGGGGAGAGTGGGGTAAAACCGGGTAGCTAAGCTGTAGTGATATGTAAATAGAATGTTTTCATACAGAAAAGTTTAATGGCTCAGTTAATCCCATGTTTATTTTTATTTTAAATTGCTTCTTTAAAAAAAAAAAAAAATCTTATAGGCCTAATTGGTTTTTCTTGGAGGCCTATAAGTTATTTTAAGTTAATATAATTAGAAGCTCTATATTTTTTTTTATTTTTATTATGCTAGACTATACTTTTTGTTGAATGTATAAATTTGTATCAATTATTGATGACGAGCCTATTGTACATATTGTATCTAATGGTAAATAAAGTCTTATTGAGTCTTATTGTGAATAAAAGATAAATACAGTAATAGGAGAAATTAGTTATAGTGATTGTGTTTGTTATTTAGGTTACTTTTTTAAATTTTAGTTATCAACTATAAGTTATTAGCCAGTACCGTATAATTTTTAATGAGTGTGCTTAAATTGTTTTGTTTTGGGACAGTTTCAATGGTTTTGTAAATGAAGTTACAAGAAGTCAGTATTAGAATATTTCAATGAAATATGGGTTGAATCGATAGTTTAAACTTCGATATATCATTCGATAGTTGCACCAGGTGTATACGGAAGTGCAGCCAAAATTAGAAACAGTTTGAACAGCATTCCTTAAAGATAATTTTGCTGGATGAATGAAAATGGTGTTTGAAGCAGGTTGGAATAACTATTTCTGATGGAGGATATGTCACTGATCATTGCCGAAACATGAATTCAAAATGAAAAAAAGGCAATAGAGATGACCAAATACACATATGTCACTTATTCTGAATCTGACATAAAAAAGTCGACTAGGCCTACAGTATCTATTTTTCTGAACTTACAGAAATAGATGACATTAACCCTCCAGTGGTTGCATAGTGGTCTTTTTGACCGCGCTTTTTTATTTTACCAGCTAATTTCAATTAACTGCAAATGTAAAGGCATTTCCTTGACTTATACGGGGAAGGGATGGCCAGAACGTGTAAAGAGGAGTGTGCCGCCAGTGCGCTCCATTTGTTCGCCACGGTAGGGTTATTTTTTCAGTGCGGTGTTTTTTACTTTATGCAACTAACAGTGCTGTAGGCCTACATAAATGCCTTCTTTTAACTCAATGCAACTTATTGTGTTGGTGTTTTTTAAACAAAAAAGGGGTTTAGAGAAGAACAGAAACTGAGAAATTTGTTACTAAGTGTTGAGAATGAAGAAAGGGAGGCGTTTTTGGCTCGAAAGAGATTTGGCAAGGCTCTTTGATAACAGTGACAGTGAAAACATAGTGATTCATTACAACAAAGATGAGCCGGACAGTTTGGAAAATAGTGAGCATAACTCCGGCACAGACACGAATTTTTCTGATAAGGAAACTGAACCCAACAATTTAGGAAAAATGAATTTAGATGAACAATTTAGTTACCCTTACAAAACAAACTGTAACAATGATTATAATTATAAGTACCTATTGTAAAGTAACCAAATTATAAGTACCTTTATGGTACTTACATATATAAGTACCATATTTTTTACAATGCCAGACTAAAGCTATCAATTATCATACAGTAGAACCTCGATAGTTCGACTCTCGATAGTTCGACACTCCTGATAGTTCGACATGGTCCATGACAACTTACATGTTAATAATGACCGATAGTGTCCATGTTGGAGCCTGACAAAGGTGAAAATGTAAACAAATTGACGAATGATTTGAATGTTGTTTATGTTAAAGTTCAATTAAGTTATGGTTTCACTAAAATTTAGTGATTCCTAAATTCAAATTACGATTTTTATACTTCCAATGTTAAAATTTCCCATATACTCCCTATAGTTCGACATTTCGATGGTTCGACACTTTCTAAGTCCACAAAGTGTCGAACTATCGAGGTTCTACTGTACTATACATTTATACTTCAGTTTATAAATCTAGCATTTTGTCTTTATATATTTATACTATTGTATGTTCATAGTGATTTTTTTCTTCATACCTTTTACACACTCACACACATATTATAAAAATTTACTATTTATATTTACTATATATATGTATAGATAGTTTTTTTCTATAAAAATGTATCAATTAACATTATATACTCAAGATATATTAATTTTTTTCATTATTCATGTTATATAAAGAAGTTTTAACATTGCAGTCAAAAGGACCTTATGCGACCATTGGTGTAACTTTGGCCTATGCGACCTCTGGAGTCTGGAGGGTTAAACCAATTGAAATAGTAAAGCGCCTTTATAGAGGAGCAAACTTTAGAAAACTTGTAGATTCTAATACCAATATCAGAAATCAGAATTCTTAATAGTGAGTAGCACATTTTTAAATGAATGCAATAGACAGCGTCAAAGTGATTAACAATGAGATCAATCAATACCTAACTAACTGTAATCGGTCAACATTTCAAATCATACAGGGTGTCCAGCTTCCACTTTTACGAACTTTTCCAGGTTATTAAACATGCCAAAAGAAACATAAAAATCATATAAAAATATGTCCTAAAATGCTTCGCTAAGCCGCTAGCCGCCAATTTGTTTTTTACATTTTAGAATTTTTATTTTCGTAACAGGTTGGGGTATTGAGTTTATATTTTCCTACCTTAATCACATTAATGCTCATTTTCAGGTAAAAATATTTTTTTTTTCTTATGTATATTTTCAAAATGGTGGCCATTTTAAATTTTTAAACAAATTTTTAAACTAAAATATCTCAATAGTAAATTTTATAAGAGACAAAAAAGTTTAAAAATTGAAGTAGGCTAGGCTAAGTTTATCTAATCAGTGATACCAAGTTTTGTAAAGACTGACAACAAATAACGGAGTTATTGAGAATTTTCTGCAGAAAAACACTAATTTTGTACTATGATTAATGCAAATTTACGTTATTTTAATAGAAAAATCGCAATAACTCTGATAAGTTATTTGTTTACAGATCTTTACAAACTTGTTGTTGAAGTCCTCCGCAGTGATCAAATCATCAGAAACCCGCTGTACCCGAGTTGACACCTTCCTGACTAATGTCCAGGCAGACTGACTCTTGTGCTGAGAGTCCAATAAAATTTGCATTTGCATTCAGTCTGGCTTTATTTTATTATTTTTTATATAGGCCTAGTTGTGTTTAGGCCCTGATTCTTGACTTTTAGTACCTACACAAATAGACTGTGCGATAAGTTAGGCCATAACATTGTTCTTCATCTTATTTATCTCTGGAGTGTACCAATTTGATGTTGCTTGTGTTTTACTAGCGCGCTTGTTCTTCACTAATGATGTTTTAGGGTGCAGTTTCATAACTGGGCAACGGTACTATCGAATGAAAATAAGTTATCGATCGATTCAATAGATATCGTATCAAATGGAAAATCACTGTCAAAAACAAATTTTTGTTGGACAAAATTTGTTTAAATCTAACTAACTCATCCAAATCTTGAAAACATCAATGTTATTTATTTATTTTATATCTTAATTAATAGTAATAGCTCTCTTTTTTATCTATAATCCACAGATTGACTTAGTGCAGATTCACAATGTGCAAACTTGTGGGATTGACCTTTTCCATACATTGTAAAATGTCTATCGGAATAAATGCTTTTGATTTTTTACTTTGACTGGAACCTCACATGGTAGTGGGTATTTTAACCTGAATATGAATGAGAGATGAGTGTAGGATGATTGTGGCGCGATCTCATAGTCTTGTTACTGACTGAGGCCGACATTGTTAATTAATAGCCCAACAGCCAATGGTATCTAGAGACCTACAGTATAACGTGGGATCCAAACCACTTTCGACTTCATATAACTTATACGAATCGGTGTCTAATTATGAAGATGGTCTTTAGAGATGAACTAGGTATTCACTAGTGCCGACAATCCCCACCGCATCCACAAGCCATTGCTTAAAAATATCCACAATTCGTGACCCCCAAGTAGCTGGATTATAGGACGATGCCGCCTTCCCAGTCTTAGGTCTATACCTATAATTTTAGTTGGTAAACTTATATTTTTAAATCCTTTTGTCAAGACTCTTAGGTATTTAAGAAAACATAAAAGGGGAAAGGGAACATACAGTGTTTAGCCTATGTACACTAAACTTACCTGTAATTAAAAATTCTACTTAAAAAATCCTAGCTTATCATCCCTGTTAAGATTGTTTACTTAAATTTGTACAAAGTCACCTAACCTTTTAGTCCTGCAGGTATGTAATTACGAAGCAAACAATGAAAACAGCAGTTTTAAGTTTTGACGTAACATAGTCAGCTGTGTCCACAAATTTTGATTGGGACATTTTAAGGCAGTAGAATAGGGAACTTATTCGGGGGAGGAAACGTATACGTGTGTAACCGTGTTACTTCTCGAAATGAATGAATCGAATTACTTAGGTTACTTATCAAAGTAACCGTTACCTTGATATTGATATTGAAACGCCGCGCCAACGCACCGACCGGCCCTGTGCCGGGATATTTGAAATCGAATATCATTGACTATAAATATAATAGTATTTATTGTCAATGTGAATATGTGAATACAACAATTGACTTACATATAAAAATATATTGATTTACTTACGAAATAAATTATATTACTGAAGAGTGCTTGTGATGGAACAAATGAGGTATAGAGGGGGAGTAGCACAGCATGATCGTTTATAGCATGATCGTTTATAGAACGGCATGATCGTTTTCTCCCACATTATGTGTCTTAAGTTAAGGTTGCTTGTTGCCCTCCCCCCTCTCGACGGCCCTGATTGTAATTATTATTAATATTGCTTTAACAGCAATAATCCCGTCAACCAATAATTTCTGCATACTTCATACTAAATAAGTAAGGGTTATTATAGTTGTAAAAATAAATAAATAAAGTTGAAAGAAGGAACAAGATAAAAAGGCGTGGATGGCGTGGAGTTATCTGCACTTATGTGACCTAAGAAGTTTTGTTTTTGAACTTGATCTCTTTTGATAATCTGCTGCTGTTTTCCTTGCCCTTCGTCACATGTGCGTCAACGTTGTTTTGTTGTTTTCAGTTCCAGTTCCATATTCCTTGTTGCCGGGGTTACCGTGGTCAGCGCGCCAGCACTCAGCAGACGCTGAATGCTGTAATCGGCCAATCGGCGTTGGCGTTGTTAGAAAACGTGTTGTTTAGTTTGAATTCACAAAGTAAAAATTTATAGTTGTATTGTTCTGGGGTTTATCGTAAAATTCTCAAAGAGCGTAAGTATCTGAATTCATTTTTGAATTTGTAATGATTGTATTTTCCACGTTTTTATTTGGATAGTTTACTTTATTCGAAAAATTAAATATTATGAAGTTCCAATGAATTTTGGTTATGTAACAAACACTTGACCAAAGGCCTTATAATACAACAATTAACTTAATTGTTGAATAGGCCTAATGTTTTATGCTAAAAATGCCATTAAAATGAAAGTAGTAAATACACTAGCACAATAACTTAACCCATTTAAGTTACTTACGTACTTAAAATTTAAAAAAATAATTCCAGGCTCTACTTTAAATACACCACATTTTTTCTTTCTATCAGTGATCAGACTTAAAATAATTAATACAGTTGAAGTAGGGCTTAATTCAGATAAGACAGTTAATGAAGCACCATTTATTTGTAACATAACAGCAGAATAAACCCTTAAATCCGCTGCTGACCTATAACATCTTAACCAACTAAGTTATAAACTATCAGCGAAAACTAATCCATTGCTATTTTTGATGTTTCTTACTGCTAGTACTAGTTTGACCTTTTCAGTCATGAGTCATTAATCTAGCGTTTAATATTAATTATTCTTTTCATTTTTTACAACATGTGTAGGTTTATTGATGGTTAAAATACCCATAAAAATAACAAGAACAAAATAGGTTAGGCCCCAACTAAAATTAAACAAACAGAATAAGAAATGTCTGCAATCCTTGTTTATTTTTCAAATGTAACGTAGTTTATTTCGAAGCTAAAATATCTACAAATCTGAAATATATTAGCCTAAATGTATGGTGCAGTACTTAGTTACTGTAGCTTAAAACTGGAAACATCGATAGGCTAGTAAATTAGCAAAGGTTTCGGGTAACTAAAGAATCCAAACCAATCCTGGATAACTCAGATTTAATTACCGTAACTTATTTGAAAAATTCAAAATAAGTGAGAGATTTTTCAGTTTTTTTTACTAAAAGTTTACACGCCCAAGTTTTAAACAAAAGAGGAGATCCAAAATAAAAATAGCAAAATAATTTTAATCTTGATCTTAAGGTTGTTTACTGTAAGAATACTGTTGATACCGTACTGTGAGAAACACATCCTTACTTATATTCAGGTATTTTCATAATACTCTGGAGTAGGCCTAAGTTAACCTTACAGATTTATTTTCAAGTCATAGTTTTGATTGGTAAGTTTGAATTGTTAAACCTCCATACCAGGTTTAAGGTATAAGCACACCTTTCAAAAGAAACCTCTACTGCAATCCTTTTGGATGAATCTTCCATTTCATCGTCAGCCTCCATTGTAATTATCCATGTTTTCAGTTTAGATTGTATTCTGTATTTTTATCCGTAATGACTAGGTCTATAATTGGTTTGAAAAATCGGTACCTACGGTACTTGTTTGTTGTACGGACGCAACCAGTTTTTTAAGGTTATAGCCTACTGTATTTTTACATCAACCTTAAAATAAACAAATTTAAACTGGAAGAAGAATATTAATTCTATGAAGATTGAGTGAAAATTACTTAAATGTATGTTTATTGTTTTAAAGTTCTGATTTCCAAAAGATAACCACGTTAGCAAGTAGGTATGTCGGCAAATGCATCTTCGCCTTGTGGGGGCGACACCGTCCCACTACACATTTTCAGCCTAGATTTATAAGGCATGTGGTGGTTAGTTTAAGTATGTCATTGCTATATGTCAAAATACTTTCAAAACTTATTTAAACAGTTAAAAATGACTAGCTCACTTAAGCACTCAACAAATCAACTGTGACTACTGAGTGACTTAAGGTTGCTTGCTATCAATGGCCTAGAACCTTGATCTAACTTATTTATAGCTCCAGTCAGATGACCGGAATTATCTTTCATCGCTATTAGGTGAATTGCTTTGAATTAGAATTTGGGACAGAATGAGAAATAAAAATACCTAACCTAACCACTGCCGTAACTAGTGGCATCTCTATAACAAAGAAGTTGGCATACCGAAAAATTAACTGAACTAACTTACTTTTTCAACACTTATAACTCACAAGGTCTAATTATAAAATGAGACATAAAAAATCTTAGGTCAAACAAATAAGTACCGAATTTACTGGGACAATAAGTTTTTGCTGGTTAAATGTAAAAAAAAAAAAAATACAAATCAGTAAACCAAGTTCCAGTAGTCTTCAATGTTGTTGTACAAGTAACTTAATATCATTGAATTGACAAATCCATTACTGTAGGTCTAATTAGAGAGGCCTAATTAAAAAATTTGAAACTTTGACAGTTACGATGAAGATGAATATTAAGGTTTCTATAGCTATTTATAATTATTAGCACTTTTGGGTAAGGTAAAAATTATATTCTTGTACATAAAATCCCCAAAATGCATCTTTATACAAGGATTAACATATAAATATATGTAACATATAGAAATATATACTAATATTGTGTAGTCTTACCTAATTTAGGTTCAAAATCAAGCTTAAACTAAACCTCTTCTTCTTTTCTATTTCTCAGGATTAAAATGGCTCAGAATGTGCTGGTAATTGGCAGTGGAGGCCGTGAGCACGCTATTTGCTGGAAACTTTCACAGTCGTCCAAGGTGAAGTATTAAATATATTCCCGGCAGGTTATTGATTAAGTCAATTATTACTTTTATTGGCAGTTGTTCCCCTATTGTTGGACCTTTCGTCCAGGCTAGGATTGTAACTAGGTCTATGTACATATCCAAAGCTTTATGTTTTCCTTTAAGTGCACAAAGCTACACTGTGTAATTTTGAAAATACTACTCCTAATCCTACTTATGACCTTTTAATGGCAACTTATCTGTTTGTGGTGCCACAAAGGGTCGAAAATTTTCTTGAGATAAGATAAATATTTTAAAATAATCAAATTTAAAGAGTTAAATTTAAAGAGTATATGTTAAATTTCGTTTTTAGTATCCCCTGATATTACAAAAATAATACATTCCATACTTATTGGAAATCTAACATTTAGAATGTCTTTTTCATAATTTATTTATTTCATTATTATTTGATTTGTAAGTGTAAGATCATAAGATAAAGCTAATAATGGTCTGTGTTTAGGTGAACAAGATTTTTGCTGCACCTGGAAATGTCGGAATCGCAAGGTTGGAGAAAGCCTTGAATGTTAATTTAGACATAAAAAATGTTTCAGTAAGTGTTAATTTATTAGGCTACTTGAATTTATAACCTACTAGCTGTTGCCCGTCACGGCTTCGCCCGTGATTAAATTCATTTTACATGTAATAATATCTCTTTAAAGAGCAACGAAATCTTCTTTCTTGAGAATTGTGTAAGCAGAGCATTGAATTTTGCAAACAAATTTCTTAATGAGCACATATGAGCAAAGAGGAACGAATATGTCAAATTTCAAACCCCATAGACCTTACGTAGGGGGCTCTAAAGGACTTCAAAAACTATTTTTGCAAAACCATTTTTTATTTAGTAGGCAACATAACAAGTAAAAAGGTCAAATTTCAACCCTGTAGGCTATATAGTAATTTTGAAGTCCAGTGGGGCGGAGCCCTAAATTACTTCAAGGACTTTATTTTGTAAAACCGTTTCTTAGTGAGTACATATGAGTAAAAAGGAACGTCCACGTTAAATTTCAACCTTGTATGCCCTAGAGTAACTTTGAAGTCCGGTGGGGCGGAGCCCTAAAAGTAAAAAGTATGAAGTGAAGTATGAAGTATGTTTGAAGTGAAATAGTAGTAAAGTAAAAGTGTATGAGTAAAGAGGAACGTCCAAGTCAAGTTTCAACCCTGTATGCCCAAGAGTAATTTAGAAGTCCAGTGGGGCAGAGCCCTAAAGGACTTCAAAAACTATACTTGGAAAACCGTTTCTTAGTGAATACCTATAAGCAAAGAGGAACATAAATACTAAATTTCAAACCCATTGGCCCTAGAGTGATTTTTAAGTCCAGTGGGGCGGAGCCCTAAAGGACTTCAAAGGCTAAAGGACTTACATAACTGTTTCTTCATGAGTACACATGAGTAAAGAGGAACGTCCACGTAGAATTTCAACCCTGTAGGCTTTACAGTAATCATGAAGTCCTGTGGGGCGGAGCCCTAAAGGACATAAAAAACTATATTTATAAAACCGTTTCTTAGTGAGTACATATGAGTAAAGAGAAATGTCTACGTCAAATTACAACCCCATATGCTCTTTAGTAATTTTGAAGTCCAGTGAGGCGGAGCCCTAAAGGACTTCCAAAACTATATAATAATAATCTTTATATTTATAAAACTGTTTCTTAGTGAATACTTGTGAGCAAAGAGGAACGTCAATGTCAAATTTCAGCAACGGATGCAATATAGTAATTTTGATGTTCTGTGGGGTGGAGCCCTAAAGGACTTCAAAAACTATATTTGCAAAACTGTTTCTTAGTGAATACCTTTGAACAAAAAGATATGTCCATGCCAAATTTCAACCCCATTGGCCCTAGACCAATTTAATAGACCCGAGGGGCGGAGCCCTGGAGATGCTTTCCAAGAGCACCGAAGATGCGTTTCTTTGTGAGCACTGATGGGCGAAGTGGATCTCCCATTGATAATGTTCCAAATAATTGTTTTAGGTCATATGGTTTTTCAGATATGATTTTCCTAGATTCATAATAAAAATTGGCCGTAAGAATAACATTACAAATTTTGAAGTCCTGTGTGGTGGAGCCCTGATGGAATTTTGCAAAACCGTTTCTTAGTGAGCACCTATGAGCAAAGCAGAACGTCCATGCCAAATGTCAACATCGTAGGTCTTATAGTTTTCTATATTCGTTGTTTCCTAGATTTGTATAAAAAATTGGCCATAAGGATAACATTAGATAGAAATTTTGAAGTCCTGTGTGGCAGAGCCCTGATTGAATTTTGCAAAACCGTTTCTTAGTGAGCAGCTATGAGCAAAGAAGAACACCCGTGCTAAATTTTAACATTCTAGGTCCCATAGTTTTTCAGATTCGTTGTTGCTTTGATTTGTATTAAAAATTGGCCATAAGATTAACATTAGATGGAAATTTTGAAGTCCTGTGGGGCGGAGACCTGAAGGAATTTTGCAAAACTGTTTCTTAGTGAGCATTTTTGAGCAAAGTGGAACGTCCATACAAAATTTCAACCCTCTATACCCCATGGTTATGGAGATTCTCTGATACATGAGTGAGTGGTATTTGACAAATATATAGTAGATTATTATTTTAAAGGTATTGTATGTCAATTTGATGGTTTTGTAGATATTTATTTGGTTTGATTTTGGTTTCAGCATTAGCCTACTTTAAAAAACACATAAAATTGTCAATTAATGAATCAATTTTTTATCAGGCTATAAATTAATAATAGTACTCTATATGAACAATTTTTTTAATCAAAAACATTAACTCTTGAAAAATTGCTACCTTCAGAACCTCTATCTGTCGCAAATGCTATTTCAGAGGAAAAAACAGTTTCCAAGCAAAATCTTCATATTGTTCATGTCCATGTTCATTTGTGACAGGAAATGTCCACAATAGTTTCTTAAGAGGGATAGAAGTTAGTTACAGGGCTAGAGCCTGCACAGTCAAGTGGCCGTTGGGGTAGCTACCAAAATACGGTTCACATTGTTGCACAACCATTCTGAGGTCTTGCGGGTCAAAAACTCATCCTGCAGTGCTTCACCTGCTCCCATTTTTTGCCTTTGTTTAAAGCCCAATAAAAGTGAAAAAGGTTTTGTATAAAAGATAAAGACATTGATGAACTTGAACCATTGAAAAATCTTCAATGAACTTCATTAAACTTGATCCATACTTAGTATGGATTAAAAATTTTAAAAAATCCAAAGCAAATGAAATAGTTTAGGTCTTTATCTTTTATTTAAAACCTCTTTCACTTTTATCGGACTTTAAGTAAAAAAAAATAAGGCATAAAAAAGGCATAAAATAAGGCATAATTAAGGCATAAAATGGGTGCAGGAAAAGCATTACATGAGGTTCTGAGAAGAGCCTTTTTATCACTTCTTAAACAATAAGCTTAAAAACTTAACCATACCTACAGCACTTTCAGTACTTGTTTGTTATTCAGAAAACTAATTCCAGCCGTCTGGACAGTTAAGATCAGGTCGTTGAAGGGAGCATCCTTTTGCCACTTCACAAGTACCTAATCAATAACATTGAGTTAAGGTTAATTTGCTAAGTGATTAAGTGTGTGTGTTATTTTCACTGTGAACAACTTTTGAAAGCTTTGACATACTCAACAATAACATATTTTACCTCTGCAGCGTACTATAAACGTTGCTGATTATAATTGAATGGGCCGGTGTCACGACCCCTTGCAGGGATGCATTGGTCCCGAGATCATCGCGGGCATGGCTGCCTTTTTGGAATTTGAACTCAAACACGTTCAATAAAAAATTGTGTAATTTTCATACAATATTCATATAATTTCACGTGATGTTCGTAGAATACTCATCTTCTTATTATGGGTTTCTTTTAAGGTTCTAATACAAATAACTTTTAAAAACTATTGATGTCCGTGAAACAAACATGTATTGCATTTTCTCTAGAAACTACACCTAACTTTTATTCGATTAAAGTGTTGGTTCCAGTTGGCAGTCCCTCAGTGTGTTTTTCTGCCGTGTGTTGCTAGGACGTGGCCGCGTGGTGCAGACTGGAGGGGGTGGGTCTGGTGGTGGTGGGACCCGAGGATCCGCTTGCCAATGGCATCGCAGATGCGCTCGCTGTGGCCGGCATCATGTGCTTCGGCCCCTCCGCGGCTGCCGCCAGGATAGAGGCTGACAAGGACTGGGCCAAGCGGTTCATGGACCGGCACGGCATTCCCACCGCTCGTTGGCAAGGCTTCACCTCCGCAGACGAAGCTATTCAGTTTATAAACAGGTTTGTTTAATGCATTGATTAAATTGGTGTTTCCTCTTTTTTTAAGATTTCATTGATTGTTTCAATGGCGAAAATCTTTAAAAAATGTTTGCTAATTCAGCTGCTTCAGGCAACTGACCTGTCATTTTGTTGTTGTATGGTTTAGAGTGATGGGAATATATTGTTTATCTAGCCTTGTCTTCAAACTGAATCCTCCATATTCAAGTCCAGTAGAGTCTCACTACTATGATCTCAATAACACAACTACCTTGATAACAAGAAATGTTTTATAGTGTCCGTGAATTGCTCATAGCACTCAATGTTATTAATACCTCAATAGGACGAATTCTATCCCTATAAATATATTAATAGCATTTATTTTGCTAGTTTATCACACCAGTCAACCTCTATAACGTGCGTCGGTGTTTCAAATAAAATATCTAAAAATAACAATTATTTCAATATGTCTGAACCTTTATAGCATGAATTCGCCTTCGGTGACACGAATCTTTCAGTAAATGAACTTCATAACACGAACCTAACCTCAGTAATGTGAAGTATCTCGTTATGAAATAATGAAGTTTATCTCCACCAAAAAATAACAATGTACATAAAATTAACAAGACTTGGAAATACTCGCTGATTGAATTTCAAGTACGCTGATCAGTGGTTAGATAACAAAATGAAAAATCCTTATCATTCTCAAAAATAATGAGTCATAGTTCTACTTAAATGATTCCGAAACAAGGTTCTGCTATCGTCTAATGTGATGTTATCACTGTTAAGCTTTATAACACAAATCACCTTTCTCATGCATGATTCCCCACTGTTTGGACAGATATCTCGAAGTCAACGATGTCTTTATGCTCAGTTCAAGGAAACCTCTTCCCTACTCATCTTCTAGAGGCACAGTTTTTATTAATCAGTTTGTGTGTTACCTGTCAAAACTAACATTACTTATTTTGTTTATGTGGCGTTTGGCAAAGCTTCTATGCGGCCTTTTTAAGTGCTGTGTTAAATTTATGTAACATTGTAGTACTGACAGTGAATAGGAATCACAGATTCATTTCTGAAAAACGTAAATTACACCGTTAACGATTGAATTTAAGAACATAACTTTTCATATCAATAAAAGTGATGTTTTATGTGTGTTTAATATAATGATTGATTACGTTAATTTGCCATGAACTCTTGCTAGTGAGGTTTTATTAAAACTCCACTTGCTATAGAGGAAATTTTTTTTAAATGTCATCTCTATAAGATGAATTATCCAGTAAAATGACCTTGATAACCCAACACTCAATTAGACAAGCACGTTGATGAGACGTCTGTTTTGTATGACCCCTTGAGAAACGTCTTATTGAGGTTTTACTGTATTCCCAATGATTTCGTGATTGATGGAAATATCAGGATCTAAGGATATGTTACATAATATGGTGATGTGGTTTGCAGTGCAGAGTTCCCGGCTCTGGTGGTGAAGGCGGCAGGGCTGGCGGCAGGCAAGGGGGTCGTGGTGGCAGCGCACAAGGCGGAAGCTTGTGCCGCAGTCAGGGACTGCCTGATAGACAAGAAGTTTGGCAAGGCCGGAGAAATCGTAATAGTGGAAGAACTGCTTGACGGACCTGAAGTTTCTGTATGTAAACACATATTAGTGCAATATGTTGGTAATATTTTTTATTATTAAATGATGTGCTATTGTGATTTTTGTAGCCGAAAAAAAACTATTCAATATTTTTTGTGTGTTGTAGGTTTTAGCATTTTAAAGAAAAGTAGGTTAGATTACATATAAATCAGCCTTTATACTTCCAAATTTTGTTTTCATTGTCGAAAAGTATTTTTTGTACTAACATTCCTTCTAATTAGTAATACTTACCTATGTAACTGGATAGCAGATAAAGTGAATATATACCGGTACTTATACTGTAACTTTCAGTGTATTGTGGTAAAAAGAATATCATTTGAGCTACAGTATGTTACAGGTAATATAACATAACTAATGTGTAACTTTCTTACACATTCAGAAATCAAAGTCATGCATGCTTTTTTATGTTCTTTCATAAAAAATATATTTTTGAATTCATTTGTTAAAGGATTTTTTGTATTATTTTTTATTCTTACATTTTCAAAATAAAAATTTCTTTTCTTGCATAAATGATTGGGAAGTATTTTTATGGCCTTTAGTCAATATTTTCAGTATTGTCATTGTCCTGCCAAGAATTGTTCTTATTAGCGAATTTCCCATAGGGAATAAGCTATTACCGTAGGTCTCATGGTAAGACCTAAGCCCGGGACCATGTTACTTTTTCGTTTTTAGGTGCCCAGAGACCAAAAATAATAGTCATTAAAAATTTTATATATATATATATATATATATATATATGTGTATATATATATATGTATATATATATGTATATATATAATATATGTATGTGTCCCTAGACACGATAACTCTCGTAAAAATGGTCCAATCAACACCAAATTTGGTAGAGATGTGTAATCCTACGTTTATTCGGATGAGTTCGAAAACCAGACATATCGACCTACCGGAAGGGGTAGTTTTGGGGGGTTTTGTACCCCAAAAATGGGTTTTTTGCATTTTTCATATGTAAATTTTAAATATTTTAAATTTTTATTTTGACCATTGGATTTAGCTAAAAAAAACACACAATTTAGTATTTTGAAGCTTTGCTCTATCTCCATTGGTTACCGAGATATTACAAAGTCTAAAGACAGTACATTGTCTTTTAGGGCTCCAATGTTAATCTTATGGAGAATAAGGATGTGTTAATATTTCACTTATTAACCAATATTTTTGGATGAAACTTGGTATTTAGCTTCATTTAGTTGAGATTCATCCATTTAAGGTAAAAAATCTTGGTTTTTGTACTTATCATGGCAGCAAACCTGCATACTCTTTTCCCATGTTAATCATATGGAGAATAGGCAAACTCTTTTATTTATGGACAGATATTGATGAAACTTACTATATGTCTTTATATGGTTGAAATAAATTTTTTCTATGCTAAAAACCTACTTTTAGTGTCCCCCATGGCAGCATACCTGCATACTCTTTCCCTATATTTATCTTAAGGAGAATAGACATTTATTTCCCTATTTATGAGCACGTGATGAAATTTTGTTTACAAGTTTAGCTGGTCAAAATTAATATTACTAATTTGGAAATTCGCTGAGTACGCAGGTCTGCTGCGACGGGGGGTATTTTTTTACCATATGGTACATTTGAGTTTACCATTCTTCTCTACAACCCACACTGGGGAGAGTTTCCTTAAAGAGCTCCCTGAAAGGTTTTTATAAAATGAGGTTATCAGATCAAGGACAAACATTGCCATGAGAACTGATCCACCCTTAATGTTCAGAAAGGTAATAGTTTCTTTCCCTACTGATCACTAGTTCCCTTGAATTCCCAATGTACAAGATATATAGAGTCTACTATATCGGGGTCTCTTCATTCTTTGAATCTTAACCAAGATGACCCAACAACAAAAATTCATTTGATTATGATTCATAAATTCATGATTTCATTTGTTCATATTGTATGGTCGTTGTTGCATTGTTGTAGGTTCTTGGATTCTCAGACGGGAATACAGTAAGTGCCATGTTGCCAGCCCAAGACCACAAGAGAGCTCTTGATGGAGATCTGGGACCCAACACGGGGGGTATGGGGGCTTATTGCCCCTGTCCCCTCCTGTCCTCTCAGGAGCTGCAATGGGTCCAGCAAAACATACTACAGAAAACCATTGACGGTCTTAAGCAAGAGGGTTGCTCGTTTGTTGGTGAGTATTTGCTTCCTTGTGAAAGTGTAAATGGGAAAAGTGGTCAGGCATTACAAAAAGAATCAATTTCTACGTTATTCTTTATCCAATCTTAACAAAAAAGGTATAATTAAAATCTACATAAAATGTGGTAAATTTTATATATTTTGCAATTTTTGTCAAGTTAAAGTTTTTTATGGAATTTGTCAACAATTATAATTTTAATGGCCACCATTTTGAAATGGTAAATAATATTTAGGTATAATTTGGTACAAAATAGATTCTAATAAGACTAACTCTTGTGCAAAATGTCAGACGGTGTACCTCAAACCGTTTATGAATTATGGATTTTTTCTTAAAAAAACACACATAGACAGGAAACTAGGCTCCAGAGTCTATGGTGAAATAGGCTATGGAGCCTATGTTCCTATCGTGAAATGTGTTTGTCTTATACTAAACAATAACGGTATATACCACTGTCCAGAGAGAGAGTTATAGGACACCCTCTGTATTTACCAGATTATATCTTCAAGATTTTAATTGTTATAAAATGGCAAAAAGTGCATTAAAACAATGAAATAAGCTCTAATTGATATGTACAAGTAACTTGTAATTGTTTCAAGTTTTGTGGTGAACGTAATGTATTCCATGATTTTACAACAACATTTGTTGTGACGGTATTTCCTTTGGAATATTTAGCAAGTTCAGGGACCCTTGCTTGGGGCCTCCTTTGGTTAGGGGGGTCCTTAGGGCCCTCGGCGATTGCCGACCAGACGACCTGGCGAGACCGCCCCTGCTTGATTTTGAGAGATGTTTAAGGTTAGATATATGTGTGTGTGTTTTCGTTGTTTTGATACTAATATAATCATTTAAGGTGTGTTGTATGCTGGGTTAATGCTAACCAAGGAGGGTCCAAAAGTATTGGAGTTCAATTGTCGATTTGGTGACCCTGAGACGGAAGCTATCCTGCCTCTTCTTGAGTCGGATCTCTATGAAATCATGACGGTTAGTAAAACGTACACCAAACCCATTTTTTTAGGTTTAGTAGGAGCTGTCATTCAAAGTTATTGTCAATAATGAAGGATCAACATAAAAACTGCTGTCAGTCTATTCTTCACTTTAGTAATTGGTGTCACGTGAATAAAGACCTCTATATTTTTTAATTGCTGGTGGTGTTGTCAATGGCTGTGATCAGCTTGGATTGATTGATGGTTGTTTTTAATTTTCAATATTTAAAAATAGTCTAATATAAAGTTACCACTCTTACCATCTAAAGTGTCACCCTGCGAAGTGTATGCTGCACTTTACCGGCCACCAAGGGATCACACTATATATAGCCTTATACATCATAGTTGAACAAGTTAGATGTACCTAAAACATGTTAAAGTATATTTTTACACAGCCTTAATGTGATAGTAAATGCCGAAATAAAAACTAATACATCGTAACAGGTCTATCATCCTTTTATTTGAAAGACAGATTAACGATTTATCTGTAGCCCATGTTGGCGAAACATGGCCGATTAGAGTGTTGCTGTGTAAAAAAATTGTCATTTAAAAGGAAGTTGGTTAAGAGGGATTGTTCATTAATTAAAAACTGCTGTCTTGGAGCACTAGTGAGGGCTTATAAGATTTCTAGTGGTCGGTGCACAAGTTCAAGCTTCAGTGAATGCAGTGACACTGCTGGACACCAGTATTTTCAGTTTCAGCTGGACACAGTATTTTCAGTTTCATCCACTTGAACCATTAGTTACAAAATGCTGGCTTCAGAGCTCTATTAATAGGAACTATAGGAACGTAGATATCAAGGGACTGGTTAAAATATTTTAGGCCCTATTTAAACATTCAAAATAACCTACCATATATACTTTACAATTTATCATAATGCACTAGGGACTCAAAGAAAGTTAAAGTAATGAAATTTGAATCATTTACGTTCTACTGTTCCTGGAGAATTCAGAATTTTTGTGTCATGACTCAAAGACTGCAGTTTTAACTGTGGTTAAACTATTAACCCCTGAATAATTTTAACTTTTCCCCTTTACCGTTAGGGAGAAAGTTGAAGTTTGACTGTGTATTACAGAGCTGCTGTACTAGATCGCTGGCTGCGCAGCAGATCAGCTGGGCCTCAGAGTCGTCTACCGTAGCCGTCATCATGGCCTCCAGGGGCTACCCAGCCAGCTCCAGCAAGGGCGACGTCATCAAAGGTGCCTTAGAACTACCCGTCATATACTGTACCAGCAAACCGACTTTGTTTCATTTTATTGTGAACATTGACTTTAACATTGTGACTCAGGTGTGAAAAAAACTTATTGTTGCACAAGATTATCACATGTTTGATTAAAAACAAGAGACTTGTAGTAAAAGTTTACAAATGAATTAAATTTGACCAGAACTAATAATATTTCAAAATTTGAATTATGCCTACATTGAACTTATTAAAAAGTTTTACTCGCCATTCAACTTTTAATAAAGTTCACTGGATTTTCTTTAGTTAATATTTCACTTTGTTGGTTAAAAAGTAACTTGTCATGTATATCACAGCTTAGGTGTTCAAGTTAAATAATGAAGTGGTGTTTATGTTTCATTCAGTATATTTGGAAAATGCCATTAGATAGTGCAGCAAAACTTGACCGAAGGGATAAATGACCTTTTTTATCTATCTCCAAATAAAGAAGGTTATCAGGCTGTGTTCACAATTTTGTTCACAAAATAGTCTTCATTAAGCTGTAAAATAAACAGGAAATTTTTATACACATAAGTATAGAAGCTCCTAGTTCCTAAATGACCACATTTTTTTAATGTTGCATCAAAATTTCAAATAAAGGCCAAATTCAAAAATTTTCAAAAAATTTTCAAAAATTTCAAATAAGGCCTAAGGTCAAATTTCAAAAATTTTAAAAATGGTCAACAATGCCAAATTTGAGAGATTAATATATATGTTTTTATAATAATTACAAAAATTGAAATATTCAAAAGTTTTGAGCCTTCTGTCAGTATCCTCAAATGCATTTCCTGAGATACTTACTATGAAACAATATTACAAATGGCCCTACAAATATTGTCTTTGGTAAATTTCACATATTCTGAGAAACCCCAGCAATAATACTTGCTTAGAGAGGTATCACAAGTTTTTTCTTACCTAGCTAGACCGAGAATTTTTTACACTTATAAATCGGATTTAACTGCCTTTGCTAAAAGGAAAGATTTAATTACCCGGAAAACCCGTTCAGGGGTCTCATTATTGTTGTGACTGAAAAAAATAGCGTGCATATTGAATTTGATATAACAGTTCTTTGCTTTACATATTTTGTAAGTGATTGAAATATTAAACTGGAAAACAGAAACTAATTAGAACAGTGTTATGTAAACATTGATTAACAATCATTAATAATAACAACTGATTATATTTATAATCAGAGAGTCCATAGAGTTATCCCAGTTATGAACCTGGTCTTGTTATGAAACATGGTGCCACCATGGTGGTCTCAGGTTCAAAGCTTATTTTTGCAAAGAGGAACTTTACTCACATGTATAACAGTAACCATGTTTGCAGGAGTGGACAGCCTGGCGGCCACTGGGGATCTGGTGGTGTTCCACTGCGGCACGGCGGAGGCGGGAGGGGAGCTGGTGACGGCGGGGGGCCGGGTGTTGGCGGTGGTGGCGCGGTCCATGCACCTGCTGACGGCAGCGGCGCGTGCGACCGCAGCCTGTGGCACCATCACCTTCCCCGGAGCACAGTACCGGACGGACATCGCGCACAAGGGCATCCCTAGGTGTGTATTACAGGGAAAGCTGACTTTGCATGAGTTATTGTACGGCCTCTGGAATAAGTGATTTGCTTGGATGCAAAAGGTACTAACGGTTAGTCTACGTTGTTTTAGAAGTGAAACAGAATGGCATCCAGTCCATGGGTGACCCAAGAACCCTAGGTGGGTTCTCTCTAGTTCAACAATTCACCAGACATGTACCACCTTTACTCACAGCACACCAATCGTTTGGAGGGGTTAAAAAGGTTCATCCATTCATCCACTATTATTAGGGATGAACTGTCTCTGTCCAATCCAGGTATACATTTCCAACCCCGGGATTTCGGGATCCTAAAATTTCAATTCTTAGATCCCGGGACTGGCCGTAATGCACAGTTGAGTGCAGAGTAACATAGGAACTGCATAGAGTAACATGACTATTTTGACATTACTAAATATAAATATATATATTCAAGATACAAAAATAACTAAATTAAGATACTGAAACTTTGATCATTGTAACAATGAACTTATAGGAATAGAAAACAATTCAGGAAACGAAGACCCCATAATCTCCGCTCTCCATATTCCATAGCAATGTTTTTTTTCCGACTTACCGGCTTTAATAGCTTTTAGGTTATCCTTGATAGACACACAAATCTTTTTCTGCATTTCACTCATATTTCAACAGTCTATTGACATTCCACGTAACATAGAAACATCCTGGAACTAAGCCTAAGAATCCAGGGATTGAATTCCCTATCCACAACCCAAGCAGGCCAGAGACGGACAGAAAGACCTCTCCAACAAAGCATCGATGAATCAAGCATACCACTCATCCCTTCAGGGGCACATATGGGTATCCAGACTGAACAAAAAATCTGAGAGAAAAAGAGGAACCAAGGTAAGGAATGTAAACATGGTGGACAGCCTAAAGGACTTATCATTACTGTGGTATCTTCATTTTAATATACTCAATGACAACCTCTCTACCACTATAGACCACATAGAGATATTGTGATAGGTACTAGTTTTTAAAATCTAAAAAATTGCCCTTTGACATTTTTACTTCAAAAGTTATTAACACACTGGTTGATATTCTGGTTTTAAGTGGTCTCTATTCTTTTGGACAGACCAGTCAGATTATCAACAAATATTTTCATATAACAATAAAATAGAGTTTTTCCATTCACTTTTTTGATAAGTAGAAAAGAGATATTGTTAGTAAGTATTTTTAATCTAACCCAGGTGGATCCTCCAGAGAGGAAGGACAACGTACAAGTCGAGTGGAGTGGACATAGATGCAGGTGACTCCCTTGTTGAGGCTATCAAGCCAGCGGTGGCAGCGTCGGCAGCTGCTGGCGTCATTGGCCAGATAGGCAGCTTCGGGTCTCTTTTTGACATCAAGAAAACCCATTACAAAGACCCCATCCTAGTGTCCGGAACTGACGGAGTTGGGACTAAGCTCAAGGTTAGCAATTTATCTTATCGAGATCCTTGGGGTTTTCCAAGTTGTTCAAGGTATTTAATTGGTGTGCAAGCATTCAAACCTTTGAGCTTTTTCTCAAGCTTTTTATTTTTCGGCTCGGCTCAAGGCATTTTAAAGAAGTTTGAAGTTGGAGCCAAGCTTTTAATGCAAAATAAAAACTACTTAATTTGTGTTGTAAACTAAAATAATGTTACCGGTATAAGCATTCTACGTTGTTCATACTTTCGTTTTTAGACTATTGGATGTGATGGGATCATTAACGTTTTCCTCATTAACACAGTGATGTCGTTGAGACATATTACTTCCACCTCCAGGAGATTGTTTTGATGTAAATCGATCAGAAAGTCAGCTGTAGCTGAAAAAGCTCAGCTCGACAAAAAAGCTCGACTCAAGGTTCAAAAGCACTATTCGCAAACCCCTGTTAATTGGTGTGACTGTCAATTGATGAATATACTTGTTCAGCAGTTTCTTTTCTTGCACATTTAGTAGTAGCTTCTATGTATAATGAAGAATGAAATAATGAAGGTATTCAAAAGATGGTGATTAAATATTTTGTTACAACTTGGCCTACAACTTTTTTGAAATTTCAAAAATGGTGTTAAAATTTATCACTTTGAGCTGCTTAAGTGTCTCAAGTAAAATCTACCAAAAAGCTAATTTAAAAAACTTAAACTCAAAACGGCATTGAAAATTTTTTAATAGTTATACTGAATTACTTAATGTTTAATTTATTTCTGAGATTCAGTAGACTAGCAACTGTAATATATTTTAGTTTATCTAGACAAGTTGGCCTTGTGTAATATTTTTGAAGATCCTTTAAGTTGCTCAGAATGCTAAACCGTACTATTAAAACAGTTGCCAGATTGTACTAAAATCTTACAAACTTGATTCCCAATAACTCAACAATCTGAATAACTCGATACGGCACCTTTGTTCACACATTGCTTGATCGTGCACTTTGTACTTGCTAATCACTATTTGTGGCGTTTTTTTGTGATCCAACTGCTAATATTCAGGGACTTAACAGTCATTGGAAGTAGTTCTGTTGCTATTGCAGCTGCTTTTCTGTGGTATGACTGTCTTTGACCGACGATATTCCAATGTTTTATTAGTATTTTCAACCAATTAACACAGTTCCATTGATAGGGACTGCATTTTCATAATCCAAGCATCATTGATAGCCTACATTACATGTTCTGGTAGAGTTGACGGCTTTAGAAAACTCGTCAATGCCCAAATCCTCATTTTGTTGAGTTTGTGGGGTCTTGCTCTAAGCCTAAGTGGCTCTTCTACTTCCCTGTTGTGTGTGAATCGTGATATTGAAGGCTTTGTTCACAGATCGCCCAGGAGCTGGGCGTGTACTCGACGCTGGGCCAGGACCTGGTGGCGATGTGTGTCAACGACGTGCTCTGTCAAGGAGCGCAGCCGCTTTTCTTCCTAGATTACTTCGCCTGCGGCCGCCTGCAGGTGTCCACAGCAGCTGACATTGTTAAAGGCATCGCCAACGCTTGCACGGAAGCAGGGTGTGCTTTAGTTGGTGAGTTTTGCTTCTTAGACATAATTAGTTTTTTGGTTTTTGTTTGTTTGAATATTTATAAATGTTAAAAAATAACAACGTATTCTTAATTGAACTTTTATTCTGACACAACTTTTATATATACAGGTCAACCTCTTCAGAAAAATGCTTTTTATTCATTTATTTTTATTTCCTAATATTTGTAATTAATTAGATAATGTTTTTATAAGAGATTGTTATATACTTCTAATTTATGGCTTGGAATTTCCAGTAAAATAATTCATTATTTTAATTGTATTACTTACGTCAATCAATCCTGTTAAAACTTCCGTCGGACGCGTTTCGGCCTAGGCCATCATCAGCTGGACGGAGTACATTGCACTAAATTACCATAGTTTCTTCGCTGGTAGGCTTTTCTACCGTTGTCACAAGTTTACAAGTCACATTACCAGAAGTCACATTACTATCACCAGTAGCGCCACTCCAGTTCCGCCCAACCGCTCGCTCCCGAAACGTGTAGGCCTACTCGTAAATTTCAATGTTTGTACGTGTATTTGTTAGTAAGTGTCGTGTGAATATGTGTAATGTGACTTGTAAACTTGTGACAACGGTAGAAAAGCCTACCAGCGAAGAAACTATGGTAATTTAGTGCAATGTACTCCGTCCAGCTGATGATGGCCTAGGCCGAAACGCGTCCGACGGAAGTGTTAACAGGATCGATTGACGTAAGTAATACAATTAAAATATTGCAAGCTCAATCCGTTGCTACAACACATTAATTATTAAAATAATTCAGTTGTAAGGTCTTTTGGAATAAAACAAACCTATTACAAACAAACAATTTATATTAACAAGCAGATGGTCCTCTTATAAAAAAATGCTAGTAATTATGAAGCAATAACAATATTTTCTGCAGGAGGGGAGACAGCAGAGATGCCAGGCCTGTATGCAGACGGGGACTTTGACTTGGCGGGATTTGCAGTGGGGGCGGTCGAGCGGGGCCATGTGTTGCCCCGATTGGAGCAGATTAAACCTGGAGACATGGTAAGCTAGTCATGATAATCATGTGCAGAACACATTAATAGTTGCCTACTCAGTAAATTAGTGTGTTGGAAAGATCTTGCTGTGAATGTCCCTTACAGGGAATATGCAGTTATGATTATGTTAGTAATATAAAAGAACTATGCCCTTAAGCACAGTTTTAGCCCCAAAATGTCAAAAATTGCTAATTGTTAACATTTTTAGATATGAATTCTACATAAAATTTATATTTCTGTTGGTGTGTTCATTAATGTTTGCATATAATTTTTAAAAGAACATCCATTATTCAAGGAAATTGTTTTGAATGTGCAAAATAGTACACTTTTATTTATTTGCATGGTTTTAGTTAACTACCTTAATTAGACCATGAAATCAATGTTAAAAAAGTTGTTATCTATTTTTTATGTTAAAAAACTATTATTTCTTAAACTATTAAAAACTTATTATTCTTGAATCCTTACACTAGTTCAACTAATGGCCCATCAAATGTAAATAAACCTTATGAAATATTTCTATCATTTAAAAATAGAGTAAGATTTTAAATTGAAAAGGTATTTTATGTTAATCAGCTCAGGTTACATTTAATTGTGAAACTATATTTTGGGACTATCACATTAAAATGCCGAGTAAGCTTAAGTTTGATTTATTCTTTTTCAGGTGCTTGGCCTGAGATCTAGTGGAGTGCACAGCAACGGATTTAGTCTTGTTCGGAAAGTTATGAACTTGCAAGGCCTCAGCGTTCACGACAAGGCTCCCTTCAGTGATAAGTCACTGGGTACGTACCAAAAACAAAAACACTGACTCAGTTTTCAGGACTACACAATATCACTGTTCCAAAGATATTTATAACCTAAGCGTGGATCTTCAATTGGGGTAAAATATCATGAGCTGTAGCTTACTACACTCTTGAAATCACTATTTTTCCGGGAACTTTAGCATTGTATTAATTGAGTTACAGTCTGCATGTAAAATTCACAATTATGTAAAAGTCTTATAATTTGTAAATAAATAAAACCATTCATTTGATGGGCATAAAACTTCATGTTTGTGAAGGTCATAGGCTACTTGGAATAAATCACACTAGGTCTCCGACCTACAACAGGCTTTGAAATTTTAAAACATCGTTAAATAGTGAATAAACAAAACAATTAATAAATCAATAAGATTAATAATAAATCTTTCTTCATGGTAATGAAATAACAACTTAAATATTGTACAGAACATTAGAGTCTCGCAAACCCAAACTAATGGGACTGAACGGTGTCCGTGGTGAAAATTCCAGGTTATCAGGAAACTCACAAACAGTTTACGTTATACTTATTAAAAAAAAAAAACATTTATTTAATTCATAATGCACACAGTACAATAACTAAAAACCTAAACCTCCTCATCTGTTAAAGCAAACTTATAGAAAAAACAAAGCACCACATTGTGCTCTGACCGAAGGCGCTTTAATTCCTGAAACTCAGTGCACTTTATAGCTCTGGCAGTCTTTCCGAGTTAGCCACAATCCTGGGTTATCTGGAATCTACTGTAATAAAACATTAGAAGCTAACAGCTTAATCACTGTGTGTGTTTGTGTGTGTGTGTGTGCAGGGGAGGAGCTGGTGACGCCGACACGGCTGTACGTCCAGTCTGTGTTGCCCGTGGTGCCACACGTCAAGGCCCTGGCGCACATCACAGGTGGGGGTATCGTTGGTAATGTGCCGCGTGTGCTGCCGCCCCACCTCGCCGTCGCACTGGACGCCACCTGCTGGCACATCCCGCCTGTCTTCGCATGGCTTGCCACCTCAGGTCAGACCTCAGGGGGTTTCCTTGTCCACCAGTAACAACAACAAGAATAACCAATAATATGTTTTTATTAATATGTTAATAATATGTTTTACTCTTATTGTTACTGTAAGCAAAAAAGGAAGTCAATTTTTTTCCTTTGTTGATGAATGACAGTTTTTCTTACCACATCATCAGGCCTATGTTAGCTAATGAAAGTACCAATCAACCCAAATTTGCTGTGGTAATTAATTATGTGGGGACCAGCTTCCAAACTGAGTCAATTGTTTCTGGTTGAACCGTTTACATATTTATCTTTCTTCACTAAAGCCTTGACTTTTAAAATGTTAATTTAATAATATATATTATATTATTAACATTTATATCCTGATAAGTTTGTTAAAATGCTTCTGTAAATGACTAATTTGAAGTCTTCAGAAAATATGAGGATACATTCTATCATACAGTCAACTCCCGATTATCCGGGGTAATGACTGGTTGAAGGATCCCGGATAACCCAAAACCACGGTTAAAACAAAGAGTTCAATAAATTGAGTAAAACACGGAATAAACAAGTTTTAATTAAGAGTCAGCGGGTTTCCGATATTTATTATTTTTTATTGACCAAACCTTTTTGGTTAAAACAGATAATAAACAGATCTTCATTGAGTGAACAAGGAACACAATGAAGGGTCCAACGTGGACAAAAAACCAAGGGCAGGTGTTCTATTGTTTGGCATCGGCAGCCGGGACGGGTTGGTAGGGCGAGGGGGAGAGGGTCCGTTGCTGGGTGAGGGGGGAGGGTCGCTTGGGATAATTTATTCAAAATAAGAGCACGCGTACAAAAACAAGTGATGGTTCATCTTTTTGTCTAATTAGTAAAGTTTTAAGAACAATAAATTGTTTTAAATGTATACTAATTACTAAATTAGGCTAATAAATTTATAACTTTGTCAAATAAAATTTTAATGCCACTTTATCAAACATTTCTTGAAGTGCAAAATAAATGCATTTTGAAATGTGTTGTTTAGCATAATATAACCCAAAATTACTAGGGTCACTGAACAGCACACGAATCAGAACGATAATTACACACTGAACTGAAAACTAAATAGGACCTTTCTTGGTTTCTATTTTTAGCATATGGCGGTCGACCAGTTGTTTCTAGCTGTCAAGGTCACTCCGCCATTGTGCCCCGTCCTAATCCCAAGACGCCATTGCTCTGACGCGTACCTCACCGACCACTTTGACTACGATCACAATTACGCCACCAAATAACTTACGAATTATTTTCCGTCTTTCATTGCTTTTTTCCATTGATAAATATAATAACAATTAGTAAAGAGATTTCTTCTCATGTAATTTCAACATGAAAAGATCGATAAATTATAGTATTGAGTCTAAACTGAGAAAATAAACAAAATTGAAAATGACTTTTTGTGACCCCGGTTAATCCGCAACCCGGTTAACCCGCCCCCGGATAATCGGGAGTTGACTGTACTTTAATAAAAAAACCACATGATTAATGTCATTCAATTCAAATGAACATCGTTCAATATAAGTCTGATTGTTATTACCATTGTTTAGGTGTGATCAGTGAGTCAGAGATGCTTCGCACGTTCAACTGCGGACTGGGGCTGGTGCTGGTGGTGGCTGCGGAATCCGTAGATGCCGTCACATCTAAGCTGCCTGAAGCCACAGTCATTGGTTCGGTCCGCAGCAAGAATGGCGGTATGATTACATTGCAGGCTTGGTTATGACTTAAGACTTACAGCCAAAACCTTATGTTTTATTTTAAATATTATAATTAGTTCTCAATAAACCTACAATTTTGTCATTTATTTAGAATGTACAATTTAAAAACAATATAAAAACATATTGCAATTAATAAAAATAAAGAGGTTGTCTATTAATTACAATATGTATATATATTATATTATTAGATATCTATATATATAATACGTGATGCCCTTTTTTTGTTAACACTACTCCTCCCTTATTTCTGGACCAATTTTAAAGTTTGAGGTGTCAAAAGAATGGTCTCAGTTCGTAGTTTTGCAATAAGGTTTTAGATTTTTTATATTTTAATTCTGAAGCTCAAGGTAAGCCCTCAAAGTTGGTATTTTCTCCATAAGATTAACATGGGGAACAATTTTTATTAAATTACAAAATAAAACAGCTGTTGATAATAAGACAAACAAACACATGTTAAAAGCTAGCTGAATAGAAGCAGTTGAACTACTGGTACTGAAATATCAACCCAATATTACATACTTTGATACAAGGAGTGTCTATTGTATGGAAATAATTGTGTGTTTTACCTTTTCCCTTAAAATGTAGCAGGTAGATCTTGATTGAACTTTGTAATTATGTGTATTTGGACACAAAAATAAGTTTAGTACACCCCAGAAAAATTCATTTTCCTGTACAAAAACAAGTTTAGAAATTGAATTGTTGACGTGGTTCTTATGGGTAATCAGATTAGTATTGAAACAACTATGAAAGTTAACAAAAATTAAAACGCTAAATCTTTGTACATCGGTTTTCAAAATGCTGTTAACTAGGAAAAGGGATAGTTGGTTGTTGGTCTAAATTTAATAATAACCTGTTTACTGTGATTCTATTACAAATTTAATGCAGAATGTATGCAGAACAAAACACCTGAGACAACATTTAAAAGTATTTTACTTCCAGTATAGATAACAAGCTTATTGCAAAAACTGTTTGTAGCCTATAAAGAGAAATTTTAACCAAAATATAAATGCCACATCAAACAAAAATGGACCACACCATCAAAGATGTAGATTTTCTTAATTTTTGTGATTTCTTTATTTAAATTCTGTAATGCCATGGAAAGTTAAGTTAAAGAGGTTTTAGTTGTTATAAATAGTAATAGTTTGGACTTATTCACTATGTCGACTACTAACTCATAGAGTACTAAACTACAAAAACAGTCGCAGTTAGTGCTGCATAGCTCATACAGGACCAGAGAGTTGTAATTAAATATTGATTTTTATTTTGTTGTAATTTACGTTTTTTGTGTGATGAACTATCTAGATCCAACACGGCATCTGTGAATTTATTTTAAATTTTATAGGAGTTTTCGGCAGAATATCTACGACAAATCGGCAAAGAAACCATCACGTAATCCTACCTAATTTAGACCTAAAATAACAACTACCAAATCTCAACACTATCACATTGGGAAGTTGGAGAATTAGTGATGAAGATCGATTGATAAAATACCATATAGTGTAATCTCTAATTTAATTTTTATTCAAAGCAACTCAAGGTTAATTACCTTTGAGCAAGGTTAACACAAATCCTCCCTGATTTCTGGACCAAATTTAACGTTTAAGGTGTCAATAAATTCGCCTCAGTTCATAGTTTTCAAAAAGGTTTAAGATTTTTTATATTTTATTCTGAAGGATACGGGAAACCCTTAAAGTTGGTATTAGTCGATAAAATTAACAAGGGGAATAATTTTCATTGAATTTCTAAATAAAACAGCTGCTGATAGTAAAGCAGACAACACACGTCAAAAGACGAATACAAAAAATTTTCTGAAATGTCAACACAATTCCACAATATTAGGCCTATAGGAGGAGTGTCTACTGCGATATTGCATTGCACATGTAGCGGATGGATTTAGCTTGAACTTTGGATTTATTCATATTTTGACACAAAAATAAATTTAGTAACAGCCTCAACCCCAGAAAAAATTCCATCTCACGTACAAAAAACCACATTTGAATATTAAAATTAGCTCTTATTGTTTGCGATATTGGTATCAAAACAACAAAAAGTATAGTCTACAAAAATTAAAGAAAAAGTCTAAATTTGGGCATGAATTTTTAAACAGGTCTGAACTAGGAAAAGTGACGGATGTTGGTGTAAACCAAGCACTCTGAAATATGCAGCGCATTGCGCTGCACAGGTGCCCCTAGTATATATCTATTATATTTATATGTGACCGTGGTACTGATAACTTTAGAAAAGGACCTCCGATTTTGATGAAATTTTGGTATGGTGGTTTTAGATCAGTTCTATTTTCATGAGTTGAAGTTTTCAAACCGACATGATTGGGTTATGGGAACGGGATTTTATGGGGTTTCAAAGAGGTCAAAATGGATATTTTGCCTTTTTGGACCTCAATTTAAAAAATTCAAAAACTTAAACTAAAACCATTTAAAAGAGTTTAAAAACAAACAAATTAGTATTTTGAGTTTATTTTGCTAACATATTACCGAGAAAAGCCAAAAATAGGTTTCCCATGTTAATCTTATGGGAAATCAACAAAACCATGTATCTCGCTTATTTATTGATATAACTTGGTGAAATTTGGTATGTACATTCACTTGCTAGGGTTTAACTGATTTCTTAGAACAAGAACACCCATATTGCAGCAGACCTACATACTCACCCCCATGGATGGAGGAAGTTAAAAAGTGAGGAACATTGATGCAATTTTAATTTTAATTTTAATTTTACCTCACCTAACCATCACATTTTAGAAAAATTAACATTTTTTAACAACATCCCATGCAGTAAACCTACAAACTCATTCCCATGGTGTTTATGGGGAAAATACAAAATCTCAGATTCCGTTATCATTGTGTAACAGAACTTGTATTATACTGTCAACTCCCAATTATCCGGGGCCTGATAACCGGGTTGCGGATTAACCGGGGTCACAAAAAGTCAATTTCAATGTTATTTATTTTCTCAGTTTTCACAACAAATTTTTTTTTTTAACCTCCACTGCCTGTCACCATGGGCCAATGGGCCTGTGCGGTGATCTAAAGACAGGAAGGTACGGTCATGGCATTAAGTCACATAGGCCAGCTAGAGGTGACCGCTCATGTTTGTGCGTGTAATGTCGTCGTCCGGGATCGAACCGGGGACCACTGGCTTGTGAGGCCATAGCTCTACCACTGAGCTGCCGCTCCTGTAATAATAAATACCATCATTTATCGATCTTATCATGTTGAAATTACTTTAGAAGAAATATCTATACCAATTATTATTTGATTTATCAATGGAAAAAAACAGTGAAACACGGAAAATAATCCAAATTGTTTGGTGGCGTAATTGTGATCGTAGTCATGTGATCAGGGAGGAACGAGTCAGAGCGATGGCATGGTGGGATGGGGGTGGGGCGCAATGACGGTTATGACCTTGACTGCTAGAAACAACTAATGGCCCACCGGGATGTGCTAAAAATAGAAACCAAGAAAGGTTATATTTAGTTACCAGTTCTTTCTGTAATTATCGCTCTGATTCGTGTCCTGTTCAGTGACCCCTGGTAATTTTGTGTTACATCATGCCAAACAATACGATTCAAAATGCATTTGTTTTGCATTTCAAGAAATTTTTGTTAAAGTAACATTAAAGTTTTATTTGACAAAGTTGTAAATCTATCATCCTAATTCAATAATTAGCATACATTTTGAAGAATTGGTTGTTCTAACATTTTTACCAATTAGACAAAAAGATGAACCATTACTCGTTTTTGTACGTGTGCTCTTATCCTGAATAAATTATACCAAGCGACCCTCCCCTCCTCACCCTACCCACCCATCCCGGCTGCCGGATGCCAAACAATAGAACACCTGACCTTGGTTTTTTGTCCACGTTGAACCATTTTGTGTTCCTTGTTCACTCAACTAGAAGATCTGTTTATTCATTCCAATAAGGGTTGGTCAATAAAAATGAATAAATATTGGAATACGCGGACTCTTAATTAAAACTTGTTTATTTCGTGTTTTACTAAATTTATTGCACTCTTTGTTGTAATCGTGGTTTTGGATTATCCGGGACCCTTCAACCAGTCATTACCCTGGATAATCGGGCGTTGACTGTACTTGTTATTCAACCATATGTCAAATTTAACACCATTATCAATTACATCCATCAAGTTACTTTTTGGTAACAAGATTGTTACACCATTTATTAATATGATTTTTGTTTTATGCTGCACACAACCTACATCAGAAATATCCACTTTTTTCAGTTCTTAAAATTTTTTACTGTAATTCTGTTGCAGACGAGCCTGCAGTAATTGTGAACCATTTCAGTGCTGCAATTGAACCAAGCATGAGGAATTTTGTTGGACCTCTAGTCAAGCAACTCACTGCTCGAAAACGAGTTGGTGTCCTTATCTCTGGCAGTGGAACTAACCTGCAGGTATTTGAAAGTTTTTAATTTTCCATAATATTTTTTATAGTCAGCTGTTGTGTAATACATTTCAGTAGGGGTCTGCGGTACAGCAATTTTCAGGTCGGTACGGTTCGGTACGGTACAATTTTTGTGTACCTCGGTTCTCGGTACAAAATCGGTACGGTACGGTACGCGTTATCAATATAGGCCTAGCGGTATTAATATCGATGGGTAACGCTTCAAATACCTATTTATTTACCTCATTTAACATATTTTGCTAGGTTACAACTTTAATAGGAAAAATATCATAATCACTTCACACTTGTGCATGTATGCTGGTGATATTAGTTTAATGCTATGTAGTAAAAATTAACATAAAGTGAGTAGCAGCATCACAACAATAATTGAAAAAAGATTTAAGTTATTTTTGGCTGATAAAAAACTTGCAAACATAAATAGAGATTTTCAAACAAAAGCCCATAGCCTACATGCTGTATCAGTATTTTTTCAATTCGTCGCCTAAACATATAAAAGAACAAAATAATTTTTAACTTAATGAAAAAAAAATCAAAGCGGAACTCAAAACCATTTTTAGCAGGCGTTCGTAGCCGCAGTAGGCTAGGCCTATTGTGGAAGCGGCAGATGCCATCATTAGAGCGGTACCGCCAGTGTTAGAATCAATCATGATTACAATTAATTATTTATTTACTACTAAACGGTTTGTGCTTCACATTTTCTTAAATTCAAATCCTAAACTTATTTCATAAAACTTCCAGGGCAACTGTCATTAAACAAAGACGTGATGTATTAGTAGGCTAGTGAGCCTGACTGTGACTGTGACTAGAGACAGAGCAAACGTAATAAAATAACCAATTGAACCAATCCAACAAGAGTAGGCAAAGTACAAAGAGAAAGTAAACGCCAAAGAGTACATTTATACAACATCTAAACCTCTAGAAAGAACATATATAACGATTTTAAAAGCCAATAAAATATGAACTATAAAGCCAATAAAATGTGTTGGCTAAACAAATTGAAAAATTTGGAATGTTCCTAGTTTTCTTTGATCGATAAATTCATAGGAACAAACAGCTTTTGGGTGGTCTTACTCTTTGCGAAAAGCGGTCGTGTATTATTTCCTAATTGCATTCGGCTAATCCGCCAATCCGGGTCACTTTAGAGGTTAGGACAAATCTTTTCAATCGGCAGTCGACAGTTCTCGTCACTTCTCATCAAACAACTGTCCTTACTGACGCTAGCGTCTCTGGCGGCGGGCATTAATATCACTGTAGTTTGTTGTAGTTGTCACTGAATAAAGAGCTAATGTACTTGATCAGCCGCTATGAGCGCTGTTGCCAACGAGAACATGATTGTCTAAATGGTGTTGGACCGCGAATTGTAAACTGCATTCCTATCCGTGGACTCGGCAGTCGGCGAACGCCGACTACATCGTTCGTCAGTTGACTTTGCTGAGCGACGATGTCAAGTCATTCTTTTTATGCGTTGATCCATAAAAACAAAGAGATAACGACAAAATATTAATTAATTCCGTTTTTCTAAAGTCAAATATATAAGTAGTAGATACATTAATATTTTTGACTTTTGTAATCTGTACCGAACCGGATTTGTACCGATGCCTTTAACCGTACCGAACCGATGACGGTATTTTGCCTTGTACCGTACCTGTACCGAATTTTCGGTGCACCGCAGACCCCTACATTTCAGTCCATGTACTTGTCTGTGCATGCAATGTTACAACTTTGAATAATAGCATTGACTTTGTACACTACGTGAGTAGACTTCTCATAGCATAGGCATGTGTGAAGCATATTGACGGTGGTGCGATCTCGTGCGGCGTCCATCCGAAGAACACGTAACATATGATGGATAAATCAGTATTACCTTTCTTCTAAACCAAGAATGAAACATTTTATAACTGAAAGTTATGTTTATGTTTTGGTAAGATGTTTTGGCAGCACTGTAAATTCGGCTGAATAATAACAACATCGATGGCAGCGACTCTAGTGCGGCGTCCACCAAACTTCCAAATTTTTGCCTCAAACTAAATGCATTGGATGATAGGTCTATTCACGTTCGTGTACAAAGTCAATGATAATAGTTAAAAATTATTAATAATTACAAGTTTAATTTAAAAGAAAGGAGGGATATTTAAAAAAAAAATCAAGGTATGAAGAATATTTTAAGAGCAAAATGGGTATTCCTGGGGTAGAAAAACTGTAAAAATGTTAAGTATATTATTTACCTTGTATGTTGCCTTTTGTTCTTGCAGATGATTAAATGTTTCCGATGTAATCAATAGTTAAGTATATATTTTGGTTTCAATCTCATGGCAGCTAACAATTCCATGTGACAAAGTAACTGAAAACATTTTATGGATGATTCTAAATGACTAACTGAAGTATATTCCAAGTGTACCATTATACCATTATTCCATCGTTTCATACTAAATTACGCTCAAATGCCAAAATTTATGTAGTTTGCTTTAAATTTTTTTTAATTGTTTGTTTTATGTTATAAGTTTAGACATCAAGAAGTTTTTTTTATTGATTATAAATTATTAAATTTTAGTCTGCTTTTTTGTGCCACTTTAAACTTCCTCAAGTTGCGAAAAACAGCAATTTGCGTAAAGTAAAACAAATACTATTGGTTATGTTTTGATCAAAAATAAGGTTGTCACAGTTATTAATATTTTATACTGTGACTTAAGACGAACGTATTAAAATTTTACTAACATAAATTTTACTAACTGAAGTGAATTAATCTGAGAGGTTTTATAACAGTTATTCCCTACCAAAGTTTGAGGGTGTTTCTGTGTCTGTGCAGTCGCTGATAGACGCGACGTCGGGTGAAGGCAGTGTAGCGATGGGTGCAGAGATCGTGCTGGTGATATCCAACAAGCCAGGGGTGCCCGGACTAGAGAGGGCTACCAGAGCCGGCATACCCACACAGGTGAGGGCAGTGTAGTGATGGAGGCGGAGATGAACAAAAATGAGGCACAATGAAAATGTTATTCTTCAGTCAAGCAACAAGTGCAAAGCGGCTTGGAAAATTAAAAAGTCAGAGAGTGACCCTCTGCCATTATCGGCTGAGGAATACAACTGGTTTACATACTATGGAAAACAACTGCTTAGAGACATCTATTGAAATCTATTAGCATCTATGAGATACAATTGCAGCACTGGATAGTAGTAATGGTCAAATCCAGGAATTTCGAATCCGAATCCGAATCCTAAAAAATCAAATCTCGAATTCTCGAATCTCGAGTCCCGAAACAAGGATTAAATTTACAGATTTATTCTCTCTCTATAATGTCAATGTCAATCTTATTCTTAGAGTTAACAAATAAGAGTCATTATTAAGAAATAATATTTAAAAGCCAAAGTACAAGGGAGTAATATCTTTTTAAGTTGTTTAGACGATTCTAAAAAATCGTCATTGATAATGGGATCGTATTTCGTAAATCTTCTCTAAAGTCGTATCATGACAATTAATAAACAATAAATATATACTAAATCTAAATATGAATAATGGCTCTAGTTGTAGCCGATGCGTAGTCACAATTAATTATTATTATTACTCAGACACTGTGCGTCGGCAGCTCGGCGCCGCGCCGTGATGGCGTAATCTGTCGGCGGACCCGAGATTCGAATCTTGTTCATCGAATCTTGGATCCGAATCTTTTCTTATGATTCGGTGGATTCGAGATTCGGATTCGACACATCCCTACTGGATAGTGTTATTACTGAAACTAGTATACGTGTTCCTTGAAATCGAGCAATTTATTTTAATACAACACAAATGTTACTTTTATCTCTAAATCAATGACGTCCGACCAATCCAATATTGTGAATCTCTTTTATCACCAAAACTACACGTATTTACAGCTGATTATTAACAGATGTTTAAAATGCTTTATCAATCACAATGTTATTTAAATGGGAAATTTTGATATTTCAATGGTGGATAGCGCCTTTATTATCAGTCCAATTCTCATCAGTTTTTGGCAGACCAAGCCCTATCCAATGACACCAAAAACTTGAAAATCGGTTGAAAACTGTAGGAGGAGTTCTCAACACAAAAAAACCCTTAGTGTATTAAATAAGTATAGATTCCGTCCTCATTTGAATCTGGCGAGTGTCTCGGATCGGGTCTTATAGACCTAAAAAAGCCTTTAACAGTGTCCCACATAAAATTCTTCTGGAAAAGTTATCAGTCTGTAGAATAAAACACCATAATCTGTGTTTTGTTTTATTTTATTTTTTTCCTATCCTTTCTCTGTGGAAGGCAGCAAGAGTTGTCATCAATCACCAAATTTTGAATTCTAAAGAAGTTTTTTCTGAAATCCCCCTGTTTTGGGACCGATTTTATTCATCTTGTTTATTAATGATCATCCTCAAAACATCGCTCTCAAGACCATTTTATATGTGGATGATACCCACATATAATATATTCTTACCCACATATATTCTTTTGTAGTCTCTGGCAGCAATAACCAAGTGGTTGAAGGAGGTATTGCTAGGTGTGACAGTGATTCTTCTAGGTGGTTTGAAGCCAATTTCTTGGACATAAATGAAAGCAAAACCGAAAAAATGAATGTTTGTTTGTGACAGAATAATTTAGGGCAACAAAACGATATTTGGAATAGTTCTCCACCCAAAAGTTATCATGGTAACCTCATACCATCTCTAAACTTTCAAGAATGTGCTTTTTACCCTGAAAATTGAAGGAATTGTGTCTCGGAAAATATGTTACTTCTGGCTTATTTTAGTTTTTTTAATTACCATCTCATATATGAAATAAACGGTATCAGTTAACTGACACATACTTTCTCCCACCAATATAAAAAAGATGTTAAAAGCTTCAAACATTAATGTCTTGATGACTCAGTCGGATAGCTACCGGCTGAGCAGCGCTCGTTTGACCCTACGCGCGTCTGTGACTTTTAACAACGTACTGCGTTTACCGCTAAACGAAAAATTGAATTTTCTCCGCAACCACTTGACGTAGAGCAATAATTTAAAATACTGGATTATTTAGTTTTTTGAGCTTGATTTAATGGTGATAAGTAAAATTTATTTCAAGACAACAGCTATTTTGAAAATCCAAAAAATTGATTTTTGAAACACTTTTTATTCCATAACTTTTGAACGCGCATTTTCTCGGAGATGCGGGTGGTGTCATTTTATTCACCATTTTAAGCTTAATAAACCACAAAATTTTAATCAAAATCGTTAGAGCCGTTTTTGAGAAATTTTGATTTTTGACGATTTTTGAGGGTTTTTGGGGGTAAAATACCCTTAAAAATCAAAAATTCAAGGAAATGAAAAAAACGTCTGGAATTATAGTTGAGATGGACCTATGTACCAAATTTCATTAAAATCGGACCATTAGGGCATTCTCTAGCTCGGTTTACATCCTGACACACAACACACACACACACGCACGCACGCACGCACGCACGCACGCACAAACACACACAAACAAACACACACACACACGCACGCACGCACGCACGCACGCACGCACGCACACACACACACACACACAGACATCACTCCGAAAACCACTTTTTTGGACTCAGGGGGAACCAAAATGGATAAATTCACCAACAACTCAAATTCGGAAATTTTGACGAAAACAATACTTTCTCCATATACTATGGTATAGAGGGAGAAAGTAAAAATCTTCTGGGGTACCTGTCCAAGCGCTAAACAAGTCCTTCCGTGGAAAAATAGAGCACTAATGGCAGGAATTCCTGGCCAAGAAAGTTGTTGGCCATTTTTTTTATTTATTTTTTTTTTTATTTGGAATTATGACTGCTATTTTTTTGCAACGAATCTCCTTTAAAGAGAACATGAAAAAATTTTCAGTCAGGCAGGAAATCCACAATTATACAACCAGAAATTGTCACAATCTCAATACTCAAGATTCAAAAGCATAGGTTACAAAAGTTGTCAAATATCCATAAGTATTTACAGATTAAATTGTATAATATACTGCGTTTAGACTTCAGGAACCTACCTTTAAAGACTTTTAAGGCTAGATTCGGCTAGCCGTCGTTCGGAAGTCACGTTAAGCTGTTGGTCCACCTGCATATAAAACAAAAAAGTGCAAGCCTCTCAGGAGAGGAGAAATATCAGTTAATTGCTATTGTTTCTCTCCCTCCACTAAAAGCCATACGATTATCCATCTATCAAGAATTCATCTGCAACCATTGAAAAGCAGACGCTCTTGGAAGAGCTAATAATGGATCTGTTTTGAAGTTGAAAGATGACTTTCAAAAACAATAAGTTTTAAATCCTTGCATTTTTGTACCCTAAATATTCCTAAGAAACCCCTAGAAAATCTAACAAACATTTTGCTTTTGTATTGCAGGTGATCAAGCACGCGGACTTTGCGACCCGGTCGGAGTTTGACGCGGCTCTGCACCGCAGCCTGCAGGCGGCGGGGGTGGAGATGGTCTGTCTGGCGGGGTTCATGCGGGTGCTGACGGGGGCGTTCGTGCAGGCATGGCGGGGCCGGCTGCTCAACATCCACCCGTCGCTGCTACCGGCCTTCAAGGGCACGCACGCCCACCGGCAGGCGCTGGCCGCAGGCGTTAGGCTCACCGGCTGCACCGTGCACTTTGTAGAGGTCAGTAGGGCAGAGAGTAAGCGGGTCTAAATACCAGATATAGTGTAGCTTAATTAGTTTGAAAGTGAAGTGTAGGAGAAGTAAATATAAACTAATTAATTTTGATCGAAACAATAGACTGTTAATAGTTTGACACCCTTTGTTCTGGCACATTCCATAAAAAATGCTTGAACGGCAATAGCCTAGTTAGTGCACGTTTTTTTGAATTGTGAGAAATGTTCTTGTAATAAATCTTTTAGATTTTAAGTATGTTTGGGAGGCCTTCTGTCAGAAGTTTTCTTGTCAGTAACCTTTCAAGGCAACTCGTTCAGTACCAGTCAATTCAACTCTTGTGTGTGGTAACTGATCATCTAAACTATCCTAATATAGGTATTAGGATAGTATAGATGATCAGTTACCAGAGATAAGAGTTGCCTTGACTGGTACAAAACATACTACTCAACTATTGGCCAAAACCCAAGCTCTCTATTGGCCTCTTTGTTCTCTAGTGCATAGTGGCTCTCGGAAATCGACAGCTCTCTTGTTTAGGATATATTGGGTTTGTCAAATCTCATATGCAGTATTCCATAATCCTCTGGGGCTGCTCTTCCAAAAAACAAATTGAGTGCATCTTCAAATTGCCAAAGCGGGCCATCTGGTCCCTTGTGTCAAAATTACCTTATGACATTCAAGTTAAGTCAGTGTCAAATATTGATTGTGATTAGACTAAAAAGCAGTAATATTGTTTGTATTTGTATTTATTTGATAAAAATCCAATGGTTCCTAATTCCTTTTTTCTCAAAGTTCTTTTTAAGTTTTTCCTGATTTATCATAATCAATCGACCTCTCTTTGATTTTAGGAAGACATTGACTCTGGAGCTATAATCGCCCAAAAGGCGGTAAACATTGAGCCAGGAGATACGGAAGAGACGTTGAGTGAGCGCGTGAAGCTGGCGGAACACGAGATCTTCCCCCAGGCTCTGCAGCTGCTGGCGACTGAACGTATACAACTGGACTTGAACACCAACAAGATTGTGTGGAAGTAGGGGTTGTAGTTTATGTGGTACACCCCACTCACGATCAATTGTTGAAGTTGTAAGTTAAGGTTAGCTGAAAGTCTCAATAAGTTCTTTTTTTTTGTAATCATCGTTAAATGTTAAATTTTAACCACCATGTTGCTCGGACCTTAATCTTACAATTTAGAGCAGTTACAATTACAACTCATGTTATCTGGTTGAGTCATTAAGATTAATATATAAGAATTATTATTACTTACATTTAAATCACAGCTCACGGGGCTACAATAATGGATCTTAAAGTTTAATAATTCATGCCATTGACCTGTTGAGTTGTGTATACTAGGGAACTTGTAATATAATGTATATAGCTAATAATTTTTGAAATTGGGATTATGTAGTCAAAAAATGCTTGATAAATATATATATTTTCTTGTTAAACTGTCAGTTCATTGTACTCTGACTATGTCAATATTTTTATACTCATATTTTATTTTTTTATTATGTGTTGTTGAATAAATTGTTATTTTCTTATCCCTTGTATTATTATTGTGTTGTCTGAAGTACTGAAATACTTGTATTTGCTCCTTTTGGAATGATAAATGCCACAACAGTTCAATGGCTAGATTTCAAAAGTAATAGTTATTAGATGGTTGATGCTGATGATAAAGTCTCGGAGAACATTACTGCTGTGATTGGTGAAAGTGGCAGTGTACGGCCAATTATTTGGGAAGGACAGAGAAACAACTGTATAATGGCTGACTAATAACAGACATGATTGTGAAGCAGCCAAGAAAACATTCTTCTCCTAACAGAAACCCATTCTGTTACCGCGAAAGTTCAGGAAAAACAAGTTTTTTAAGTAATGTGAGGTGGATTTGGGTTGTACTGAAAAAATCACTTTACCTTTTTGCTTTCTGCCCCACATCTGTACCTACCTACAAAGCCTAACATATAATGGTAGTTATTGAAACTTATACTGCAACAGGAACAGCATTACTGTCTAGAGAAAAACAATGTGGTCTCAGAATACTTTTTCAAATTAATTTCAATCTGAAATTTTGGTTTAAAATAAGTCATTTTGCAACTCTACTGCTTGGGAGCCATTAAGGTCCTGTAAGGGAGTGATGACACCCATGCCACACTGTGAACGTGTTAAAATTTACAAACATTTATGAGAGAGGCATTTGGTTTTGACCAGAGCCAATGTCCTTACTAACAGTATATTTAGACTCAATCTGTTAAGTATATCAATGTCAAATAGGCCTACGCAGTTCATAGTCACTAGTTTGGTGAATATGGCCTTCAATGCCAACTCTTGTATGCGAATCCCTACGAAAATGTGTATCCATTGTGTATCGTTTAGACACAAAACTCTTAGTAAGGGTTGCCCACCTGGGAGATTGATAGTGTGGTTTTGGATTAAAAGGGGGACTTTGCTGAATTAGTGTAGATTTTTTTTGATTTGTTGACCTTTTTTACAAAGGAATAGACATTGTCAATATAAAAATACAAAGCCTGAAAACCTTACAAAGTCCAGCTAAGATTCTCTCAGGTACTAACAGATATAGAGTAAAGATAAAAGAGAGAGGAAAAAGGCTTGACTGTTACATATATATTAAAATTCAATATTTATATTTGTTTCCAAAAATTCGGTAATGTAAAAAAAAAAAATTTCAATCAACCATTCACATATTTTAGATTTAAATATCTTAAAGGAAACAGTTCTGGCTGAATCAGGCAGATTATTAAAAAAAGTATGCAATTAATTCTAAGACTGATATGAAGAGAAATAGAAATTCCAGAATTGTAAGGGAGAATGCACAAATGTTTACTCATTTAATTTAAAAACTATATAAGAAGTGTAAAATATATTTAAAAAAACAGAGCCCTTAATTGAATTATTTATAGTTATTTACCCCCACAACAATTTTTACGGTCCACTCTTGTGCGTGTATATGATGGCAACTCTTGAATATAGACTAATGTTCCCTGGATCTTAAGCTTGCACTGAAAGCAAGAAGCAAGTAAGCAACCCCAATGATGTGACAGTTTCAAACTGGCATTTGGCACCCAAATTGTTTTGTAAATTGTTAACAGTGTCGAATCAAGGAAAGTATTTTGTTTTTTAGGAGTGACTTTACTCAGTTGTGTATGGTTTGGCTTACATAATGCTAAAATAATTAGTTTTTTAATTATTTTTAAAATAGTTTATATTATAATCTAATTTGTTTCAAACTGAAATTAATAATTTTATGCAAATATATAAGCTAAACAAGTGTAAGAAGTTGATTTTACAGAGGTTATTATTCGTTCTGTACAGGATCCCACGTTTCTGCGTTGACAATTATGGTCGGGGAGGGGAAAGGGGACGAAGGTCTAAGTCCATGGCCTTGTCAATGTATTCTATTGCGAACAATACTTAATCTTAGACAACTGCCACCTTAAAAACCATCACCACCCCCTACAAGATAAGGTCAAAGGTCATTCTCCACTTGGTGTGACTTTTATTAACCCATTTATGCCCGAATTTTTTCTTGTGAATTGGCGGCATTGGCTTAGTGCTGCGCTCTTGTAGCGAACTCGCATAACAACGCCCTACAGTCTTTCGCGCTAGGGGCGCGCACCACTCAAAACCCAAATTCTCATGTGTAGGCTGCCGGTTGTGATATTTCATGTTTAGGCTTCCGGATCACTCAAGTATAACAACAATAAAGGTTTAAATACCTGTTGTACCGTCTAGTAATCCATTAGTAGAACTGGCTACAGCTGTTTCGGAGTCAATGCTCCATCTTCAGGCAGACACAAAAACGTAAAACTACATGACACATATATTTCCCGTGAGGGTCGTCAAAATGATAAAGTTCATAATACGAAACATCGAAACATTTAAAAACACTTGGCATATTAGCTGAAGTTTTCCTAAACAAAATTGAAAATGAAAGCCTATGGTCTGAAAACAATAGGTTTAAATCAAAAATATTATTTTATAGTCGATACGTTGATGACACCTTTGTAATATATAATGGGAATATCAGACAAATGAGCATGTTCAATAACTACCTAAATAAAATTCACAGGAAATTACAGTTCACAATGGAAACGGAGGAAAACAATTCACTAAATTATCTGGATTTAACTATTTACAAAAGTTACAATGAACTTAAGTTTAAGATTTATAGGAAACCCACAACTACTGACCAGACCATACATTACACCTCACACCACCTCCACAGCCAAAAAATGGCGGCCTATAACAGCCTAATCCACAGACTATTGAGTGTTCCACTCAGTCCGGAAGATTATGAAGAAGAGGTGTTAACAATAAAACACATTGCTGTAGAAAATGGTTACAAGAGTATTATGATCGATCACATGATAAACAAACGTAAAAATAAGTTAAACAATCCAGTATCTCCTCCTACAGATCCGTTAAACAACAAAAAATTTGTGTCCATGGAGTTTGGATCAACTCCATTGAATTACACGGTACAGAATGAATTGGCCAGAAACAATGTGTCTGTATCGTACACCACTAATAATAAATTAGGTAAAGTTATAAAACCCCGCCCCACCAAAGAAGCTTCAAAAAACCAAGAAGACGGCACTGGAGTCTATAAAATAATATGTAATGATTGCCCCAAATATTATATAGGCCAAACCACCAGATCGTTCAAAAAACGTTTTAAGGAACATTTACCGCCCACTTCTGTCAAACAATCAAAAATAAAATCTACATTTGCAGCTCACCTTATTGACAATAAACATAATTATACAGATTTTCAAAATAATCTTAAAATCAGGGATATATTTCCGAATAGGCGGACTAGGCGCGCGCCTAGGGCGGCAAATTTTAGAGGGCGGCAAAATTTGGAGAAGAAAAAAATTAAAAATTGGAGTTTTAGTTTTTAAATGTGATTTAAAAGTATGTTACATGTCTTCTTTAGTAATTAAAAAAATGTTTATAAAATAATTTTGAGAACGACAATTCGACTATTTAAAATACTTTCATTAAGTATAAAATTATCCAGGAGCACCTAACGTTAAGGCTCCCCGGTCTACGTGAGCCCGAATAATGCCGCCTCGTGGCCGCGGCGATAGCGCTAGGCGAGTTTTATGGATGCAGAGGTTTACGGGAATCATGTTTTAAAATTAAATCATTGAGATCGAATCTTAACTTTTTCTAAAAGTAGAAAGAAGGATCTCGTGTTCTCTGGTTTTCGAATTTTTAAACAAATCGTCTAAAATCATCTGTTTTTCTCGATGCAAATGCAAGGGTTTATTTTAAGAATCCTGTTATCTTCTGCTAAATGCAGCCTATAGCTATAAGGTGTCACATTAAAGAAGAATTTCGGTGCTAAATTACCTTTATTACACCTAATGGTAACAAAAAAAAATCCAGTTAAAAATGTAGAAAAACAGGAGATTCTAGATAGTTATAGCTGAAAATAGAAATTTGATTTAACAATTCTAAAACCGGAGAGATCCGTCTTTATACTTTTAGAAAAAGTTAAGAGTCAATCTCTATCATAATTAGTTAATTTTAAAACACGATTCCCGTAAACCTCTGCAGCCATCAAACTTGCCTAGCGCTACGGCCGCGAGGCGGCTTTCGGTAACAAAAACCAAATCGTTTCCTTTTTCTGTGCTCGCGGTTGCGGGCGTGGGCTTTCGCTCCACCCTCCCGTGTTTACCTAGTACGCCACTTTCCTACGCTTACTTCGTTGGCAGTGGCAGCATCAGGCGCCAATGCCAATTGCCAACGTAAACATTGTGGTATGTAGTAAGTAGCCTATACTTCAATTGTGTTTTATACCAACTAGTAACGCATAATTGTGAGTTAAAGTGTTTGATTTAAATGGTTTTCTCCAAGTATGAATTTAAAGTAATACTCAATGGACTTAACTCAGTTATTGATCAATTTGCTAGATTAAAATCAAGGATAAAAGTGTGAAGTAACTCCAACTAAACCACATTTCATATTATTATTTTAAGTGAAAGAACTTACTTTTTTCGTTTTTATTCATTTAGTTTTTTGTTAATAAACCCGTTTTGTAAATACAAATATTTTATTTTTCAAAGACATATTATCTTGACACGTCTATCCAGTGTATTTAATGTTCAATAACAATAGTTAAGAGCCCTTGTACATGGACGTTTTCGCGCTGTAGAACGTGATTATGACTTCTGATTGGTTACAACAATGTTGCATTCCAGCATGTATCCAATGAGACTCACATTTATAAGGAAAATGGCGCAACAAATACACTCTAAAAAAATGCTTAAAATGTAGTATGTTTGTTTATGCATTTCAGAACGCAATTACTTATTACTTTTCTACAAAATCAGCTGACACGGCATGTGAGGTCGGGGAATGCGCTGACAAGTTTGGGGGGGGGGGGGGCGGCGGAAAACTTCTCTGCCTAGAGGCGGCAAATACTTAAATACGTCCCTGCTTAAAATCCTCAATCCATGTAAAAAAGGACGACTTTTAGACTGCTTGGAAGAATTTCAAATATATAGAGCAACGAAAATAGAACCTGACAAAGTTTTAAATGACCAAGTATCTTTCAAATCGAATTTAATTTATGACACTGCCATCACAATAATGGAGACGGGCAGTAGACATCAGAGTACACAACAAAAGAATGATAAGGGTTAGGCTCCAGCTCGTTGTGCGGGGCGGATGTGTAACTTGGCCAAGTGTTTTTAAATGTTTCGATGTTTCGTATTATGAACTTTATCATTTTGACGACCCTCACGGGAAATATATGTGTCATGTAGTTTTACATTTTTGTGTCTGCCTGAAGATGGAGCATTGACTCCGAAACAGCTGTAGCCAGTTCTACTAATGGATTACTAGACGGTACAATAGGTATTTAAACCTTTATTGTTGTTACGGTTGTGATAGCTCAGATGGCTAAGGCGTAGGCATCCTTGGCCAGGATGTCTGCATCGGCGCGGGTTCGAATCCGCTCACGACCAAACCCTGACCTGGTGGTGCAACTCTTAAAGGGTTAGCCGATCTGTGGCAAAGTTGGTGGGAGGGCCCACGTTAAATAAACGGTGGAAGTTGACGGGATCGGTTGAGTCTTTGAGAGTTGCACCTTGGTCAACACTGATTTTGCTACTTTTTACTTCTGTTTACTGTGTGTGTGCCACTACCACCTTGAAATATGAAAGATAATTATATTTTCACTCCAAAATGCCAATTTTAATCATGAAAAACCTAAAATTCCATGGGCTTTCATAAATTAAAATACAGCGTCGACAAATGTCGACAGTGGGCACAAATGGGTTAGTTGCTTTAAATTTGGTTATGAAAGTGAAAAGTGTTTGGAACAACAATTCATTGTTGTTATCTAATTATAATAACCTTAGTAACAAAGAAATTGTCATTCTAAATTCACAGTGAAAAAGATCAGATGTTAAAATTTACTGTATAAAAATTAATAGTTCAAATTATTTTTTGTATGTATATATTCTTCCGAAATTTGAATGTATTCCTTTAAAATGTGACCTGGCAGTCTAAATTTGTATGTTATTGAAACCTTATCCGATGTTGTCTCAACTCGAACTTGTCTTCTACCACTGATCAAGTCTTCCTGGATAAGTCGTCAGCCAACCATATCTTCACTTATCGATGTTGTCTTCCTGGATGTGACGTCTGCTACCTACGAAGTCCACGAATCTATGTCAGCATCTCAAAAACGTCTCTCTTAAAACCTGCCCCCATCTGAATTCCTCACCAATAATATCGGCCAGCATGCCTGAAGGGGGAAATAGTTTACCTTATGACTATGTATACCTAGTACTATTGTGTGACTCCTTTGTAATTGAATAAATAGATAAATGATGTAAATAACAGCGATCTTATTGACTTTTTCTTCCGGTCAATCGAAAAAGTGTTATCTATATCAATAGGCAACCATGATTCTTTTCCTCCTTATTTTCTCAGCTTGTATGCATCGTAGGAGAAATCCGCACATACGTTAGAAAGGTACTTGGAGACGATTTAGAGACTTTAATTGAAACACCGACGCACTCTGTGGTGCGTATTTTAAGGTGAGTATGACTGAAGTGGTGAGTGATGATTGTAATGGATCAGATGAGGTGTAGCTTTGTTACTGACAAATATCAGCCATTTCATTTATCAGGATCATTAATTAATGGCCCAATGACCAAAGGCAGCTGGGTCCAGTATCGAACCATCAAAAAGCACTAACTTTTCTCAGGATCGAATCGGCTTCAGATTCAAAGGCGAGCTCTTTAACCACTCAGCTACCCACCCCAGTATTATCTTGTATAAATGTGTATTATCTTAAATATATCTTAATATATGTGAATGAGATATTTGAATATCTCATTCACATCGACTCTTAGAGATACACCCTACATGGTCTGGCAGATGTGTGGAAAGATAATTCACACTACTTATAGAATGGAGAATGGTAAATAATCAAGTCCAAAAGTATGGCAATATGTATATTACAGTGTAATACACTTTGTACAAGATTGTGCTAAAGTTGCGAGTGAGAAGGCGTGACGTGCTATTTATTTTCTACACAGCATTTACTTTTTAACATAACAGTATGGTACAAAACAAGGTGGAACAAACTAGGTTATAAAACCTCCAAGAGTCATCACTCATAAATATACAGATGATTTCTTTCGTTATTGCTGAACATAACAATTTAAGTAACAAACATAATGTGTACAAAATTAACAGTAAAAATATTCAAACAGTTGGTATTGCTTTAGATTTTTGAAAACAATTACACAAATCAAACCTTTTATCACCCAGTGTATAAAAAAACATTTTAAGGTAAGAAAGGGTCTAAGAAATACCCTTCAAAAGCAACAATAACTTTATCACCAGCCCAGAGTTTCAACGCCCTCATTAACTTCAGTGGCTACAGCCTATGTAACATCTTATGGCTGGATTTATACTATAAAATGCTTGAATCATTTATAAGAAAATATTTTCTCTGCTCAGCACATTCGTTAAACCATAGACTGACAATTTAAATATATGTTTAATTTTTTAGAATATTGCATAGTGTCAAATTTAACAAAGAGAAAGTTATTAATTTATAGAAGTTTTTTTTTGTCTCCTGATGGTTTAATTTTAATAGAATAACCAAAACCCGATAGAATTTCAAAATCTACCTAAAAAAACCTACATTTAGGCCTCGATTGAATACTTTCAATGGATAAACGCTATGTGTAATTTGCTTGAAATAGTTTTACGTAAAAAAAGTTATACTCTGGTATATTTAAAGTGAAGGTATTAAAGTAATTGGGAAGTATGATCAATGTATACAGTACCTAGTAAGAAGGGATTTCTATTAAAAAAGTGAAAAGAACACTTAAATGGGACATCCGAATACTACATGGCCTGCGTCGGGGCCTACGAAAACTAACGGGCCTGCATATTTCCCCCCACCACCAAAGTCACGTGACTATTTGCGGCCGATCTGCAGCACAAGTTTCCATAAGATAACATTGTGAAAACATGACATCCTTCACTTATTTCCCCCTCTTAGGAATTAAATAGTAGGTTACTAGACAAGACTTATATATTTTAATCTAGATTAAATAAGGAACAAAATGATACCATTACTGTTAAGTTAACAGTTTTCCTGATATTTTTTATTACGAGATAAAGTCAAAACTTAATTTAGTTTATAGTTTTGTTTACATTTTTCATCAGCTGTTTACATAAGAGTATATTTCGTTGCAAATAACAAAAATTTAGAACCGAAAAGGTACATTTTAATTTGTTTTATCGAAAATAAAAATTTTAACTGGCAAACTACTGATTTAAGACGTTTATTTCATGTCTTATTCCTAGAAATATCTTCAAAAGTATTGGAAGAAATCTGTTTTAAAAAAAAGTCAATGCATCCTACAATGTGAGAAATTCAAGTTTTTCTTTTACCAAAAAAGTGAGTTTTAAGTTTTGCAAAGCGGAACGTTATTAGTATCGTTAAATTTGTAATTTAATGAGGTTTAGAAGGATATGCAACACTTATGACTTCATTTACGTGTATTTAAAAATACACGTAAAAACGGATGCCAAGTCAGGCTATTGCAATGCTTTCAAATGGAGATGAGAGCTGAAATTTGGCCGCATCTCGTCATGTGACCAAAAATGTATGCAGGCCCGTTAGTTATCGTAGGCCCCGCCTGCATACAGTTTTGGTCACATGACTATGCAGCCAGGTTTTAGTTGTCAAGTCCATTTAAAAGCATTGCAAAAACCTGAATTAACATCAGTTCACTAAATTCAAGTTTACATCATCCTAATCCAAATTGAGTAATACTCCTAATCCTAATTGTGTAATCCTAATGTTTTGCTTAGAAAAAATAAATAAAAAAATACACCTGGACTAACTTAAAAAATTACTGCCACGGTGGCGTGTATTGACATTTATGGTTATCCAATATTTCTCTGACATTTTAAGATGATTAAAGGAATAAGGGATGAAATAAAAGTTTTAAACGTAACAGTCTTGCTGTTTGCCTCTGGATTTTCAATAAATAAAATAAACTATACTTTACAGCTTCTAAAAGTTGGTCATTTGTAATGTCAACAGGTAAGTGCTTGATCATAAGTTTAAATAAAAACAAAAAAATTGGTATAGTATACTATTACAATAGTTTCATATTCTACAGTGAGGACATTTTGTTCCCTATTTTATCCAGATTAGACTCCTATGAGGTTTGTTGAATAACCTTTGATCTACTTCCATAATCAGGTGACTTAAAAGGGGGGGTGGGTGTATGCAGGATTATTAGTTTTCATAAGCCTTGTTGAGAAACACGGATAGCACCACGATTTATTTATTTGTGAAGAATTAGGCTGATTAGTTGAATGAAAAATGATAGACAGGATTACTATGTAGACGTTGGACATATTATTTATTTGCTATTATCGTCAAAGATCTTTGGCCCTAAGTTTTTACTCCAGTCACCACCACAGGGCACTGAAACCAGTAAAATTTGTTTTGTTGTTTCAAAGACAGCTGTTTTATATTTTCTTATTGAAGAAAATTTTCAGTGAAACTTAACAGCTGTGTTACATCAGGGATATAGAGCTTTTACGATACCTCAATAACATCTGCACTTCACTCTAATTTGGGAAAGCAAAATAAAATTTTTTAAATTTTATGACCGGATGCCCTGTCCCTACTTTCTGGGTTCCGTATACATCAGTCTTGTTACAATAGATGTAATTAGGAGAGAAAATTGTTCTAGTTTGATGGCAATTAATTTATATACCCTATAAGTTCAATTGTGTTTCAACGTGTTTTACCCTAATATAAGCCTCAAGCCAAACTGAAATTTTAATGTCAAACAATTCTTTGTGCATTTTTTACTGAACAGTAAACAATGGATTAAGTTAAAGAGTTTGTCATAAAGATATTTGTAGTAAAAATTTAGAGTTAACTTAAAATGTAAATACATCCCCTATACTTGCTTTTGCATTTCTTTGCAGATTCAAACAAATTCTAATCTACCAAAAGATTTATTTTCTGTAATAGACACATGACAAATTATTTATTGTTCCTAAACACAAAGAAAATGAAGGCTTTCATCAACTGTATGACAAATGCTTGTATTGCAACAATGAAAAATATTACTTTTCACGTTTGTAGTTTTATGATAGAAAAAAAGTACTTACATTAAATAACAAAATTATTAAGCCATTTCAACAATTTTGACATTCCTTTTCACTCCACAATCAAAAGAAATGCTTGTAATTTATATACATAAATAGATATATTTAATATGAATAATTTATAAATATGGTAACTTTTAGAAAACTTTATTACACTTTTGAATAAATAGTTTTTAAGAATAAATATTTATGAAATTACAAGGCAAGAATTACCATTCCACTAAGGGCCGCTTTCTCCAGGCTCATTTAACTTAAACCTAGTTTAATTCAATGCTAAACAGATGGAAAATTTTGGTTTAAACTTGCTTCGAGAAACCGGCCCTAAGTGTATTGTCTCAATTAAAGAATTAGTTTCAATAAATAGTAAATATTTATGTTTTTGTTCAATTAAGTTTTTTATTTGCTTTTCATACTACCACCAAAGTTACAATTTTTCCTTTTCCAATTTTCTCAAAAAAATAATAAGTTAAATTCAAACGGGACAAAATTTTCAATTCATTGACTTGGAAAATTATTTGGAATAAATTTACAAATTCTTGTTTCTAATAATTAATTTTTGGCATGAGCAATTTCTTTTATTTTTGAGCGATTCGAGCTAGGCCCTATCTTTTTTCATATTCTTTTGTAGTTTTTTTTCTATTTTTTAGAATTTGCCTTACAGTTATAAAATAAAACAAATTAAAAACATCTTCAACGAATTCTACATAACAAGATACAACATAACAATGTATATACAATTTGTGAAATGTATATTATTTTTACAATAGTATTAAACTATTTACAAAACAATAAGAAAAAATATATATACTTCCTTTCACATGAAAGAAATGGTTAATGGAGTTTATATATATAACCACAATACTTCACTTTAAAAATCAAAATTTGTCTTAAATAAGTGTAAAATTCATCTCAAGGAACTCAAAATTGTTCAAACAGTTTAACTCTGCTCTTCAGCTTCACACACCATCGATAAATCACTCTTCTTTTCGAATGGTTCTTCATCTGTTTCATCTACTTTGTCAACTTCTACTCTATTTTCTTCTTTCACAGGATCCTCAACAGGAACATTTCCTGCTGAACTATTTCCAATGTCTGCTTCTTCAGTGATTGTATGGTTGTCTTTGGCCTCTAGTGTGTCTATGCTGGAATCAACATCAGGGCATATCCGCTCAGTTTCACGGTTTCTTTCACTACTTTTCTCCTCATCTTCATCCACTCTATTACTAACACCTCCTCCATGTTCCGTCTCCATCGCACCTGCTGCCTCAGACTCCACTGCCACCTTGTGTTGTTCACCGTCCTGACAGGCAACACTCTCCTCCACATCCCCCTGACTGCAGGATTCCGCTGACAATACTGTGTTCTCCTCTGCCGAGGCAGGCCTCCAATCGCCTGACGTGCTTGGCCCATCTCCTTGGTGGACATCCTCCTCTCCACCGTTGCCTTCAGCCACTTCGTCAATCGGTAACCTCATGATCGGATACCTTCTCGGATGTAAACCCTCTGAAAATCCACTTTCTGGTGAATTGAATGAGTTTGGAGTCTCATAAGGAAAATTGCTGTCCCCGCTAAAGTCGTCTGGGCAATGGACGCTGTCAGGCAGTCTAAAACTGTAGCTTTCAAACCTGTAAACATCAAACTTTATAATAGCTATGTTTTTTTTTTTACTGTTAACCCTAATGTCCATGAAAAACTTTGTGATTTAATCCTAACAGCTTAAGTTGGTAGCCCATGAATTGTAAATGACTTGCAATAGATTTTTAATCAACGTTTTTATTTCTTAAGATCAAAATTAATATGACTAAGTAATAATTTTACATGAAAAGCCTGAGCATACAAAGAAGTTTCTTTATTTAAGGTGCCATGATACTTTATTTTTGACAGGAGCTCACTCACTGATTAACTGGAGAACAAATTAAAGCCTATTTAATTTATTGAAAATAAATCAATTGCAGCCCAGGCATGTAGCCTAAATGTGCCAGAAACTTTTACAGAACTCCTAGCCTGTAAATTGATTTGTATGGTGGGTTTGTAAATTAAGGTAGGGTACATTTCATATTAGGTTTAAGAGGTATTTTCTAAATAAATTAATGCATTTTTCCGAAAATATCAGGTCTTTTATTGCTATCAACTATCTCTAATTTAAGCCCCTACATGAACCCATCAAAACTTCAACATTTTTCATGCCCAATGGCTTAAAAGGCTCATTATGGGTTTTCTCTGTCTGCCGGTTGAACTAAAAGTCAGAGACAAATAACCATTACACAATCATAAATCTCCAAATTTCAAACACTCCCTTCAATTGGTCATAGTTATTCTCTCATTGAGGCTACTATAAACCAATTAATTTATAGCAATGAAAAGATTGTGAATGTGATCATACCACTTTTTTTTTGTTTTTTTTTAAGACTAGCTTACCGTTCCGTATTACTGCCCGTGGGTCGAGGAGTGTCAAACGACGGATCTTCTTTGATGAACATCTTGATGGGTCGCTGGAATCCACGTGACGGGTGGACCGGAGACCCGATGACCTCACATTTGCTGAACCCTACCTCGTTTAAAAGGTACTCGGTGAAGTGATGAGGGAACAGCTCCACTGTGTGGTAATTCTTCCATGTTTCCGGCTGAAAAGACAATATTTAACAATACATTCACAATCATAAAAGCTCTAACAATTATTTAAAAAATTCATTAAAGATTCAAAAAGTGTAACCTACCAATGTAAACAAACAAATAAAAACTGTGCTCAAAAATATATTTCGACATTTTAGGACACAAGCTAACATTTCCAGTTATTCCCAACGCATGTCAACTAACTTACTCCTCAAGTATTACATGACTGAGAAGCTACATCACATTTGATATTCCGACTTTAAGCTACTTATTAACAGACATGATTATTGAATACTGACATGATATTGAAAGTAGAAACAGATTTAAACCTGTTGGTCTAACTAAACAATTTTTAGCCCTTTTTTTGCCTCCTGCAAAATAAGCCAACCATATAGGATTGGCAAACTTTCAATTTTCATGCTTTCACTTTCAACAATTGGAAATTTTTTACTTCCAGTTATATAAATAAATAAATATAAATTAGGGGTGTGCGAGTAGTGATTTTTTCATTCGAGTCGAGTCGAGTCGAGTAGTTAGCTATTTTTTCGAGTATCGAGTATTTTCGAGCGAGTATTTTTTGTAAGTAATTCAGAAACCTTATGAGGCCTAACAAGCTACAAAGAAGTGGAATCAATCAATATATAACTACTAATTACAGGTAATAATACTTAAGTTTATACTGTATGCTACATACTAACTTTGACTTGTTTCACTTCATTCTACTAAATTTATAAAGAAGCTAATAATAAATTTTAGAGGTGTGCAGATAGTGAATTTTTAAATCGGATTTGGTTTGGAATGGAGAGTAACAGGATTGGACTGGATAATTTTTGGAATCAAATTTTTGTGCAGTCAACAGAAAGACAAGCAAGTAGTAGGCCTAGAAAAATTAAGGCCATTTAATTAGTTAGGCCTTTGCCTTGATTAAATTAGGAATATCAAATTAATTAATCTATCAACAATTCAACTAGGTTATTTTTAAACTTTAAAACAAAGCATATTTATAATTTGCCATGTTAACATTCATATTAGCCTAGCCTAATTGGGCCTAATTGCACCTGTCATGAATATTTTGAACTAAATTATTATTAGGCTATGACTAAAGAGAGTTGCAATAGCCCAAAACAACTCACCAGGCAAACATCCCAGTGCACCACACGAAAAAATAGGACTTAATCATTTTATTTGCAATTTGCAACCATAAAATATAACCTAGCTTCAGCTTCTATACTAAGCATTTAGCAAAGTCATTTTCAGTTTTTTAAAGACTTCAAAATAAAATACTTTTTCTTTTTCTAGTCTGTTTATTTAGACATCAATATAATTAAGAGACAATACGTTCAAATCAGTTTAAAATACGATCAGCGATAAAAAGACATAACCTAATATCAGCATCAGATTAGAACTCAAAACAAATAAATGCAGACGACTTGACGACAAGCGGTATGTTCCTTGACTAAAGACGCCTGTCCGCGTCTTCGTGCCTTGCCTCGCCTCGCCTCTTGCAATGCTTTCTCTGTCGCTCAAGATGCCTTTAGTCAAAATGCCCCGCCTCGCCTCGCCTTGTCTGTTGGAGTGTGTGGCCGGACCAATTGTGATGCATCCAATGCCTTCTGAAGTTCGTTGACAAACAATATCGTAATCTTCATCAGATTAAATCTTAAGTGACAAAACTACAAATGATAAATTGTCCTGCAGCTACTAGCGCTCCAAGCGGGTGGAATAAAAACTAGCGCCTAGAGAAACTGTTATTGGCCAATGCTTGAAACACTTGTATCTTTACTGCCAGCGCTCCAAGCGAGAGGTTGGGTGTCGTGACTTATTTTCCGTTTAGTTTATGATCCGACTTAACCTGCTTCATTCCTTTGGTCGTCACTTCAGACATCTCATCACGTCGTCACCATGACAAAAGTTAAAAGTAGGCTGGAAAAATTATTTGACTTAATAATTAAAGTGGATTGAGGTTGAAATAAAATACAACACAAATGATATTTTACATTTTCATGTGCAATGTTTATGAAAATTAATATAACAACGAGGCAAACTACTCGCTCGAACTTCGAGTAGTTTTGAAAACATCGAGTCGAGCTCGAGTAGTTAATACTCGAGTTTAATACTCGATAGTTTCGAGTACTCGCACACCCCTAATATAAATAATAAATAAATAGTTTATTTGCCGTAAAAACATTACATTATTGACAAAGTCACATTCATAGCATCTTGCTAGGTCAAGAAATATACAGTAAAACAAAATTACAGTGGAATCAAAACACTTCAAGAAAATCATTAAATGTCATGTAAGCAAAGCTGCACATACAATAGGAACTAGTTTACAAAGCATTTGTTGGTTATAAAATTTAATTTAAAATACAATTCTCTTCATTGCAAACAATTCATCAACTGAATACATTGGGGTAATTAAGAGCCAACTATAAAATCTTTGTTTGAAAATTTTTTCAGTGTAGGTGTTAATGAGGTGTTCCAATTTGTTATAGGGTGAGGTGGGGTAATTCTGGGACAAAAATCAAAACAATCGATTTTTCTTTTACTTCTAGGTGTGTTAGGCTCAAACAAAAAATCATTTTATATATGTACTAGGTATGGCTATGAGGTCCTGTTTAGTTTATGATGTTATCTCTTGTACTTTTTTCTTAAAAAATTAAAAACGCTGTCCCATATTTACCCCGGCGTTTGGGGCAATTATGGGACGGGTATGGGGCAATACAAGGACAGTCATATATCTGTATAGTTATGAAAGATAGGCAAAAGATAGGGAAATAGTTGGACAGAGCATACTCTAATTGTGTTGAAGGCACTGGGAAATTCTGGGACAGTACAATTTTTGTAAAGGGAAAAAATTTCAAAAAAATGCCGTCTGACCGACCGAAAAATACACAATTTTCTAATAAAGTAAAAATTATGAAAAATTTGAGGTATTGAAAGAACTACCCCCTACACAAATTCCTTAAAGTAAAATCTTCAAAAAAAAGTCACTCTCTAAAAAATTAAGCTAAAGGCAGATTTTTTGTGTATTTTTTTCTAAAACACTGTCATTTTCCGGGCTCGGTCCGAACATAGATTTAGGTATAAATGAGTTGAAATACTATAGGTCTATTCATGATAATTAATACCTTTATTTACACACTCAAACAAGGAAAAACAGGGATTACTTTTTTCATTGCTATTTAATGGGGCAGAATCTTCTTCAGACGATGAACTAAAATTTAAATTGTCACTACTTCCCCAGCACTCCCAATCTTGACTCTCTTCACTGTCTGATGATTCTATAAAGCTTTTCTTTTGTCTTTTTACTTGAGGTTTTGACTCTAACAGGTTTCTTTTGTTTTGCATTCTTTGAGACTTTGGACACATTCTTCTTTACATTTTCTTTCGGTTCATTTTTAATCTTTATTACAGGCTTCTTCCCTTCTTTGGGCTTCTTTATTTCTTATAAGAAACATTATGTAGTTATAACTTGGGCTTTAGGGGTTACTTGTTTCCTTGGTTTAGTTATATTGCTAGATTTTCCAACTTTCCCCAACAATTTTTCTTCAAAACTACGATTTGGGGTCACCTGCCCCGACAATAAAAAGGGTACATGATGCTGTGGCCTGATTAGAAACAGGAGATTGTATAGGTGGTATATTATTAGATGTGGATTTTGGTTCAGATTGCATGTTATTGGAAGTTGATGGTTGAATGAGCTAGTCAATAATAAAAAAATAATAAAATTGAGAAAAAGAATATGTCCCAAAATTGCCCCAGGCGTGTCTCACAATTGCCCCAAAAAGTGTCCCATAATTACCCCTCTAGCCTTTTGTTGAGTATTACATACCCTATTAATGGTAGGACTCAAGTTTAAACACCATTTTGTTGCCAAAGAAATTGTCTATCTAATAATATAAAAATTATACATGTTCAAAAATTACACAACTGTGGACAGAGAAAGTTTTCACAACAAAAACAAAAGTTTTCGGCAGCAAAAATGTAGAGTTTAACAATACAAATTTATTTTCACTGATACTCATACAATATTGTTTTAATCATTATAGTATCTAACTTATCAAATAAAAAGCTACATTTTAGTGATAAAATATGTTAAAATAAATAATAAAATATGATAAAAAAATAACTGTCCCTTTTTTGCCCCACTTTTTTGCTGTCCCAGAATTACCCCACCTCACCCTACAGTTTAAGACATAAAACTTTGTGGCTTTTTTGACATTTTGTTAATCTATGAAAATCTATCACTGCATTGTTTCTGTTTCGAGTGTCGTGTGAATGTGTATTATATTTGAAATTTAGAAGATCTGGGTTTTTGAAAACATAGACTATTAAATCAAAAAGGTAAAGGTTTATGACTGTCAAAATTCCTGAATTGATAAAAAGAGGTCTACAATGATCAAGCGAGCCAGCCTGATTAATGGTTCGAACAGCTTTTTTCTGAAGAACCAAAACCTCATTGATTCTACTACAATTGCCCCATAGTATAAGTCCATACCTAAAAATTGACTGGAAGTATGCAAAGTAGGCAACCTTCACATAACCCATGTCAACACAGAAGGTAAGACGTCTCAGCAGATAAATTACTCTTGAGAGTTTAGATGAAATATAATCAATGTGTGAGTCCCATGTCAAGTGGTCATCAATGAAAATACCCAAAAATTTTATGCTAGTGACCAATTGATCTTGTTCAGATGGATTCATGGGACGAAGAGAAAAGATGTTTTGAGTTTTGTCAGCATTCATAAGAAAACCATTAGAAACAAACCAATTAGAGGCCTCAACTTAAGTTGTTTCTGCCATCTGCTTGAGCTGTTCTAGGTCAGAATTAAAGTTAATAAAAGTTGTGTCATCTGCATAAAGTAGGCTGTTCGCTTTCACAGAGAGAGGGAGATCATTAATGGTTATAATGAAAAGTAAAGGTCCTAAAATGGAACCTTGAGGAACGCCCCAGTTGACCTTTAATTCCTCAGACCACTGACCATCAATATAAACTTTTTGGCTACGGTTCTGCAAATAAGATTAAAAAAACTTGGGAGCAGAACCCCGCACACCATAGTGAGACAGTTTAGTGAGAAGATTAATGTGGTCTACACAATCAAAAGCTTTGCTCAGGTCACATAAAGTGGCCTGAGCATAGGCCCTGTCCTCAAAGGCTGACAGAACCATCCTCACCAGTCCATCCATAGCATTCACTGTTGAAAAACCCCTTCTAAACCCAAACTGAGACATGCTGAATAGATTATTATCATCCAAATATTGACTAATTTGATCATAAACCACAATTTCTAATATTTTTGATAAGGTGGGGATGACAGAAATCGGACGATAGCTCTCTGGATTTGACTTTGGACCTTTTTTATAGATGGGGCAGACTCTAGATATTTTTAGGGGATCAGGAAACATGCCCTCTTCAAGGCATTTATTAATGCAGATGGTAAGAGGTTGAGCTATAATTGGTAAAAAAGATTTAACTAAATTATTAGACATGAAATAAATATCCCAGCTATCGGAAGAATTCAATCTCTTTCCAGCCTTTATGACATCCTCAGATGAGACTGTTTTCCAGGAAAAATGTGCGTGATTTGGTGTTGTGTTTTGTAAAATTTGATTGGAAATACAAGTATTGTGCCCCAAAGACTCTTTAATCTGATTTACTGAGTTGATGAAGAACATATTGAACATATTTGGAGAGATTTCTAAGTTGTGGGTTTTTGGACTTGAATTGGGATTGTTAGATTTTATTATGTTCCAGGCAGTTTTACATTTGTTTTGACTTTTTTCGATTAATTGTGCATTATAAGATAGTTTGGCTGCTTTAATACTTTTTCTATAATAAGCTTTAAGAGCAATAAACTGATTCTTTAAATTGGCATTTCCTGACAACTTAGAGATACTATATAAAAAATCAAGCCTATTCTTAATATTAGTTAGTTCTTGACTGTACCACTTATTATTTTTCTGTGAGTTCTGATTTTTGTCTTTTTTTACAACAAGAAGGTTGTTGACATTATTTTCAATAATACGGAAAACAGATTGAAAAGCCATCTTTGCACTAAATAATTGTATTGACTGGCTGGTCGAAACCCAATCATAAACTAGTAAATTATTGAGTAAATCATTGATTTTCTTTTTTGGAAAAATAATTTTACAATATTTGGTTGGAAGACTGGACCTAATACTTCCAAAAGATGTTTTGTGGCTTTCATTAAAAACTTCAAGAACCAAAGCATCATGGTCTGAAAAGTGAAACTGAGCAACTCGACAGGCAAATGAAAATTTATCACCATTGTTTACAAAAACATTATCAAGGCAATTTTGACCCCTTGTTGGCTTTCTGTTTTGGCAATAAAAATTGTGCTGTCTTAATACGTTGATAAATTCCTTAGCCGTTCTTTTTTGTGTGGTAATATCAAAGTTGGCATTTAAATCCCCACCTATTATAATATCATAATTGGACCACTGTGACAAAAAAACCAGAAGGGCTTCAAGTGTTTCTAGAAAAATTTTTGGATCACCAGCTGTGGAGTGATATACAGAAATAATGATGTATCTAAATTTATCAATAAATACGGCAGACGCTTCAAAATGAAACTCTTTAATAAAACAACTTATATCGCATACTCGCATTGCAAAATTATTTTGAGCAAATATAAGGGTGCCGCCCCTCCTATGTTCCTGTCTGCTAAAAACACTTGCACATTTATACCCCTCAGGGGTAGCTGCATAAGCTTCATCATTTGTTAGCCAGTGTTCAGAAATACATAATGTGCATATTTGACTCATCAGCTAAAAATGCCTCCAAGATTAGTGACTTATCTTTGAGGCCCTGAATGTTTAAAAATAAAATTTTAATATCAGATCCAGAATTTACGTTAGTTTTTATGCTAGATATAACTATATAACTATAAGTAATAGCCTAATAATTGTGCCCATGTTAGATCTTTTGCTCTATGTCTTATCTTCTACCCCTCTTTCCTTCACTTCAATTTGCACAGTTCCCAGTGAGAAATGTTTCTAGATCTATGAACAACATTTATACACAGGGTCCAAGGAACCTCAAATTACTTCATTTGAAAGTAGTAACATTCATTATTTAAACATATATTTTTTTCATTTAGGCCTACTCAATGAATGTTTTATTTTCATAGAAATGTTTTACTTTAAACTCCATGGATATTTTTTTTCTTCTAACTAATCTTTTGTTTCACTTAAATGTATGAGGTAGCATATGCAATGTATAATAGTCAGTTGTTGGGTTAGGTTAACTCAATAACCGCATACTACTTAAAAGTCATAAATAGAATACTTAACACTATAACATGATGAATCACTGTCACTGCTTTGTGCAATTTAATGAATGACCTACAGAATATTGCAGATAAGGTCTTCGCTAATACTGTTCAATAATATTTGAATAACTTAGCCTACATAAATGACACAGCTAGTGAGAACATAGTTGTCTCCATCGTGCACAAATACCGCAAGTTTATAGTTTACTGCAGTAAAACAGGAAACCAGTTTTTTTTACTTATGGATATACACACAGTGTGAAAATGTACACTCACAGTGAGATTGCGTTTGCGCTTGTAGGAACTCCAACTCTGGGCCTCCAGTATGAGGACGCCACCGGGCCGGAGTTGCGCGAACATGCGCTTGAACGCCCGCTTGAGCCCCGCGTCGCCCCAGTTGAGCTGGATCCATTTGGTGATGCTGAGACACAGGATCACATCGAACTGCGGCTGCTCCAAGGACAGCAGCACGTCCGACTCCAGCACGTAGTTGCCCTGGTGGCCAACAGTCGGATTACTGATAAACTTAAGTCTACTGCCAATCCTCATAAACTTTAATTTTGTAGTTTTAACAGGTTTAATTAATACTCTGCATTGAAATAGCTGCATTTCACACTGAATAGAAGGATTTCTGATTTAAGTCCCTAGACAATTTATCAGGCTAATGCATTGTAAAGTAAGGTTATTTTGATGAGAACTTTCTCCATCACAAATAATAACGGAAGTCAAGAATGATTTTATGAAAAGAATGTGAATACTGTACACAATAAAAATTATGTAAAAACTTAGAGTCAGTTGGTTTTTAATAGACCAAGTACTGACTAGGTTATTAAATGAATCAACCTATACGCTTTAGGCAATGATATATTTTTAAGGGACTTAACATTAAATTATACTGGTTCAATTGTAATATTAATTTCTACCGTTTATGCTACGAAAAAAATAAGAAACTTCTGAAAAATACAACATTATTAAGTTACGTTATTCCCAAACTTCTCTTCAAAATTACAAAGCAAACAATAAATTAAATCATTATTGTGATTTTACCAATGATCCAAGTGTTACCATGCAAGCTGCTCAACGCGGTGAAATGTTCCTCATACAACTTTCCAGCTTAATTGTGTGCAATAGTGTGGATGGAATCCACTGACTTATTAAATTTATAATTAATACATTCATTTTGGGATTTTTATAGAATCCAAAGACAGCAGTCGAGATGGAATGAAAAATTAAAAGTCAAGAGTTATCTTTTAACTTTAACCAAACAGAAAATAGTACCTACTGCACCATACATCACAGTTTGTAACAGATTTTGCAAAGAATAGAGCTTACATTTAAATTCATTTAAGTTATAATTCTAACTATTATTGCCAAATTTTTAAATGTTAGTTAATAGTAGTTAACACTTTACCCATATTAAAAGTGACTGAAAAGTAATGCTGGAGGAAAGACAAGAAGAAAGTGTAGGGAACCACTTGGGCAGATGTAATGCATATAGTGCCCTAAGCTATCTGGAGTATTGCACTTTCATTTTAAGGAACAATACATAGGAATTTATTATTTATAAATAAATTACGAAAGTATCACAAACCATATAATTGAAAGTAAAATTAACTATCAAGTGCAATGTTTAATAATAATAAATTACCTGTACAAAAGTTATGTTGTGGGGGAAGCCTTTTGCTTCGTTAACACCGGGAACATCGATCGGCCCAAACACAATCGGCATTGAAACAGGGAAAAACTTGTCTTTCTTGCCACAGTTGACATAATGCCTTATATTGGAGCGTGCCGCAGTTATCAGTGAGCGGTCAATGTCCATTCCCACCACTCGGTTGGGGCGGAAGTCTCGTGCAATAGCTAGTGTTAAATGGCCCGTGTTGCAACCAATGTCCAGCACATCCTTGCCTTCAAACAAGTGTTTGTGTTTCTCCAACACTCGGAACCTCACATCCGAACCTTGATTGGGATTCCGATAACCATAATACCTGCACAGTAGTAACAATTTGTTAGTTAAATAGCCAATACAATCAACATAATCAAAATACTTCTTAAAACAAAATTATGAAAACTCTAAGAAGACTACAGTGTAGACCCACAATTATCAACGATAATCCGTAGCCAAAATATCGCCGATAATGCAAATACAGCATAAAATAACCTAAAAACTATAACCTAACAAATTAGAAAAACTATTTCTAAATGAAAAAAAAAAACATGTTTGAAATACCCCCATAACCTTCAACAGATACATTTACCAAACCTAACACACTCTCACTCCACTATGAATTATTTGGATGGTGAGTACATAATACCTTATATCCCTTTGCAATCTTTGCCAGTTGCAGGAAACAATACATCAAATATAGTTTTTAGAGGAACATTTAAATGCAATAAAGTAACTGAAGAAGAAATAAAAAATATTATTTCATCACTTAAAAATAAATTATCCAGTGGTCATGATGATGTGCCACTGAAACTGATCAAGTATGTCAAAGATTTGATACTAAAACCGGTACATATAATAAATTCCTCCTTAATAACTGGAGTTTTTCCAGATAGCTTAAAAATTTCGAAAGTTATTCCTATTTTCAAAAAAGGAGAAAAATCTGAAATTAGCAATTATCGCCCAGTTTCCTTCTTACCTTCAGTATCTAAGATATTCGAAAGAGTAATGTACAACCGTTTTTTTAACCACCTGCTTAATAATAATCTTTTTGATGATCAACAACATGGTTTTCGTAAGGGCAAATCTGTAACCACAGCTTTAATGGAGTTTACTGAGACGGTAATAGATTCAATTGATAAAGGTCAGAAAGTTGCAGGCATTTTTATGGATTTAACAAAAGCTTTCGATAGTATTTCACATAAAAAGCTCTTGGCTAAATTAAAATATCTGGGTGTGACTAATTTAAATCTAAAATGGTTTGAGTCATACCTCTCTAATAGAACTCAATATGTTGAAATTGTATCTGCAAAAACCAATAAAATTACAAAATTTAACTCTAAAATTAAAAAAATTAAACACGGAGTCCCTCAGGGTTCCATTTTAGGACCACTCTTATTTTTATGTTATATACAAGGAATGCCATCCATACTAAATAACGTTAACGGTGAAAAGAGAGGTGATAAAATGTGCCCCAGGGATATATGTGGGATGAAACTATTTAATTATAATAAAAAGAACAAAAGTTGAACATTCATATTTTACTATCAACAACACAAAAACAGATTAAATTCAAATGTAAACAAACAAAGATATAAAACATCAGGTGATCAAAGTTGAGAAACATTACACAGAGAAATGTCTCTCCAACACTACCCCTTAATGTTTATCCACTTTGTTCAGTCCAATCACATTTAATAATTCTTGATGTCTTGGGCCAGGAACACCTTTTGTCAAAATATCCGCTGGCATCTCGGCTGTTGGTTTATACTTCAGTATTATGTCCCCTTGTTCCACAGCTTCCCTTATGAAGTGATTCCTTATATCAATATGTTTGGTTCTGCGGTTCAGCATGTGATTTACTGATAACTTTTGAGCAGACTGGCTGTCATTGTAAATCACAATTGAATTCTTTCTTCCCAACAGTTCCAACAAAACATTCGATAAAAACTTGGCTTCCTTCGCTCCATCACTCAAGGCCATGTACTCAGCTTCCGTGCTTGACAACGCCACAGTACGCTGTTTTCTGCTTTCCCAGCTCACGGGTCCGCCTGCCAGCTGAAAGATGAATCCCGTATAGGAACGTCTATCCTCCTTATCATTGGCCCAATCAGCGTCAACATATGCTGTAACTGCCAGACTTCCTGTTTTTCTATATTGAAGAGCCAAATCGATAGTTCCCTTCAGGTACCTTAAGATTCGTTTTGCTGCCTTCCAGTGTGTACCATCGTAGCAGCTGTTAAACTGGCTAAGGTAGCTAACTGCATGAGCAATAACTGGCCTACAATTTACAGCCAGATACATCAGACTTCCTATGAGTTCACGGTAAGGATATGACTCGTCACAAGCTGATTTGTTTGTTTCAAGAGATACTCCTACCTCGATTGGAGTGCTCACAGGTTTGCAATCAGTCATTTTAAATTTCTCCAGTAGATTTTGAATGTACACCGACTGATCCAAACTTTGTTTCTTCTCTTCATTCTCATTCCAAGGATGTGTTGAGCTGGTCCTAAATCTTTCATCTTGAAAGAACTCATTAGCCGCTCAATCAACTTACGTTTTTCAGTCTCATTATTTGAAAACAAGTAAAGATCATCAACATATAGTGCAATTATACAAATATTACTACCATTGTTTCTACGGTATACACAAGGTTCTGAGTTTAATCTATTAAAGTTTAAAGATTTAAGTACCTGGTTGATTTTCTCGTTCCACATCCTCGATGACTGTTTCAGACCATAAATAGACCGCTTTAACAAACATACCTTGTCTTCTCTTCCTGGTACGATGAAGTTTTCAGGCTGCTGCATATAAACGGTTTCTTTCAGTTCTCCATTCAAAAAAGCAGTTGAAAAGTCCAAATGATGTATGTCCAGGTCTAACTCTGTAGCAAGAGCCATCAACATCCTGAGAGTAGAGTTTCTGACAACAGGAGAAAAAGTTTCTGTGTAGTCAATGCCATATTTTTGAGTAAACCCCTTTGCTACTAACCGTGCTTTATACTTTGTTACATCGCCATTACTATCTCTCTTGATCTTGAACACCCATTTACATTTGACGGGTTTTGCCCCTTTTGGTAAGTCAACTAAGGTCCAAGCGTCATTTTCTTTGAATGAGAGATATTCTTCTTTCATTGCTTTTTCCCACAGATCTTTTTCTTTTCCGTTTAGTGCTTCAAACACACTAGTCGGCACATAGTCAAGATCATGAACCACATTGTAAACTTGGAATGGTCCCATGTCCTTTGGTTTTCGCTCCCTTTGCGGATACCTTCTTTCAAGATGAGAAACTTCTTCAGTGGAGGTATTTCCAGTTTCTGTATCTGTTTCAATTTCCATACTAGAAACATCTTTAGCGGAGGTAGAGTCTGAATCAACCACACTTTCCAAGTTCTCTGCAACCTTAGTGGATTGTTCTGGCTCATCATTTGTCAGATCCAAAATCTTGTAAGATTTCTTATCTGCACTTACATCGCCCCCTTCAACTGGTTTTTCCTCTATAAAGGCAACATCCCTAGATACAATTATTTTGGAAGGATTTTTAGAATCAACAAGTCTGTAAGCTTTTGAATCTTGGGCGTAACCGACAAAAATAAGCTCTCGACTTTTATGATCTAGTTTCTTCCCCAACGTACTAGGAATATGAGCGAAAGCTCTGCAGCCGAAAACTCTCAAATGACTAAGATCAACCTTTTTGCCAGACCACATCTCTTCAGGTGTTTTCCCCAAAACGGCTTTAGTAGGGGATCGATTCTTCAAATAAATTACCGTGTTAGCCACTTCAGCCCAATACTTTTTGTCCAATCCTGAATCATGCAACAGAGCACGAGTCTTCTCAAAAATCGTGTGATTTGCCCTTTCAGCAACACCATTCTGGGACGGTGAATATGGAGCACTTGTCTGATGTTGCACTCCAGAAGCTTTAAGAAAATTTTCAAGTTCCCTGTTAACAAATTCACCCCCATTATCGGTACGAAGTTTCTTCAAGCGCTTCCTAGTTTCATTTTCAACCAACAATTTCCACTCTTTAATTTTAGAAACAACTTCATCTTTTTGCTTCAAAAAGTAACCGAATGTCTTTCTTCAAAAATCATCAGTGAGAGTTAGTAAATATCTTGCACCTCCATGGGAACTAACACCCATCGGGCCACATAAGTCAGAGTGTACTAGACCCAGAATCTCTGTAGCGCGAGTCCCCTTCTTACATTTTGAATAAGGAGTTGTAGTTTGTTTTCCTTGTATGCAAGAAACACAGGGTGAACCTTGACCAGAGTATGATATTCCAGTCGACATCTTGTTCCGCAACAGATTCATAGATTTTCTATTCAAATGAGCTAGTCGACGGTGCCATAGCTCTTCCTTATCGTCTTTACCTTGACCAGCAAGATTAGCTGACATTTGGTTATCAGAATCAGTATCCAACTTGTAAAGACCATCCACATTTGTAGCATGTGCTACGGGGTGACCAGAGATAGTACAGTCCTCCTCTTTGTATACGTTACAACCGTCATTAGAGAAAACCAATTTCAAACCTTTATTTACCATCTGACTCACGGAAAGTAAATTTAAGCTTAAATTAGGTACATAAACAACATCAGTGATTTTTCTCTCAACAGAATCTATCATGACCGTCGCCTCCCCCTGACCTTCGACTGTAAGCTTTTCATTATTCGCCACAGTGACCTCCATACCATTTTTGTTATATTTTTGGTATTTAACAAGCAAATGCTTTTGACTTGTCATGTGGTTAGTACAAGCTGAGTCAAGATACCAACGATCTGCACTGGTTTTGGCTGCTAATGCCGACAAAACACACCAATCATTATTTTTGTTAGTTTTAATTGACTTTTGATTAGCCTGTTTGTTATTAGCATTACTCTTCCCGGAATTAGCAGGGTTTTTGAAACATTCCGAAGCTTTATGACCGGTTTTGTGACACCGAAAACACTTTACAACAAAACGTTTTACATTGTGACGTGAAGCTAATGCGTTTTGACCAGAGTTGTTTTGGCTAGGACTGACGGACTTTAAATCTTCTTGAAGTAGCTTAGATTTAATAAGTTCTGCTGTCAATGAGACTCCCGAATTTTCTAAAGCCATTACCATTGGTTCATAATGACTCGGTAAGCTATTTAACATAATTACAGCAAGAAACTCATCCTCAATAGGTTTACTTATGTCTGCTATTTGTTGTGCTAGAGACATAATTTTAGTAACATAAGCATCTATAGTTTCAAATTGAGAAAGTTTAATATTGAATAAAATTCTCAATAAACTTAGCCGTCTTACCAATCCCTTATCTTCGAAAGCATTTTGAAGATTGTCCCAAGCCTCTTTAGCGGTTTTAGCATTTCTTATGTGAGGATAACAACAAGGTTTCACAAATAAACATATTTTAGCAAGTGCTTTCTGATCTTTTTTCTTTACACTTACCAAATCCTCTGGTGTTCTTACCTCACCTTCCTTAGTTTCATCTGGTTCAATGGAACTCCATATATCCTCATGAATCAGGGCCATTTTCATTGCAAACTTCCAATTATTGAAGTTGGAAACTCCTTCAAGTAGTTCAATACCTATTTTCATTTCCCTTTCTCCCATATTGTTGATTTTATAACCCAATTTTGTGATTGAAATTCGACAAAAATTGCAACAAATGTGAGACAAAAAATATAATGAAAACTTTCTACTTTAAGGTTTTGCAATAAATATTTATACAGTTAACGTGAAGAGGCCCATAACCTGAAAAGAGAGGTGATAAAATGTGCCCCAGGGATATATGTGGGATGAAACTATTTAATTATAATAAAAAGAACAAAAGTTGAACATTCATATTTTACTATCAACAACACAAAAACAGATTAAATTCAAATGTAAACAAACAAAGATATAAAACATCAGGTGATCAAAGTTGAGAAACATTACACAGAGAAATGTCTCTCCAACAAACGGCACAAGCAGCAAATTAGTTTTGTATGCTGATGATTCTAACCTAGTAACTTCTGCTACAAATTACTATAATCTTGAAAATGCTTGTCGGAATCATTTAAATTCTCTTCATTTGTATTTTTTACAGAATAGTTTATTTTTAAATGCTACAAAATCTTATCAAATGTTTTTCTCAACAGTACAGAGTACAGAAAAGCCTAAAATGTCCCTAACTATTGATCAAACTCAGATTGGCACAATTGAAGTTACCGAATTTCTAGGGTTACAAGTTGATAATCACCTTACTTGGGATATTCATGTACAAAAAGTTAGTAAAAAGATTTCATCTGGTTTATATATTTTAAAAAGAATGTCATTCTTGTGTAGTATTGACACATTACGATCCATCTACTTTGCTCACATACATTCTCATTTATCATACGGCTTGGCAATTTATGGGGGCACTACGAGACAAAACCTTGAAAATATTCTCAAATTACAAAAAAAAGCATTGCGAATTATGTTCAACTTAGACCATTCTGACTCGGTAAAAAACCTTTTTTCTTCTATAGGCATTCTAACTGTATATGACCAGTACATTCTGGATTGTATTATCTGCTTTAAAAGTCAGCTCCACAAACAAGTTTATCGTGGGGATATTCACAATTAGGCTATTTTACCAGAAATAGAGACCAGATAAACATGCCACAGCATAGATTAGAATTTTATAGAAAAAAATCAACCTATATGGGACTGAAATGTTTTAACAAATTACCATTAGATCTTAGGATTGACGTAGAAAAAAACTCTTTCAAAATCAAGTTAAAGAAATATCTTTTGCAAAAAAGTTGCTATTCTGTAGAAGAATTTTTTGACTAAGCGTATGGATGAATTTTGTTTCTTGGGGCCTGTTTCATAAAACTACTAGTTTACAAGTTACTAGTCTATTATTTACTAGTGCTAATTTCACCAGTACTAATAATTTCTGTTTCATAAACATTTACCAGACACTTGTAAATACTAGTGGTTTTTACAAGTCACGTGATCAAATTTACTAGTCAGCTGACGCAGTTTATCGCCCGCTCTGGCATTGTTGACATAACCTCAATTACGGGTTTTTTACCATTTAACATAGGACTAAAAAATTTTATTAAACCAATACACATTTTGGGATGTTTTTATAACTAAATAAGTACTCAAAACCACGAATTATTCATTTTTAGTTAATGAATATTACCCTATTAAATGTACAACAAAGTTTTTAATGTGCTAAGTTTTCATTGTTTACTTTGGCTACCACGTGGCCACCGCCGCCGCCACACAGTGCGCTACACTTTGTTAATGCGGCTACGCACTTCATGTTTTTTCTTTGTTTTTTTTTTCAACCTCTAATAGATTCTTTTAGTTTTTAAGTTATTTGTTGAGTGTATAAATAGCAAATGATTTTTTTATTATATCTTTTATTTTTGTATAAATTAAATTGGTAAGTTATAAAAGAAAAGTAAAGAAAATAAATTAGATAAACCTCTTGCATTGTACATAGGCTACAAGAAATAACAGATTTGTCAAGTTTTTGCCAAAATTAATATTATTATAAGGACTTTTAAAATAAATTAACGGTTTTATAGGTTGTGCATACGATCTTACCTTTTCTATCATAATTTACAATAATTCTATTTCTATACAATTTAAACCAATTACATTTAACTATTTAAATGCTTTTTTTATGTTTCACATGTTAAACATCTAAAGTAATAAGTTACAGTAAGGTGAAATAAATTGAGAAATGTCTAAATATTAAAAAGGCTATGGTCGCGATCATTGACCTTTTTCAGAGAATGAAGTCTGTATAGATTTAAATGGATTTGATATTTGGGCTGGAATAAAACTCACTTGAACTCCAAATATTTATCAGTTAAATCAACAGTAAGTGTAAATTGTTTTTAAGGTTAAGCATACCCACGGAAAATTATTAAATTACAGTCAATACTATTTTAATGTCATTATTATGTAGTTTTTAAATATTATTAGGTAGTATAAGTGTCACTAATTAGGCTATATACAGAAGTTCAATATAGCCCAATATAATATTTTGAGGAAAAAATTATACCCCAGTAATATAAAGAGCATTGTTAGCCTGGCATTTCTCAGTGTTACCTTTATCAGCTTTATCTGTGCTTATGGAAACCGGTATCGTGGAATAACCCTAATGTCTAAAAAATATAATATCCAACTGCAAAAAATACAATTTGTTATAAATATTCAATAATATAACATATAATTTTTATGTATCTATTTAAATTACTTTTGTTAAAATATTTTTAAAATAAGAAAGAAATTATTTTATTAAAAATATATTGTTTAGAATTACGGTACTTGGCCTGTTTGATACAACAAGCGATGATTTTAGGTCTAATACCAACCCTTTAAAGTAATGGCAGTACAATAATAAAGAAAGTAAAAAATAACATAAAACACAAATGCTTGACATTTTGAAGCTTAAAGAGACAATATTACTATAATTGTATTTTGTGCGCGAAAATTAATACTGAGAATGACATACCTGACCTTTTTCCTACTTTAAAACTTAAGATGTACTTTTAATTGAAATAAATTTAGTTTTTCATGTTTTTATTATTTTTATTTCTCTAGAATTAAATCCTGAAATATTTCATAGCTGCCCTAAAAATAATCCACAAAATAATTTTGTCAAAACATTGAAAAAGGATTTTAAAAATCCCTAAAATTGAAATAACAAAACACTAGTAGAAAACATCTACTAGTTTACGGGCGTAGGGAGGTTGTTAGAAATTCACTGGTATTTACTAGTCTAAAATACTAGTGTAGAGTTTTATGAAACAAAAACTAGTCTACACTGGTAAAAACCACTAGTATTACTAGTCCCTACACTAGTAACTATTATTTTACACTTGTAAGTTTATGAAACACAGACTTGTAAAATTCACTAGTAATACCAGTCCAGGGACTAGTAATACTAGTCTAGTAGTTTTATGAAACAGGCCCTTGGTGTCATGTTTATATTTCATTCCTGTAAAACAATATAACTTCATTCCTGTCTTATCATAACTTTTTTATGACAAAGCACCTGTACATTTACCTTGAACATTTCTGTATGTTTTTGTGCTAATAAAATGTCTATGTCTATGTCTATGTTTTACTTTAGGACAATTTATTTTTTTTTCCTTTTTTTGACAGTAGACCTATTTATCTCTTTGCTTGGTATCTCTGTTAACTATGTATTATAAGATGTATTATAACTTTGTATTAAGTAGCTAGTAAGATCTCACTTCTTGTTAAGCTACTTTGACACTATTCATGTATGTATATACAAAACGAATAAAGAGATTTGAATTTGAATACCCCCATCACAGCAGACCTGCGTACTCAGCGAATTTCCAAAGAATCTTGAGATTTTGTTTTTTCCCCATAAACACCATAGTAATGAGTATGTAGGTTTGCTGCCATGGGATGTTACTAGAAAATGTTAGTTTTGTTAGGAAATGTAATAGTTAGGTAAGGTAAATAAAAAATTGTATCAATATTCGGCACTTTTAAATTTCCCCCATAAATCCCATGGGGGTGAGTATGTAGGTTAGCCGCCATATGGGTGTTGTAAGCAAATATCAGTTAAACCCTACCTAGTGAATGTACATACCAAGTTTAACAAGTTATTCCGATAAATAAGCCAGATACAGGGTTTTGTTGATTTCACATAAGATTAACACGGGCAACCTATTTTTGGCTTCTCTCTGTAACCTGTTAAGCCAAGTTAAAAATTCAATATACTAAATTGTTGGCTTTTTAAGCTCTTTTAAATGGTTTCAGTTAAAACTGTTGAATTTAGGAAATTAAGGTCCAAAAATGCCAAAAACCCATTTTTGACCATTTTTAATCAGGAGATTCTAACATTTGTTTTATTTAAGATATAGTTTGTTTAGTTTCTGTTAATAATATTCAAGTAAAAACAGGTTTGTACAGCGCAGTCTGAGATAACATTCACTTTTTGTTTTTCTGAGGTAACTTCGTTTGGGAAAGAGACTAGCAGCATCACTGCATAGTTCATTGTGTCCTCTACAAGTTATTTGCCTTGTTTATCGCAACAAGGCAAATAAATAAAATGTTTTGTTTAATTTTATGAATAGGGCCTAGCAGTAACTGATTGTAGGGCTAGATGAAGTATGCATTTCACAAAAAATTTTTTATTAAATACCATATTATCACTAAAATACATTAAATCGTATAGGCCTTTTACATAAAGTATTGCAACTGACCTGCTATAATTTCCATACTGAAATTTGGCATTGCTTTCCTTGAACTTGGGCATTTCCTTGGCCTGAGACTTGTCAAGTTGCGGGGTTCGCTGGGGTGGCCTGAAGCGATGCCGGTCATTCCAGGCTCCCGGTTGGGGTATCACTGGACTCACTATCTTGTCCAAATCTGCTTTACGCTCTTTCAGTTCCATTTTTCTTAAACTTGCTCTGTTGTTGTGATCAGGTTTGTGACGTTTTGCTGGATGAGGTCCATGAGAGACTTCTTTTACTTCCTTAGATTCTTCTTCATTTTTCACATCTTTCTTTAATTCTTCTAGTTTCTCCCCTTCCTCTTCCTTTGGGATCGAGGGATCAGTCTGGTCAAGCCTGTACAAAAACAAAAAACACAATTGAGTCCAGAAATGAATGATTTAAAAAATTATTTGATTCTTAAGAGTTTTTCTTAAACATCCTAAGGCCCTTATTAGTCATACAGTTATCTGCCACTTTGTCCAATGGTGTTGCAGGGTATTGTATAAAATGGGGCTTATTAGCCATAGACAACTAGTGGCGACCTTGCAAACAGTGCCCATGGTATTGCCGGAAGTGTCGGACTCAAAAACTTAATATCTTGGAATTTTGATTATGTGTATCTAAAATTATTTTAGGGGAGAGCAAAGTTAGAAAAAATATTTCCCTTGTACTTTTTTTTATTCTTAACCTATATTCTACTTTTGGTAACAAAAAGTAAGGCTAACAATTTTTGTATTGTTAAATAGTCCATTTTATCTACTTATGATATATTATACATTTATAATAATAGGTCATAAAATATATTTTTTACTTATCTTATATAATAAAAGAGTGCATTTAAGAGTCTAGAGAGAGAACTACTGAACGGATCGTGGCCATTTTGGTGTCAATGGATTTCTTATGGTCCCTAGATGATGGGAAAAATATGGTATCCCTCAGAAAATTCCTTATAACGCCGCAAAATGAAAATTAAAACTTATTTAGACCAACGTAAGACGTAGTTTTGTCCATTTGTTTACATCTCCAGGTGATCCATTTCCTTTACTGAAGTTTGACACCACTGCTGATTAACAAAGTGTTTTTGTAAACAAAACAGACAACTTCAATTCTATGATCTGACAGATACAAATGAAATCAAGAACACTTAATGTTGCAGTCGTTTTTAATAAAGCAGTAAAATTAACAAGCTGATGCTTTAGTAAAATTTTGTTTGCTATAGGCCTACTATAAAGAGAATTTATTTATCATAGATAATTTAATTTATGAATTTAAACCTACGAGTTGTACATTAATATTTGTTTATACATATGTTTTTATAACTATCACGTAATAGGTTTTGTTTTGAAAAATAACCATATTCTTTTGATTGTAAACTACAAACCATTTTATTTTAATCCATTTATTGTCTTTTAAAGTCCTTATTGGCTTAACTATTATCCTTTTGGAGGTCAAGTAGGCGTATGCTTCTAGATGTTTAACAATTGTTATTGTTCTCACTGATATAAAAAATATAGCACAAAATGTGAAGAAGCAGAAAAATGAACTTTGAAGGGACAAGTTGTGACGGCCCAAAAATCCCTAGACCAATAAATAATATTCTCAGTTTGCACCACCCTAATCATAACAATTTTACCGTCACTAAATATCATATTTTAGGGCATGGTGCTTTATTTGTAGTCTAGCCTATCTTGGCAAGACGGTAAGGCAACAAGAAAGTAGCCTCTTGGATAATCCCACAGACCTCGGCTCAGGCAGCGTATGGGTTATGGAATGTGCTGACGTGGTGTCTGTCATCACCAAGCGGTGCGTTGAGTTGTCGACAATGTCCAGTTTTAGTTTTATTAATGTCCGTTGTGATCCAAAGAGCGCTCCACTAATCAAGGCACCAGCGTGAAGCAGCAGTGCTCTGATTGGTTGACACTGCTTCAGCGTGCTGACGAACGATCGTCACCTCGCCCCAGTCGGATCCGTGAAGTCGTGTTAAGCGCCTGCGTCTGGCGTTGCGCGCCGCGGCGCCACCGCTGCGTTAATGGCGGTGGCCCGAGTTTCGGTTTATCGGGTGTTTGTCCTCTGTCCCCCGTATGTATCGATAATCTGGTAGTGAGCGGTGTTGTTTCATTTGTATTTAATCAGTTAATAATCGTAAAGTTTGTAATATTACATTTTAGGCCAACCTGACAAATAAATTGTGTTAGTGTGTTAAATGATTCTTTTTATTTAATTCCCTAAGAAGACGTGCGGGGTTACAAGTGGTGTCGCGGGTGTGGGGTGGAGTGCGCAATAACCACCCCGAAGATTGAAAACGCGGACCCACCAAGACGACGAAAGATGAATTTTGGTAAGTGGACTACAGTAGTTGCACTTTGTGTCAATTAGGTCAATGATCAAAATTTTAGGGATTTGCAAGGGGTTCACCGCTAAACGGCTAGGGAATTTTGATATAATTAATTTTCGATTTTCTACAGAATTTTGAAGTAATTAAAATAATTAGAGCGTAAGCTGTTCGCCATTTTGGACGCCACGAGGTTGAGCGTCGGTTCCCCCACCATCGGCAGTTCGCCATCGCTTCTTGCTCACTTGTGATTAATTGTAGGTCACATTGACAGACAAGATGGCGGACTGACGCCCGGTGAGTGAGAAGAAAGAGGGACGGGCCAGACGGGTAGAAATAATAAATTTTGGGGATTATCACCGATTGTTGAAGTAGTATTTCGACTCGCACATCATTGTAAATTAGATTGATGCTAGTTTGAAAATTTATTGCTGTTCGTGAAACTTAGAAACTTGTTGTGAAAATTCGAAGTGGAGGCGGGGAAATCGCGGGGAGAAATTACCTGAGCAGGGTAATTCGCGGTGCTTGTCGGGGGATTCAGTTCTTTGATTCGAATCCTTGATCGACTTGGAACTAACTCATTGAAGAGAATTGTTCTTGGGCAGACGGAATTGGTAGTCGGACTTGCGAATTGATTAGCGGAGGTGATTGACCTCGTTCGGTATTTAATTTATCACTAATAAGGAGTGTCTTTATTAATTATTTTATTTAAATTACATTTTAATAAATATTATAAGAAAATTAAGGATTTTATTTAATAATTATAATTATTATTATTGGGCCTAACTACACTAACCTAAATTTACTTGCATGTTGTATTAACATTGGGCTAACCCTAGATTATTGTGAATCAATGGGTGTGTTGGAAGATGTCTGGGCGTCATTGAAAATAGGCCAATACATTTAAAAAGTATTTCTAAAAGGTAAATAGATAGATGACTGACTAAAAATTTGGTTTTCAATTTTTCTTTGAATTTTTCTTTTTAGTTAAAGTGATTATTTTGTGAGAAAAGCTTCTGGCAAATTTTCTTTGTCAGGTCAAAGGACACCAACACACTTGGTTCACACTAGAAATTAAGATATGAATTTTATTATTTTTTTTATATTTATATTCTGAAGAGAACAGTAAGTGGAGAAAGGGGGGTCTTGGGCCATCGGAATAATATCGATCCGGACTTGGGACAAAGTCTCGCGGGCTGACTTACTTGCAAGGGAATGCTGATGTGTTATTGATTTAAAAATTTATTGCGGATTTTCAGCTCAGGACTTAGCCGAATTTCTGAAGTTCATGAGTTGACTTGCAAAATTTTTAAGAATCGAATATTTTCACTTCATTACTAACAGGTGAATAATTGAGAATGATTTTCATATGGACGGCAGGTGTTTGAAATTTTATTCAGGAAAATTAGTAGTGGCTATATGGGGAGCATAGCACATCTTTTTCGTGAAGAGGGATATTCAATTAATTATTGATGTTGGAGCATTGTTGACTTAAATTACTATTGGGAATGTTTATTATTACATACTAGGAGGTGCTTGGGACTTGTGAACATAGCCAACCCCTCTGAGTTGACATGAAATTAGAACTGCTTAGTATTTTAAAATTAAATAGAGATTTAATTTTTGGGCAGTGACCGACTGGGGTAATATTGAAACGGATAAAATTTATTTTATTTTCTTTTTTTTGGGGGGGGGGGAGCAGAGGACGGGAATAGAATTTAATAGCTCGTTGACCGTGTATTTTTGAGGGCATATCATTGTAATTTTGTTATTGGATCTCCCGTGGAACTCAGGATGAGTTGGAGAAATTGATATACGCGTTGCCCTCACCGACGGTACAGCGTTCGAGAGGTGAACCTCCCAGAGGTGACCAACCGCGTAGGCTTGTTGTCGTTTTTGGAAATCGTAGAGGAGTTGAGTTTTTGTGCACAAAAATGGAGTTAAATTGAGGGAATTTAAACCGAAAATAGAACGGGCTTTCTTATTTACGATCTAACTAGGTTACTTTTATTAATGGAGGTTAATGAGTGATTTCTGGGTCAGTAGTTAAATCTTAAATTTATGAAAAAAAAATGTTTTTCGTTTGTTTCCTTTTTTTTGGGTTACGGTGATAGCCTAGGAGATAGTAAAAATTGCACTGGACAGTCAATAACATTTTTTTCTGTTTGACAGTAATAGGATAGAATTAGGTTGCACTTGTAGTCGCCCTCGGACAGATGTTCCTGAGGATTGCCCACGCTGATCGAATGCCGATGGGAATCCACGATGGACGTCACTGGGATGCTCAAGAACAAGGCCTAAGTATAAATTCAAGTATCAATCATGTGTTCATTTTTATTTTTATTTCATTGGAGTTAATAGTAGACCGCAAACGATTCTGGAAAAGGAAGGGGAGGGTGGCTTGACTGGTTACGCGTTGTTAGCAGGACTTTGATAATTTTATACATTTAATTTAATAAAAATAAATAAGAACCAGTATAGGAGAAATTTCTTTGCTACAAACAACTATCATCATTCTTTTTCAATAAATTGTTATTTCGTTGAGCTGGAAACCGAAAGTGGAGAGTTACTTTGTATTTATAGTTGAAAATAAAATTCAGAGTGTCGTGCCTGCTTTCTGCAGCTGACAGCACGGTGAACTAGAGTCGAGAGGGTAAGAGTGTTTCTGGTAGGTTATATGTCAGATGGTCTTGGGGACCTGACAAACGTGAAGCTAGTGCTCATAGTAGGAGAGCGCGCCCTGCGATGATCAGGCCCTCTGCCTAGCAGCAAGTGGTAGGATGTTTTAAGTTGGGATAGGATTGGTATGGGGAAAGTTGGTTGTTTTGGTTTCCACAATTTTTATTTCATACATAAACATCTTTTACAGTAAGCTAACCAGTTGAGTTGCCACTCCTGAATTAAAATATTGTACTGAATGAAATACCTAGTTAGAAAGTACTATTGGGAGAGAGTTGATTGGGAGGAACGTGATGGAAAATTTGGAGATTGTGTTTAGTGTTAAGTGTTGTTGTTTTTTTTTATATGGGGATAAAAAGTGGCTGGCTTGAATAGCTTGGAGATTGCCAACTTCGACCACTTGTTTTATTTTTGTGTGTGCAGTAAGAGGGAGAGAGGGTAAAAGATTTTTTGTATCCTCCTGTCTGCCCAAAAACTTCATGAGGAATAAATTTTTGGCAGCAGTTGAGATGGACATGAATGGACATTGCCAGAAAGTGAGATAGAGGCGATTTTCTGGCAATTTTTGTAGGCGAGACTGGATTCAGGATGCCTGCCCGACTTGTCGGCAGCTCCAGTTGAGTTGTTGGGGACACGGTCAAGTTGTGGTTGAGTTTTGGTCTCCCCTGGCGAAAGGGTTGAGTTTCTGTGTCCCCTGGTGTTATTCACCCATGCCCGCAGGAGCGGCATGGTGGTAGTTGGGGCGGATGTGATGGTTAGAGTAGAGCCCTTGGTTTGAGCTGCTCTGCGCGCTTAGCTTCTCTAAGCCCCAGACATTGCTCGTGGAACAACGAGGTGGTTAGTGTTGTAAGTGTTCGTTGTTCCTGGTGTTAAGACTTGAGTCTTGGTCTCCCCTGGCGATTGGGTTGAGTTTTGGAGTCCCTCGGTGTTGAGTAATGAGTACCCCTGCCCGCATGAGCGGCATGGTGGTTGTTGGGGCGGATGTGATGACTAGAGCCCCTGGTTTGAGCTGCTCTGCGCGCTTAGCTCCTCTAAGCCTCAGACATTGCTCATGGAACAACAAGATGGTGAGTGTGTTGTTCGTGATCGTTGTTCCTGGTGAAGAATGTTTCCTGTGTGTGGTTTTTCTGTCCAGGTGCACCTGAGGAGGGAATGCCGTGCTGCTCCGTGCCAGTGCCTGGGTCGCAGACAATGCAGAGGTGCTGCCCGGACATGCATGATGAGCAGATCTGCGTGGAGAGTGACGAGCCGGTGGAGAGTGTTGAGCCGTCGGAGGTGTTTGGACGTCCAAGACGAGATTGTCTCCAGTAGCCTTCTCCAGAAGCTCCTGTTGACCCTGAGGAGTCGTCGCGTGTAATCGATATATCGAGAGTTATAGGGGATCCCCGGCTGTGCAGTATACCGGTAGAGTGGAATAATCCAGATTTGGACATTGCTTAAGTGCATGCTTCGATAGTTGGCCAACTTGTACAGTAATGAATTTCGGACTTCTGATATTATCAGAGTATTAATCTTCCTTGAGGTTAAGTGAAGAAGAGATGTATTGACGGAGCAATACCGAGCTCCCGCGTATGCAGCAGCCGCGTTGCGCTGTATGGACGCACTAACCTGAACTGCGAAAGAGGAAATTCGGTGTGGATGAAGGTAGATATAAACTAGTAGTGCGTTAAACATGATTTGGTACCACGAGTCTAGATAACAGAACCCAGTGATGTTTTGGACAAATCTCCGACCTTGATGGACTGCGTCAGGAATTTTGTAAAGTGAACTGGAAGTTTCGAGGATAGATGTTATGTTAAGGATAACTGTTTTGTAAATTGTTTTTGATAAACTGTTTAATGTTTTTGTAGTTGTTGTACTTTAGTGGGAGATATCCCTTTGGGTTTCGGTTGAAGGCTGGTAATAACAATAATTTCCTCATTTTCTGTTTGCTTTGGATTTATAAATTGGTTGTATTGAAGACAAGTATAGGGACGAGTCTTGTGTCCACAGGAAGGTATGCGCGCAATCCTTTTCTCCTAAAACATTTATCCCTCCCCTTCTTCTTAAGCTGGACTGTGTACACTTAGGCTCTACCCAAAGTAAAACTTTTTACCATTTCATTTGAGAGACATAACCATGATACCGCGATGGAACATGCCTTGCTGGAGGGTGTTCCGGACCCTTCTAGCAAGACAAGGCGTTAGCATATTATTAGGCCTTCAAAACGTGTCATGATGTTAATTAGTTGTTGTAATTTTGATTTGGTGTAAAATAAGTATTTTCATGAGTTGTGATTTTTGTTGGTTGTATATGTTATGTGTTTGTGGGTCAGAACGCGCAGTCATTCAATCAGCACACTAGCTTAGTTGAGTTTGGCATTGACTACTTTGAAATAATTTAATTATTTTTGTTTGTTACTTAAGTATATAGTATACCGTTACAGGACGAGGCAACTGAAGCTACCACAGCCTGGTCGGCCACCTGTAGAATGGGTTGCGAACAGAGTCTCCAATAGTGACGACGAGGTTTTGTGTCAAAATTGTTTTTTTTAGATTTTCTAATGGAACGGTGCCCGGTATGTGTTCCGGCCCTTCCTAGAAGTGTGGGCAGGTCTCACAGTAAGATATGTACGGGATGAGTCAGGGGGACTCTGCGCAGAACCTCTACAGGTCAGGCATGGATTGCTTCAAGAGTCTTTATTGAACAATTTTAACAGAGTTCCGTCGGGTAATGTTTAGAAGCATTTTGTTAGTGCCTACTGATTGACTGGCTGTTCGCTTACTCGAGTGTATTTTGTAAATTGATAGCTTGTGCGTGTTTTCCAGCTAAAAACACACACAAAGCTGAGTAGCCTAAGTGCTTGAAAGTTTTAGTTTATTAAGTTTGTTCTATTAATTTTAATTAGTAATTTGTCTGTAAGAAACACTTCATGAAGCCTGTTGCGAGAGAGCCTCCCCTGTGGAGCATACGTTGTTGATGAGGTTTTTGATTCGATTGTGCAAAGGCTGAGGTACTCTTTGTGAGTTGTCATAATTAGTTGTTTATGACGTTGGATTTTGTCTTGCGGAAGTTCGTTATGCCGTTGATTCGTTGTTCAATTTTGTTTTTGTTGTCAAACTTATTGTAGATTTAATATTGTAGATTGTGTACTATGTAAGCTTGACTTAGGCTTCACCGGCATGTGTGTCATTTATTTTATAAACAGTAAGAAGCGCGTGTTAAAGCCTGTTGCGAGAGAGCCTCCCCGTGGAGCATATGTTGTTAAAGAGATTTTCAACTGATTTTGTACAAATCTTGAATTGTTTATGAAGTTTAGATTTTTTTTATTGATTTGGTTGTATAAACGTTTAGATTTATGTAATAATTGTATTGTTTGATTTTATTGTAATTATAGAATTTTTGTAGATGGAGGCGATGTAGATTGTGTATTACGCGATAAGTTGGGGTTGATTGACTTGTTTAGTGTGTTATTTTGTTGTTTTGTCAAACAAAAAAAGTTAAGAGGGGATTTATAATGAGACAGAGGACATTCGTTGCCGTATCTTCCAAATTAGAATTCATTGTCAATTTGATCTTTTGTAGTTAATCAGTAATGAGCGAACATTCAATATTTTTTTTTGGACCATTTAGAGACCTGAGGCTGCCATGAGTTGAGGTTCGGTGGGTTCAAGCGAAAGTTTTCTGAGGCTGAAGATCTCTGGTCAACAGACTGTCTGTTCCAGTTTATTTGCTGTGATCTCTTGCTGGGGACAGCAAGGTCTAAGGGTGAGGGGAGTGTGACGGCCCAAAAATCCCTAGACCAATAAATAATATTCTCAGTTTGCACCACCCTAATCATAACAATTTTACCGTCACTAAATATCATATTTTAGGGCATGGTGCTTTATTTGTAGTCTAGCCTATCTTGGCAAGACGGTAAGGCAACAAGAAAGTAGCCTCTTGGATAATCCCACAGACCTCGGCTCAGGCAGCGTATGGGTTATGGAATGTGCTGACGTGGTGTCTGTCATCACCAAGCGGTGCGTTGAGTTGTCGACAATGTCCAGTTTTAGTTTTATTAATGTCCGTTGTGATCCAAAGAGCGCTCCACTAATCAAGGCACCAGCGTGAAGCAGCAGTGCTCTGATTGGTTGACACTGCTTCAGCGTGCTGACGAACGATCGTCACCTCGCCCCAGTCGGATCCGTGAAGTCGTGTTAAGCGCCTGCGTCTGGCGTTGCGCGCCGCGGCGCCACCGCTGCGTTAATGGCGGTGGCCCGAGTTTCGGTTTATCGGGTGTTTGTCCTCTGTCCCCCGTATGTATCGATAATCTGGTAGTGAGCGGTGTTGTTTCATTTGTATTTAATCAGTTAATAATCGTAAAGTTTGTAATATTACATTTTAGGCCAACCTGACAAATAAATTGTGTTAGTGTGTTAAATGATTCTTTTTATTTAATTCCCTAAGAAGACGTGCGGGGTTACAAAGTATTGACCTACAAAAAATACTGAGAATAAGAAAAGGAAATAAAAATAAAGTGCAAACAAAAGAAAGAGGAAAACATTTTGAGTAATGTTTTAGTGATAGTAAAAAACCTACTATATAATTGACTTAGAGGACAATGCACGATCAGTAGCAGTTAGTATACAAAGGAATGTAATTCTTTCTACCTTTGGGTCATTAAGTCAAGTCAGAACTTGAAAGCATGGTTAGATTAGATGTCATAAGCCTATGGCACGGCCTGGTGCTCGGCGTTGATGGTACCAACAACTAATGGGAACATTAGTCTCTGCTTAGATCTAACAAACTTAACAACAAGAACGTAAGAAGGCAAAAATTCTTAAAGCCAGAGGTTGAAGAAACACTTGGCCAGAATGGCAATTCTCGGGTGTTAAGCAAATTAGATAGATATTCCCGATTCTGGCAAATTAAATTGGACTCTGGGTCAAAAAAATATACCAATACTTGGCAAGACAACTTGGATTAAATAAATGGAAATAAGGTTAAACAATTTTTTTATTATTATCTTTGGTTTTTGTTAATTTCCCATGTGCCTACTATAGTGTAAAACCATATAATAGTAAGTATTATAAACTATTTATAAACTTATAAAATAATATTTTTAAATATTTTTTCACATTGCTAAAGAATTGGAAAGATTTAAGTTTTAACATGATGTCGTCAGGGTTTTCATAAATTTTGTGACCATTCAAACTTAAAAAAAACATCACATTCTTGAATAATCATCATACAAATTACCCGTCATTTTTGACGGACTGTTAGCTAGTTTTAAATAAAAGTACGGAAAACCTTTAAAAATGCGTAATGCTCCAGGGGTGAAACATTGACCGCTGGGAAGGTTAAACCCTGGCTTAATATCAATTTAATTATATACTATTATAACGGTTTGGATATCGATTACTTACTTAGCTCCCTCAATAGAGTCTTCTTTGCCAGATCCTGGTCCTGAGGAGGACCGCTGGTTTCTTCTTTTTTTATTTTTCTTCTGCTTTTTTGCAGTTTTCTTAACAGGAGATGTCAACATAGCTTCGTAAGTAGCATCGTCATCTCCTGCGATGAGATTCAAGGGATCGGTGATATCAGGCGGGATAATAACTTCAATCTCTCCCTTTCTGTGCTTTGGCGTTGGCAATGGGGACGATTTGGGTGTAACAGCATTCATTGCTCTGAAATTTAATAAAAAATTGTTAAACGTGACCAAGATTAACAAATAGTAAGATGAAACAATAGGCCCTAACCAATAATTAATTTACGAATATTTCAGTAGGATGTTTTAAAGAATGGACATGTTCTCTCTATGGTTTTAACTAATACCAGAGTTTGTCAGTAAGTTCAGAGGTTCAACTTACATTATATGCAGACAATGATTAAACATTACAATACCCCCCGTCGCAGCAGACCTGCGTACTCAGCGAATTTCCAAATTAGTAATATTAATTTTTACCAGCTAAACTTGTAAACAAAATTTCATCACATGCTCATAAATAGGGAAATAAATGTCTATTCTCCTTAAGATAAATATAGGGAAGGAGTATGCAGGTATGCTGCCATGGGGGACACTAAAAGTAGGTTTTTAGCATAGAAAAAATTTATTTCGACCATATAAAGACATATAGTAAGTTTCATCAATATCTGTCCATAAATAAAAGAGTTTGCCTATTCTCCTTATCCTCCTCGGATCCCGCGTGTCATATGTGACACGTCTGCAAATTATTTTCCCCTGGCTGTACTGTGTATAACCTTGACTTGGGAGTAGTTCTAGCATCCACCACAAGGTACCACCACATGCTAGAAATACTCAGTTGGTGATTTGACTACTGTTGTCACTTCATTTGTCAACATAAAAAATGGCTGACAACCCATTTCCATAGCTACCTCGAACCTCTCAAAGTAATTAGTTAGTATTTTAATGAAAATCTAGGCTAATGAGTTGAAAAAAAATAGAAGCATTCTTGAATATCTATGCTATTGAATGATAATAATTGTTTTGTGTAGTATTTATATTTTCTGCCATCTACAGCTGTTTGAAAACCACTGTGTCAAATGTGACACAGTGGGACTAAGGGACTTTGGAGTTGCATTGTTTATTTTTTTTATCCTTAGTACAATATTTTGATTTTACCTTTGAAAACTGATTCTTTTATTTCCAAAGATAAAAAAGGTTTAGATTTACATTAAACTTTAAATGCCAGTCTACATTTTTGGAGGTTTTAGGCCAATTTTTTTGTTTTTTTCAGTAGTTCTGCGACCGAACAAATTTTGCTTTAATTTATATTTTGCAATATAAATATTATAATATAATATTATATATAATATTATATTATATTTTGCAATATAAATATTAATAAATATTATAAAATATTTAACAAATATTTTGCTTTAATGCGACCAAACAACCAGGCACTGATGTCGTTTCCCGGGATGTTAATCTACAAATGAGCGCTTTTTCTGCGGAACATCTTTGCATAACCACATCCAGAAATTGCTACAAGCTTTTCCACGAACTTTAAATGTGTTTTTGTGTAATTTTAGGGTTTTTAAACATTTTCTTACATTTTTTATTTTGAAAGTTTTTAAGTCCCTTAGTCCCAATGTGTCATATTTGACACATGCGTTTTTTTATACTTACAAATAACAAAAAATTATAAAAAAAATTTTTTGTGTTCTTTGATTTTTTTGTAACCCAAAAACCACCATTACATAAAAAAAATTTTTTAATTTGGGTATGGGTCTGAGGAGGATATGATTAACATGGGAAAAGAGTATGCAGGTTTGCTGCCATGATAAGTACAAAAACCAAGATTTTTTACCTTAAATGGATGAATCTCAACCAAATGAAGCTAAATACCAAGTTTCAACCAAAAATATTGGTTAATAAGTGAAATATTAACACATCCTTATTCTCCATAAGATTAACATTGGAGCCCTAAAAGACAATGTACTGTCTTTAGACTTTGTAATATCTCGGTAACCAATGAAGATAGAGCAAAGCTTCAAAATACTAAATTGTGTGTTTTTTTGAGCTAAATACAATGGTCAAAATAAAAATTTAAAATATTTAAAATTTACACATGAAAAATGCAAAAAACCCATTTTTGGGGTACAAAACCCCCCAAAACTACCCCTTCCGGTAGGTCGATATGTCTGGTTTTCGAACTCATCCGAATAAACGTAGGATTACACGTCTCTACCAAATTTGGTGTCGATTGGACCATTTTTACGAGAGTTATCGTGTCTAGGGACACATACATATATACATATATATATATATATACATATATATATACATATATACATATATATATATAAAATTTTTAATGACTATTATTTTTGGTCTCTGGGCACCTAAAAACAAAAAAGTAACATGGTCCCGGGCTTAGGTCTTACCATGAGACCTACGGTAATAGCTTATTCCCTATGGGAAATTCGCTAAAAATGATTGTCAATTGAAAATCCCTAAAATTTAAGTGAACTCACCTATTTATATCTTCATCCTGAAGACTATTTAGGTTCAGTGGGTCGGTGATATTCCCTCCCAAAAGAAACTTAGTGGGTGGAATAATGAAATCTTTACTGCGCTTCTTATATGGAGGAAAGAACTTTCCATTTGCAGCAACCTTCTTTCGGAACTTGTGATCATGTTTGTATTTCTTATTCTGGAAGTTGGAGGATCGCCGATGGGCTTTTTCCGTGTCCTTGCTACGCCGCCGGGACTGTTGAGTATCAACCACTTGCACATCAGTAGACATTTCTCAATCTAAAAACAGATCTTGATAGAAAAATAATTTTGATTACTGAATAATAACATAAAAAATAAACAGTAAAATTATTTTTTGGAACATGAAAGGACTGAATAAAATATAGCCTATTATACATACTATACTAAGGAACGGGAATGAAATTGCTTATTTTACCCTTCCCAAGCTTATTCATACCTAGCATGCATACATTTTTTCTGCATTAAATTTATATTGGCTTTTTATAGTAGCATGTCAAAAATTTCAGATTTATGGGGAAAAGATTAAACTTCTTTCCGCCCCATCTAAAATTCTTTTGATGATTACTGAGAAAGATTTCACTTGTTCAGTTGTCTCTCTGAAAGTGCTTTTTTATGAAAGTGTTTTTGTATGGCGTGCTTCAATGTTTTATATATCTTAATTTAGACTTAATTTAAGAGTAGAATAATTGTAACATGGAAAAATAAATTAGGCTACATCCACATGAATTAGGCATAATTTGTGTTCCTCACAGAAATACCAATTAACAAACGCACAAGGTTAAAAAAGCTGCTGCAAGCTTATTTGAGGATCAAACCGACAACCTTCTGATTCGAAGGAGAGCTATACAACAAGTTAGAACCCAGCCAGTGGGTGTTATTAAGTTAGTAGCCTACAGTATGATTTATTTAAGTTACATTTTAGGGATAAAAAGCAAATTTTCAGCCAACCTCTCTTTATGGCAATATTTGCCATGCTTTATGGCAGCGAAAACCATTAAGTTTAAGTGCTATTAAATTTTAACTTCAATTTTTTGTATAAATTTTATTTTTTGCCTATTACTAGTTTAAACTTGTAGCATTTTATGAGCACGAACATTTACCCCAAATAAACTAAGCAGAAATATAAAATACCCCCGTCGCAGCAGACCTGCGTACTCAGCGAATTTCCAATGGAATTTTGGTATATTTTATATTTACCCATAAAATTCATGGGGATGAGAGTATGTAGGTTTGCCGCCATATGGATTTTGTTGGTAAATATAAGTTAAACCCTACTTAGTGATTGTACATACCAAATTTTATAAGGCTATGGTGTTCTTTTTATTTTCCCCATAAACCCTATAGGGGTGAGTACGTAGGTTTGCCACAATATGGGTTTTCTAAGCAAATATAAGTTAAACGCTTCCTAATGAATGTACATACAAAATTTTATCAAGATATGTCAATAAATAAGAAAGATAGAAGGTTTTGTTGATTTCCCATAAGAATGACATGGAAAACATAATTTTTTGATTTTCTCCATAACCATTTAAGCTAGGTAAAAAATTCAAAATACTAGATTGTTTGTTTTTAAGATCTTTTAAATGGTTTAAGTTAAAATTGTTGAATTTTCTAAATAAAAGTAAAAAAAGCCGAAAACCCATTTTTAACCCTTATGAAACCCCATAAAACCCCGTTCCCATAGTCCGATCATTCTGGTTCGCGGACTCAACCTAGTAGACCCTGGCTTACACCCCTGTACTAAATTTCATCAAAATCGGAGGTTCCGTTCAAAAGTTATCGTGTTCACGGACACATAGATATATATACATATATATCAATTTGAACGAACGGTGTTTTTGGCTTCTAGGGACCTAAAAACGAAAAATTATCATGGTCCCGGGCTTAGGTCTTACCGTGACTACTACCGTAATAGCGTATTCCCTATAGGGAAATTCGCTAAAAAAAATCCAGGCTCTTCAATCTTATGGCTCAGACCTGTATTATCAATTATTGTAATGAAAAATCAAAAACATCCCCATCCAAGTAAGCCGAAGTTTCAGAAAGAAAATTAGTACGGTACCAAAGTGGTGTCGTCAGCAGCTTACATTAAAGTTAGACAAGCATCTCCTATTTGTCTTGGTAGGTCGCTTATGAATAAGATGAAGAGTACAGGGCCCATGACGGATTGTTAGGAAACTTCTCAATCCATAGATTGAAGACTAGATCTTGCCTCCATGAGTCTTTTTAGAACAACTTTCTCAAATAACTTGGAAATTAAGGATCCAAGAGAGATTGGTCTGTAATTGCTAGGTTGTAAAGTGCTTGCATTTTTAAATTTGGGGTAGACTTTAAATACTTTAAGTGGTGGGGGGAATTTCCTATTCCTGAGGGACTTGTTGATTATCTACTAATGGGTGAACTAACGCATTACATCAAAATTTAAGAACCTTTGATTGTTCCATCCAGATCTGCTTTTTTATTTTACTTTTTATGATAATCTTTACCGGAACCTTTACATTAGTCTTTTCAAAATGTTGAGCTGCTGAAATGTTACACAAGCTTGAAAAGTTGAGTTTTCCTGATCATGATGTTATAGTGTTTTTCTTCTATGCTTGTGAAATGAAGGTGAAATCTTTCTTGAAACTACGGGAGAACATTATTAATTATTTATGAACATTCTTACAATCACAGAAATGGACGCGCGCAGCCAATCTAAGATGACCACCAAACGTAAACCACCAAAGTAAAAAATTGTTTTATATGGATTCAAAGCCTTGAAGAGATATAAGGGAAACAACCTGTAAACTTTCATTTTATTTAAAAATAGTCAAGCAACATACCCTGGATCACTTCTAATGGATTGACCCTAATTCATTTGATATTTATCCTTTTTATAGCAAACTGTTTTTTAAAAATAAGTCAAATAATGTTTGTGGTTTTAAAACCACAATAAGCGGATGAGACATATAAGGGCCTATGCCAATATAGGCAGTTTTGGGGCAATAGCTTATTGATATAGGTATTAAATGTTTTATTTTGATTTGAAAATGGGGCTAAAATATATTACTGTACAGTAAGTGTTTAGTTTGTTTTAGGCACAGTGGCGAAACTTTGTTATCTAACTCCACCATTATTATCAATGTATAAATTTCGATATTGCGATGTTATTACCATTCTATCAATGATCAAATTAGCCTACACGATACAATTACGATTTTATCACCTGATTCAGTTCTGTTCAAATAATTAAAAATAAGTTTAGACAATAAAACAAATTTAGTACAAACAAGTATCTGAAAATAATAAATACCCCGTCGCAGCAGACCTGCGTACTCAGCGAATTTCCAATGAAATTTCAGATTATTTACTTTTCCCATAAAACGCCAAAGGATCAAGTACCTATGTAGGTTTGCTGCCATAAGGTGTTGTAAGAAAATCTAAATGAATCAATAATTGGTGTATGTAAACACAAAATTGTATCAACCTCTGGAAATTTTTTATTTTTCCCGTAAACCCCATGGGGGTGAGTACGGTATGTAGGTTTGCCGCTATATGGGTTTTGTAAGCAAGTATACTTTAAACCCTATCTAGATAATATACATATAAAATTTGATTAAGTTACGTCAATAAATAAGCAAGATAAAGGGTTTTCATGATTTACCATAAGAATAACATGGGAAACACATTTTTGGATTTTCTCCGTAACCAGTTACGTTAAGATAAAAATTCAAAATACCAAATTGTTTGCTTTTTAAGCTCTTTTAAATGGTTTCAGTTAAAATTGATGAATTTTGAAAATTGAGGCCCGAAAATGCCAAAAACCCATTTCTTACCCCTTTGAAACCCCATAAAACCCCATTCCCATAACCCGACAAAGCTGGTTTGCGAACTCATGAAAATAAATCTGGTCTTACACCTTCATACCAAATTTCATCAAAATCGGAGGTCCCCTTCAAAAGTTATCAGTAGCACGGACACATATATATATATAGATATATAGGGTCGAAAAAAAGTCTGGAAACGGTCTAATATCTTTAAAAGTATTTAGGTAATAAAACTCAAACTCTGCAAATTGATTATGAGTAACAAAGTCTACTGCCTAAAGTAGCCTACTTTTTGTCCTTAGACCTCCAAGGGGATATGGCCCACAAGCAGTCAGAAGAAAATATTAAATGTAAGCATTGATCAATATGTACATCAAATTAATGGTCTCCAAGAATAGAGAACAATGCTGCAAACCCAACCTCAAAAGGATGACCGAGTCAAAAATGGCAGGTGATCAAACTTTGCATTAAAATCATATTGCTGAAAACAAAAAATGCAATAACTCCCGTTACACTCGACCTTTTGAGGTCGGGTTTGTGGCAAATTGCTTATAATGAAAAACGCTTTAAAATGATGTATCATATGACGTGGGCCAGATCAGTTTCTCTGACGACTTCCACTAGGAACGTCCCTAAAGGACGTCTTGGGAAAAACTTCATTGGCCTATGTCATTTGATATATCATTTTAAATGGCTTTGAATTCTGAGCAATTTGCCGCAAACCCAACCTCAAAAGGTCGAGTATATCGGTAGTTATTGCATTTTTTGTTTTCAGCAATATGATTTTAATGCAAAGTTTGATCGCCTGCCATTTTTGACTCAGTCATCCTTTTGAGGTCGGCTTTGCGGCATTATTCTCTATTCATATTGACCTATGCTTACATTTAAGATTTTCTTCTGACTCCTTGTGGGCCGTCCCCCCATGGAGGTCTAATGACAAAAAGTACTTTAGGAAGTACACTTTGTCACTCATAATCAATTTGCAGTTTGAGTTTTATTACCTAAATACTTTTAAAGATATTAGACCGTTTCCAGAGTTTTTTTCAACCCTGTATAGGCCTATATACTATATATATATATATATATATATATATACACACATGAAAATGAACTAATGGTGTTTTTGGCTTCTGGGGACCTCAAAATGAAAAAGTAATGTGGCTTAGGTCTTACCATGGCTACTACCGTAATAGCGTATTCCCTACAGGGAAATTCGCTAAAACAAGTAGAAATTTTAGCTTATGTAACCTGTATAACATATCTATCTAGGCAAGCACGTTTCTTTTCCTCCTTTTTTCACAGCTTGTGGGCATCGTAGGAGAAATCCGCGAATACCGTTAGAAATGTATGATTAGACAGCTGTTGACACAACACATGCTAGCAAATCACGAAGAACAGATGCTTCAGTCAATAATATATTGTTTTAACAAATTGGATCCAGATGGTCAACATCAACTATAGATTAATTATGGTTGAATTTAAACCAAGAGGAGATTTCTGAATATCAAAGAACAGCACAAACTTAGGCTGCACTTCCGCAGACGCTCGGTGGAATTATCGAATGAAAATTATCGAACGAGTCGATCGATATATTGGTCGTATTCAAACGGTAAAATTATGTATCTTTCATAAATATAGGTTATTTGTAACTCAGTGTATCATATGGTAGGTAGTTTATAAATAAGTTAAAGTAAAAGTTTTTAGCAAAGATTTTATTATATTGTAACTAAGTTGATTAAAAGTATAAACACCAAACATGATTAGGTTGAACATAACCTACAGTCAAAATTTTAACAACAAAAAAGTAGGCCTAGAACAAAATATTCAACATTTAAAAATTATCTTATATTATGAAGAAAACATCCATCTTTTTCAATTACCGGTACTGGAATATAGACTTTTTGTGGCATTAATAAAAAGCATAAAGGGATCAGCTGCCGACATTTAAGAGGATGTTAAAGCAAAAATTTTCTCGCATGTCTGCGAGACTAGCGGCAGTGTGCAGAACTACGTGGACTAATCCGCGCCGGGCGCAGCACCACGAAAATAGTGCGCCGTAGTACTACGTTGTCCTTATCTCGCCCGGCGCGGCGACAGGACATCTTGCTCGTCGTCGCGTCACGTCCGTCCGCCCCACGGCAGCGGTCCGTCACAGCACCAACACAGCAACACACATCATCATATCGACACAGATGTTCACTACCCTCATAATTCCTAGACGAATAGAAAGGGGGGAAATGAAACATTTTAGCTATAACTAAACCATAGGCCTATAATATATGAAAAAAATACAAAATTCGTCTTCAAGTTCAAAGATTATTTAACATGATATAATAAATAATAACAATGAATTATAGTTTTAACTTAATACGTATTCTCATTCAATAAATTTGTGTACTACAAAAAATAAGAACTCTTATTACCAATACATAAAAATGACATTACATTGTTCAGATATAAAATGTTTGCAGTACTGTATTTATTTACAGAAATCCTTCTCTCTTTTTATAACTTTACTGGCTTTTACCCGCGGCTTCGCTCTCTTAAAAATTTGCTAAAATTGGAAATTTTTATTGAATTTGTTTCTTAGCAACCATTAAAAAATATATAATCGATTTCCAGATTAAAAAATATAATTTTAATTTTTAATACAAAATAATTCTTTTAATATGAAAAGTATCATAATATGTTACTTGTGCTACCTCCAAGAATATGGTAGTTTCATGATGATCGATCGGGTAGTTTTCGCGTGAAAGTCTGACAAACAACAGGACATTCACATTTATAGTATTTTACATCGTACCTCATCGCATTTTACACTTAGCAATTAATTTGAATAATAAATAAATAAAATACATGCACACTGTTATATGAGTGAACACGACTCCAAATAATTTTTGTTCTAAATTAAAGTTGTTTATAAAAAAATGTACACATACATGAAAATTTGTTAAGGCTACCATAGGTTTTTACAGACTCCTTATTTTACTTCGAATAAACAATTTACAATGATGAACTTGTAATAAATGTGTATATTAAAAAAATAAATAAATAAAATGCTAGATGAATAGCCTATATTAAAAAAAAAAATTCATATTTAGTACCTTGTTTCTGCAATTAGTAGGCCTACCTAGTATAAAAATATGTGAAGTATTGAACTTGTAAAGTTATTCTAATTTGTATACATAGTTAATTACATAATTTTCAAATGTTTCACAGAGAAATGCACTATTCATGAAGCTGAAAACAACAACAATAAAAAATAAATGATTAGGAAATAAAAGTACTAAAAATACTTATCTAATTAATGTGGCAAATACATTTTTTTATTACTAGTTGCTCTTAGTAATAAAAATAATAACAAATAAATAAAACATGTAGTAGTGCTAAATTGGGGATGCTGGGCCAGTTCAAGGTCACCTGAGGGATGACGTCATCGAGGTCAATGACCTCACCGATGACGTCATCGATGACGTCATCGATTGCGTCATCGATGATTGGGGGTGTTGTGCTAGTTCAAGGTCACCTGAGGGATTACCGATTGCCCATTTAGGCAGAGTCATGTCAGAAACTCAGGTTTAACTTGGCACTTTTGCCATTTCTCGTCGAATATTCGCTCCAAGTGGTCAAGGTCACGGGGACTCGGACTGAAACTCGGAGCGTAGTGCGAGAAATGGCAAAAGTGCCAAAAAATTTTAAGTTTCGGCGTGACCTTGACCTTAGTGGCGTCGGTGACGTCATTTTGATGACGTAAGGGGTGATGACGTCATCAGCACGTCATTTCTGTGACGTCATGGGTGTGACGTCATGGAAGTGACGTCATTGGTGATGACGTCACCGATGACGCAATCGATGACGTCATCGATGACGTCATCGGTGAGGTCATTGACCTCGACGTCATCCCTCAGGTGACCTTGAACTGGCCCAGCATCCCCAAATTTGCACTACTGTAGCAATAAATCTATCTTCTTATTTCTATAAGGGTTTCGTCTGTTACGTCCCTTTTCTCTCGACCTACTGAACCAATTTTTAAGATTGATGTGTCATTTTAAAGCTTAGGATATAGCGCAGTGACGAATCGTACTAAAAAGGTCATATTGTTTCGGGCTTCGCCTCCCCTTGCCTTTGATTTATTTCTAGAGAGTGCTTTAAAACGTTAACCAACTTTTATTGCAAGTTTTTTTAATGTGAATTGTAATTTAAGAGGGCGTTGGAGTCAATCCAAATTCCGCCTTTCCCCCATAAGAGCAATGTTAAACGGGATGTCAAATAACTATTTTATTTATAATCAGAAAATAATGGTTTATAGCTCTAAAGAAAGGGTTCATTTAGGCGGATTTGGTTTGCGAGAGGATTTTTTTATAATAATTAGTGTTTTTTACTAAATTGAAATAACAAAGCAAGTTTTTTACTACTTTTAAAACACTTTCTACAGAATTTTGTAAATTATTTACAAAGATTTGATCTGGCAAAAGGAACGGGGTTTAATTGTGATTCAAACGCTATTTATTCTGACCCAATCGGACAAAAAATAAAGAAATTATATGACAAATGCCGAGACAAGTTTAGCATTGCTCTTATGGGAAATAAATCCAACATGGCGGCACTCCAACGCCCTCTTAACAGCTGATTACCTTCAGATGAATTTTAAAAGCCAGATAGTAAACAAAAATATATCTCTGTCACTTCATAATCAACATTCACGTACTGTAGGTGAGTCTCACTCATACAGAATCATAAAATGCGCAATTTGCGCACGGGACACCTCGTTATTTAAATTAGTTTTAAGGGTTTAATTTTTTATATACTAGCCCAATTTGATACTTTTTTGCATACTGAAGTTAGAAGTTTAAATGTCGAATACGCCTCTTCTTTGTTTTCTTAATAATATATTAATTCAACCTTAACATTTTATATGTAGGCTTCTTAAACGAGTATTTTATAGTTTTATGGTTTAAAAATTAAATTTTTTACGATAGAAATGCATGAAATAAAAGGTCACTCACTGCCCCTTTGTTACAGTAGGCCTATCATATTCCTAATTCAATAAACCAATAACTTATTTTACGCTAATAGCATTGACTTTGTACACAGTGTACATAGTCAATGCTACTAGCCTGTAGTTATCGCCCTTGTCGTAGCTGCTGTCCCCCGCCCTTTCGGCCAGCCCAGCACGGGCCTGTATCTGTTCACGTTTTGAGTTCCATCTCAATTTATAATATCCCTTAAAAACAGCTGATATGTAAGTGAATTAAATCAACAATCTTGCATTAAAAATTTAGTCTGCAAGTCGTTTTTTGTTAACAATTGCCCTGTTGGTTTTTTACTAGTAGGCCTACGGTTTGCTTGATAAAAAAACCATTTGAGGTTAGCGCAAGGAATAATTAACAGATGTTTTTTCGGTGCAGAAAACTTTGCGGAATTACAGACTATAAAACAGCTGTTCTGTTTGCAGTAACATTAAATATGTTCAAGCACTCTTAGCTAAGAGCATCATTGGATGAGGTAGAGTGTAGTACCTGGGGGCCGAGCATTTGCTCGGTAAACTCAAACAAGGATATTATTTATAATAGCTAAATTTATCAACACAACACGAAGGAACGATAACAGTGATAGTGGTAACAGGTGGACGAGGTGGTGAACACGTCTGACCCAGATGAATGAAGTATGTATTCATCCGCCGCGAGATGTTTTCGACAAGTGCCGCTAGGATCGCCACTGTCAGCTTATGCATGCTTTCGCGCGGTAGCATATTACGACTACGCTATTGGATTTAAAACCGTATATTAGGTATCATATTAAAGATAATAAAATTCAACACTAACTTCGCTTTTTAACTTTTCGATTACTTACGTAGTTACTTAGTTACATTTCTTCCAAAATGGTTAAATTTGGTTAAATTCAAATGCTCGTATAAGCTGTATTTTTAACAATAGCGGAAAATGGAAAAGCGAAGTTAGTGGGAAATATCTTTTTCTTTAATTTGGTGTATAGTTTATTATTGTACGTTGAGTTATAACGCCAGGATATGCTACCGCGCGGGAGTGTTTTTGCGTCCGTTTTCGCGGGGGTTTAACATCCTCTTAAACATTTCTTTTAAAGAGGTATTCAGCTAGGCCTAGATGCGGTCGGCTAGATGTTATTTTTATACATGAACAATGGATAGATTCGATTTTACATCTCAATAATTTTCGATTGAAAATTATCAATCGAATCGGTCGATAATTTTCATTCGATAGTTCCACCGGGCGTCTGCGGAAGTGCAGCCCAAACTTACCTACCCAAGTTTGTTGTGTAGGTGCATTTTAATTGTGGGAAGAAGAAGACTTCGTTAGACCTAAAATGGTGTCACAAAAATGGTACCAAATACGAATCAGAAAGCTAAATAAATTACCATATGATTACCTATTTATCTTAACTCAAACGATTACAATTAGGCCTATCGAATATAATCACAATATCGAAATTACTAGGTAGTAATTTCAATGTAGTTTTCAATGTATTGTAGTTATCAATGTTGATAATAACAGTCGAGTTGGGTAACAAAGTTTCGCCGGCATAGTAATAATAGGCCTAGTTTACACAGATTTAGCCTTGTATTTTAATTAACCCTCCGAGCGTTCAATATAGCACCCCTGGAGCGTTACGCATTTTTCTAAGGTTTTGCATACTTTCAAATAAAAATTATTAAAAAATATATTTTAAGACCTAGCACTATAAATGTATATATTATATGAAAGTAGATAAAATGGACTATCTAAAAAGACAAAAATTATCTCCATTACTTATTGTTACCAAAATTAAGCTATAGGTTAAAAATTAAAAAATTACAAAAAAAATATGTTATGTAACTTTGCGCTCCCCAAAAATAATTTTAGAAACACAGAATCAAAATTCCAAAATATACATTTTGTTTTGAATTTTATGCAGTTCAAGAAAATATATAATTAATATAGGCTAGAAGCATTTGAAAAAAATGTATGTTGAATAAAACTAAATATGTCCTGTGGCACTTAAAACTTACCCTAATCCCATAAGAACACATGTAAAATCACGCTAGGAATATAATACTGATTCCTACTCATATTTATGGTTATAAACTAGATAAAACATATTAATTTATTCCAATAATGTAAATTAACAGTATTAGTAACACTTTTAATCATTTATAACCTTAAAAAAAATTGTAAAAAATTTATTTCATTGTTTACAAAGTTAACAGATGGTAACATTTTTTTCCCAGATGTTTCATTGCATATTACAAACAACCAATCATTTGAAATGGGTGTTTTTGGATAGCTTAGAACCTCCCGGTAACGGCGGGGTAGCGTTCACGAGTCCGTTTTTGTCGTTCACCATAAAGTTACGTTGCGTTTTCGAAGAGTCGAAAAATCGACTCAAACACTCGGAGGTCGAAAAGCTGGGCCGAAAAATCGACGAATAACGCTCGGAGGGTTAAATTTAACAATAACATTTATATATACATAGGCCCTAATTAATGTAAAAAATTATAAATTTAAAAACACATTTTTTTTAATGTGACAGCTTACCGGTACCGTTTGACATAAGTTATGCCACGAATGCCCGCTATCGATTAAAAACAAAATTTTTTTATTTGTCATAAAAAAAGACCATTTTTATAAAATTTGCAAAAAAAACAATTTTTGACCCTGTATCATAAAGGCTTCAAAGGGTTAAAATTACGGTAGACAATAAAAAATAACAATTCAAAATAAATAGGCCTACCTAACTCTAGTAAAACTTAACTGAATAAAAAATATTTTATTAGACTTTTGAATGTGTTATATTTGGGAGGTGAAACCCGAACTGAGAAATTAAAATTTACTAACAAGTTTTTTAACCTCAAAATATGATTTCAAACTTGAAGAGGGAACTTGGGGAAACTAGGGATCGCGATACAAAGCAACTTGTGCGCATGCGCAAAGTATACCACCATATTGTTAAATGGTATCTCGTGAAATTCATTTCATAAACAACGCAAATAATTACATACACGAACCTTAATAGATAAATTACAACTCACCTCTAATGACACTTTCACCAAGGAAATCATATAACAACTAAATATAGTTCCTAAAACAGTTAAAACCCCTTAAACAAACTGGATAATCGACACAACACACTTCCGCAGCCCTACTCCCGATGGAGCAACCATGTAATATGGCGATTCACCGATAGACGACGTTCCGAAACGTTCTCTCTCCCTATCCCTATCCCCTCCAAAACAATCGCCACGCCTCCGCAGGTTGTGCAATCTTTTGCTAAACTGCAAAATTTCCAGCAGTTTTAATTTTAGACTTTTCTGTCATTATGAGCTTAGTATAATATACTTACCATTTTATAGCTGTTCATTTACCTCGCATTCTCTCACTATTTGACGAAAACTTTGTCAATTATTAACAGTTAATCCTTTTTAAGTTACACTTTACATTTGGGATTGGTACTAGTGAAAACTGTCACTACAGTGGTCAAGAACTGTATTAATTTGTAAAGTCCTTAATTTTATTTATAGTTTAATCCAGTTAATTGTTGTTACAATCTATTAAAACTTTATTGCATTACTAACTTCATTATATTTCAATCTTCAAATAAAAAACATAAATATTCTATAATGTGAAACGTTCTGTGGGAAAGCCTAAGTAAGTGGAAAATCACGTTTCCGGATCCTGAATTCTGAACTAACTGGGATTTATAAAATGTTACAAGACTCGACTCCCCCAATAGCCCAGTAACTTTAGATAAAAAATGGCCTAAAGTCTAACAAATTAATAGCAAGCTGATTTTTGTGTGGTAATATTATATGCTAAGATAACTATTTTCTTAAAGTTCCCCTCATTTCCCTCGCTTGCTTCGCTCCGTACAACGTTACAATTGTTACAAACTTTTTAACACATTAAAAATACTAAATTATTAATTGTGCACCACCTAAGTTATCACACCAATTTGAGTGCTTACGGCCTTAACTTATTCATATTATATAACTTATTAAAGGATGAAAGTGTGCTATGACAAATAATAATAACTGCAATAATCATGGCATTTTAAGGCCTTTTCTGGCTGTTTTGTTATACACTTTTATACATGTTATGTAATTTTTGCCAACATTTTTTTTTCTTGCAATTACAAACATACTATTGAAAGTAAAGCTTTCTGGAGCCCGGAGTGCCGAAAGGAAAGTACATGAGGGCAGGACCGCATCTAGCCAAACGGCGCCCTTAGGCACATAAAACAGTTGCCTAATACCTAATAAAACTCCCTGCCGCAATACCGACCGCGAAATATAAATAAAGTCACGATTATTTTTTTCCGATACATAGTTTCAAAATGACGGCCACTTAAAATCCACCCACTGAGCACAAGATTTCCCCAGGATATCCCAAACGAGTCCCAAATATCCTATTCAGATCCCGGGATATGGAGGATATTCTAGGACATTCTAAGCATATCCCAAAAGGACTTTAATAGAAATACAAACTTTTTACGTAAATAGGACTAAAATTAAACAAATTCAAACAAAACAGGTTTAAAATGGATTTGTTTTACTTTTTTGGCTATAAGACACCCGTCAAACAAAATTTCAAAGGATATTCCAGAGATATCCCAAGGATGTGTCAGGCCTGCGTAAACGGCCATATTCCAAGGATATCCCTAGGATATGTGCGTTTTTTTTCAATTTAGTTAAAACATTCAAAATAGGGGTTTTGCTAAAAGTCTAAAATCATCAAGTCATTCAACCATTTTTCTTTGAGGCCTCTTTTCGAAAACTTCTGAAAAGAGCTCCTGGGGAAGTCCCTGGAATATGTCCGTAAGCATAGTTTTAATTAAATTCTATAAAATCGTTCACATCCTTAGGATATTCTCAGGATTTCCCAAGTAAATATCTGTTGACACAGTGTAAATTATTGAAATACTAAATAAACTTGTATCATATAGGTCCAGAAAAATTAATTAAACAATCTAATAACATTAGATAGTAACATTGTTTACAAGCTAAATAGATTTGTTTGAATTCAAACATTATAGTTGAAAGGATCTACAAAGAACATCCATAGGAAGTGTCAGTGATTAAAGCTATAATGCAAAATAGTGTATAGGTCATTCACTATAAACTAAAGTTTTAATAAATAATTTTCTTTAATGAAAACCTCTGAAAATAACTCTTAGTAAAAAGTATTGGAAATTTTCATAAGCAATGCCATGGCTGCCTCTCTTCATGACAGGAGTTCCAGATGGGTCTCGAAGGATATCTCTTAAAAATATTCAATGTCCTGGGGATATCGTGAAAGGATATCCCAAAATGTATGATTTGCAATATCCCTAGGATATCCTTGGAATGACTTAGAAAATATTGGGGATATTTGGGTTTACGCTGGGATATCTCGATTTACCATTACACACCATAACGTACACAGGATAGGTATCTATTTTACATCAAATACACTTTCAAAAGGTCAAACTACATCAAATAAAATGTAGTGATTTTACTCAAAATATATCAAGTATAATTAATAATCTTTTTGTGTTAAAATATACAATCCAAATTACATATAACAGTTCACATTCAAAAGGTTTTGCTATTTTATTTCAAAATTTTTAAATATGTGAAAATAGTCAATTTGTAAAGTTACTTCAAATTTAGGCTAACTTTTTTACTTTGACTCGCAAAACTTCCAAGTGCACCAATGAAGGTCAAGTTTCAATACTTAATAGTAAATGAGAACACCTCAGAGCACAGGTCAGTTGGCTCAATAGGTTAGGGCGTCAGGTCATTGAGTGTGAGGTCTCAGGTTCAAATCCTGGCATGGGCTTATACTTTTTGCTCCAAATTATTTTCATTTTTGTAATTTGTTCGTTAGCAGAAATGCATTTATTTATAAACTTTGATGAAAATAGTTACAATTTACAAATTTTAGACCAGTTTTTAACGACATCCCATAGGGATATTTGAATATCCTAAGGATATCCCGAAAGGATATCCCAAAACGCGGGATATGCGCGGACATTCAATATCCCCAGGAGATCCCTGGGATGACTTTTTGAGAATATTGGGGATATTAAGGATTTCCCCGGGATATTCCAATATCCCATAAGGATATGTTTAGGAACTCCTGGGGATGTACTTGTGCTGTGTGGGCAAATATCTCAAAAAAAGTAAATAGTATACACATTTTACAAGAGACAAAAATGTTGACAGATTTATTAAATTAACTAACGATACCAAGATTCTACAGATCCAACAAGTAACGGAGCTATGCACTACGGCGGCACGGCTCGGACGGGCGTCATGGCACGGGTCGCAGTTTTTTGAGCGTTTGCGCGTACTAGTACATATAATTCTGTGGTACTATCGGCCACCAGGCGTTCCGGACATCCGCACTTTCCGTCAAAAGAGATCAGTCGTTGTAACAACTTAATTTACTATTGTGAGCTGGGTAGAATGACGAAAATAACCTCCTGTCTTGGAGAGCAGTCACGGTTGGTACGGTAGCTCGGAAATGTCCTGAGATTCCTTCTCCCGAATTTTTTGCAAAACTGCGGTAGGTGCGAATCGTCCGGGAGTGTCCGTTGCGTGCCGTATCGCCCTAGTTCGCTCACTCTAATGAGTTTCAATGTTTAAAACTTTTAAAAATTGTGGTACCGCCCATCCGTCTGTACCGTGCCGCTGTTGTGCGGGCGTAGCTTATTGTAGTTTTTCAATAAAATAACCTTAATTAGTTCTTATACAGAAAAATCTTAATAGCTCCGTTACTTTTGTTAAATCCTTATTTTTAATGTCATTATTATTTAAAAAATATTTTCCCCTGAAAATTAACATTGATGTGATAAAATTTAATCGTTATTGTCCTCAGATTTCTTGATTGTCCTCATCATCCTGCAGAGATGTAGGCATTCCATTGGCACAGTCTCCAATACAGCCGTTACACATAGGAGAACAAGGGAACTCTGATCGGGCGCAGTCACAGTTCCTTTCACACTGGCCTTTCCAATTGCAATTAAATGTAAAAGCTTTCTAGAAGCAATGGATGTCATTTTTTAAATTAGCTTTTAACTTTTACTATGCAAGTGAGGGATTTAATCTATCAATCACTTTGTAAGTTAGTAAAATAATTTAATATAATAACGAGCAATTTTTCAGACAAAAAAAATTATAAAAATACCCCCCTTGCAGCAGACTTGCGTATTTTGCCAATTTCCAACGGAATTTTTATTTAATTTTCCCCATAAAAGTAATGGGAGTGATCACGTAGGTTTGCCGCCATTAGAGCTTTGTAAGAAAATATAAGTTAAACCCTTGATAATTCATGTACGTACAAGATTATATCAAGATATGATTACAACTAAATCAAGAGAGAAGGTTTTGTTTATTTCTCATTAGAATAACATGGAAAACATACTTTTTAATTTTCTCATAACCATTTAAGCTACTAAGTTAAAAATTGAAAATATTAAATTGTTTATTTTCTTGTGCTCTTCTAAATGTTTTGTTTTAAAATTGTTGGATTTTAAAAATTAAGGTCAAAAATGCTAAAAACCCATTTTTGACCCTTTTGAAACCCCATAGTTTTAGATTGAACTAGCCATGTCCTACATCATTGTAATGATTGTTTTAAGTCTTCTCTTGATCTTTTTACTTTTTTGTTCACAATTTAAAGGTAAAATTGCATAAAAAAGAAGAGATTGTGATTCCAAGGCAAAAAATCCGCAGAAATGCTACATTTTACAAAAAAAAAATTTATAATAAAAAAACCAGAAAAGCCCTCAAATGCCATGATTATTGCAGTTATTATTATTTAGCGTAGCACACTTTCATTCTGAATAAGTTTATTCTGTAAGCACTCATCCGTGTAGGTGGTGCATAATTCATAATTTAGTATTTTTAATAAGTTAAAAAGTTTGTAACGTTGTACCGAGCAGGGCCGCCCTGGGCGCCACGGCCAAGGGGGCGCCGTGGCTGAGGCAAAATGCCCCTTTTATAAAGGTCCAAAAACTTCACAAATATTGTAAAAACTGCATCAATAAATATTTTAGATGAAAATGGATCAATAATAATTTTTTTTATTATTAGTTCAAATTAAAATTTAAAACATTAAGGCTAGCAATCGGAAAAGAGTAGTGACTAATCTATTGTAACTATAAACCTTTTTTTCACAATGCAAGTCAAAGAGTGGAAGTGAATCATATGATAGAGTAGCATTTGGCTGCATGTAGGCCTACTGGTCAGCTGATCTTACGAACTGAAAAAATGGCTGCAGCGCTCCCTCGGGGCCTACGAAAACTAATGGGCCTGCATACTTCCCCCCACTACCTAATTGAGGATTAGAATTATAGAATTGAAGAGGTGGCCATAACAACGTTGTAACTTCCATTTTTGGCGAAATTGAGTTATAGGTGAAACAACGTTGTAAATGTCTTGATACAGGTTTATGATAGGAAAAAGACCTCCAAAACGAATATTTAGTAGGGAATTTTAGCTGTTGAAAGTTGGTCATTCTGCTGATTTTTTGACGACGCTCCGGTCAACAACGTTGTATCTTGAAAACAATGGAAAGATGGCTGACAGCAACATGGTTAGGTCATCACCTAATGACCTTAAAACATCTTAATAGAGCTAAAAAACCCAAGTTAACTTATCTAAATTAAAAGTTTATGTAGTAAAAAGGAAGAGGTATAAAGGAGACGCATACATACTTCTAGAAATTGACGTTTATGCGCATTACTTCCACCACGTGGGGTTGCGCATGTTAACAACGTTGTAACTTCCTAGGCTATGATCATACCACATTATAATCCAGATGTATTGCTAATAATTTTAACATTATGTTACTTTAACTTATTTATAATCAAGTAGGCATATTCACTGATCGAGTTGATGCTTTTTTTGTTTCAAAACTAAACCTTTTACCTACCAATTACTAGGCCTAAGATTATATTGCAAAGATTATCTGTTTATTTATGGTCTTATGTTTTGTAAGGCATAACTATTAGTTATTTTTCATGAAGAGCTTCAATATTGGTAAATTATAATAGTTTTAAATTAATACACAATAACAATCATTTTAAAATATTTTCTAAGTATTAAATATGATATTGGCTATTAAAAATATTGGTTATCGTGTATTAATTTAAAAATATTATATAATAAGTTATAACTATTTCATTTGGGACCTTTATTAACACTTTTTATGGATTAATCTTTTATATGACTTTTAGTTTTGAAGCTTTATAATGGCTTTTAGGGTTTTGTAGCATTTTTTGCTGAAATAGGTTATGGTCTTACACTATTTTATACAACAAACGTGTAATAAGGTGTAGGAAATAAACATATTTTACATTTTACAGAAGAATCTTTAATGGGTACTACCTTACTAATCCTAATGGTATGGTACATTATAGAAATAAAACAACGTTGTAACTTACCAGTAACCACAACAACGTTGTACCTGGTATGATGTTACAACGTTGTTGACACGTTTATTTTTTTAAACCGTGAAAAATAAGCTTTTTCAACACTTGAGTATCAATAACAATTCACAAAACCCTTTTTATAGTGATTTACTGTGTTGAAATACATTTTCCCCTTTCCTGAAAAATTTGCAATTTGGAAGTTACAACGTTGTTATGGCCACCTCTTCAATTACTAGTTCGCTTCGCTCACTCGCCTGTCCAAAGCGTGCTATACATAAAACATCATATTCATAAATACTCTTCATAAAAATTACCCGCAATTTTTACGGGCTGTTTGCTAGTATTATATAATAGCTGTACTCTAAAAGAAATTGTTTGTAATAACTGACAGGATTTAAAAAATTGGTTTATCATAACTGAATTTTCTTCAAGTTATTCCTGTCAATTGCCTAGACCTACAAAATATTTTCATGAGGTTAATATTAATGTACTTTTTAGACTTTCACACAAGTATGAATGATCCCATTTTTTACATACCAACCTGTCTTTTTTTATAAGCTAATAGAATAAAAGACTGCGTGGCGCAGGGCCCGTGAATGCGTGTGGGACCAGCGCCAGGCAGGCACCACGGTTCTTGTTCTTGGGAATTTCTCACAGTAGCGCTACTACTATCAGTGTTTACAATTATTGGTTAAGAATGAAGCTAAACTAATAATTCTCTGCTCATTTACATTAAGTACGTAAATAAAAAGAGCAGCTGTTAAACGTTTGGACTTAATCTGTCATTTTTGTTTTTAACAAGGAATGTACATTTACATTTTCGGATGTTTTAAATATACACAAAAAAAACTTTTTTCGTCGGCCCGGGCCCCTGTGTGTCCGGGCCCCTATGCATTTGCCCCCTCTGCCCCCCCTGTCGCCGGCCCTGGGGAAATTTGCTAAAATCTGCACTTTTTTTATTCTGCATCTGTTATAATTTTTATCTTTTCTAATATTTTATGTTTTATAAATTATATTTTTGACAACCAAATGTGGTAATGAAATTTAAAATTAAAAATATAAAAAGATAATAATAAAAAGATACATATTAACTTCTTTGGTACTAACCAAAGAAGTTAATAAGACACAATGGGATGAGTTACCATTGTTTGTAATTAAACACGTAATAGATATAATTCAGTGGCCACTTTGTAATTTAATAAACCAGTCTCTGGAGCAAGGCATTTTCCCAGATAAATTAAAACTGTCAGAAATTTTACCGCTATTTAAGAAGAAAGATGAAAGTAATTTAGAAAATTACCGTCCGATAGCTATCCTCTCAAGTATATCTAAAATATTTGAAAAAACAGTAGAATGCCAATTGCGAAGATTCTTGGAGGAAAACAATATTTTTAATAACTCCCAATTTGGTTTTAGAACTGGTTTAAATGCACAATTAATTGTCAATGTCTAATTTAGTCAATAGTATTACAGAAGCTCTGGATGGGCCACAGAGGACTACAGGTGTTCTTTGTGACCTGTCCAGAGCATTTGAGTGTGTTCATCACAATATTTTAATTAATAAATTGGAAAAATATGGAATAAAAAATGTTGAGCTAAAATGGTTTTCTTCTTATTTGAGAGGTAGATATCAGAGGACAAAAATTGCTAAATACGGACAAAAAACAAATTCTTTATGGAATAAAGTCGAAGTCGGGGTGCCCCAGGGCTCAATCTTAGGCCCCTGTCTGTTCATAATTTATGTGAATGACCTACCTAGTGCCACAAGTATGGAAATGTTTCAGTTTGCTGATGATACTGTGTTGCTGTGTAAGGAGCCCAATATTGTAACTTTACAGCACACAGTTGATAGGGAGGTGTCATCTCTATGCGACTGGTTCAGGGTAAATGGACTTTCCATGAACATGGACAAGACCCAGTTAATAAATTTTAAGGCAGATTATAAATATAGTCCCCAACAAATAACTCTTTCAACCTCCAGGTTGATGTCTGAGGAGACAGTTAATTTTTTGGGTATTCTTGCTAACCAAAATCTTAACTGGCTTCCTCACATCAACAAACTAAGTAAAAAACCATCTTCAGCTGTATTTTCCCTCCGGATAATGTCTCAAGTGTCGGATTTACAAACTCAACTAACTGTCTATCATTCTTACTTTTCATCTTTAATGTCATATGGTATTCTTTTGTGGGGCAACTCAAGTCATTCTAAAAAAAATCTTCAAAATTCTGAATAAAGCCATTCGAGTAATTGCAAAAATAACCACAACAACTTCATGCAGAAAGTTTTTTAAAGACTTTCAAATTTTAACTCTTTATGGCCAATATATATTGGAAATAGCATTTTGGGTAAAAAACAACTTGACCATGTTCATGGAAAGTCAAACTAAACATGTATATAATACTAGATCTAAAGATACTATTAAGCCAGTAAGTCATCGACTAGTTTTATATGAAACCTCCCCCAGTATATAGGTCCAAAAATTTTCAATAAATTGCCTAAAGAGCTTAAAGATATTGTATCACCCATGAAATTCCGAGAGAATGTTAAAAAATGGCTACTAACAAAGAACTTTTACTGCCTAAATGAATACTTTAACTGTTAATGTGGATTTGGGTCAGTTAGTTATTTATTATTATTTTTCTTTTTTTATGTGGATAAATTACAAGTTTTATATTTTCTAACATACCTTATTTAGTTATAAGAATATTTTGACAACTGTCCTGTCATTGTTAATGATGTTATGACAATCTTATAATAAATAAATAATAAGAAGAATGATTAAGAACAAATAAGTTAACACGTTCGCTGCGGCATATAAAATGTCAAAACTCAACCTAACATGCTGAATTATATTTACATTCTTCCAACGATAGCGAGAAAACGAACGGAATTCCCGATCCGGAAACGGATTAACGAGCAAAACCGGCACAACATGCGGGGACGATATAAACCTTCCCGGCAAAGAGCTGGGCTCACACTGAAGCAATAACTTTGAAGGGAGCACGCCACTGCTTTAGCAGTTGTCAGCACACAGCGCTAGTAGGCGGGCAACTACAATAGCAGCTGTTAGCAGCGAACGTGTTAATGATAATAAAAACGATAACTGCGCAATATTTGTTTACTTTTATTCTTTTATTGGTTTGTATACAAAATCGTGTATTGAGCACATTGACTTTTGCTCATAGTCATCCGTTAGCACAAAATCATCATACTTGACTTATATGTTTGCTTCACACACCAATTGCTATGAATACAAATTCACTTTGAATTGTGACTTTTGGATCTGCTGTTTAATTCTGTTGTTTGAAGAACCGTTCGATGAATCCAAAGCTCTACCATCATTCCAGCCTTGCAGTGTTTTCTCCTTTAATGACATTTCAGCACTGCCACAACTTGGAGCTTGAGTGTTGAGAATTTTTTTTTTTTTTTTTTTGAGGGAGAGGCGGAAAAATGCATACACACAGGTGGCCAGCCTGTAGTGTGGGGCTCCCCTAAAAAACGGGTTTACCCACTAAAAAACCCCCTCTACTCTTTAGGAATCTAATCTGGAATTGTTTATCACATTACGTCAGGCTAGGCCTAAATTTGGCTTACGCCCGTGGGGCTCGCTCCTTATCCAGCCGCTCGATCAAGGGATCTGGGCCACTTCGCGGTCCAGATCGGTTTTCTTTTCCAGGAGGATGCCCCGGACGAACTGTGACAAACAATCCCAGTTGCCCTCATCCTCCAAAATCTTTTGGCAGACCGAGTCCACCGAAAATGCACCAAAGATTTGTGTGGCCTCCAGGCGGGGCCCTTCCCAACGGGGACAGAGGAAGAATGTGTGTTCCGCATCGTCGGGAACACCCGGGCAATAAATGCAGTCCGGTGAACCGGTCTTTCCCATCCGGTTCAGGTACGACCGAAAATAGCCGTGACCTGTCAAAAATTGGGTTAGGTAGTAGTCCACCTCCCCATGCTGCCGTTCCACCCATGGTTGGACCTGCTTGATAAGTCGCGCAGTCCATCGTCCTCGGGTGTCGTGCTCCCAGCTGTGTTGCCACTGCTGGAAGGTTCGGGAGCGCTCTTCTGTTCTTGCCGTGTCCTTGCCGATCTCGCCTTGTCTCTGATAAATCGCTTTCCTCTCCCCTGCCAAGAGCTTGGCAGGGATGACTCCGGCAACCACCAGGACGGCAGGCTCGGACACTGTCCGGTAGGCGGAACACACCCGGAGCGCAGCTTGACGCTGAACCCGGGCGAGTCGCAACCTGTAGCACTCCTTATCTAGAGCGCCTGCCCACACCTCTGCCCCGTAAAGGAGCACGGACTGGACCGCGGACATCAACAGACGTCTTCTGCTGGATCGGGGACCCCCGACATTGGCCATCAGCCTACTAAGGTAAGTGACTACCTTAGCGGCCTTGTCCGCCGTACGGAAGATCTGATCCCTCCAGCTTAACTTGGTGTCCACCATAACCCCGAGGTATTTAGCGGCACGAGTTGATGTGACCACCTCCCTTCCCACTCGGAGTGGAACAACGGTGTCGATCCTCTTCTTCGTGAGGATCACGATCTCCGTCTTACTGAGAGCAAGCGAAAGACCGGGATCGAGGATCGTGGATCGAGGAAAAAGCGGGAGCGAGGATCGTGATCGGACATCCAGTTGTTGACCACCCGCATAACTCGGTTCAACTTCAGTTGGGCCAGCTCAACGTTGCGTGCAGCAATGAGAGCTGCGACGTCATCGGCGTACCCAACCAAAGTGGTTTCCTCAGGCATCTCGGACCTCAGGAGGCTGTCATAGGCAACGTTCAACGTTCATCCTCCCTCGTGTCATAAATCAGGCTTCGAGAGCATAGATAATCCTCGATGAGCCGCAACAGATATGCAGGAATACGAAAGGTGTTGCGAAGCGCATCCAACATATCGACCCACCTCATAGTCATAGTCATAGTCAAACATCTTTATTAATATATCATGTACATTGGTGGTACAGTGAATAGTGTCAACAAATAAGTACAATAAATATGTATTTAACAAAAATTGTAATCTAAATAAAAGAAATTTCTCCTGTATATACAGAAAATGTTAGGGTTTATATCTATTTCTGGGAGGTGGAAAACTCATCAAAAGAATATACTGATAAATTTATTATGTACTCTTTAAGCATTTTCTTGAATTTTGATTCATCTTTTTCTTTTTTTATAAAATCAGGGACATATTTTAGAAAAAGGTTACCAGCATATGAGGGTTTTTTCAAAAAATTTTAATTTGTGAGGATGAACAATCTCCCTTCTTCTCCTAAGATTATAAGAGTGTAATGGACTAACGTTTTCCTCTGATTCCTTCTTTTTGGCAATAAGAATTTTTTCATATATATATTGCCCGTAAACAGTAAAAATTTGCAAGTTTTTAAAATGTTCTTTTGTTGAATCATCTCGTTTAAGCTTAAGCATGATTCTGATAGCCTCTTTTTTGCTACCGCAGAATGCTATCCATATTTAATCTTTTTGTTGACCCGAATAATGCTATACCGAACATAATATGAGAGTGTACATGGGCAAAATATATACTTTTTAAAGTTTCTAAATTACAATAAAAGGACATTTTTGATAATGTGAATATTCCAGAGTCCTTTTGGATGAGTTGGGTTTTGTTATGGATCTGTTTCAGATGGCCAGGTAGTCTAGGTTGCAAAAAAGTGAACCGGAATAATGAGGAGTATCACTGTACTGTTGTAGTCTGAAGGCGGGGAAGGTCTATATTATATTGGTTCTATGACGAGTATTATGGGAGTGCTAGTTCTTTCTGAGGATATTCTGTCTGGCCATCAAAATTTTCAACACGTTATCTCCAAGTGTGTGTGCGCTTGAAGTGAGGAACTTTGATCGGTTGATGCGCCAGTGTAAATATGCTGAGTAGGCCCTTGTATTCCGTGAGTGAGGTGTTGGATGAGCCCCTTTGCCTGCCTGAACTTTGACAATTTTACCTTGCATAAATGTTTTTTTTTTTTTTTTTTTGTGAGTGAATTTTGTATAAATTGTTATGTGAATTAATGAAGCAATCAATCCAACTCAAGTTGGTCACAGATTAAAACATCAAGTATTCAAGTAATATAGGATTCGAATTAATGACTATAGGATTATGGTTTCCAGAATATAGAGAGAAACTATAATGGTCAAAATTTTGGAGTTAATGAACAGCGGCTTGCAGTGCTCTTGCGGGTGTTGTTGGAGTATCATCATTATCCTCACTCTGGAACCATTGACTAAGGATACTTTGTATCCTTAGTCAATGCTGGAACACTTACTTACTTCACTTCACTTATAGTCTCCGTCCGTGGGCTTCCTTCGGAGCGTTGAACAGGTCAAGGTGCCAACTCTGTCGTTAGCCACCATAGGATGGGTTGGGTTGGGTGAGGTATGGACAAGAGGGGTTACAAATTTTAGAAAGCTCAAAGAAGCTATCTAAAATTTGCTATCTCAACACAGCAGTTGAGTGCTCCTGTCCTTAAAAAAAAGTACGATAGTTGATTCTGGCCAAGTGGCCAATGGTCCAATCTGGAAACACTGGGCTGGGCTGCATAAAAGTTATCCGAAGCCAAGCCATTTAGGCTTTTAAAGAATTTTTTAAAAAGACAGCGAGTCGTCGAGCGAGTACCGGGTACTCCCATTGGATTGGCTTTGGGCAAGATGACTGTAGTGCCAGGTGAGCTACATCCCATATGAGCAATGGTGTCAGTAAATATAACGTAACTTGACTTCCGTTTTAGTTTTGACTCTTATCCGTAACAAAAAATTGCTATTCAGTTGACATTAGAAAGAAGTTATGCTTTTTCCAATACAGACCTTGGGGTTTGGGTACTCATTGATATTTTTTGAGCGGAACAGAACAGTCAGGAACATGAACAGGAACGGAATATAAAGAAACACAGAGAGGAACGAGGAAATTAGTTTGTGCAAATGCAAATTTCATGTTGATTGTAACCAACCGATGACCAAATTGAAATTACTAAAATAGTGTTTTGTATTGTCTAGAAAGTGTTGTATTTACGTATTTTGTTGTTTCTTCTCCCTTCACTCTTTTAAAATTTATTTGTTTTGGATTACGAATCATTTTAATGTAGTAAGCTAATCAATCGGTAATCTGATAACTTATTGTTTTTGGTTAACTTTTATTCACAGTCGAAGACTGTACGATTGTACTTAGCCTTCTAAAAAACTTCTATTTTGGTAAATTTCTCAGTTGGGCACTTCATAGAGCTATTCAATGTATTATTTTTCATCGTGTGTTTTCATACTACGAATTTCACTAGGCCTAAGTTCTAAGTAGTCTTAACAGTTTTTCATGTGATTTTGCCAAAATAAGAGACACTCCAGTTACCTCTAGTATTCATCAGCCTGAGGTACAGTGAAACCTAATTTTGTTTCATTAGGCGTACCTATCCATATTAGAAATAGGCAAATTAGTGTTCGTTCTTATTCAACCTGCAAGTGGAAATTGTAGGCCTAGGCCTATTTATAGTAATGGCAAGACTAGCCAATGCTACTTATGTTGCACATGCAATTTTGTGTTGCATTAGTACAGTAAGTTAATCAGGATTGAGGAATTCTGATGTTTGTAATAGAATGGCTGTTTAATTACCAGATAAAACAATGTATCAATGAATTTTATTCAGCCGTTAAACCTAAACAGTAATTGACTAAGTCAAAATTTTACAAGACAATAAATTCAGGCAGTCCTCTTGACTCACAAAAGCAAGCACTACAACTAAAATGCATCAAACCGTGCAATGTAGGCCCTAAGTACCCACTATGTGATAATTGAAAAAATGTTGGTTCATTTTACGCCTTAACACCTTAGCTGAAATGGCGACCTAACTCAATAGGTAGTTTAAAGCCAAGTATGAATGAGGGATAAGTGTAGGAGGATTGCGGCGCAGTCTTGTTGTCTTGTTACTGACTATAAGGCCGACATTCTCCTTAAGACATTACTGTTAATTCATAGCCCAACAGCCAACGGTATCTCGACCTACAGTTTAACCCTAGGAGCGGCCAGGCCAAATCGGTGCGTGTGCGCTAAGCGGCCAGTCAATTTCGGCCATTTTGCAGACGTTTTAAAAAAATTAACAGTGTCCAAACTACTAATGATAACCTAGTCATATGCATATTCATTTTGTTCGGAAAAAGACGTAGATTATTTCTAAAATAAATTAAATGAAATTCCTGTTGGTACGTTTTTCACAAAATGTGAAAAAACAAATTTTTTTTAAAAATTTTGAAATATTTTTCAAAAGTAGAGTGCTAGAACTTTTACACTAATTTTTATACAGAAAATCGAAGATGTACAAAATAAAGGCAATTTATTTCCCTACGTGTAAATGTGTTTAGTTTGTTAGAAATATTTTTTTACAACTGTTACAGGGGAAATTACGACAAATGGAAAAAATTTACTAACGTGCCATGTACATTTGAAAGATAAAAATAAAGTAAATAATACATACATATTACAGTAAATGTGCAATATTACTAAACTGTACAATATATTTATTGGAAATAATGCGTTTTTGTACTATAAAAAATGTTTATCTTTGCTTTATATATGTTTAAAATTTTTATTTTTATCTTCAAAAAACTTAATTTAGTTACTCAAAGCTTCATATAATTTTTATACAACATGATAATATGATCAATTGTACATATTTTTGTAGTACAGATCATTCTGAACAAGAAAATATACATAAGTATAAGGAAATAATAAAACAAAACTTTCTTAAGACATTTAAGTGAATGGATGTACGGGTCGAATTAAGAACAAAAATCTACCCCTCAGGCCGTATTCCAGCAAAATCTGCAGAGGTTACTTTAAACCCTCTCTGTGACTTAACCTTTCAAGATAAACCTATCATATGCATACTCATTTTGTTCACGAAAGAACATAGCATTTAAATAAAATAAAATCAAACTAATCGCTGCTAGTATATCATTGCAAAATGCAAACAATCAATTTTATAAATCATTTTGAAATATTTATTAATTAGACTACTATAACTTACAATATTTAATTTAAACTCAATCTAATGCATGATAAACTGTATTTAATTTATTTCTCTACATATAAATGTGTTTGGTTTATTGGAAGTAAATTTTTTTTATCCTCAGTTATTGATAAAAATAGGTAAAATGGGCAAAATTGACAAACTTCGGATGCCTGTTTGACACAAAGAAATTAAATCAAAGCATAGGTAAATATAAAAAGGACTTGTTATTTACTAAACGTTATAATATATTCTTTGGTATTAATACACTTATGAACAAAAAATAACTGTTTTTCTTTTTACTTATCATGTGTAGGAAAACATAATTTGTTCTTGATAAAAACCCTAATTTAGTTATTAAAAGCAGATATAATTATCTTACAATTTTATAATAAGATAACTGGTACATTTATTTGAAGTGCATATCTTCCCGAACAAGAATATATATATATATATATATATATATATATATATATATATATATATATATATATATATATATATATATATATATATATATATATATATATATATATATATATATATATATATATATATATATATATATATATATATATATACAAGTAAAATATAAAAAAAAATGTTTGGGATGAGACATGTGAGGTTTCACACCGGCAATAGATAGAATGGCCTAGGAATACAACTATTTCCGTCTTCTTCCACAGACCACCGGACGCATCATAGAGGAAGGAATCACTTCTAATATGTATAACTTTTTCTTAGCAACAAAATTATATGATTTATAACACGCTAAACTCATTATTAATTGTTTTAATAGGTGATTTGTAATTTGCCGTATTTCCGGCAAATTGGCCAAACTATGCACCGCACATTTTAGCTGATTTTAAAAATTATTTTTCCTATTTTCCGAAGTCATATGACAAATGTTTATCACTGGAAACGAAAGAATACCTCGTCCTCTTTTCAATCATACCAACGGCTTTCTGATAGTCAAAAAAATACAAAAAGTAAAATTTTTTTAAAAACATATGTTTTTAGACATTTTGTCGTTTTTGAGCCGGAAATGGTTCGCGCGCTAAATTTCGTTCAAATTATAATACGAATTGCGTCGATATCTTAATGCTACAAGGTTTGATTATATACGAAAATGAAAGTTTGGAATATCCTCTTTAAAATGGTATCAATATTATTAAATTTATTGATCGTGTTCCATGTGTAATGAGTAGTCGAACAAAAATTGACCTATATTGCCGGAATCCGGCAATTGACGATTTTCGCAAAAATGAAATTGCCGGATATCCGGCAATGGCCGCTTCTAGGGTTAACGTGGGATCCGAACCACAATTTTCAACTCATATATACAAATTGTCAAAACTTCGTTATCCGTCTCCACCGTTATTATCGATGTGGAAATTTTGATATTGCGATCCCTATTGCTATTATATCGATGATACAATTACACAATACGATTACGATCTTATCACCTGATTTAGTTTCTCGTTCTAATAGCCTATAGGTAATGAAATAAACCTTTTTGACAATAAAAAAAAATAGGCCTACCGTATATATTCAAACAAGTAATTGAAAAAAGTAACTTAAAAATTGTAGCTAATGTAACCTGTAACAAAGAACAACACAAAATAAACTAACTAAGTTTGTTGTGTAGCTGTATCAAAATTGTGAGAAGAAACTGACTTCGTTAGATCTAATTGGCGTCACACAAGTGCTGCCAAATACAAATCAGAAAGGTTTTTTTTTGCTATTGTATGGAGGGAATATGCGTTTTAAAGGTTTCCAAACACCATTGATTTTGTTGTTATAAACATCGCTGTCAATAAGTTGACGGAAGTTTACGGTTACACTGTTAGGTTAGATTATTATTATGGTACATTTCTTATCTCAGTATGGTTGTTGATTCGATTGTTTTCATCGCAAAATTTCAATCGCAATATCGAAAGTTTCACATCGATAATAACGGTGGAGTCGGATAACGAAGTTTCGCCTTAAAATCAAATGAATAAATAAGCCTAGCCCTTTTTTTTTTTTTTTTTTTTTTTTTTTTTTCTCTCCGCAGTCCTGATTAGTAATAGCCTAGCCGACTTGTGTTTTTAGTTGTACAAGTGCATTAAAAGTTGAACATTGAATCAGTAGGCTAGTGAATTTTGTCTAAATAAACTACAATGTGACCACAAAAACAAATTAACACTTTGATAAGGCCTATACATACACTGATGTATAGTGTATGTATAGGCCTTCATGTTCGCCGCATCAGGGCGTCACAATCGTTATCACAACATAAAGATAGGCCTAACCTTTAATTAAAAAATGTTTCACCCTGTTGCTTAAGAAGAGTGGTAGACTGATTAACCTATTATCTGTCACTTGTACTTTATGATCACTACGGGAGATTGCGCCACCATGAATCCGTTTCAAACATGCCTAACTTTATGCTATGAGAAGTCTGTGATTCACACTAATGTACAGTAGGCTAAATATACACTAGGGCCTACCCCTAAGTTTAGAGTATATTTTAATATGGTGTGAATCATCATATTATAGTCAATGCTGACACAACAAAGTCTACGGTGGCTTACTCTCTCTAGGCTAGGCCTAGGTATATTCTATCTTAAATTTCCGCAGGCCTAAGTTGTGCTTATAGTCAAGTGTTTTAAAACTCTATACAGGGTTTCCCGAACTCTCTATAGGCCTATTAAGGTATTATTCCTGACCTCAAGACAAGTCAAAATATTATATTTAAAATTTCCAAAACTCCATAGTCCCGCGACTATGCACATCCGCGATTTTGTATTTTTTAAAGAATAATTTTTCTTTTGAGAACGGTTTGTTGTAATAAGTCAAAACTTAATATACAACTTTTTGAGACAAAGGATTAAAATAATCATGCCAGATAATCCGGCCATTTTCAAATCCGGCTGGTGGTCCAGTCCCGAGGTGACCGGAATTGAGTGCTTCTACTCTACTTTCAAATTGAAAAATTGGGTTGGTTCATTGACAAGATTGGGATGTGATATTAATCTCCATTTCATTCAACCTGCATGCTCAGATTGATGGTAGGCTAGGTTATCTATATCTATAAAAATGAATGTTTGCATTTCTGGGTCTTTGTGTGTCTTGAATGGGCGTGAATACTACTGGACCAATTGACCTGAAATTTTGTATAACCATACTCTATGTACTTAGGAGAAAGAAAGGATTATTCCCCTTTTTCATTTGCTTCAGGTCTCTGCCCCAGCGGCCTTGCAAGTTCCAATGTTATTCTAATGGACAAGATATTTTTATATAACTGTAGGCCTACATAAACAGATGTATTATGGTAATAACGAGGGGGCCCGTGCGCAAATTGCGCATTTTTCGATTCTGTATGAGTGAAACTCACCTACAGTAAGTGAATGTTGATTATGAAGTGACAGAGATCTATTTTCGTTTAATATCTGGCTTTAAAATTAATCTGAAGGTTATCAGCTGTTAAATTACAATTCACATTAAAGAACTTGCAATAAAAGTTGGTCAACATTTTAAAGCGCCCTCTAGAAATAAATCAAAGGCGAGGGGGGCGAAGCCCGAAACAATATGGCATTTTTAATAACGATTCGTCACTGCGGTATATCCTAAGCTTTAAAATGACACCTCAATCTTAAAAATCGGTTCAGTAGGTCGAGAGAAAAAGGGACGTAACAGACGAAACCCTTATAGAAATAAGAAGATAGATTTGAAATTTAAACAGCTGTTCTCATTTAAAGTACCTATTGAGAAAAGATTGGTAATAAAATACTAAAGGATATTATAGACTTGTGGCGATTGAGGGTAGCGAACGAGCTAAATGCGACGTAGAGTGAGCGTAGTGAACAAGCTAAACCTGAAGTGCAAAAAATTCCTCAGGTTGGCATTGCAAAGCATGCCAGGTAACAATTTAGTATAAAAATGAGGTAGTAACTTTAACCCCAAATTTCTTAGTCTACTGTAGTCCTACATATTGTTGGAAGGTCAAAATTCTTTCACCATTTTCCAAAATGGCCGTCATCTTTAAAATTTCTTACGAAAATCCTACTGTATATTTAATGGTGTTTTTGAAATTTCTAGGCAATTTTAAGACTTCTTTATTCTTGGAACATTTTTTATTTTTCTGAATGGTTTTGGAGACATGGGCAGATAAAGTTTGTTACATGTCATTCTTATGGAAGTAAAAATGAACTTTAATTGCCTCTAGCTCCCTAACTGTTAGATTTAGAAAAAAATATCAAGGAATAAAAAATTCTTAAAAATACATTGAAATTTCAAAAACACCATAAAATGTGGCCGTTTCATAAGAAGTTTTGTAGTTGGCAATTGTGATAATAGTGTTCCCCATTAAAGTTTTTTCTAAACCTTACCGTACTGTTTCAAATATCACAATAGTGGCACCACTTAAAATGATCACCCTGTATAAAAAATATTTTAAAAATCTCAAAATTATATTTTTTGTATATTTTATCAACTAATGTGATATGAAAACACAAAAGTCTGCTTAACAAAATTAAAATATACAACAAATAAATCATTAAGTAAAGAGCTGTACTTTCGACCTCCATTTAAATGCTAATGGATAGGAATAGGCCATTCCAGAAAATTAGAGTGGAAAGGGTTAAGGCTGATGCCATGGCATAACCCAGTGCACTTTATACTGCTCTGAAAGCCTTTCCGAGTTGTCAAAAATTCCGGGTTATCAAAGACCGGGTTTGCGGGTCTCTGCTGTATGGCGATGCAGTCTTAACTATTTCTTCACCATTCACCAATCAGGCTTGGGGAAAAAATTGAACTAAGCTTTTGTTTTACAGTAAACTTCCTCTAATCTGGCACGATTAATAAAAAGTATATTGATAAGAATAACAGTAATGATGTGTATGCAAGTTTGTTTGTTATTGGAAGTTGATATCAAACAACACTGTGCCATACAAAGTATATTTGCATGCATGGAGGGGAGACGAGTTGCCTACGGCTGAGATCGGGTTACAAATTAAAATTTTCATTTTAGTTTCATAATCGTGTATTTTTCATAACATTACCTATGTTAAGTAATGTTTTAATTTGTAGTTAAGCTTTTTGAAGAATGAAATACATGTTTTATTGCCATTTTTCTTTGATTCACATATTTTTCTGATTCATCTTGGTAATCCGGAGTAATTCATAATCCAGCATGTGTCGAGTTACTAGCAAATTAGAGGAAGTTTACTATACTCCAAAAATCCAACAGGGATCCTGTGTCCAAGAGCCCTGAGATTAACGGGTTTGTCCCCCAACTGTTTTTAAATTTAATGTTCAATTCATTAAGTCTTATTTCTTTCTAAATGTGATTATCCTTATTTAGGGCCTAGGCCTACATGATTCCTTTAAGCAATATTTATTAGACTTATGATAGCATTGGCTAAAAGTTAACTTCCTTGTTTGCTAATGAAGAGGTAAAAGAACCTTTTTTTCTAAAAAATGTGATACACAAAACCTGCTAAATAGTCAATGGTTAAGTATGTATTATGAAATTATTTCAAATGATTTGGAACCCCAAAAGTTGTTCAATGTTACCATTAATAACATGATATGGTCTAGGGGAGGTACATTTAAATTGCAAAATATTCTGTTCCGAAAAGTAGTTTATTCTTTTACATTTTCTATTAGCATAGGCTACATTTTTTTAGTAGTGTATCATTAACACTAATGATATTCAAGCAAGCTACTAATTGAAAATCTAGTTTTTCAGTGGGTTTTGGAAGTGTTTGCTGTTTTAAAGACTAGGTGGAAAGTTGTCTTCAAGATGTGTTGTTGTGACCACCTAGTCTTGAGCCTGCGGATGGGGCAGCAAGATGAATGTGTTCCAAAGCTGCAGCGACATCAGCGATGCGACACCTCTCTCCTCCTCACAGAGTCTTTACCTCAAGCCTGTGGCGCGAGTCAACATATCAGTGCAGCTCCCTGTCCTGAAAACCCCGGGTAAAAGTATTTCCAATTGGGAAGTTATGGAAAAATTGCGCCATTATGCAGCACCTGAGGAATTTATCAATCTCAAAGTGGCAAAAAGTACCCTAGAAATAGTAAGGTTTGAAGGAGAGATTGAGAACCGCTCAAAACTCCCAGCAGTATTAGCTCGACTCGATGGACGATCGCTCAAACTATCCGGATTTCACGAAAGTCTTAAAGTAAGAGCGGCTGAAGCCAAACCTGACTTCCCCAATCGACATTCTTGGGACTCATATTTCCGTGATGCAAAAAACATGAATGAAATGAAGCCAGGTGAAAGACCGGATACTATACATATTACCAACCTTCCTTGTAAGTGGTTCTCCGCCAAGTCTGATGCTTCTAAGCCCAGTGAATATATTTTACGAAAAGTGTTTGAAGTGTTTGGTGAAGTCAGGTGTGTGGATATTCCTATGTTAGATCCTTTCAGGAGCCAAATGAAAACATATATATCAGGAATTAAAATGTTTTCCAATAACCAAAACTTAATATTTGAAGCCTACATTCAGTTCAAGGAATACATTTGCTTTGTCAAGGCTATGGATGCACTTCGTGGAATGAAACTATTGCACAAGGATGATGATGGAAAAGCATTTACAGCAAGTATTAAGGTAAGTTTACCTGATAATTAACCTTATTCTAGAATTAAGAGGAAACCAGTATACTGTACCCTTTCAGAATAATTTGTTATTTTATTACTTAGAACAAGTTTAGGAGCTGTTGTAAAGCTGTTTGAAGAATGAGATACATGTTTTATTATTGTTTTTGTTTGATTCACATATTTTTCTGATTCATCTTGGTTATCCGGAGTAATTCATAATCCAGCGTGTGTCGAGTGCCAGCTCCATGATCACAATAGAATATAATATAATAACCTAAAACAACATTTAAATTATTTTTCATCTAAATAAATTTGCAGATGATTGAAGCCGAGCATTTGTTTAAAAATCTTTGCAATAGTAATATCAGTCACGGATTAAAATTGCAAATACAAAAAGACTAGTTTCCCTTCAAGACGAGCTCTTTCGTTCCGCTCACTCCTTTACTTTTACTATATTTATCCAGGACTAAACATTCATAATAACCTGTTAAAAAGTTTGATTTAGGTAAAAACTGATTCAGTAACTAGCTACAATTGAAAACAATGTGTAAATACTGGTGCAGTTGAGACAACTGTTTTCAGCAACTCTTTTTTTTTGTGGTGTATCATAATCTACTCCAGTGACATTTTTTAACGTTTTGACGGGGAACGGTCCAAACCCCGGTCTTGTTGCTATATAACATCTACCAGTTGTTAGACAGCATCATTAATTAATAGCCCAATGACAAATTGCAACTGGGTCCGGAATCAAACCTTTAAAAAGCTTCTAACTTTTCTCAGGATCGAACCGGCAACCTTTTGATTCAAAGGCGAGCACTGTAACCACTCAGCGACCCAGCCAGTTATTTGATCTTTATTCCAAAAGATCAAAGTTAAAATTTTTAGGATTTCAATTCAAGATTGAAACTAAAAAGGATTTTGAAAACTTTAGTAAGAGGCCTATATAAATGTTAAGTGAAGAGAATTCCTTATGTAAATACTGTAAATAATAATTAAATATATTAGCCAACCTTAAAATTATAAGAAATTATTGAATCTGCAGTTATATAAAGATACTTAAAGGCATGAAAAATAAATGTGATCCTGTTGAGGGATAGTCTTGTGATTTTTTTTGTTTTCAAAAGGTGGACTTTGACAAGACGAAACATCTAAGTGATAGTAGCATTCGGCGACGGAGGGTGGAGCGTGAGCGACTGATGGCCAAGGAGCGGGAACGTGAAGATGAAGAGCGGCACAAGAGAGAAGAAGAAGAGAAAAAATTGGCTGCTGAGAGGTAATTTTTAAAATATTTTAAGATAGTTAGATAGTTTTAGGTATTTTAAGGTAATTAGGGGTTTAACCACCCCCCCCCCTTTGAGTACTACAGTCAGATGGTTTATTTAAACTGTCTAATTGTCTTGTAACTAATAAGTATTTCAAGTCTAAAAGAATTAGCTTAGCGGCTTTTAGCAAATTTCCCTATAGGGAGGGAATATGCCATTTCGGTGGTACTCATAGGTCTGGGACCATGATGCTTTTTTGTTTGATGTCCCCCATGTAGAGAAATTTGCCAAAGGATTACAAAAGACATATTGTACAAAATAGGTGTAATTCTTTAATATCTAGCCTATGTGTCCGTAAACATGATAACTTTTGAAGAAAAAACCCTGTAATTTTGATAAAATTTTGTATGCAGGTGTAAAACCAGTCTATTTTTTTATGATTCGCCGACTAACATGATCAGAATATGTAACAGTTTTTTATAAAATTTTAAAAGAATAACATTTTTTTTCTCATTTTCAACCTCAATTTTGAAATTTAAACAGTTTTAACTGAAACCATTAAAAATAATTCTAAAAGACAAACAATTTAGTATCTAGAATGTTTAAATTAGCTTAACTGACTATGGAGAAAATTCACAAAAATATGTTTTGTACTTGTATTCATATATACATGAACTTCATATGTATTTTTTTACTGACATAATTTGATAAAATGCAGTATGGCTAGCCTCAGAATTTTTACTAAAAAGTTAAAAGAATTCCTCACACTAAAAGCGTTGTACAGTTTTGAAGAGTTTTTTACGAAATGAATTAAACTGAGTGTAAAATAAGTACGAAGAATAATATCTTACTTTTATTAATGTTTTATTGCTTTTATTTACTTTTATTAATTCATTTTATGTTTATATGTAAATATTAATACCAGTAATTGTACTGTAATGACTTCATTTGTAATGACTGTAAAACTGTTTTGTTTTGACGCCATTCATGTATATTGTAATATATATAATTGAATAAAGATTTATTGAATTGAATTGAATTGAATATGTACATTCACTAGATAAGGGTTAACTTATATTTGCTTGTAACAATCTCATGGCGAAAAACCTTCACACTGACCCCCACTATTTTTATGGGGAAAATTAAAAAGTGGCAAATATTGATACGTTTTGATATTTACCTTCCATAACTAGGAATTAACCAAACCTACATTTTCTAACAACACCCCATAGCAACAAACCTATACTCAATTCCTATAGTGTTTATGGGAAAATGCAAAATCTAAAATTCCACTTGAAAAATTGGCGAGTACGCAGGTCTGGATGGGATTACTTTTTCATAACACATAATCCATAGTACATAATCCTTTTTATTTCACATTTTATGTTAGTTTCTTGGCTTAGATATTATGTCTGATAATGCATTGCTCATATATGTTTTGAACACAGAAAAGAAAGAGACCGGTAGGAGTGGATAGGTTGATGAGTATATTTTTATAATGATAATCAATAATGGACTGCATATTCTGCAATGCTGGTGCAATAAACTAAAAAAATACATACATATTTAAGGTATTAAAGAGTTTATATGTACAAGTCCTGAATATCATATTATTTCACTGTTTGAACAGGTTTCTTACTCAGAATTGCAGTCAGTTCACACAAGAAGTCGGGTCCGGTTTGAGAAGAAACTATTGAATTCGCTTTGAAATAATTTGACAGAAAACCTGTACAGTAAAATTATGTAGGGTATGTTATAGCAACACAATTGTAATAGAATACATTACCAAACTATTTTTAATTCATCAATAGTGCTATACCAACTGTCTTGTCATTTAGCCCTACCAACTATTGTGTGATTGATTGTCCAGGAAACGAGCGGAGGAGGAGAGGGCAGCCAAGCTGGAACGGCAGAGGCAGCGAGAGGAGCGACGCAAGGCCAAGATGTTGGAGAGGCTCCAACACCGAGAGGCCGACGAGATGAACAAGAAGATCGCGACTGAGGAGCGACTCCTGCTCATAGCTCAGCGCAGACTCGAGTCCTTCCGTCTGCTTGGAGAGCTATTCAACAGGCTCAAGGTAATTTTGATGAAGGGCAGTTAAATTATGGGTTTTAAACCTGTTAATTATGTCGACCCAGCTGTGTTTGTTAATGAATTGATGGAAACTAGTGATCGGACACCAGTCAACAAAAATTGCACTTCGTATGCACCCATTTATATAGAAATATTTTATAATTAAAACAGCTGTGAAAATGTAATGATTCAATAAAGTGATATTGTTCCATAAGTTTAACATTGAAACTTAAAAAGCCTCTAAGGCCCTGGGGGGAGTTAGTTGTGGAGTATAACGGGTTTCTGCTCATCTACAAGACACTACCTTTCTCCCAGTACGTGTGGATTTATCCTACATTGCACACACTCTGATAAAAAGGAGGAAAAGTTTCATGATTGCCGATTAATATATAGATTAAAAAACTCAAGGAAAACTTAACTGATTCTTCCTTTTTTTTTCTAAAAATCTACTTTACTCTAAAATGTTCCAGGTTGCCAAGGAAAGTGAACGAGACAAAAAGAAAGAAAAATATAGAAAACAAGATGGGCTTAGAAAACATACATCGGTAAGTAAGAACTTCATTAAAAAAAAAAAAAAAAACATGCATTTTTTCGATGTACCGGTAACCTAAACAAAATGTTTTTAGTAGCCTATATAGTTGAATAGGCGGATTACTCAATTTCTGGAGTATAGACATATATATTTCTTGTATGTTTACTTTATAATTCTACATTGTACATTGTATAATTCTAAATTATTTTATATAGTAATCTTAATAATTTGGTTTATTTATATTGCCCTAATTGATATTTCAGTAAAGTTTTATATAGCCTAATACTGTTTGTTTAGGAAAAATCATCAGGTGACCTTCAAGAAAAGGAAAAAGAGCTTAGAGAAAAACTAGTCAACAAGTTTAAACATAGTGACCAACATGGTGAGAAAACTAATTGCTCCTGATAAGCAGTAGTTTAGATATGTTTAACATGTTTGATCCCAATGGTCCCCCAGATGTACTCAAGTAATGTGTATAGAAAAAGTGGATGTACTGCTTCTTAGTGTTTATTAAGTAACTAGTTTTTAACTGTGGCTTTGCTTGCATTCATGACAATAATTAACACTGTCAATGAGCGAGCTGGTCTGTTTCCCTCCCTTATCTCCAGAATGAGATACCATTTGCCTTATGAAACCTGTCCTAGAAGAATAACATGGTATTTTGCAAAGCCAGTACCGATAGGTGTTTTCAAAGTGAGGGGAGGATTTGAAAAGCCTCATGTAATTTCAAAACAATGATATGCCGATAAAAGTCTTAATTTTTATGAAATATCAGCTTAATATGTCCAGTGTTTCTTATGTGATTGAGTAGCCAACAAACGAATAAATAAATTCACTTACCCTAAAATATAAATTTGTTGATTGTAAAATACCAAAAGACCTTTTCTTGAATCATTTTGCCCTGGACACATTGCATTCATTTCGTCGTAATTTTCTCCGAAACGTTCATCGAGACTCAAAGCTGGTTTACAGGACAACTCATTAACAACTTGTTTGGCGGCAGTGTCCCCCAGGTGGTCACTTTCAGAAAAACAGTAGTACCTACCATTTCACAACAAAATTGTAAAATTACATTATGTACATAACTGGCTGGGTAGTTGAGTGGTCATAGTGCTCGCCTTTGAATCCAAAGGTTGCCGGTTCGATCCTGAGAAAAGTTAGTAGCTTTTTTAAAGGTTCGATTCCGGACCCAGTTGCCATTTGTCATTGGGCTATTAATTAATGATGCTTTCTAACAACTGGTCGATGTTAGATAGTAACAAGACTGGGGTTTGGACCGTTCCCCGTCAAAACGTTAAAAAATGCCACTGGCGTAGAAACACCCAAAATAAAAATAAAATAAAAAAATAAAATAAGTCATGATATACATAATTTTTTCTAATTTTATTGAGATACATTTTTTTGTATGGTATTTCAAAGTTTATTGACGTAAAAAGTTACCTTCGCTGTACAGAAAAATTAAGTAAAATTTGTAGAAAGCTTCCATTTTGACGTCTGACCTTCAAGTTACCATTCATATTACTTTAGAGTAAGGATGTGTCGGTACCAAAATTTCAAAGTCGATTCCGCTACCGGTTCCAAGTATTCATTTTTTAATGAGGTTAATATAACAGGAAATATGAAAACGACTTTAGGTACTGACACAAAGTAGGTTTAGAGGAACTATATATAATGCCCGATTTTACATGGTTACAGTAAAGGTACTGATACGGGTGGTTAATTTCAATGTGCAAAGGTAGCTTCTGTTTGCTTGGCTTTGAGCGCAAAGTTGTCTTCCGCTTGCATCCTATAATTCTACAGAAAAAATTGTTTGTCTGTTTTTTTTTTTTTTTATCAAAATTGTTTTTTAGTTTGTGTTTAGTTTTTTATTAGCATTTATATAATCTTATATTATTATTTTTTAATTAATATTATAATATTCCTTCTTAACGGACGATATGTATATTTTTTTAGTATTTAATTTTACCTGTATGCAGTAGACTTTGTTATCGCCTCAACAACACTGACAGTCCAAAATTGTTTTCTTAATTAGAGATTGTTTAAGCGATATTTTTTCTGTTTTATCATTTCGGTATTATTTCAGGCAGTTTTTGGATTGACAATGAAATTCATTATCGGGGATAGTCCTGCCACCAATTATCACCAGAAATCGATAGTCTGCTGTCTTACAATTCCTAATGCAACAAAAATGAAATATTAAAAATTAATTTTTGACATAACACCTTTAAAGCATGTATTTTTTCTCACTCAGGTCACCACTGCGTACAAGTGGATTAGAAATCCTTCTGCTTGTCGTAGTATATGACCGACAGAAACTCACCAGCTCGGGGAAGAATCAACTGAAAGTCTCGTTGATACTTTTGGTTGCTGGTGTACATTGAAATATTAGTATTTTTGTTGAATGTTTCAGTTATTCTGATTGTTATTTACGAATGCTTTGCGTTATCCTGAAACTCACAATTAACATGCTTAACTAAATAATTCCTGACAACTTAGGTCTGCCCTGCGGTTAAGACTTTAGAGTAAAAATTGCCAATTACGAGTCAATTGATTCTGAAGGGAATTTATGACTCTAGGGTTTCAGTTAAATTTTTTTAGTGCTTAGAAGCCAAAAAACTGTCAGTAATGCACCGTTTGAGTACAATTTCTTTTTGGTCAAAGCAATATTGTTGTGAAAGATAAAGTAATACACTTTTCCATCCTTTGAGGTATCACAGTAGACTCTCCATAGACTGACATTCTTTGGTCGGACATCCCGTGTAACCTGACAATACCTTGGCTACAAGATCTCTCGTTAGTATAATTTTTTCAATCCGTGCAAATTGTTGTAAATCATTTTCAAGATTTCAATTCCTAACAAATAATTGTTTGAATTAAAGCGGTATGTCATTTGTAACGCAACCCATTTCAACAATTTAAAATCATGAAACACCAAGCAGTTGGTGGAATTGGAATTATGATACAGTTGCATAAATTAAAAAATAGGATATAGATATAGGACTGGTTGGCAATAATCATGAACATAACATAAAAAATTCCTGCTTAAAGCTCTCGCACTCATTTGGAAAAAGTCTTTAAACGTAATAAATATGAGCTCCAAGTAAGAGATTCTAAATTAAATGAAAACATGTAACTCATCAACAAAGTACAGTAAACTTCCTCTAATCTAGCACGTCCGGGACTTGACATGTGCCGGATTACAAAATATGCCGAATTACAAGATGAATATCAGGAAAATTGGTAATTAAACAAAAAAAAGACTATAAAACTTGTATTTTATTTAAAAGAGCTTTTAAACAATAAAAACTATTGTATAACATATTCTACTGTAATGAAAAATACAGTACATGATCATAAAACTCAAAAGGGTACAGTAGATGCCCGATTATCGAGGTATAGTAATTGGGGCCGAGGCCACATCACACGGGGAAAACTCGGATATAGTAATACGGAGGTTATGTACTATTGTGTAACTAATCAAATCATTTAGTTTAGAGGATATTTTGTTGAGTTATGTTGTTATTTAATAAAGTTTTTGAAATGTAAGAATAGCAAAACAATGAAAAGACGCATGCTAGCAGACTGAACACAAATACAAAATGTAAACAAAGCTGGTCAAAGCTACAGCAATGAATACAAAAACGTCAAGAAGGTCACATCCCATGTTAAAAATTGGCCAACATTTTATTCCGCTAGGAGCGCTGTAAACTGAACTTGAGCACTCCAAATAGAGATAGCGCCAGAGGAATCGGCCTAAACATAGTACGAGAGACAGGGAAATATAAAATTTCTTATTAGTATTGTGTTGTTAAAACACTATTTTAAACATTAGTTACCTAGCTTATTTGGTATCATTGGAAAGCTTTTTTCAAGAAGAATCGTTATTTTAAGTCATCATATCCTTTTATTGTTAAGACTTTGTCGTATGGGCTTTCAACTTTAATGTTATTCTAATGAAGATATTTTATTGAATCATATGTTTACAAAAATAAACTTAAGTTTTAAACGTCGTCATGGTATCCCGCTATTTTCAAAATAGGTTCCAAAATGAGCACTAATGTAGGCGGACGGAAATAGTGTTCCTACATTAATGGTGAGAATTGGTCCAGTAATGGTTAAACTGTTATAGGTTATGTATATGTGAGTGCAGCGTGAGGACGAGATTCTTTGCTGGTGACCATCTCTGCAACAAAGTCAGAATGTAATCTGACTAATAGGTCATTGTTTCGTGCGCGCTCTCATGGTGGAGTGCGCTACTAAGTCAACACAAACTTTCTTAACCATTTCTTCCATAAGATGTGACCTTCTTAACGTTTTTGTATTCATTGGCTACAGTGACGCCAGGCCTATTCCAAAATTACACGAAGTCACCCGATGTCGGCCGAAGACGACTCGTCTCCCCAGCATGCATGTCAATACGCCACAGTCTTATGTTATTGGGAGACAGTCCGGACACTCGTATCGAAGCTCCATGTTTATTGTTGTTCGCGGGGAAATTAATTAGCGCTTTAAGCGGATGGGAGTCCCAGACCGTTCTCGCTATGGGCGGGACTTTAAATATAATTTCAGCGAGCAGCAACCAATTCTAAAATACTTTTCGGCAGTTATCATTCGATTGGGATTTAATTTGACAATTTTGATTGTTATCAGCATTGTATATTCAATGGCGTTATTGTCAGCTGTGTTTGTGTTGCGCTGATGGCTGCGATCACCTGTGATTGTGTTGGTAACTCGGACGCCAACCATTACGAGCGCTAGTAAATCCTCACTAGCGCTCCAAGCCACTGTTCCTTGCGTAACTGGAGTCCCCAGGTAATTAAGGTGGACAACCTAAGTGACGGAGTGTCATGACTATCTCCCATTAACTTAACCTATATTAGACTGTGGAATACGCTTTGTACGACACAGCATTGCTTCGCAACGACTTTCGATCCTAAACAAACTCGATCGTTCAATTGATATTTTTGTTTCTATCAATATAATAGTTCTTAAAGTCGTGCCGGATTATCAAGCGTGCCGGATTACTGGAAGTTTACTGTAGTACATTTTTCAATAAACTGTAGGCTGAATTTAATTATTTTAAATTTCAAGACCCCCTTGTTTGAAATCATTTGATAAAGTAATAAGACAATATAATAGTTCTTAAAGTCGTGCCGGATTATCAAGCGTGCCGGATTACTGGAAGTTTACTGTAGTACATTTTTCAATGAACTGTAGGCGGAATTTAATTATTTTAAATTTCAAGACCCCCTTGTTTCAAATCATTTGATAAAGTAATAAGACAATACTGTATAAATGTTTTTTGTGTGCAATACTACAAATTAATTAATTTGTAATTAATTTTAATGCACCGTCGGTTAATTCGGCCATCGTAAAATGTGGCCCAGGGTCCAATTCTGAGGTGGCCAGATTCGAGGGAATCTACTTTATTATATTTTTAATCATGGTGTGAAATTTAGTCTAATACCAACATGTTTGATATGTGACATGAGATGGCAATTAGTTGAAGCTCAGAGTTTTAGAATTTGCAAAATTCTTAGAATTGTCTTTAGTCTTAAAAAATAAACTAGGATTTGTTTTTTTCCTCAGGTCTATGGTTAAACCAAGGCATCCATAAAATTAATATTAATAATCTTTTGGAACATACTTATTTTAGTTATAAGCATTTTGATTTTTTAATTGCAAAAATATTTTTCATCATAAGTGTCCTTTTTTTTGTCATGTATGATATTGTGAAAATTATTCTGCTGTAAGGTGTCATATTTTAGGAGGGGTAAATAACGGGTCTATGTAAACAAACGCTCAATACTCACACCAGAATAAATCACATTTTACAAACGAGAACACAGGATAGGCTGGGCTATAGGCTAGGTTAGGCCTACGTCGTTCCTCAGCCCAGCCCTAGGACCGGCATAACAACATTTTATTGAACTTCGCAGATTTCACTATAATTAACCACCATTACTGTTGACATCAAATAGCCTTCATTAAATACACTGGAATACTTTTATTTCAACCATAATCTACGTAAATAACTGCAGAAACCCGAACCAACTTTAACGACCAAAACATAAACATAACCTCAAAGAGTGTTTGTTGAGACCCGGAGGCGGACGTAAGTGACGTTGGGACTTTCTTCTTCTTCGCGTCAGCTGGTGAACCCGCAGTTTTTTCGTCAAACGCCGGAAGTACCATTCGACGTCATTTTAACCAGCTGATTCCTCCGACCGTGGTGGGGAAGGAAAGCTCCGGCCTCGTGTGGAAAGATTATTCTCCTACCGACTACGAGACGAGTAGCACGACGAGCTCCATATACGTTATTTTGCCTTCTGCCCGGTACGTTCTATCCGGTTAGATTATTAGCTTTCGTTCACATTTATTTTTCACGTTTATTAAAATCCGTTTTTCGTAATTATCAAACCACCAACACCAGTTAATTTAATTCTCTCCGTAGTTTAATTTTAATTCATTTCTCGCCGGCTAACCTGTCACGGTTTGTCCGGAACGACCGTTCACCGAGTTTTAATTATATCTTCACGACGATTCCCAGTTCATCTTTATTTATTCATTTTAGGTTCTGACGCTCAACAGACGTTATTCATATTTTCTCAATTTATTGTTTATTAGCTTTCATCGAACGTCGGACACGCATGCCGTCCTGAGATTGCCTAAAGTAACTCAAATATATTCTTATATTTGGGTGAGGCCTATAGAATCATCTACTCGCGAACGTTAATTAATTACTTAAACCTTTTAAACCTTTAGTTTACGTAAAATTCCAAAATCTTTTTGCGAGGGCAAGGATGAACACTCCCAACACTTATAATTGATCGTTATTTTAGTTACGGTTGGGTTCTGAGCCCTGGGCGTTTAATTCTATTTTCAAAATTCTTAATTGGCATCGTTCAAAATTATTTCTAACCCGTAATTAATTGAATCGACCCCTGAAATTATTTTTATCTCCGTCTGAGATTATCCGTGGCATTTTTCTCGGTGACGTATTTCCGAAGTGGGGAAACCATTAGTAACGTTATTTATTTTTCCCTACTCCGGAATTACGTCACACTGCTTTATTAGAAATGATTTTTTTAGTTCAATTAAAAATAACAATTCTAATTTGGACTTTTAAAATACAAAGCTACTATTAACTATTAAACTACTACAGATTAACCTATTACAAGATTAAACTATTAGTAACTATTAAGTCTGATACAGAGTCAAACTCCGTCTTAATACCTTTAAACATCCCATGCAGCATATCAACATTTCTGCATTAGACACGTGTTTAATTTCATGTGATTTTGTTTTAGGCAAACCACACTCGAGACGAGAACAAGATCAAAAGCTGGACAGCGATCCTGAATTCACTGAAGAATCTGAATCCTTTGATCTCAATATAGACAATGGTAGATATTAGTCTAGTTCACTTCATTTACTGACAAAAATTACCATGACCACAGCCTTAAACAATAAATTGAGTGAGGTTTAGTTTAAAATGTTATCTATACTTTTAGTGCTTATCACTTAACTATCTAATAACATTTTTTTTATTTAATCCTAAAGACAAACAAAAAAGAGTTTTTTTATTTTATGGTCCTGCTGGGACCATGATTCTTTTTCATTTCGAGGTCCCTAGAAGCCAAATACCCCTGTGGCAGCAGACCTGCGTACTCAGAGAATTTCCAATGGAATTTGTGTATGTCTTCTATTTCCAAATGAAACCCATGGGGATGAGAGTATGTAGGTTTGCTTCCATATAGGTTTTGTTGGTAAATACAGGGTGTCTCTGAACTCTCTACCGACCTTTTCAGGTATTATTCCTGGACCAAAGACAAGTCAAAATATCATATTTAAAATTTCCAAAACTCCATAGTTACCCGTACAGCCGCCATTTTGTATTTTTTAAAGAACAATTTTTAATTTAAGAACGGCTTGACGTAATAACTTAAAATTTGGAACACAGCTTATTTAAGTAAAGACCTAGCTGGAGAAAAATAATAAATTTTTTATCTCTCATATTTTTAAAATGGCGGCTGTTAAAAGTTTTTAACCTTAAATTGCATGAAAACTACATAAGTTAGCAAAGTTTATGTACTAACATATTTTTTGCAAAAAATTTAATATACAATACAACGATGTAAAAATTATGCAAATCGGTTCATAAATAAGCGAGATAGAGGGATTTTAATACAAATAGTCACGCCTCTGAGCGGGTTGCCGCGCGAAAAGCTCGGTTGCGGCACCAGCTCAACAATGGAATTTCATAAAAACTGCTCCCGGTGAAGCGGTACGATCGTGACTAGCCTCAGATAAATTCCTCTATCTTGCTTACTTATGAACCGATTTTCATAGTTTTTACATCGTTGGATTTTAAATTAAATTTCCCAAAAAACATATTAGAACATAAACTTTGCTAACTTAAGTTTTCATGCAATTTAAGGTTAAAAACAGGCGCCATTTTGAAAATATGAGTGATAAAAAATTTATTATTTTTCTCCAGCTAGGTCTTTACTTAAATAAGCTGTGTTCCGAATTTCAAGTGATTACGTCAAGCCGTTCTTAAATTTAAAATTGTTCTTTAAAAAATACAAAATGGCGACTGTACAAGGGAGTTTTGGAAATTTTAAATATGATATTTTGACTTGTCTTTGGTCCAGGAATAATACCTGAAAAGGTCGGTAGAGAGTTCAGAGACACCCTTAACTATAAAGACCCTTAGTATAAAGACAAAATGGTAAATTTATAAACTGGAGTATAAATGTACAATATGATAGTTGATAGCTTTAGTCTGGCATTGTAAAAAATATGGCACTTATATATAAGTACCATAAGGGTTGGGTTCAGTCTCCCTATCAGAAAAATCCGTCTCTGTGCTGTAGTTATGCTTACTATTTTCTAAACTGTCCGGCTCATCTTCGTTGTCCTGAATCACTTTGTTTTCATTGTCACTGTTATCAAAAGCCTTACCAAATCTCTTTTGAACTCAGTACGCCTCTCTCTTTCTTCTTCCTCAACACTAAGTGTTGAGAGAGTACTAAGTCTTAGTACTACATTTTTCAGTCTCTGTTATTCTCTATACCCCCTTTTTTATATTAAAAATACCAACACAATAAGTTGCATTCAGTTTAAAGACCACATTTATGTACAGCACTGTTAGTTGCATGAAGTCAAAAACACCGCACTGAAAAAAATAATGAACCTACCGTGGCGAGCATATGTAGCGCACTGGCGGCTCACCAGTCTTTACACGTACTGGCCAACACCTCCCCGTAAAAGTCAAGGAAGGGTAGCCTTACACTTGCAGTTATTTGTAATTATCTGTTTAAAGAAAAAAAGTGCAGTCAAAAAGACCACTATGCGACTACTGGAGGGTTAAATAGAAACATGGTTTTGGTCTTGTTTGTATTTATAAGAATAAATTTTATTTTATTCAATCTTTTCACTTGTTTTCATAAAACTTAATCTGTATTTCATCACAAAAGTACAGATTGAATTAATCAAAATTATAATCCTTTATGGTAACATTATGTTGCAGAGGAATATGGTCGAGGATTTCAGCGTGGGAGAGGAAGAGGAGGTAGATTTAACCGAGGGAGGTGGCGCAACAACAATCAGTTCAGAGGAAACCAATACCCTCATCCGCCCCCTTTGCCTTTTCAGCCTTTCTCCAACCGAGGGGGATTCTTCCCTCCTAGAGGTTTTCCTCGATGGTCCCGCTTTCCAAGAGCCAGAGGAGGGGGAGACCTGGGCTTTTTTCCTCCTCCTTTTATGGATCCGTACTATCTCGCTAATGATCCGTACTACAAATATTTTCAAAAGATCGCTTTTGGAGACATACATTCAAGGTCTAAATCTCGCTCTAGATCCAGATCAAGATCATATTCTAGATCCTACTCACGATCCTACACCCGAAGTCGTAGTCGATCAAGATCGAGGTCACGGAGTCACAGTCGCAGTCGATCGAGGCATCGGCACTCGAGATCCCACAGCCGAACACGCAGTCGCAGCCGCAGCAAGTCGAGGGGACGTAGACGTAGTAGGTCTCGAACAAATCGAAGCAACCGTCGCAAATCACATTCATCAAGGCACTCGCACAAAAGTGACAAAAAGGAAAAGGACACTGAAGAAAATCCTGCAGATGGTATTTCAAATAAAGGAAAAGAGGACATTCCAGAAAAAGCTCCTTCAGTACATACTTGGTCGAGGTCTCCCTCCAGATCTAGGTCCCTCTCATGGGAAAAACGAAAAGATGAGCCTTCCTCTTCTACTGGACACAAGCATAAAAAGGAGAAAAAGAAGAAAAAAGAAAAGAAGAAGAAAAAGAAAAAAGATGACTAATAAGCACTTTTCTAGTCAACAAACATTTTTACATGTGGAAAATCATCGGGCTTCGCAATGCAGAGTTATATTTGTAATTGCTGTTACATTGTCATTAAAATGAGCTATTTATTTTCATTATTATAAGTGTTTGTAAAGTTATTTCATTAGTATTGTATAATTTTTAACGATCTACTCATTTAACGTAGCCTCTTTAATTTGTTTCAATGTCAGTACAAGCTGATTTAATTTTTATTTAATTACAAAAAATAATTTTAAAATGTTTTTTACTGTGTTAAAACTAACAAATAATTTAGGTTTAATCATTCCAGCTTAGATTAATACACCACTGTTCATTGTAACAGTTGATATTGTAGAAAGAATTTAAGTTTTGTTTTGTACCTTGAGAAACACTAAGGACAAATTTATCGTTGAATAAAAGGTTTTTATATTGAAAATCGTTAACTCTTTGATGGCAGTAGATATAGAAGGGGCATTCTGGGACACTCATGTTTTTTTTTACCGCCTTCAGCTTCAAATTGACTGGTTTTTGACTGGATTTTCGTTGGTTTCGCCAAATATCAGCCCATTTGAAGCTGAAGGCGGTCAAAAAAAACATGAGTGTCCCAGAATGCCCCTTCTATATCTACTGATGGCACCTGACTCAAGTATTTAAAGAATTCAGTATAAGTATTTAATTAGCAAGCCCTGAACCAGGAATTCATTGTTTTAGTAGTGTTTACCTCTAAAACTAATAGAGCAAAGGCTGATGTGAACATATACTCCCCACCCCCCCCCACCCCCCCCCCCCCCCGGTGGGAATTTTCGACATATACATTTTTGTGTTGGTATGGACATGTACTTTATGGTTTTAGGTGTTTGCCACTTAAAAATTACAGCATATTCCGAAAAATACGAAAAAACATGAAAAATATAAAATCTACTATCATTATTAAAATGATTCAGTTTCGAAAGTCTTTTGACAGAAAAACTTACAGTTTTACTTGGCCAATTTTATTAATTAATGAGTCGTTCTGAAGCTCTCTGCTTATAAATTTCCAAATAATTATATGAATTTTTTTTAGATTTATGGTGAAAAAGTGAAATAACATGTTTTATGTACAGTGTGTTGGAAAAGTCCCGGAACGGTGAAATATATTTTTTACCATTATGGATAAAGTTACAAGACTTGGCATATCAATAATGGCCATAAATGTCTACTTTGTTAAGCTATTATCACTTTTTTACCCCTTAAGGGGGATGGCCCACGAGGAGTCAGACAAAATTCTTAAATAGCAGCATAGGTCAAGTTTGGTATCAAATTAAAGGTCCTAATTAGGAGAGTACAATGCCGCAAACCCGACGTTAAAAGGTTGGGTATAAAGAAAGTTATTGCATTTTAAAGTTTTGCCCATATATTGTAATGGAAACTTTATTTGCCTGCCATTTCCGTTTCGGTCATCCATTTGAAGTCTAGTTTGCGGCATTGTACTCTGCTCTGTGGGACCTTTAATTTGATACCAAACTCGACCTATGCTGCTTTTAAGAAATTTCGTCTGACTCCTCGTGGGCCGTCTTTTCTTAGTTTTCTGGAATATGCTGTAATTTTAAAAAGGCAAACAACTGAATTCTTAATCTGGTAGGTAATACCAACAAAAAAAAGTATAAGTCATAAATTCCCACCGGGGGGGGGGGGGGGGGGAGGGTTTCATATTGGCGGCTCATGGTCTATAAGAGGTCACCACCAATACCTTCTCAGATAAAAACATTATTGAAGGTAACCAACAAAATAGGCAGTATTAACTAACAAATTAGGCAGTACTAAAAAAAAGCAAGCAACCACGGGGAAAAATATTAGAGATTACATCTATGGCAATGTATACAGAACCAAAAAGGTGGGGACATCTTTATGTAAAAGTAAAAACGCCACCCTCGAAACAGATAGCACCCCCACTATTTAATTGTTAGTGAAGAATTAAGCTTATTGGTTGAATGGAAACAGGTGGATTAATTTTGAAGACGTTATTGTTTCATTTGGACATTTGAGCGGTAGAAAGAAGCCCTTCCCATGGCAATTAAGAGAAGTAATGCATTAGTGCTTTATAAGTTTTTTTTTAGCGAATTTCCCTATAGGGAATACGCTATTACGGTAGTAGTCATGGTAAGCCCTAAGCCCGGGACCATGATACTTTTTCATTTTGAGGTCTCTAGAAGCCAAAAACACCGTTCGTTCAAATTGATATATATGTATATATATATATATATATATATATATATATATATATATACAGTATATATATATATATATATATATATATATATATATATATATATCTGTATGTGTCCATGACCACGATAACTTTTGAACGGAACATCTGATTTTGATGAAATTTGGTACAGGGGTGTAAGCCAGCATCTACTTGATTGAGTTCGCGAACCAGAATGATCGGACCATGGGAACGGGGTTTTATGGGGTTTCAAAAGGGTTAAAATGGGTTTTTGGCTTTTTTTTATTTTTATTTATAAAATTCAACAATTTTAACTTAAACCATTTAAAAGAGCTTAAAAAAACAAACAATCTAGTATTTTGAATTTTTTACCTAACTTAAATGGTTATGGAGAAAATCCAAAAACTATGTTTTCCATGTTATTCTTATGGGAAATCAAAAAAACCTTCTATCTTGCTTATTTATTGAAATATATTGATAAAATTTGGTATGTACATTCATTAGGAAGCGTTTAACTTATAACTGCTTAGAAAACGCATATGGCGGCAAACCTACGTACTCACCCCTATGGGGTTTATGGGAAAAATAAAAAGAACACCATAACCTGATAAAATTTTGTATGTACATTCACTAGGCTAGGTAGGGTTTAACTTATATTTACCAACAAAACCCATATGGCGGCAAACCTACATACTCTCAACCCATGGATTTTATGGGGAAATAGAAAATATACCAAAATTCCATTGGAAATTCGCTGAGTACGCAGGTCTGCTGCGACGGGGGTATTTTTTTTTTTTTTTGACGAAACCATAATTTTTTAACATGGGATGTAGCGAGAGATTTACCACTAGTTCTTATTTTAGCTGGTAGGCTTGCTGAGATGCTATTTTAAAAAAAATAGCAACCCCTATCGAGTGAGCCCTCATTTTGAAGGGTTTGTTCTAAGAAATATAATGGTGTAAATTTGAGGTCGATATCTCATCGCTAGACAGAATGGCAGCCATATAAAAAAATTTTTAGGATTTTTTATTTCTAGTATTATAATTCTGACTATAATTAACAGTGTGACCAGTGTTATTTTGTTTTGAGATTAAAATTGAGTCCAAAATATACTGACCGTATACGGAATATTTAACTCAGAAAATTTAACTGTTTAAAATGGTTTTTTTCCAATTCTTCATATTTTAATTTAAGCATAATTCTGATTGCTCTTTTCTGCAATTTTAATATGCTATCCAAGTTAGCTTTTTTTGTGGCTCCAAATAAACAAATACCAAACAAAATATGTGAATAAATATAGGCATGATAGATAACGTTTTACAAAAAATTACAGAAAAATTACATTTTTGAAAGGGCATAAATTCCGGAGTTGATTTTTGTTAATACTTAACTCACATGCTCATTCCAGTCTAGATGTTGGTGAATTGTCAGACCCAGAAAATTTGTGCATGTTTTCTGCTCAATCAGCTGTGAGTCATACATTATTATTGGGTCAAAACAGTCTTTCTTTTGAGCTGTTTTAAATTTTATAAAATTTTGTTTATTTAGTACAGTACACTCTCGTTCATCGGACTCGGCGACATCGGAACTCCGCTTCATCGGAACTGAAAATCTGGATATTATTAAATTTTTTCTTACGAAATAAATCATTTTTTTCATTTTAGCGCCTTCAATTTCCATTCGTTCTATCCGCAAAACAGTGAAGTATCACATTTTGCATCAAAAGTCATCAGGCGTTTTCCATAATCTGTACCCATCGATGTGATTTACGAGGCCGTGGAGTATTCCCACAAAAATAGAAAGAGGAAGGGGGCAGGAAGTGAACATCCGTTTCGACCGCTTCCCAAACTGTCATTCAGTCTGTCTCGCGTCGTGACTGCACCTGTGTTACGTGGAAGTCAGTTGACTGCTGGAATATGAATATGGAATATAAGAATAAAGATTTTGGATCTTTATTTCCTGCGTTGTTTTTATTCCTATTATTTCATTGTTACCATGTTCAAAGTTTGAGTGCCTTATTTTCATAAAATCTCTTGTGTTATCTTAAAAACAATAGTGAATACTGTACAATCACGATAGGTCACCGTACGGGCGGAAATGATGACTTACGACGGACTCCGCTTTATCGGAATTTTTTGACATCCGAACCGGCCGTCCGCCACATCAGTTCCGATGAACGAGAGTGTACTGTATTAAATTATTTTTTAGAAAATTACTTCCCAAGTTTTCTAATTTAATAAATGTTTTAATAACCAAATAAAATTTTAATTTATTGGACATTTGAAGAAAGTTAATTTAAAATTATTAATAAATGTGGTTACTTCTATCTGATCTAATGTCGGAGATTATGTGCTCTAGTTTTTTTTTTTTGTAATGTATCTTGGCCTAAGATAATGTGAAAATGGTATCTTTTGTAAATTCTGTAAAAAATGTTTGGAGAAATAATAAATTATTATTAGTAATTTGATACGTACATTCGCTAGGAAAGTTATGACTTATATTTTGCTTACAAAACCCCTATGGCACGCCCATGGTGATTATGGGGGAAGTAAAAATTATCAAAATTCGGTAGGAAATTCGCTGAGTACGGGGCTTGTGCCCATGGCTCCGATCTTCAGGGGGCGCAGAAGGGCCGGCTTACGATATAGGCAAATTAGGCGATGGCGAAAAGGCCGCCAGAAACGAGGGGTGCCATCACAACGTAGACAAGCAACCATAATCTTCGGGGATGAGCTCCCCGATTGGGAGATGCGAGCACTCTGGATGGGTGGTTCGGAAGACCTCTATTGGCAATAATTAAATGGCCCTATACACGGTTAAACACGCCTCTGTTTGGCAGTAAAGAGCGCCTGCTATCGCTGGAAAAGAAAGCGACCACTATCGGCGGTAAAGAGCGCTTCTGATCGGCGGCCACGAGTATCCTCCATAGGTTGTTAAGGGCGCCCACTATTGGCATAAAGAGCCCCCCTGTCCGATCGGCAGTAAAGAGTGCCTGCTGTCAGCGGAAAAGAGCGACCGTTATCGGCGGTAAAGAGCACTCCCGATTGGTAGACACGAGTGCCCTTCATAGGTGGTTAAAGGCACCCTCTATTGGCAATAAAGAGCGCCCCTATAGAAAATATTGATTCGGTACCCCATGCAGCAGATGGTATGTGGTTTTGCAGGGAGTTTCTTTTAAAATGTTATCCAACTTATAAGTAGAGTGAATCTTCCACCATGGAGTGAATCAAGGTTTGGAAAGAGAACAAGTCCATGATTTGGTAACCCTGGTTCCTCTCCTTCCTTGGCCTTGGCTATTAGCTGATGTGCATTGTTGAAATTTTATTTAATTTATGTGGGTTCTGTGGAAGGTAATGAAGTTGAAGTCACAAACATTGTTTTGAGTAAAAATTAGAGAGAGTTCGTGGAGGCCGGAGTAATATTTTCAATCAAAATAGTTGGTTTTATATCAAAATGCCTTCGAACGAAAATTGTTTACCTAACAAACCCACCACATATTTATAGACTTGTTAACAAATTGTTAGAAACAGGTGCTGTAGGAAACAGAAAACATAACAAAAGTTGAACAGTGGGCTGTAGAATGAGAACATGTTAGAGCTGTCTTAGAAAACTCACTGAAAAAATCATTAAGAAAAGGCTACTAAAACAAGTCTATAAATAGGAGATTTGTTAGGTATACTCTCATCAAGAAATTTTTGTTTTATTGCATTTTGGTAACAAACAAAAATTTTCTTTTAAAATACTCTTTTGTCTACAATGAACACTCCCTGATCTTTGCTCAAAACCATGTTTGTGACTTATGGAGCCCACCCAAAGTAAACAACAATGCACATCAGCTGATAGCCAAGGAAAAAGAGGAACCAGGGTTACCAACTTATGATCTTGTTCTCTTTCTAAACCTTGATTTACGGATTTACTCTACTTGTAAATTGGGTTGTGTTTTCAAAGAAACACCCATAGCTGTTCAGCTAGGAGGGTTTTTGTTAGACTGTGAAATGAATCGGTCCAACGTTTATTTATTTACTCTTTGGTGAGAGGGCGCCAAAGTGAGTTCTTGCCTCGGGTACTGAAATCCTTGGTTATGTCAAGTTATGTCCCTGGCAGAACGTAAATTTGAACCTACGACTGCTACAATGATCCCAAGTCCAGTGCGCTAACCACTACGCTACCGATGCATCCAAACACCAATTCCTTAAAGACTCACATATACTTTCTCCCTTATACACCATCTAGTAAATGGAGTAAGTATTGTTTTTCTAAACATTTTTGAATACGTGAACAACTAACTGTGATACAAAGATGACAAACATTCATAGAATGGTATGAGTTTAGCTTAACTCTATTGTTACTGTATTACAAGTACTGGAATTCCCTATTATGGTAGTGGTCACGGTAAGACCCAAGGATATATTCCTCTCGGTTATAGTATACATTGATGTGTTGCTAAAAAAGTACCTTACTCAATAATAATAATAACTAATAGCAGAAAAAATAGGTGTCTTATCTTTTCACATTCAAGACTGACAGAAAATTAGATCGTCACATCATCACATTCAGATGCATACTCTCAGAACGGTCTGCTCAAAATGGCTGGTAGCACTGTAAGACATTCACATGGTGACAGTCTATTAGTTCAACTATTTGCCAATAGACTGCGACATCGGGCTGGAACAAAAAATGCAAAACCCCGTTTTGCGCTCAACCCCGTCTTGCCCCGCTCTCCCCTACATTGGCAACACATGGGGATGTTTTTTGGTAAGAAGGTACATAAATCTAAAGTAAAAAAAAGTAGACCTAATATCTACTTAAAAATAAACATATCTACACTTATGCGGTGCCTACATTACTGACAGGCGTTGCGTTGTTTTACTTGGGTTGGGTATTCAAATTTTAACTAATTTTTAATGTAGATTAAAAGTTGTACATGTCTTTTAAAGGTAGAACAAGAAATACAGAGGTGGGGTACAGGGGTTCATTGGATTTAGATTAGCTATTGTCACAAAGTTTTAATATTCTTGACAAGTCTGAGTTTTCTTTAATCGTCTATGAGTAAAGGTACGGTGTACTTACAGAACTATAAAGTTAATCACATACGAATATTAATGTAATACATGACTTCTAACCCAAATGGGAAATGAATATAACAAGATTTTGACAAATTTACCAAGAAGCTATTAAGCATAAAATACGTTATAATATCTAGATACGTTAAAATAAACTAAATGAAGGTGACATATTGACTTTTCGAATGGATTTTTATAATTCTGTTAATAAACTGCAAATACACCCTGTGCAAAGAACGGGTACACAGGTAGTTTGTGTTAAAATCACTCTATCTCGTTTATTTATGAACCAATTTTCATAATTTTTACATTGTTTTTACAATTTCATAAATTTTTTGGTATATACAAAATTTTATTTAAAAATTAAAGTTTGAAATGGTAATTGTTTGAAACTAAATTCTGTTGTATTTTTGTCAAAAAATTTTCATTAGTTATGTCGTTATATTTTAAGGTTTCTTTTTCAATTATTGTAATTTGTTTTACTTAAGTTACCAAATTCTTGTTTTAAACTGAGGTTGAGTGGTAGAGAGGACTATATAGTCCTAACTATGCCTAAAAAATAAAGCATATTTGTTATTTATTTGTTATTGTTGGATTTTATATTAAACTAGGGGCTTTTGTAGGGGCAAAGGTTCCTAAAATTAAAAATGATGATGTTATGTCAGAAATTAAGTTTCAATTCATCACCTAATTGTACAGTTATTTATTTCTTCTCAAGCTGTACTGTGAATTTACACGGATGGATTTTCTTATAAATATTAGCCTACTTAATCTTGACGAATATTTTTGGTGGTAACAAATCAGTAATTTGCCAATATTCTCCCTTGCATTAAACAATACAGTAGGTTATCTATTTTGTGGAAAAAATATTTTGTTGCACGATTAGACTGAAGATGCAATAAAATTTAAACTTTGAACTTAAACATGTACACATAATGAGTTCGTAACTCAAGTGAATACAGTAGTTTAATACAACATGACAAAATGGTTACTATCCCATTAATACTGTACACTACTGCATCTAGGACCCCTGTGCCCCCCACACTTGCCATGTCCTTCGACCCCTTTTGTGATCCGTGCTTCCTGTACCCCATATGCCCCCATGGCCCGAGTACCCCCCATGTCCTGTGCCAACCATGTCAGTGTGACCCCCATTTTCCTGTGCCCACATGCTCGCCGTTCCTTCCCCGAGGTTCCCGTGCCCTCTATGTCCCCCATTCCATGTGTATCCCATGTCCAACTAACCAAAGTGCCTCCGACGTCTCTCGTGCCAATTGTGCCCGATGCCAATGTCGCCCATACCTACGTGCTCCCATACTCACCGTTCCTCCCTGTGCTTCCTATATGACCCCTAAAGCCTCCCCTGTTCCCCTCTCCTGACCCGTGCTCCCTGTACCCCCTGTGCCCCATGGCCCGAGTACCCCCATTCCTTGTACCCCGGTCCTCTATTCTCCCATGCATCTGTGCCCCCTATGCCCATACCCCCATGTATCCCATACCCTTGTGCCTCCATGACCGCCATTCCACCCCGTAACTCCCATATCCCGTTCCCCGATGCCTGCTGTTCCTCCCCGTGCTCACTATGTAACCCCAAGCCTCCCATGTGTCCCTCTCTAGTGACACGTTCTTCCTGTACCCCCTATGCTTTGCGGCTCGAGTACCCCCCATGCCCCCATACCCCCTATAGATGCCTCTGTGACCCCCATTCACCTGGCTCATATGTTCACCGTTCTACCTTGATGCCCCCGTGCTCTCTATGCCCCCATTCCTCCCCCGTGCCCCCTATGTCCCCCCCCCCCAAGTCTCTCCCATGTCCTCATGACCCGTGCTTCCTGTACCTCATATGAAGCCAGCCAATCCTCCCAGTGCCTCCCATTCCTCTTCATGCCTCCTATGTCCTCCCAAGCCTTTCCCGTCCCCCCTTTTGTGTCCCGTACTTCCTAGACCTATGCCTCGCTGCCTGAGTACTTTCCATATCCCCGTTCCCCGATTCCTGCCCCCCCTCCTCCTCGTGCCCCCCTCTTGTGTCCCGTACTTCCTATACCCCTATGCCTCGCGGCCCGAGTATCCCCCATGCCCCTTATACCTCTGTGCTGTGTTATACCATTCTCCTGTGCTCACATGTCCGCCGTCCTTCGGTGATGCCCCCCTGCTCTCTATGTCCCACATTCCTCTCCCGTGCCCCCTATGTTCCCCCCATGCCCTCATGACCCGTGCTTCCTATACCCCCTATGCCCACGTGGCCCAAATACCCCCATGCCCCGTGTCTCCATGTCTCTGAGCCCCCCATTCTCCCAAGCTCACATGCCCGCCGTTCTTCCTCGAGGCCCCGTGCTCTCAATGTCCCCCATTCCTCCCCCGTAACCCCCTGCCCAACTACCCCCTTTACCACCGACGTCTTTAGTGCCCCTTGTGGTCCCATGCCCCCAGTGGCCCCCATATCCCCATGCCCCCTTACCTGCCGTTCCTCCCAGTGTTTAGCATGTCCACCTATGCCTCCACCGAGGCCCCCATGCCCCCCTGTGCCACTGACACCCCTTGTGCCCCCCAACCCCCACCAGTCACTTGAGTCTAACACCGTTCCTTGTGCTATGATTGTAGTATATTTTGTCTATTCATTAAATGAAGTAGAACATTGTTTGACATATTGTTCGTTTTTGCACACTGCATACTTAAAAAGCTCCCCGTGCATTTATGTATTAATGGGCAATTATTGATTCCGTACGACCTATGTAAGGAAAGGAGCAGAGAATGTATAAAACAAAATATTCCTCATACGGAGGTTATATAATATTAGTACCGTAGTTTACATAATATGATTTAGTAAAATTTAGTAAACGATTACTAAAAAAAAGCTATTCAACTCTAACCACTAAATAGCCAATATATAAAGCAGTAACGTAATATCTTAATGACATGCACTGATTAAAGCCACTTTATTAACTACTAGCTGACTTACCCGTGCTTCGCAACGGTATAGGGCATAGGACCTACTCAAATTGCAATGCCAACCAGAGGAATTTTTACACTTCAGGTGAGCTCGTTCGCTACGCTCACTCACCGTCAGGTTCAGCTCGTTCGCTGCGCTCACTCACCTCAAGTCTATAATATCTTTTAGGTTTTTATTACTAATCTTCCCTTAATACTTTAAATCAGAACAGCTGTTTATGATTAAATAAATTGCAGACAACTATTGTCATTTTAAATAGTTCTCATCTGCGATAATGTAAACAAATACCCAAAACAAATTATACTTCCTATACAAACTCCATGATAACTATGACCTTCTGTGGGGCGGGCCCCAATGGGAATTTTGTAAAATCGCTTCTTATTGTCTGCCTACGTTATGAGAGGAATATGTATGCAAAATCTCATGCTCCTAGGTGCTATGGTTTGGCCTGTGCGTTGATCGGAATTTCGCATTTATATATAGAGATTATATCGACCATACCACGTCTAAGTTACTTTTTACAGAGGTATATTCAGCACACAAAATCATAATGACATAGATTTTGAAGAGAGAAATCTACCGTGGATCCGTAATTTTTCGATCACCATTTGTGTTTTAATTTTTTTATAGTTTTAATTTTCTTTGCTACCCTATGTAGTTTTTATGCAATTTAAGGTTAAAGATTTTAAACAGCTGCCATTTTAAAAATATGAGTAATAAAAAGTTTATTATTTTTTTCAGCTAGGTCTTTACTTAAATAAGCTGTGTACCGTATTTCAAAGCTTATTCCCTAAAGGGAAATTCGCTAAAACACTGTTCATCCAAATTCATGTGTGTCTGTATACATGTGTCCGTTTACACAATAACTTTTGAAAAACCTCCAATTTTGATGAAATTTGGTATGGAGGTGTAGCATAGCATTCTTCAGGTTAAATTCACAAACCAGGGTGATTGGAACAGGTTTTTAAGGTAAAAAACACCCATTCAAGCGGGTTTTTGATTTTTTTACCAAAATTTTAACTACGACCACTTAAAAAAGCTCTGAAAAACAATCTATTTAGTATTACAAATTTTAATCTATCTTTACTAGTTACAAAGAAAAAAAAAATAAAACCTTACCATGTTTTTCTTATAGGGAAAATACAAACCTCTCTCTCTCACTTATTTATTATTGTAACTTATTAAATTTGGTATGTACCTTCAAAAGGCAGGGATTAATTTGTATTTGCTTACAGCACCCAAATGGCTGCAAATCTACAACTCAATCCCCATGGGGAATAGGTGGAAAAGAATTAAAATGGATTAATTCATACTTAGAAGGCCGCCAACAGTATGTTAGCATTGGACACATTGATGGAAATAAGATGTACAATATTAAATCAAAAGTACAAGAAGTAAAATATTCTGTGCCACAGGGATCAGTGTTAGGTCCGTTCCTGTTCCTATGCTACTTGGGAGGGATGCCAAAAAATGTATCCAATCATGTAGATAACAACACCCTACACTTGTATGCAGATGACTTAAGTATGTCAGTTCACGGTAAAGAGATTGAACTTCTAGAAACCAAAATTAACAATTCAATTTCAACAGTTAAAGATTACTTAAGCGAGAAAAACCTTCTACTAAACGCAAATAAAACAACCTTCATAATGTTTGAATGTAAGAACTCAAAAAAACATTTTCAAATAATTTTGTATCTGGAACCAAATTTCTAGGCCTCACATTAGATAGTACACTCAATTGGACCACACGTTGATAAAACTTGTAAAAAAATTAGCTCAAGAAATTTAGTGATTAGACGATTAAATCCATTATGCAACATAGAAATTTTACGAACAGTTTACTTCGCCAACGTTCACTCACATATTTCTTATGGAATTGAAATTTATGGGGGGACAAGTAAGTTTAACTTAAATAAAATTTTACATTTACAAAAGGAGGCCATAAGATGCATCCTCAATTTGGATAAAAATGAATCTTGTAAGAATCATTTTCGAGAATTAGAGTTTTCGACTGTTTATAGCCTCTATATTTATAAAACAATATTGTATTTAAAATACCCCCCGTCGTAGCAGACCTGCGTACTCAGCGAATTTCCAAATTAGTAATATTAATTTTGACCAGCTAAACTTGTAGACAAAATTTCATCACATGCTCATAAATAGGGAAATAAATGTCTATTCTCCTTAAGATAAATATAGGGAAAGAGTATGCAGGTTTGCTGCCATGGGGGACACTAAAAGTAGGTTTTTTTAGCATAGAAAAAATTTATTTCGACCATATAAGGCCATATAGTAAATTTCATCAATATCTGTCCATAAATAAAAGAGATTGCCTATTCTCCATATGATTAACATGGGAAAAGAGTATGCAGGTTTGCTGCGATGATAAGTACAAAAACCAAGATTTTTTACCTTAAATGGATGAATCTCAACCAAATGAAGCTAAATACCAAGTTTCATCCAAAAATATTGGTTAATAAGTGAAATATTAACACATCCTTATTCTCCATAAGATTAACATTGGAGCCCCAAAAGACAATGTACTGTCTTTAGACTTTGTAATATCTCGGTAACCAATGGAGATAGAGCAAAGCTTCAAAATACTAAATTGTGTGTTTTTTTGAGCTAAATCCAATGGTGAAAATAAAAATTTAAAATTTTTCAAATTTACATATGATAAATGCAAAAAACCCATTTTTGGGGTACAAAACCCCCCAAAACTACCCCTTCCGGTAGGTCGATATGTCTGGTTTACGAACTCATCCGAATAAACGTAGGATTACACATCTCTACCAAATTTGGTGCCGATCGGACCATTTTTACTCTGAGAGTTATCGTGTCTAGGGACACATATATACATATATACAGGGTGAACAACTTAACTGTGCCACCATTGGCATATCCTAAACTAAGAGATTTAGAGAAAACTTTAAATGGGGAACATCACCTATTTTTTGAAGGCGATAAAAAATACGAATTCCATTTTCTTCGAAATGGCCGCCATTTTCCAATATGGCGGCCAACTTTGAAATTTCTTATGGAACACCCTATATTTTATGGTGTTTCTGAAATGTACATGTAATTTTAAGACATTTTTATTCTTTGACATTTTTCTCTAAACCTAACGGTTAGGGAGCTACAGGCAATTAAAGTTCATTTTTAGTTCCATAAGAATAACATGGGTCAAACTTTATCTGCTCATACAGTACACTCTCGTTCATCGGAACTAATGTGGCGGACGGCCGGTTCGGATGTCAAAAAATTCCGATGAAGCGGAGGCCGTCGTGAATCATCATTTCCGCCCGTACGGTGACCTATCGTGATTGTATTCACTCTTGTTTTTAAGGCAACACTAGAGATTTTATGAAAATAAGGCACTCAAACTTTGAACATGGTAACAAATGAACCTATAGGAATAATAACAACGCAGGAAATAAAGATCCAAAATCGTTATTCTCATATTCCATATTTATATTCCACTCATATTCCAGCAGTCAACTGACTTCCATGTAAACAGGTGCAGTCGCGACGCGAGACAGACTAATGACAGTTTGGGAAGCGGTCGAAACGGATGTTCACTTCCTGCCCCCTTCCTCTTTCTATTTTTGTGCGAATACTCCACGACCTCGTAAATCACATCCATACGTACAGATTATGGAAAACGCCTGATGACGTTAGACGCAAAATGTGATACTTCACTGTTGTGCGGATAGAACGAATGGAAATTGAAGGCGCTAAAACGGAAAAATTATTTATTTCGCAAGAAAAAAAAAATTAATAATATCCAGATTTTCAGTTCCGATGAAGCGGAGTTCCGATGTCGCCGAGTCCGATGAACGAGAGTGTACTGTATCTCCGAGACCATTAAGTAAAATAAAAAATACTCAAGAATAAATATGTCTTAAACTGATGTTTTAATGTCATTTTTTTCATAATAACACCAATTTTCTACAAATTTTATTTTTTGGCCGCCATATTGGAAATAAGTTAATTTATGCGTAAATGATAATTTTTATGTGTGAAATGTTCTTTAAACATAATTTTAAGACATTTTCATCCTTGAGTATTTTTTATTTTACTGAATGGTTTTGGAGATATGGACAGATAAAGTTTGTCCCATGTTATTCTTATGGAACTAAAAATGTACTTTGATTACCTGTAGCTCCCTAACCGATAGGTTTAGAGAAAAATGTCAAAGAATAAAAATGTCTTAAAATTACATGTACATTTCAAAAATACCATAAAATATAGGGTGTTCCATAAGAAATTTTAAAGTTGGCCGCCATATTGGAAAATGGCGGCCATTTCGAAGAAAATGGAATTCATATTTTTTATCACCTTAAAAAAATAGGTGATGTTCCCCATTTAAAGTTTTCTCTAAATCTCTTAGTTTAGGATATGCCAATGGTGGCACAGTTAAGTTGTTCACCCTGTATATAAAAATTTTAATGACTATTATTTTTGGTCTCTGGGCACCTCAAAACGAAAAAGTAACATGGTCCCGGGCTTAGGTCTTACCATGAGACCTACGGTAATAGCTTATTCCCTATGGGAAATTCGCTAAAACCATGAGGCAACATTACTAAGACGGAAAGACACACAATTATAAAACGAGAAACAAATCATTTTTTTTTAATTAAAAAGCATAATAAAGAAAAATTTAAGGAAAGTCCTAATTATATCGGAATTTAATTCATGCATTCCCTCCCTTGTAGTATAAGAAATGAAGAAAATTTCAACAAATTCAAAAATAAACTAAAGAGATTTTTAATTGATTTTTTTTTACAACAATGATGCATTCATGTACATATTTTTGTATGTGTTGAATAAAGATTGTTTTGATTGATTCATTGAAAGATTTAAAATGTTCATACAATTTGGTGTGTACTTTTACTGGATGTTACTTAACCTATTTTTTTGCTAAACCCTGAATGCAGGAAACCTACTTACGGAACCCCACATAATGTTTATGGTTAAAATGACAAAATCGCAAAATTTTACTTGAAATTCGCTTAGTGCGTAGATCTGCTTCGAAGGGGGTATTTATTTATTTTCATGTTAATACAACTTCAATAATAATAATAGGGCCCTAAATAGGGTGTGGCAAATATATTTGATAATGGTATTAGGGATAATTTGATTACAGTAGTTAAAGAAATTTTTGGGGAGGATTGGCTTCATAGCTTATGAGGGATTGGCACCCCTGCCCTCTGGCTATGATATTAGTAGTAGGAGGGGCAGAGATCTTTGATGATACTTATAATTCACTTACTGTTTCTTTCACAACACTTACCTATTTTTATAACACTTTTGAAACTGGTAACCATTTAGGAGCAGAAAAAGTTAAAAATGTATTTTATAATGCTTATCCACTTTTTGGCTTTTTATCAAACACACAAGTCCATTTTGAAATCCATTCAAGTAAAAAAAAAACTTTTTTAGTCCAGGGTGAAAAGGAAAAACTGTTCTTTGGTAGATGCGACAAAAGATTAACAGTCCTCCCAAGATCACAAATACAAAATGCATCACTTTTTGGGATTATTAACAACATTATATTTTACAGAAACTTAATTTTCAAGTTATATCACTCCCCTTTAAAATAAACCGCCAAAGATTAGGTTAAAACTAATTTCTCCATTTTTGTCAAAAGGTTGAACAATTTGTTTACTGGAAAATTATGTGGAATAACCCTTTAAAGACTGTTTCAATAAAATAGTATTAATGATTAAATGAGTGTTAGACCCCTTGAAAAAATCAACTAACCTATGAGCTAATAATATGCTCAGGATTCTTACAAATTCTATTTAGTCATTCATACAACTGTTAATCTTGTGTCACTTATGTTTATTTTATACATATACATTTGTATGCCCTAAAGTCTTAAGATGGATCAAAAAGCATATTGATATACTATAATTAGTTAGATGCACATGGGATAACGTATTACAAAACATAGTTTTGATATTTACAATTATAATTACAACCGGCATTCTATTTTGATGCTGTACCAAATGCATTTTTGTACATGATTAAAGTAACAGATTATAAAAATATACTTAACTCTAAGAAAAAAACTCTAAACTCAATAAAAGATAAAAACAATACTTTTCAAATTTGTACATACATATTGCAAGTTTCACTGGCAAATTATAAAAAATGCTCCAAATGTTGAAAACGATGCAAGTGGTTGAGGTTGTTAAAAGAACTAATTAATATACATAACAATATAACACTCCAAAGATGAATTGATATGAAATATAATTAAAAGAAAGCCAATGTCGAATAAAAATTTTTAAAATTATAAATTACATTGTACGATTGTTAAAAAGCACAATTTATGATGGACGAACAAGCATAAAAAAATTCAATATATCCGCTAGGGCACACTTTAGACATAACAGTGTAAATTTTTATGCTTTTAACTGGAAATATATAATTTATGTTTTACTTGAGTCGTGATTTTTGTGTATAAAGCTAAAAATAAAACCTTACTTTAAAAAATTATATTTAATTTGAAAATAGGTGTATGTCAAGCATTTAGTTCATTCTGAAAAACAATATCGGTACGATACACTGTTGAATCACACAGAAAAAGTAAAATGTACCTAAGTCATTGGCCATCATGAAAAGAGAAAATAAATTTTTGGGCATGGGACTCGGCAACAGAAATTGAATCTCTTTTATTTGCACCAAATCGCAAGTTAACCCATATGAAAGTCTTATTATAACAATAAGCGGTCAAACCTGATAATAATACTGTAGTTTAAAAAGGTTTAATTCATCAACAACAAAGATCAAACCATTAGCTTATTTAATTTCAGCAGTTCAACTGGAGTCACCGCCCAGCAAATTTTATTTGGGAATCATTGGGTGACATGAGACATAGGTAATCTGGTCAAGTTAGGTAGAACTGCCAAGACTCAGGTCAAAATTCAACCCAGCTCAACTTGATTACTAATTTTTAAGTATTGCCAAATTACCATTACAGAATTCAGATTATTGAACATTACCCTTGGGGTATATAACTCACTTTTTTTACATCATATGTATAAGTAATTCAATGCTTCATATCGAAATAAATGATGGCTTTAGCTTAGTTTTTCCCTCTTCCTGTAGAAGAGATTGGATATGATTACTAATTAGACTCCATGTTTTTCTCACTCATTTCAAAATAATATAATTTGTTTACCATATCAGTTCCGAGGGGAGACCACACTAAATCATTTTTTCTGAGGATAAATATATTAAGAATCTAGAGTTGTTTAAACAAATAACAGAATAATTATAGAGTTTTCAACTATTGGAGCTTTGTAAGTAAGTACCACTCACTATTGGAACTACATAAACTCTTCCTATGTACACACAAAGTATTTACCAAGTAAAAGAAACATAAAGCGACAACATAAAAAATCAGTCAAAAAATCAAATAAAAATTACCATCTATATCACATATCTATTTCACTGTTAGCTTCCAGTTCTATCGTGGGTCTGCTTGGCTTCTTTTCTGATTCGTCTTCACAGTCTTGACGTTCATCTTGGTTGTCTTCATCTAAGTCCGCCCAATCACTAACTAGTGTCTGGGCCGTTTTAGTAGTACTTCCTGCTTCTGTCTGAGACTCACTGTTTACTTGGGACATAGATTGAGAATCCTGGGCTAATCGGTCTCTCTGATTCACTGATTGTGAAATAATCTCCAATTTCTGGCTTTGAGTTATGGGATGGGAAGAGATAATTTCTACATTCTGACTTAGTGGTTGAGAAATGATTTCCTGACTCTGTCCCTGAGAAGTAGCTATCGTCTGCACCCAGTCTGCATTGACGATAATCGGTTCTTGTACGATGATCGGTTGGTTGGCTTGGGACACCGACTGCACATGGGGCGTAGGATTCACTGAAGAGACAATAGTTACTGGTGTTCCTGCGCTTCCATGTCCATTAATCTTCATGCCGTCCGCATAGGTATGGTCTGAGGAAGATATTATAGAAACATTGTCACTGTTGACATATGTGATTGCAGTTGTAGGAGCAGAACTAACTGTGTATACTTGTCCTGAATCTGTCATTATCTCTGGAACAATGTACTCTTGCAGAGGGTAGGCTCCATCAGTATTCATAACGTAAGTCGGTGGACCTCGGAGAATTAATTCTGTTGAACCTCCATCTAAGACAAGCACTTCATTGGACATGTTTCTATCAGCAATATTTATTGATGTGGCAATTCCTGTGGCTACATTACTCATGGCTTCCGATTCTGAAGACGGCATTAATGGCACAGAGGGAGCTTCTGTTAGAATAGTCATGCCTTGTGGAAGGTAGATTGTTTTATTTTCGCCGGTGACAGAATCAAACACAGGCACTTCTATAACTTCCATGACATTTTGATTTGTGTTTTCCGATCTGGCTTCAACAGAAACTTCTGCTTCTGGAGGATCGTCTGCTTTATCCTCCTCGTCATACATTTTTCTAATACTTTCTTCTTGATGAGTGATTCTAATATGGGCCTTTAAATTGATATTTCTATTGAAGATTTTACCACAATACTCACATTCGTAATCTCTCTTAGCTGCCTGATCTGTTTGATGAAGATTTGTCTGCATGTGACCCATCAAAGCTCCATGGCTTTTAAATGCCGCATTGCAAATTCGACAAATATATTCCTTGGTAACAAGTCCTGTATGGTTACTACGATGTTTTATGAGTAAACTTTCACTAAGGGCAATGTAATTACATTGGTCACATTTAGGGAAGTGGATGTTTCTCGGAGGGGCAATGTTGTGCTTAGTGTACAAATGGTAGAGGTGAAGATTACGCTTGCTTGATTTGAATCCACAATGCTCACAAATTCTGGCATCTATTCGTTCTTTGTGGACTTCTTGTAGATGTTTCCGGTACTTGTAGTACGTTTCAAAATGAATGGGACCGTTATCATCCCCACAAGGCACACACACCCATGGACCGGTAGTATTTTCTGCTCCATTCGGAGGCTCTTTCACTTCTTTCTTCAAATTGTTTATATCTGATTTTAATACGATGTACTGAACCTTTTTCTGTACTTTTCCATCTTTATCCACAGAACCAGTTGATGTGGGAAGACTGGCTCCAGAATTCACAGTTTGAATTTTCAACTTGATGTTTTTGTTGTTCTTAGTCAAATCAGGATATTTCTTTAGTATATCATTGATGATCTTAGCATGATTGAATGTGTTGACTGTACTGTTAGCTGTGGGTGTTGTGGAGGGAGTGGAACTAGCACCAGTTGTGGGCACAGCAGATGAGGATGATGGGGCAGCAGAAGGGGTGGCTTGAGATTCACTTACTGGAGAGTAAACAGTAGAGACAGCAGTTTTCCTTTCAGAAGAAACAGCAAATCTAACTTTTTTACTTGATGGAGGAGAACTGATAGTTTTTAAAATGGGCTTGGGAGGAGTGGTAGTAGGTCGAACTCTACTAGTTGCATTGGTGGAATCTTCATCATCCACATCGTCATCAATGTCGTGGATGGACTCAAAATGGCCATCGTCATAATCATCATCTTCTTCTGCTCGGCCTCGAATTACTTCAGATACTCGAGTCCTTTTGCCTAACTGAAACACAAAGATAACTAATATTACTGTCATATCATTTCAGATTTTTAAAGCATCTCGTCTTATTCAAAATAAAAACTCTTTTGATACCACTCGTGATCAACCTTAATATAACACACTGTTTCTCCAATATAAGTTGTTTAAGTATGTAGGCTATGTATGTTTTTAAAAAGAGAAATGAAGCAATGAATAATTTTCCAACTTAATGAATTTATCTTTGCCCTATAACTCCAATCAGAATTATTTATGAGCTATTACCTAAAACATTGGTTTTAAAAAACTGAAAAATATTACGAGATTGGAACCAAAAAAAATTATTCTTAAAAGCTCAGTCTTAAAATTAGTATTTCGTCGACTATGGTTTTCAACCTTGGTTGAACATACATACATTGGTTGAACCGGGTGAACATACATTAATCTTTCATACTTGGCTTGAAATACAGCTAGCCAGCGTCATCATTTCAATTAATGTATCTATGAATTTAAATGTTTTTAATTTTATTGTTCTTAGTAAAATCAGAAAATTTCTTCGGTGTCTAGTTGAGTATTGTAGTATGTTTGAACATGTTGATTGCACTGCTAGTTGGGAGGGTCGAGAGGCGGGTTGGAGTAGCACTGACCGTGGGCTGAGTAGATGAGGAGGATGGGACAAGGGAAGGAGTGATTTGGGTGTTCAGATTGATCAAATGTCAAAAGTACTCATCATCAAAGGTTCCCATGGAAAAACTGGCTCGTACTAGAATGAAAATGGGCTACAACTACTATATTATACTGTACAATATGCAGGTAAATATAATTTGTACCAATGGCGAAGTGGTTGGCATTTTCTCAATAGAGTCTTCTAAGACGACAGGCTTAGGATCATTACATGGTGTGACGATGACTTGAGAATCATAAGACAAGTTTTCAAAAGAATCCATTGGAACACTTTGGGACAGGAGAACCTCAGGCATCTCAGCATCTTCTGGCCACTCAAATCTTGTTGGCTTCGGCTCCACAGGGGCAGCATTCTGAGTTGGCTTCCTAAAATCATAGGTATCATAATGATATAAAACATTATAAATACTAGCTGTATACTAGCTGTATTGTAACTTGGGCTTTGCCACAGAAAGATAAATTTAAATACATTTATCTTTAGTATTCCAAGGATCCCCAATATCTCCACTTTTATACAACATGAGCACGAATCATATCCTGGATGAACTTTCGGAACCTGATGTTTGTAATGAATATGGGATTAAATTGGAGGAGGATGCTAATTCCGTTTCAGTGTTGGGCTTTGCGGACGACACAGTTTTGGTAGCTAACAACCATAAGTCTGCAGAAATATTAACACGAATGGCGATTAATAGATTTAATGAAATAGGATTGAATATAAATATTAAAAAGTCACAAGCAATTTGTATAAAAAGTGGACAAATACAGAAATGCAATTTAACAATTGGAAACGAAGAAATACAATCTATAGAGCATGGTGAATCAATAAAGTATCTTGAAGTAAACATATCCGAAAATTTTAATTTTCAATTCAAACGAAATCTTGGTGAAATTATCAGAAAAACTTAATAACCTTAGTCAAAGTACCCTTCTTACTGGAGATCAAAAGCTAAATATTTTGAACCAATACATTTCTCCCACCCTAATCTATCCATTGCAAAATGCTAAAGTCAGTGTAATTCCAAGAAAATTAATTGAGGAGGGTGATAAATTAATAAGGAGCAGTGTAAAGGAAATATTACAGTTACCAAGTGACACACCAAATAGCTTTCTATACTCAGACAAGAAATATAAAGGGTTAGGTATTATGCGACTCACTTGGGAAGCATATATTCAACAATTTAATGTTTGTGTAATTTTGGAAAATTCTAAAGTAAATTTATTACCACGCTCATATGAAACAGTCAAAGAAACCATTTTAAAATGTATGGATTTAACATTTTTGGATTTCAAAACTATACAAACAGAAAAGGTTAAAGGCCTCCATGTAAGAGCAAAACTTAAAGAAAAAGAATTTAATATCTGGTCTGCTCTCTCACAAAAAGGCAAAGGGGTCTGCTTATTCAAGGAGGTTCCACGTGCCAATTCGTGGATTTATAATAAAAGAGGACTATCAGCTTCAGAGTGGAGGGACTGTCTGAAGATGACATGCAATGTTGTATCCGTGAGATCCGTGCCTGGAAGGTGTCCCAACACAAACCGTTGCAGACACTGTAACGGGGTTGAAACACTTGCACATGTGTTGGGCTCTTGCAGGCACGGTGAACTTCTGATCAACAAACGGCATAATGACGTCCGAAAAATTATAGCTGAAGAATTACGAAAACAATATGAAGTCCACGAAGAAGTAACATGTACCTCCGAAAGCGGAAGCACACGCCGGATTGACATTATTGCCATTGATCGAAAAAATAAATGGGCGTGGATTATTGACCCCACAGTAAGGTTTGAGACAAGCATCAACCAACCTGACGAAGTCGACCAGGAAAAGAAAAATATTTATTTGCCAACAAAACCTTACTTTGAAGTGAAATATGGAGTCAAAATAATTAATGTAATTGGTCTTCTGTTTGGTTCCAGGGGAACATTAAATAAAAATTACGTAAAATTTAGGCAAGATTTCAAAATTCAGAAGAAAATTGACAGTTTATTAGTGATTAGTATTTTGAAGAATTCTGTTTAAATTTTAAAAAACCATTTATATAAACAAAATGTCCTGTAAATTTGAAATAAATCAATGGAACAGATGCCATGCATTTATGGCACATATAAAAAAGTCCAACTATTAAAATATCCATGTCATGTGTATTTACAAAATATGTTTTTACAAGCACTTTGTCAAAGATGGCAAGCCATAAATGCGTGGCAAGTTAACAGTTCCTGTTGTTATTATATTAATGTTTAATATTAATAAAAATATTGACCCCCTGTTGTATTGAACTCATCAACCCATTGGATTGTCAAATTTGCTTCAGTTACTCGCCTTCAGGATAATGCTCACTCATACCAACTAAATGTTTAATACTTATTATTGTTGTATATTTATAATTATTCACATTTTCTATAATAACAATAACAAAGAAATCAGAACCCCAGTCAAATTTGGAGCCACACAGGAAATGCATTTCTATTGGTCAAAGGGCTTCCTCCCAGCTGTGGCCCAGTACAAAGTTCAACAGAAGGACAGTCTCCTTTCTAATTCTGAGCAAGTAAGTAGCTCTCTTGTATAAGTGAATTTAGGGTTAATATTTTCCCCATAAAAATATACTAAAGTGGCGACGAGGTGTTTAAAGTTTTAAATATTGGTTTAAATATAAATAGTTACAGTGTTTTTTATCAGTGGAAATTAAATTAAATTAAATTTCAAAATTAACATCAAGAGGAAAACCACATGTTCTATTCTATTTCAAGTGCTATTATATAGAGATACCAAAAGGAATTCAGATTATAATTATCTTCAAGAGATAAAAAGAAGAAATATTTTTAAAATAGAATTGGGAATAAACCAAAGTTTGGTAAAGATAAATTATTATATTCTTCAGTGTTCAAGTAAGTAACCTGAATTATTCTGCAAGCATTCCTGTTTAAACAAAGTTCTGCAAGTTTTCATGCACCAGTTGGAAATTTTTAAGTTAAGTTTCTATAAAGTTTAATAAACTTGGCAAACATTAATTTTTTATATTCTTAGTAAAGAGAAGAAATATTTTTGAAATAAATTTATATTTTTATTTATTAAAGGAAATTCAGTGAAATCATGTTGGACTTAAAATTAGCAGGTCTTTTCTGGCAAAGACTTTATAAGTGTTGAAATATTATTTTTTTATTTTGCAAATATGTCTGTAACTGGGAAGTTTACTGAATTTAACGAAGATGTGGAAGATCTTTGCAATTATTTGGAGAGATTTGAATTGTATATTAAGGCTAATTCTGTCAAGGAAACTGAAAAAGTACCCTCGTTTCTCACTGTAATAGGGCCTAAGAATTATGCTATTCTTAAGAACCTACTGTTGCCTAAGACATTAGCTACTCAATCGTATGAGGACTTAGTTAAGGCATTAAAGGGCCATTTTGCTCCTGAAAAATCAATTATCTATGAAAGGTGCAAATTTCACAAACGGTTTCAAAAGGAGGGGGAAACTTTAGCAAATTATGCGGTTGAGATCAAAGATTTGGCAGCTTCGTGCGATTTTGGAAGTTTTCTTAATGATGCGATGAGGGACCGTTTTGTAAGCGGCATAAAAAACGAGGATATTCAACAGCGGTTAATGACCGAGAAAGAGTCGACTTTTTCACAACTTTTTGAACTTGCCTGTAGACTTGAGGCGGCTAAGGTGGAAGTTAAAGGGTTCCATTCTCAAGGGGATGTAAATGAAATTGATTTTGTCCGATCATCTAAATACAAACAACCTTATGGGGGTAATTGTAGCAGTACTGTTAGTTCTGCCAGTAAACAAAAATGGAACTCGCAAATGAAAAATAAGGTTCCGACGGACACTAAACAAGGATATAAATGTTTTCGTTGTGGTAAAACAGGTCATAATTGCAATAACTGCTTCTTTAAAAATGCCCGATGCCATTCTTGTGGGAAAGTAGGCCATGTGTCAACTGTATGTAAACAAAAGGCTACCGTAAATAATAATTCTTTTAGGCCTAAGCCTAAAGGTAACAAGCAAAGGGTAAATTACCTATCTGAAGGTACAGATGAGGATGTCAACAACTGTTATGAATTGAGATGTGTTTCTTTAATAAATGAAGTTTCTTTTGAGAATAACTATCGCACAACCTTAATGATGGAGGAAAAGCCATTGGAAATGGTTATTGATACTGGTGCGGTAATTACCGTACTGCCTAAACACATCTATGATGACCAATTTAGTCATATTAATTTAAGTCCTACTGAGTTACAGCTAAAATCATACTCGGGACACCCAATGGATGTTGTTGGAGAATTTCAAGCTTCTGTGTCGCACGAGGGACATGACTTCAGACTACCCATGGTAGTTGTAGGTGGTTCCGACCGAAGGCAACCAGCACTTTTGGGATGTAATTGGCTACACCAACTGAAGCTCGATTGGAATCGGATCTTTCAGGTTGGACCAGGAATTACAGGCAAGTCGTATGATAGTCTTTCTATGCCATCTTCAGAGATTGAAAAAGTTTTGAAAAATAAATTTAATGATGTTTTTGAAGGCCAAATGGGTTTAATTAAGGGAATTACAACTGAGATTTCTGTTGATGAAGATGCCCCTCCAATTTTCTGTAAGGCGAGACTTTACCGTACGCTTTAAGGGAGTCGGTGGAAAAAGAAATAGATAATCTTGTAAAATCTGATGTCATTTACCCTGTCAAAGATAGTCAATGGAGCATCCTGCTTGTTTGTGTTTTAAAGCCTGACGGGAAATCGGTACGATTATGCGGTGACTTTAAGGTTACCCTTAATAGGGTTTTGAAAAATGCAGAACATTACCCTCTACCCACTCCGGAGGACATTTTCACTAAACTTTCAGGTGGAAAAATATTTTCAAAGATTGACATTACATCAGCCTATCTACAGTTGGGTGTTGGGGAAAAATCACAACCGCTTTTGACGGTAAACACTCACAAAGGTCTTTTCAGGTACAAAAGGTTACCATTTGGGATATACCCGATTGCGGGAATATGGTATTAAAGCTAATTATCAGAAAAGTGAATTTTTGAAACCTAGCCTCAACTTTCTGGGACACAGGATTGATGAACTGGGAATTCATCCAACGGACAAGCTGGTGAGTGCCATTCTCGAAGCTCCCGAGCCGACCAACGTAGCACAACTTAGGGCCTATTTAGGTTTGTTGAATTTTTATGGCCGATTTTTGCCTAAACTCTCTACAGTTTTGTATCCTATGCATCAGTTACTCCAGAAAAACCGTCCCTGGAGGTGGGACTCGCAATGCTCAAAAGCTTTTAAGGAAAGTAAAATGTTGTTAACACAGAGTAATGTTTTAGTGCCTTATAACCCCAAATTGAAAATTCAAATTACTTGTGATGCAAGTCCGTACGGAATAGCCAGTGTAATGTCTCATGTGATGACGAATGGATCTGTTCGCCCCGTAGCATATGCTTCTAGGAGTCTAACTAAATCTGAGATGAATTATGCCCAATTGGACAAGGAGGCTCTCGCAATCATCTATGGAGTTAAGAAATTTCACAAATATATTTTTGGTAGGCCATTCACATTAATTACAGATCATGCTCCACTCACAGCACTCTTAGCGGAGAAGAAAGGAATCCCAGTGTTGGCGGCTGCCCGCATGCAAAGGTGGGCTATAATTTTATCAGCTTATGACTATAATATTGTTTACCGTAAAGGGTCAGAAATTGTAGAAGCTGATGCACTATCATGGCTTCCTCAGAAACTTGATGCAAGTGTAGAGGAAAACTCAATCCAGTTCTTTGCACCATTCCCAGAACTACCGCTCACTGCACGAGAAATTGGACAGGCAACCCGAAGAGACCCTGTGATTTCTAAGGTATTTGACCTAACTCTTCAAGGTTGGCCTCAATACATGGACAAAGACGATCCTTTGAGACCTTTCTTTTTACGGAAAAATGAACTTTCAGTTGAAAACAATTGTGTTTTATGGGGTAACCGAGTAGTCATACCATCTAAGTTTCGAACTAATATTCTGGATATGTTGCATGAGGAACATCCGGGTATTTGTAAAATGAAAGCTTTGGCCAGAAGTTTCGTGTGGTGGCCTAAAATTGACAAACAAATAGAACACGTAATTAAAAAGTGGACAAATACAGAAATGCAATTTAACAATTGGAAACGAAGAAATACAATCTATAGAGCATGGTGAATCAATAAAGTATCTTGAAGTAAACATATCCGAAAATTTAATTTTCAATTCAAACGAAATCTTGGTGAAATTATCAGAAAAACTTAATAACCTTAGTCAAAGTACCCTTCTTACTGGAGATCAAAAGCTAAATATTTTGAACCAATACATTTCTCCCACCCTAATCTATCCATTGCAAAATGCTAAAGTCAGTGTAATTCCAAGAAAATTAATTGAGGAGGGTGATAAATTAATAAGGAGCAGTGTAAAGGAAATATTACAGTTACCAAGTGACACACCAAATAGCTTTCTATACTCAGACAAGAAATATAAAGGGTTAGGTATTATGCGACTCACTTGGGAAGCATATATTCAACAATTTAATGTTTGTGTAATTTTGGAAAATTCTAAAGTAAATTTATTACCACGCTCATATGAAACAGTCAAAGAAACCATTTTAAAATGTATGGATTTAACATTTTTGGATTTCAAACCTATACAAACAGAAAAGGTTAAAGGCCTCCATGTAAGAGCAAAACTTAAAGAAAAAGAATTTAATATCTGGTCTGCTCTCTCACAAAAAGGCAAAGGGGTCTGCTTATTCAAGGAGGTTCCACGTGCCAATTCGTGGATTTATAATAAAAGAGGACTATCAGCTTCAGAGTGGAGGGACTGTCTGAAGATGACATGCAATGTTGTATCCGTGAGATCCGTGCCTGGAAGGTGTCCCAACACAAACCGTTGCAGACACTGTAACGGGGTTGAAACACTTGCACATGTGTTGGGCTCTTGCAGGCACGGTGAACTTCTGATCAACAAACGGCATAATGACGTCCGAAAAATTATAGCTGAAGAATTACGAAAACAATATGAAGTCCACGAAGAAGTAACATGTACCTCCGAAAGCGGAAGCACACGCCGGATTGACATTATTGCCATTGATCGAAAAAATAAATGGGCGTGGATTATTGACCCCACAGTAAGGTTTGAGACAAGCATCAACCAACCTGACGAAGTCGACCAGGAAAAGAAAAATATTTATTTGCCAACAAAACCTTACTTTGAAGTGAAATATGGAGTCAAAATAATTAATGTAATTGGTCTTCTGTTTGGTTCCAGGGGAACATTAAATAAAAATTACGTAAAATTTAGGCAAGATTTCAAAATTCAGAAGAAAATTGACAGTTTATTAGTGATTAGTATTTTGAAGAATTCTGTTTAAATTTTAAAAAACCATTTATATAAACAAAATGTCCTGTAAATTTGAAATAAATCAATGGAACAGATGCCATGCATTTATGGCACATATAAAAAAGTCCAACTATTAAAATATCCATGTCATGTGTATTTACAAAATATGTTTTTACAAGCACTTTGTCAAAGATGGCAAGCCATAAATGCGTGGCAAGTTAACAGTTCCTGTTGTTATTATATTAATGTTTAATATTAATAAAAATATTGACCCCCTGTTGTATTGAACTCATCAACCCATTGGATTGTCAAATTTGCTTCAGTTACTCGCCTTCAGGATAATGCTCACTCATACCAACTAAATGTTTAATACTTATTATTGTTGTATATTTATAATTATTCACATTTTCTATAATAACAATAACAAAGAAATCAGAACCCCAGTCAAATTTGGAGCCACACAGGAAATGCATTTCTATTGGTCAAAGGGCTTCCTCCCAGCTGTGGCCCAGTACAAAGTTCAACAGAAGGACAGTCTCCTTTCTAATTCTGAGCAAGTAAGTAGCTCTCTTGTATAAGTGAATTTAGGGTTAATATTTTCCCCATAAAAATATACTAATTATTACTTTGATTAATAGTGTTAAGCGCACTGCATTCTGTTGTACACTTGTTGACCTGAATAAATTGTATTAATCATAACAAATATTTTAGTAAGATTAATATACATTTAAATATTTTAATGCAATAAGTTTAGTCTTCAAATTTTCCACCAAAACCCCCTTTAAAATAACCCCTCAAATACGAAATTTGTAAAACCCGATTTTAGTAAATTCTAAACTAGACATATCTTTATTTTCATTCTACAAATTTTGTAAACAGAGGAGGTGCATTGTAAAAAGCGATAAGGAAACTAAAAGTACTTAGACCCCTTTTATATATCACGTTGAGCGATCGTCAGAGCGATGCATCTGACGTGCATCGCTCGAATTTCTGTATAAAATATATGAGATGACGTGGGCGACCGTCGCACACGTAGTATAAAAACTCCTACAGAATGCAATATAGTTAGGTTACTTTCTACATGCTGTATAAATAGGACCTTAGGTAAAGACATGAAAAATAAATTTCAATAAAAAAAAAATAAATTGGCAACAAGAGTTACAGTAAACTCTCGTTCATCCAACTCGGTGACATCGAACTCCTCTCGGAAGTGATGATCGGGATATTATTCATATTTTTTTTATACAAAAAATAATGTTTACATTTTAGTGCCTTCAATCTCCAATTTGTTATATCCGCAATACAGTAATGTATCATATTTTGCATGACTTGTCAACCTACGCTTCTCATAATCTAAATTCCTCGATGTGATTTACGAGGCTATGTTCACACAGAAATAGGAAGAGAGAGGAAGTAAACATCCGCTTCCAAACCGTCTGTCTGTCTATCTTGTGAGTGCACCTGTGTTATGTGGAATATCAATTGACTATTTTGAATAATGAGTGAAAAGAGGAAAAAGGCTTTGTGTGTTTATCAAGGATAAACTTAAAGCTATTAAAAGAATCAATGCCAGTGAATAATCAAAAAATATTGCTATAGAATATGGAGTGGGGACAATGTGGGGATCTTTATTTCCTGCAGCAGAGAATTAACACATATAGAGGTAAACTTCAAATGAAAACAGTGTTGCGATGAAGTTTTAGTTCCCATTTTCATCAACAGGTAGTGTTTGCAACGCTATATCTGCTCTAGACGCCTTATCACTTGGGTGTGAGAGAAATGGAGAGAGACGTCACCCAAGGTTGTTTATCCTACAACATCTGGACTCCCCGTCTATATATTACTTCTCTGTGTTCATGAGTTGTTTTTTTTATTCCTATAAGTTTATTGTTATCACGTCATGTAGTTTCAGTATCTTATTTTTAGATCTCCTGTGTGAAAACACAAACAATAGTGAATAGAACCATAACTTAGTCACAGAAACAGTGAAAACTATGACCCACTTTAGACTTCGGTTCATCGGAATAGTTCAACATCCGAACTGGCCATCCGCCATATTAGTTCCGATGAACGAGAGTGCACTGTATTAATAGAAAACTTCTGGGTGAATAAAAGGCTCTTTAAGTGAGTCCTTCTTTTAAATGTTCTTTAAATTTAATATTAATAATGGATTTTAAAATGTATGGAAGTTTATGGTACATGCGTATACCTGCATTTAGGGGGCACTTTTCATGAACAGTTAGGCGGTATTTCGGAAGTTTAACAGGCCATCGGGCGCTACAATGAGGTTACCTCCACCCTTGCAAGAAATAAGTAAAAAATGTAGAGAGTTTCTGTTCTGCAGCAGCCTGGCCTTCAAGTTGCTTTTCATATCACTATAGTGGTACTGTGTAATGTCCGGTTTTATCTAAAAATTTTACTTGTGACACAAAAGTTGCAAAATTAAATTACCTAACCAATGGTACCAAGTTTGTAAGGATCCTACAACAAATAAAGGAGTTTTTGCAATTTTTCTTTTAAATTAACCTAAATTTGCATGCATTAGAATGGAAAACTGACATTTTTATGCGCTAAAATCTCAATAACTCCATTATTTGGTGCCAAATCTTTAGAAACGTGGTAATTCTGGTTACATAATTTAATTTTGCATCTTTTTGGCGAATTTTCCATAGGGAATAAGCTATTACCGTAGGTCTCATGGTAAGACCTAAGTCCGGGACCATGTTACTTTTTCGTTTTTAGGTGCCCAGAGACCAAAAATAATAGTCATTAAAATTTATATATATATATATAATTTATATATATATATATATATATATATATATATATATATATATATATATATATATATGTATGTATGTATGTATGTATGCTCATACTCATATTTCTTTATTCATTTTCATGTACATTGTATTACAAAGAATAGTGTCAATATTTTATTTATTAATTAGTGGAATTTACAAACACAATAACTCAAACTAAAATAACTGGTTAAGGAGATTACAATTTTTTTCATTCATTCACAAAATATACCTATCGGAGGACTACAAATTAACAATATAAAATAAAACTACTTTTGAAGCGAAGTGGAAAATTCCTCAATAGAATAAAAAGCCTGATTTGTTAGATTTTCTTTTCAAGTCTTTTTTAGTTTGTTGAAATTACTCTCGTATTTTATATGATCTGGAATGAATTTTAAGAATTTATTTCCAATATATGTAGGTTTCTTCTCAAAAATTTTTAGCCTGTGTGGCTGAATTATTTCTCTTTTATTCCGCGTATTATAAGGATGGGTTGGTAATTTTGCCTCATTCTTTGATAATTCTTGTTTGGCTATTAATATTGTATCAAAAATATATCGCCCAAATACTGTTGGTATTTTAAGTTTTTAAACTGTTCTTTTACTGAATCATCATACAGGGTCATCGAAAAAGAATGCCGGGATTTTAAAAACACGTTGGAGTCTAAAAACACGTAGGCCTCTAAACCTAAAAGAATAATTTATTCACTGTTTGTAAACTGTATTGAGACAGTTTTGTTGGATGGAGGGAAAATAGCGGCCAAGTGACCTTGACATGCGCAGAACTGATGCGCAGTGAAGCATCACCTACGCATCATGGTTGGATTGGCAGAGCTACGCCTATTCCTTGGCCCCCCAGAAGTCCAGACATTACTCCTTTGGATTTCTTTTTCTGGGGGTACATAAAGAACGTAGTTTATTCTGAAAAAGTTCGTGATTTGGTGCATCTGCGCGAGCGCATCTCTGCCACCATCACTACTGTAACCCCAGAGATGATTCGAGGAACTTGGCAAGAAATCGACTACAGATTTGATGTCTGCCGATGGAAATAAAGCGCTGATGCTAGGATTACTTCTCCTTACTGTCACGGGAAGTGCTCTTTCTACCTCTCAAATGTCAAAATGAGCATATTTGTTTACAAAAAATCAAAACAATAACAAACCTCTTTAAAATTATTCTAGTCATCTGTTTCCATTCAACCAATCAGCATAATCCTTTCATCTTGGTGGTGCTGTCTGTGTTTCTGGGGCGGCGTTCTCACTTCCCCATAAGGATGTCCCTACTTATTCGGTTCTGTATACATTGCCATTGGTTACCGAGATATTCAAAAGTCTAAAGACAGTACATTGTATTTTGGGGCTCCAATGTTAATCTTATGGAGGATTAAGATGTGTTAATATTTCACTTATTAACCAATAATTATTTACGAAACTTGGAATTCAGTTTAATTTGGTTGAGATTCATCCATTTATGGTAAAAAAAACTCTTGTTTTTTTGCTTATCATGGCAGCAAACCTGCATACTCTTTTCCCATGTTAATCATATGGAGAATAGGCAAACTCCTTTAGCAATGGACAGATATTGATGAAACTTAGTGCATGGCTTCATATGGTCTAAATAAATTTTTTTATGCTAAAAACCTTCTTTTAGTGTTCCCCATGGCAGCATACCTGAATACTCTCCCTATATTTATCATAAGGAGAATAGACATTGATTTCCCTATTTATGAGCATGTAGTGATATTTGGTTTACAATTAATATTAGTAATATTAGGTTTATGTGGTCAAAATTAATATTACTAATTTGGAAATTCGCTGAGTACGCAGGTCAGCTGCGACGGGGGGTATTTGTATCTTGTAAAATCTTGATAAAATTTGTTGTTTTTGAGATATTTGAGTTTAAAAACTTAAAATGGCTGCCATTTTAAAAATAAACAAGAGAAAAAAATATTTTTTTTCCTGAAAAAGAGCATTGATGTGATAAAGGTTCACGCCAAATATGAACTTTATATAATTATTCGTTACGGAAATAAAAATTATATATTGTAAAAAACAAAATGACGGATTCCGGCTAAACTAAGCCGCAATCCAAAAAATTTTATTCTTCATTTTGGTCTTATTTTTGCATGTAGAATCACGTCCTGTATAGTCCATCACATTTTTTTGTTACACCCTGTTACATAGGATTGTGGTCTACATCTAACATTCAGAGACTTTCCTATGAGTGGCATACCTAAGTCTTGGAGAAAACTTCATTGGCTTGTGTCATATAGTACATCATTTTAAAGGTCTTTAAATCCTTAACGAAATGCCACAAATCCAACATTAAAAGACAAATATAGTTGTTGTATTTTGAAACTTTTGAAATGTGATTGCTAAGTTAGTTCGCCTTACATTTCCAGCTAAGTTATTTATTTTAGGTCAGGATTGTGGCATTGCACTCGACAATATCTTTAATTTGGTGTACATATGACAACATGCTTACGTTTAAGTTTCTGTTGACTCCTTGTGGATCGTCCGTAGTAAGTATCCAAGTGAATATTGCACAGAAATGTTTGTCACTACGTATACTGTCACCAGTAATCAAGTGAACTTTGTCATTTTTTTCTGGTTCAATTCTAAATTTTAAAAAGAGGAAGAAACTTTGTTAAGACAATATGTTGTTTATAATTTATTTGTGATGAAATGTGTGGATAAATGCGTTGAGTTTTGGTTTTTATTTAAGAACTAAAACAATAAGCAAAATAATTTAGCTATCAAAGCTAATTACTTACCGATTTACAGAGCGATAAAATTCATCTGGTAAATGAACTGTTGTCCTCTGTTTCCATATTGGTAACCTAAAAAAAAAATACATTTAATTTTAATCTGTAACCACCAAACTTACCATAGTCATGTAACCATTGCTATATATACAAAACAATTGAATATTTACATTTTTATAAGGTAGATGTCTCATTGAAGGGCTGCTATACTCAAACATGAATAGACTTCTGATAAGAGAGCTGCATTAGAAAATGTATCAGGTACAGTAGAGGGTTCTTATAATTTTGGCAAAATTCAAGGACTTTTCAAGGGCTTTGATTTTTTAAAGACCTTCCATAGTTTTAAGAACTACAAGAATTGGATATATCGACATCAATTTGGTAGAATTACCTATGGTCACAATTCTTTTTATTCTTTGTTTGCAAAAATGCATAGTAGGCCTATTTAGAATGGGTTAACACTATGCACTTGGAAAAACGTCAAGGGAAAAACTTGAATGTTCAACAATTGAAAACAGTTAAATTGACAGAGTCAAATGAAAATGTGTGAGTAAATAATAACATTATCACAGTTAAATGGCTCAAAGTTTATTTTGGTGTAAAAAAATAGGCATTTATGCCCCCCTTAGGCCTTATATAAACCTGATATTTTACCCATCAATCATAAAGTTATTACCAATAAAATAAATTATGCACAGTAACAAAAGATAGTCAAATAAATTTTTTTCTCAATTTTTTACGCTGGTTTTACAATTTTCCATTAGAGAAATCTAAAATACAATTACATTCATATGTCAGTTAGCTTTTAAATGTGTGTGCAAGATTCTTAAAATAAAGTCATCGTGGTACGGAGTATAGAGTTATAGAAAGTCGAGTTTACGCGGTTTTCCTGCATTAATGTCACATACATTAATGACAGGTAGATGAAGTGGTCATGTAGGTGGTATATTAGGTGATTTGTTTTGTCATTAACATCAACCCACTAGTAAAAAAGATTTTGTAATTGATGATTTTGATTATTTTATTATAGTATCTTATCAAGTGCGAAAATCAGATCAGAAAGTAAATTGACATAATTACCATTAAAGAAACCCATTTATGTAAATTGAGGGTGAAGTTGTTTACACTGCTGAATAGTTTGCAATTTCTCAGCTTGATATAAATTATGACTAAAACATTATTTTTTGCACCTTCAGTTTTCAGTTTACAAACGATAGTCTGACAACTACGGGACGACCATGGTGGAGTCAGTTTGTCAAAGATTTTATACTACAACAGGTTCATTTTATTTCACTGAATTTAATCAGTTTATTTATTTCTGGTGCTCAGCTGTTTCACTAACGAGTGAAACAACGATTAGGCCTAATTCATTAAATATGGAGAATATGGTGAAAATCCTGTTTGGTATGAGGTAGAGGGTTGGGGTAATTTATTCCAGAAATAAGACCCTTAGTGCCAAATGGTGAATCCAAACCAATTTATTGACTAAACAAAATGATGGTTCATTTTAAATTTAATTAACAGGAATTAAATCAAAAGTCTACTAAAGCTGTCTGTCAATTTGTTTTACAAAGATTGTAGATATAAAAATAATTTTAAAATGTAACTCATAAGGCTTTATAAACAGGGTCGGACTACTGAACGTGTCAGACTATCTCGAGTCAACTGAGTCTTTATGCATCAATACGGTGGTTAAACTGTTGTCACTGCTGTCCCTACAAGTAGGGGGCATGAAATGGTCACAGGTACAACATGAGATAGCACAGAAGAGACACAATTACAATTGTTATGAAAAGGAGACTGACTTCATAGGTAGCAAACTTTTACCACACCTACCCAAAAAATACTTTAGATGAAATAAGTTTTAATCAATTTAGTAAGGATTAAATATCTTATTCCAATTTTCTTACATTTAATTGATGAATTTTGGAATATTGTGCTAAATTAAGAAATGTAGGAAATTTAAAATTGTAAAAAATATTATTGTAGTAGTATAATATTTTTTAAGATCTACAATTTATTGTTATTGGCGGTTAGATGTTCAATACGGATCATGATTCAGGATTGCGATAAATATTGACAGTATTATTCACTGGGCTAGACCTTACACAGTCACTATCGATCATACATCAATATTTAACTTAAGAGTCATCATCACCTTTGATCTAGTAGCGCAGTCGGCTATGTTAACCGATGTCGCTTTTCAACCAATTTTCTTTAAACTTGGTAATCGTTTAGTTGATTATATTAGGTCCGTCCCTCAAACCTTAAAATTTGGAAAATGTAAAAATATTACCCTCAGTGACATCACAAAGTAACTCAATTTTCCTTCCTTTTAAGTTTTTTTACTACTGATACCATTCATTTGTACAGATATATCAGGTATGAGAGACCTATATCTAACGTTAATCCACAAGACAACATATATTTTACCAATAATGTTCAAAAACACTGTCCGAAACAGCGGGAATACGAAGGCATGTTTTCAGTGTTTTTGCAACGGTGAAGATGACTCTTAACACACTCAATCCGTATCGTGATCCTGAATCATAACCCAAAATATCGTGTTATGTATTGAGCGTGTAAGGTCCGCCATTGACTCTATTCAATATACTTAAGTCATTAAATGAATAAAGAAAATTTGTATTTGATTAAATTAAATTTGATAACTTAAGATACAAGACCCTTTCACTACAGATGTTTTTACTCTATCAGGATATAGTCGGATATTGGCACTCAATGATCAGAAAAGAGAAAATCTATAGTTAAGAAACAGAATCAAATGGTGGCAGATAAATATTGGATGAACATTGTAAAAAAGTTTGTTAACAACAATCGAAACATAGAAAAGTGAAAACAATAGCTTTCAAAATCAGATCTCATCGCCTTAATTCCGTGAAATGTCAAAAACAATGATTTCCTCCATTCTTAAATTTTAAAAATTGGTGTTTTTCTGATGAACTGTGTTTGGAACAGGCAGGTTTTCAGATTACAGGGAATATAGTGTTTAATAATCTAACCTGCCTTAGGAGAAAACTTGTCATCTAAAATGACAACAAATTATCACTTTGAGCAGCACTCACATATTTGGCAATGAGTGGGCAATCTATCGCAAGATTGGGTTATCTTTGAAAAGATAATCAAATTTTACCACAATTCATTAAAGCTAGGTTTACACGTGAGAGTTTTTAACTCTTGGAGAGATTGGTACTCTCAGGAGTTTCTCGCAGCAGTGTTTACACAACATTCAAATTTTCCGTTTACACATGTCTAAACTCGCAAGATCTATATCTTGCAGAGATATGTTATTCTCAGATTGTGTCGGCGAGCTAACTCTCAGCACCATTTAAACAGTGCGTATCACTCGCAAAAACTCTCTGAGAGTAAAAGCCTCTCACGTGTAAACCTAGAAAAACTATAGAAGTGAAGAAAAATTGTAAATTTTCAACTAACTTTTTCCCAGGCAGAACAGCTGACGAGGGAGGTGTCTGTGGTGGAGGCGTCTGAGGGGGAGGAGTTTGTGAGGGAGGGGCCTCAGGAGCCGGGGGCACCGCAGGCTGGAGCGGAGAGGCCTCAGCCGGCACAGCCGTAGAGAGCAGTTGCTTTGGAACATACTTCTTCGGTGTTCGAGAACTTTGTTTTGATGAGGCCTGAAATTTAAAAAAGTAAATTATATAAAATCAGATATATTCTAGCCTTTGGACAGCTGATTTCATGTTATGTGAGAAGAGTAATTAGTAACTAAGATACCTGACTGAATAAAATAAGTGACAAGTCTTTCCTTGTGGCTTTATTGCAATTTTTACATTAACACTACACGATGCCGAAATTTTCAACTAAAATAGTTGGGGACCATGATGGAAATAACCTGAAATTCACTAAGCTTACACATACGAGAATTTTTCAAAATTAAAGTAATAACAAATTTACTACTTTACTTTAATTGACTATAATGATAAAAATATATATTTTGTACCAAAGAGAGTACCAACCTGCTTCTGAAGTGTTTCCAGAATGCGATGCATTCCAAGTTGCTTTGCAATCACGCATAATTCATTCAGTTCGTCAGCTCCACATTCGATTTTGCTCGTGTACATACAACTAAAACAAACCATTAGTGACAAAATGGGCATTTTGACTTTCTACTTTTGAAATATTTATTTATAAATTATATTAAATGTATACATCAATTTCTAAATTTCTAATGGAAAATCGCGGGATTCGGCCAAACTGATTTAAGAATCATTAAATAATATATCTTGTTGATAGAATTTAATCTAGACTGTTCAAAACCGGGTTTTATTAAACCCACACTTTAAAATTAAAATAAAATACTAACACTGGCCTAGTATTTATTTTTAATTTATGAAGAAATTAACTGTCTCTCTTTGGTCCAGTAGACTCTGCCCCAGGCCGCGGCCGATTAATGAATTGGTTGGTTAAACTGATGTACATTTAGAGTCACCAACCTACAATTTTATATAGCCTAAATGCAATAATGAGTTGAAAAACAACTCTTAATATATTACTGTACATAATTTATAGCTAACATCCGACACCAATGAAATCCATGATTAAATTTATCTAATAATAAAAAGTTCCTTTATTGTGGTGCAGGCCTAAACACATTCCATTTCGGTGGCATTCACTTCTATCCAGGACAGTACATTTTAATTTGTTAGAAAACATCTATAATATAATGTTGAAATGAATGATGCCGTAGAGAAAAAAACGTTTCCGGCAAAACTTGGCTAAAATAAAGCGATGCTAAAATAAAAAGTAGCCGGTTAAAAAAGATGTGGTTTTTGTATTAGGGTAGGCCAGTTAAAGCGGAGACAGGTTAAAAGATGGCCGGTTAAGAGAGAGTCTACTGTCCTCCAAGGCATGTCCAGACCATCGGTGGAGCTCAACCCTGCCCTGAGAGGGGTGGCAAGAGAGTTAGCTACAGGGGTAAAGATAAAAGATAGAGGAGTAAGACGGTGCTGTGGAGGAGATACTTGATGGGCCCAGGGACTCTGGTACGGAAATTTTTGTTGGTATTAATCGTGCTTCGATAATTTTTGGAGATAAACAGGTTTTGGTGTGGAACTTCATGAATGACCTAGAAGGGGTTTGCTCTCATAGCCTATTGTCATCTGTGGTTTTTGAAAATCTTATTTGAATTAATAGTTGCCCAACTAATAATTCAAAGCAATCAATTTACCTTAAAAACAATCATTATTGATGCTTTTAGACATTTTTCTTTTTACTGCTATTTAAAATGTCAATCTAGTTAAAACATTTTATTTCAGTTTGCATTATTTCTTAGAAAAATTACATTGACCAAGTAAGTATAGGTAATTTATTCACCTAGGCTCTAACAACCTATTCTAATATTTCACACAGCTATCCAGAAAGAGTAAAGTAGTCTTAAATAATATTTCACTTACTTAATTAGGGCTTTAACATACTGTGGCTTCATATTTTTGGGCATATGAATTGTACAAGCTTTTGAAGAAGGAGGCAATACATCACAAATGCCACTACAAGCTCTTAAAATCACTTTGTGAGCCTGCAAACAGAATTTGAAAATTAGTAAAATTCACTGGACTAAACATGCCTTAACCTACTAAAAAAATCATATTTTTACACTTCAAAAGAATTAGTGGCACAGCACTCGTCTGGCCCTAAAGCAAACGGGTGTCTGATGAGGTTATTATTTTTGTACCATTATTTTTAATAATCTTTTACCTTACTTGACAGAACTTTTAACACACATTGCTTCATATTTTACTGTATAAGATTGTATAACATTTTGACCAAGGGGCAATACATCATAAATGCAGCTACAAAATCTTAAAATCACTTTGTGAGCATGCAATGCCCTTTAATTCCACTTTAGAGAACAATTCTGACCAGGTCAGTAGCCACCTTAGTTTAATAAAAACGTCAGAAAACTTAGAGGTTAGGTGATTGAAATTATTTGGAAGATGAGCTGAAATTCTCTGACAAAAAACTTTTTAACTTTCTGCGACAGCTGAGAACATAGGCTAGGTATTTAACTTTCTGCAAGCTTCGATTTAACAAATGAGTAGCCCAGTTTCAAAACTCGTTATCTCCAATTTTTTCAATTTTGAGTTAAGGCCACCATTTTGTTCTTGGGGCTCATATCCAACTAATTCCACTTGTTAAAGGCTGCCAAACACGTTATTAATGTATTAAAATGGCCACCAAACTCTGGATACTTCTGCAAACCTCGTCATGTGTACCTCACACACTGCTGCAAAAGCCGTAATAGTTGCTAAACAAATACTGCAACAGAACTCGTTATGTCGCTATGAAGTAAAATGTATTGATGTTATTACTGCTGCTAGCTACATTATGTTTAATGGGTTCAGTTGCAATATCTTCTAAATCTGACCACTGTTTTTGTATACTTAGAAGAATTTCAAGTTTTCACGTTGGTATTCCTGCATTCTAGACGGACTGAGACCCTTGTCATCAGCTGCAAAAGTTATTATGGTGAAACGTAAACATTGAAGGTGGTTTTGTAAGCTATTAAGTAGTTTTCATTGTTTTATTTCGTTTATTTTAAATAGTGGAGCTTAATGAACAGATTATTAGTCTTTGATTAATATTAAATTGAATTAGGTTTAACCATTTTTATATAATACAGTAGTTTGTCTGTTTACAAGGGCGGTACAAGGAGAATGTCAGTTATGTAAATCTAACCTCTATCATTAGCTAATAAATTCCAAATTTAGGTTTGAATTAATTGACTGGTGAGTGATTCTATCAATTTAGTTCATCTTCAATCGTTTCGTGCATCATTCATAGTGATATTCATAGTGAAATAATAAGTTTAGTGCAACTTAAAAATTACTGAACTAAAACTCGTTATCTTTCGTAATGGTGCAAAACCCGTTATAATGCTGATACTGTTGCGAAAACTGTTATGTGCAATCTTTTTATAACTGACAAATTTCAAATCAATGATTTATGACCATTGCCATCAATAAAATTAGATTTTTTGCATTTAATCAAAATATTTAAAAACTGCTATTTCCTTGTAAATTCCAACCTTAGTTTTTTGCAGTTTGTGGAAAAAAGTTTTGTTTGAGTTAACCAGTTTTGAAACTGGACAACTCAAATAATCATACAATATCGCAATTACAAATGAAAGAGATTAAGTTATTGTCAGTTAATACCAAAATATTGGCCTAGAACAAGTTACCGGTATACTACATAAAAGTCAAGACTATTTTTTTTAATCTTTCAACCACAACTACCCTTTATGCCGCAGCCAATTTTTTTGCCACAGTTGACCGCATGGCTAAGTGGTTCATCATTCTACCATGGCCGAGCTTACCGACATGGCAGACCTTGCTGCGGCAATCCCAGTCTTCCTGCTACGATGTTGCGCCGTCGAACATTGTTCAGCTTTGGGGCCTACTGATATATATAATTACAGTAATATGTGGCAAGAACAGACACCGACCACTACAAAAGTATTAAAAACTCTTCATTTGGTCTCCAAGCCAGTATGAAATGTTTTTGGGTTAGTTAAACACTGTCATCGTATTCGTTGCCAGCTAACCTAAGTGTCCCAACTGACTTTCCCATTAAATTACGTTTTTCCTTTGCTTCATCAAATTCATCATGTTTCATCAATTCATTAATTTACAGTTGGTAACTTAACAATAGAATTATTGTTTTAGATAAAATAAAAATAAAATTCTATGTTTATTTTTTCATAAATAACTAATATACCACACATATATATTTTCTAAAAAGTTAATAATATACCGGGTGTCCATAAAGTCTTGCCCTTATAAAGAAACTGTATAGTATGAAAACAGTTTGTGTTAAGATAAAGTTTTATTTTAAGTTTTAACAAGTAACTTCTTAAGTTTTTTACGGCTATGCACAAACTCAATACACTTCAATGTGTGCGCCTTGGGTAGCCTGTAAATCGTTTAGGTGACTTTTTTGTTAGTTTTTTATTAACATCCATTTTTCGGTTTCAGATAACATTTCCTGATTAATGGGTGTCATTTTATGTATTATTTTGTTTTTTAGAGTGCCTAAATTAGGACCTGGGTGAGAATAAAAAAAATCTTTGACAAATCAGAGGACCTAAAGAAATCCAGATGGGTCCAGCGTGGTGAACGAGGTGGCAATTTAGTCGGGCCACCACAATTTGTTTTTGTAGTGCATTTTAAATAAACTGAATTGTAGTCAATCACCTGAATTTAGGTGTTAACAAATTAATAAGAAAAAACTAGATTAAATTTCCTTGAAAACAAGAATTGTAAGGTGCGTGTGGCTATAATGGTGTCTTCACAGCAATTTTTAATTTTTATCAACATATTGGATTTTTCCTGCATATGTAACATGTTTATTTTTAAATGTACACATTTCCTTTCTTAAATATGTTATATAAACAATTTACATGGATAGCCACTGAGGCCCCGAGCGCTCTCATACCCAAATATATAGGCGATACGCGCGCGTCTAGCAGCATAAGACGGAAACATTCCTTACTTTCTGAATAACCCCTGTATGTTGCTACCATATGGAACACAAAAAATTGCCAAAATAAAAAATTGTCAAGCAACTCTCATTGGATCCCTTAAGATGGATTGGCCCAAAACTTAAATATCAAAAACATTAAATTTTTATTAACTTGAGACAAATGGTGAAGGAACAAACTAAATAATTAAAAACAATAAAGCCTAAAGATTTTGGAAATATCGTCATTCACATAACTCAAGAGTGCAGTTACAATACTAACAGTTGGGAAGTGGATGTTTACTTCCTACAACCCATATTTCGTGCTCAAACACTACTCTTGAACAATCATATCAAGGGAGGTAAATTATGAAGAAGTTCCTGGCGAAGCAAAATGCGATATATTCCTATTTATGGGCAATGAATTGAACGTAATGAAACATAAAAAATAATAATTTTACATAGTAAAAACAATGAATACAAAAACGTAAAGAAGGTCACATCTTACGGAAGAAATGGTCAAGAAAGTTTCTGTTGATGTAGTAGCGCACTCCACCATGAGAGCGCGCACGAGACAATAACCTATTAGTCAGATTTCATTCTGACTTTGTTGCAGATGGTCACCAGCAAAGAATCTCTCTCTTCCTCACACATCATACCATAACCTATGACAGTTTTTCATTACTTGACCAATTCTCACAATGAACACTTTTTCCGTCCTCCTGCTTTAGTGCTCATTTTGGAAACCAAGAAAACAAATTTGAAAATACCATGAAGACGTTTATAACTTAGTTTATTTTTGTAAACACATGATTCAATAAAATATCGTCATTAGAATAACATTAAAGTTTGAAAGACCATACGACAAAGTCTTCACAATAAAAGTATTTAATGACTTAAAATAACAATTCTTCTTTAAAAACGCTTTCCGATGATACCAAATAAGCTAGGTAACTAATGTTTAAAATAGTGTTTTAATGACACAATACTAAATAGGAAATTTAATATCTCCCTTTCTCTCGTACTTTGTTTAGGCCTACTCCAGTGGCGCTATCTCTATTTGGAGTGCTCAACTTCAGTTTACAGCGCTCCTAGCGAAAAAAATTGTTTGCCACTTTTTAACATGGAATGTGGCCTTCTTTACGTTTTTGTATTCATTGGTAAAAATATCTGTATTATCAGTTTGCATGAAACTGATTTAATGTTGAACGAATGAGGGTGCACTATATGCTAATTTTAAACGCATTTAATGTGATTTATTATCTTCTTTCAATGCTACAACATTTTTTTACATCTAACTTTACTATTATATATTTATGATAGGCTATTAACCCATTTGTGCCCACTGTCGACATTTGTCTACGCTGTATTTTATTTTATGAAAGTCCATGGAATTTTAGGTTTTTCATGATTAAAATTGGCATTTTGGAGTGAAAATATAATTATCTTTCATATTTCAAGGCCGTAGTGGCACACAAACAGTAAACAGAAGTAAAAAGTAGCAAAATCAGTGTTGACCAAGGTGCAACTCCCAAAGAATCAACCAATCCCGTCAACTTCCACGCAAGCCTGCACCACCGTTTATTTAACGTGGGCCCTCCCACCAACTTTGCCACAGATCGGCTAACCCTTTAAGAGTTGCACCACCAGGTCAGAGTTTCATCGTGAGCGGATTCGAACCCGCGCCGACGCAGACATCCTGGCCAAGGATGCCTACGCCTTAGCCATCTGAGCTATCACGACCAGAAGCCGAGACATGATAATTTGGGTTTTGAATGGTGCGCGCCCCTAGCGGGAAAGACTGTAGGCCGTTAGTATGCGAGTTCGCTACAAGAGCGCAGCACTAAGCCACTGAAACTAGCGTGCACCCAATTCACAAGAAACAATTTGGGCATAAATGGGTTAATAGCAGGCCTTCAGAGTCTGCTAGATGAAACATTACCCTTGAAAAAATAATTTAGAAATAACTGATAAATGTCTTACCTGAATGACAGTCTCATCTTCAAATTTTAATGTTACATCACATAAATCTGCCTTACTATAAAGATGATTCATTTGACAGAGCACGTATTGCTCCCAATTAGGGAGGGAAAAGAATGTTTTTTCTTTGTCTTCTGCTACCATGTTTGCTTTGAGTTTCTTTTCTGGTGATTTAACTCACTTAACGTATGTCAGAACACATGATGATACATTAAATTCCTGAAACAAGTAATAGGTAAATATAACAGAATATACTCTTGTGTCACAAGCACAGTAAATTCCTTTCATCATTTAAGGGGAAAACAAATGTTGTTTTCAAGGTAACACAATTTCTTAAATACCCCCGTCGCAGCAGACCTGCGTACTCAGCGAATTTCCAAAATAGTAATATTAATTTTGACCAGCTAAACCTGTAAACAAAATTTCATAACGTGCTCATAATAATAGGGAAATAAATGTCTATTCTCCTTAAAATAAATATAGGGAAAGATTATGCAGGTATGCTGCCATGGGGAACACTAAAAATAAGTTTTTAGGATAAAAATTTTTTTTTTCGACCATATGAAGCCATACACTAAGTTTCATCTAACTTACATCTGTCCATAAATAAACGAGTTTGCCTATTTACCATATGAATAACATGGGAAAAGAGTATGCAGGTTTGCTGCCATGATATGCACAAATACCCCCCGTCGCAGCTGACCTGCGTACTCAGCGAATTTCCAAATTTAGTAATATTAATTTTGACCAGCTAAACTTGTAAACAAAATTTCATCACATGCTCATAAATAGGGAAATAAATGTCTACTCTCCTTAAAATAAATATAAGGAAAGAGTATGCAGGTATGCTGCCATGGGGGATACTAAAAGTAGGTTTTTAGCATAGAAAAAATTTATTTCGACCATATAAAGCCATATAGAAAGTTCCATAAATAAAAGAGTTTGCCTATTCTCCATATGATTAACATGGGGAAATAGTATGCAGATTTGCTGCCATGATAAGTACAAAACCAAGATTTTTTACCTTAAATGGATGAATCTCAACCAAATGAAGCTAAATACTAAGTTTCATCCAAAAATGTTGGTTAATAAGTGAAATATTAACACATCCTTACTCTCCATAAGATTAACATTGAAGCCCCAAAAGACAATGAACTGTCTTTAGACTTTGTAACATCTCGGTAATCGATGGAGATAGAGCAAAGCTTCAACATTGTGTGTTTTTTTGAGCTAAATCCAATGGTCAAAATAAAAATTTAAAATTTACATATGAAAAATGCAAAAAACCCATTTTTGGGGTACAAAACCCCCCAAAACTACCCCTTCCGGTAGGTCGATATGTCTGGTTTTTGAACTCATCCGAATAAACGTAGGATTACACATCTCTACCAAATTTGGTGTCGATCAGACCATTTTTATGAGAGTTATCGTGTCTAGGGACACATACATACATATATAAATTTTAATGACTATTATTTTTTGTCTCTGGGCACCTCAAAACGAAAAAGTAACATGGTCCTGGGCTTAGGTCTTACCATGAGACCTACGGTAATAGCTTATTCCCTATGGGAAATTCGCTAATAGACTATCATTTGGGTTCATGTTGAATGGTTCTAGCCTCCAGATTACATTGAAATACTAAAAGTGATTTAAATACCTGCTTTCTGTAATCCAATGATTGTTGCTGGTGCAACTAGTTTCAATTCATAATTAGTGAATCATCATCAAGCTGTACAAATGTCGGTAGCACAAATGAAGGTTGTCAGGAAGAATGAAATAATAAATAAATATACATACACACGGACACGGTTCGTTGTGTCCGTGTGTATGAGTATTTAGGCCTATTTATTATTTTATTCTTCCTGACAACTTTCATTTGAGGTGCTACCGTTATCTTCTGTATGGCATGATTATCATTCCTACTTATGAATCGAAACTAGTTGACCAACAATAATCATTGGATTACAGAAAGCAGGTGTTTAAACCACTCTTAGTATCATTTAGTAAGTCATCTCCAATATGAATATAGGCTAATTAACTTAAACAATTTTAATATTTCAATGAGATGGGGCTAAGAATTTGATTATGTAAAAAAATTTTAAATGACACTTTACAGGATGTTCATTAACACTTTGAACCCTGGGCGCTGATTTGCCGTTTTAAGTGCGTTACTGGCCAATTTTGGGGTTAAAATTAAAATTCGTAGCTTGCTATACATATTTTTTACCCATATAAATTATATATCAAAATAAAGAGAAAAATATAACCTTTCTAATGATATAACTTTTAATAAAATTACAAAAAAAAAAAATTTTTGGGTTCCACATAAAATTTACCAAAACAAATTGAAGAAAATAAAAATTGCGACGGTGCGTACACTTATATTTAGAACATAGTTTAATATTTACTGTGAATCTAAAAGCTAATTCACAGTCTAAACACTTATAATAACAGTAAAACTACACTTTATTTGACACGAAAATGATCGTAAACAAAGTCAGCCATTACTGCAGACAACAATACTGCGTCGTCAGCTGGCGACGCAAAACATCGGCTGCAGGCATTTGGATTTATTTTTCTGCTACAAAACAGATGGCTTTTTGTGAGACTTGAGGATACTATAATCAATGCCAGATGATCAAGGAAGCGTTCCGTAGCAACGAATAGCGCATATAAGCCGAATACGGGTTGCTATGGAATTTTATTTCGAGGCCCGACCTATACTCGGGCTTCGTTCGCGGTGACATACGCTATGCCCCGAGCTATACTCGGGCTCAGGGTTCAAAGTGTTAAAAAATGTCACTAACTTCAGGGGCTGATATGAGTTGTCAATTTGAACAAAAAAAATGTCCTGTTTACATATATCAAAAAAATCTTTCGTTTAGCCGCTAGCCGCTATTCAGTTTTTTACACTAGGTACTGGTACTGTAAATAATTTTTATTTCCATAACGGATGACTAAATGAAGTTCCAGAAATTATAACAGTTTATAAGGATAGTAAAATAACCTCTAAATTATAAAAAAAAAACCTAGTATAACCGCAAAATGTCACTAAAAATTCCAAAAAGTGGCATTTTCTTGGATATTAAAAATATGTAGGCAATAAAAACGATGTAGGATAATTTTGAAATGGGTAAGTAATTATCTACTGTACTAAAGCAATAATAATTTTTTTTATTCTCCCCTTTTTTTCCCCCTTTTTAAACATTTATTTTAGACAAAAATACAAGAACAAATATAGATAGGCTATTCTTTCTAAAATATGTTTAATATTTTTAGATTTAAATAAAAATAAGTATAAAATAAAACATCGAAGACAAACATAACTCTTAGTTATTAAGTTTATCCTTTTTTGGAAAACAGTTGGAGATGAGGATTGATTTCTTTTCCTCAAAATTTGTTTGCAAACTGTCCACACTTTTGTGTTTTTCATCAGAGGAGCGGAAAATTTCCCCCTCAGTTCAGGTTGACAAGTATCATAAACCAAAGAAAACCTGTATTAATTATTAAAACAATTTGTTAATTTTAAATAGCATATAACAATATGTACGCATAAAAATATGTATAAAGTGACAGGTCTTAAATACAGAGTCAAATGTACGAAGGCAAGAAAATAAATCCATGTCCAGTGGGGGCATTTTATGAGTTTTAAAAGTTTACGAGCTTCATAAAAATGTATCAATAAAAACCTAATTGTCCTAAAAATATATAAAAAATAACTTAACCCTCCCAAAAAAATAATAAAAATAACCAAATAATAAAAAACAACCACGAACAAAAAATTTATAAATAAATAACCTGTTACAAGCCTTGAAGTTCATATTTGGCTTGTATCTTTGTCAGATCAATGTTCATTTTCAGGAAAAAAATTTTTCCCGACATGAATTTTCAAAATGGGGCCATTTTAAAATGTTTAACTCAAATATCTCAAAAACAGGAAATTTTACAAAAAAAAGTTCACAGATTAGTTATCTAACCAAAGGGACTAACTCTCTGAGGATCTGACAACAAATAACAGAGTTATTGCGATTTTTCTCTTGCGAAAATAACGTAAATTTGCATGGGTTTTAATGCAAAATCAATGTTTTTCTGCATAAAAATTACAACAACTCCATTATTTGTTGTCAGATCCTAAAACTTGGTAGGCCTATCATATTGGTTACATCATTTAATAGCCTATGTCAACTTTTTTGTACCTTGTAGAGTTTTGTGAAAAAATTGGTTTTTCCTGAAAATGAACAAAAATTATTTTGTGTAAATAACAAAATGGCGGCTAGCAGATAAATAATGGATTTATTCACTGTCGTCCGCCTTTGGACAGCTGTTCAGCTGAATGTCCCCGGTATATTTTTAAAAACTTACGTTTTTTGTTGTCTGAACAAAAATGAAATCATAAAAAGGCAATGAGAAATAGATTAGTGAAATAGTAACAACCATATGATTGTTATTATTTTACCCCATATTATGGAGAAAGTAATGTTTTCATCAAAATTTTTGAATTTGAGTTGTTGGTAGATGTATCCCTTTTATCCCCTGATGTATCCCCTTTATGTCCCTATGTGATGTATTATGTCCCTTTATGTATCCCCTGAGTAAAAAAGTGGTTTTCAGAGTGATGTGTCTGTCTGAATGTGCAAATGCCAGTATGTTAACAGAGCTAAAAAAGACCCCCAATGGTCCGATTTTTTATGAAATTTCATATATAGGTCCAAATCATCAATAATTAACAGTTTGTTGTTGCTAACTTAGTCCATGCTTAAACACCTTCCATTATATAGGCTATTTTAAATGACTATCCCTATCTTTTATTTTATCGATTTCTTGTTGGTATTATTATCCTTTAGCCTACCGTCATCCGTTAAGTAACGTTATCTGACACTTGGTCGGTTTACCTTACTTACTAAAAGGGTACCGTCAGATGAGGCTACTTTGTAACAAAAATTTTGATTTTTGGGAATAATTTCTAAACCTTACATGCAAAATAATCAAAACTTGTGCCATATGATGTGGACAGATCTTATCTACAACTTGCGCATGTCAACAAAAATTTAAATGCTATAGTAAAATTTAAAAAAAAATTTTTTGGCTGTTCAAAGTAGCCCTGCAGATGGGGCTTCTATGAACACTTTTTAAAATCACATATAGGCTATCTATACCCCTGTTGAAGCTGGGGTCTATTATGAAACACCATAAAAAAGCTGGGGTTTCATTGAACAAATACATAAAAAAATGTAAAAATATATTAAAAATTATAATATTTACAACTTAAAAACTGAAACAACTCACTGAAAAAATGGGAATTTCTTTGTTCATGAATATATATTTTTGTAATTGATTTAGAAAGCTGATAATGCCTCATACTTCTTCTCATCTAATTAATTATTAAGTTTTTGAGTACAAAATTTTTTTTAAACTACTTCTAATCCATTTAAAAGCGTCTTTAAAACATTGAAAAACACGTAACAAAAAAGCGTGTGTGCTCGAGTTAAAAATTTAAAAATCACTTATGTATATACAATATGTGCAGTTTATTCCCTTTTCACTTGTTTAGATGATGGTGTATTTAAGTCAGCATTAAGGTACTTCCACACCGAACGCGCATAGCTGCGCCGCGCTGCGCAAATCATGTGCGCGCCGAGCGACGCACTTGGTGTGGACGGCGAACCGCGCAGCTTCGCGCACTCGCGAACATCCGAGAAACACGATCCGACTGATGGCGGTATTTTGACGAACATCTTTGAAGTTTGTTCGCCCTTGCACGCTCAGTGTGGACGGGCATTTGCTCAGTTGTTGCTGCGCATCGTTTCGGCTCGAACTGTCACTACCTGGGTTTGGTCAAAATGGCTTTTGAATGGAGTCGTGAGTGCATCGAGACTCTGGTGAATGCATATCGAGTTCAAAGTGAGTTATGGGACCCGAAAGACAATAATTACCATATTAAAAATAAAAAAGTGACGCCTGGCGTGAAATTGCCAGTGAGGTGGGTTGTGATCCTGGAGAGGAGAAATCAAAAATGTCATCCCTGCTCTCATCCTTCCGGTGAGAAAAAGCAAAGGAAAAGAAAACACAAAACATGCTTTTTTCAAAACACAAAAATTTTCAAACTGCCCACCAATACAGAGTTCATTGGGCATGGATTCCCCTCCATACGATTCCCGAAGTCTCAGTGTGGGCGTCACCCAATGACGACGTGTTTTCTCCTTCTTTTTAACAGATCATTATAAATAACAATAAAAACTGAAGCAGCTGTTGTGGGTCCATTTTCTACATTGGTGTGATTGTGTAGCCCGCGCAACACGGATCACAGCCGCGCAACTACAAACATGGCACTCTGTTCAGCGCAGTTTCGTGCAGCGCAATATGCTTTGCGCAGCGCGGCGCGCTCGGTGTGGAAATACCTTTAAATGTGAAAACGCCTGACCCTCTTGACAAACCATATTTGTTTCTGGAAGAACTTCAACAATGTCGATGTAGAGTACATTAACAAAATCATCCTGATGGGGCCAGATGAATTTATTGTTACCTTGATTCCTGAGGAACATGACTTCAGCTCCCTTTTCATATAAATGTATTATTTGCCCAATAAAATAAAGGAAAATTTACTTTTTCAAGCCGTTATTGACGATTACCCATGAGCCGGGTGGTGGCCTGTTAGAATCACTGCCTATAGTGGTACCGTTTTCTCAAGCGGATGCACTCTGAAATCATCTATACTGGTACCTTCACTAGTTCCTGGGATGGACTGTAAATCTTGGATTCCTAAGTCATCTGCGGGATCGGAAAACCCAAACCTTGCGTCCATAATGGAGTCGTCATTGCACTTAACACTCGATAAGTCCTCTGAAGAAGAGTTTTCCCAATTTTTACACTTCTAAGTTAGTTAACATTTTTCTTTTTCTTACTTGTGTCTGTCTTTTTTGTGCTTCCTTTAGCACTTGTAACTCTTCAGCTCTTAATAACATGTGATTTTGCTTGTATTGGTTATAAATTTGTTTAAAGTAGCCCCATGTAAAGTGCAAAAAAATTTCAACAAGAAAAAAAGTATATTTTTAATTAGTCAAAAATTTTTACTTAGCAAGAATTTTATCCCAATTGACCAAAGTATTATAAAAAAATACTAAGAGGACCCAATCTTTTGTGGTTTTTGGTCTGCATAAAAGAGTTTGGGTGATTACGATTTTTGTCAAAAAACGTAGTCTCACTTAGTATTTTTTGTAATTTTTCTATGGCTACAATATTATACTTTATTTAATGATATATTCTGAAAGTAGAAGAACCAAGGAATCAGAAAATGTATATTACAAGGATGATATGACACATTTAATGGGTGTTTATGCCAAGTCAAAACATTTTTTGACTTTTTGTTCATAGTAGCCCCATCTGACGGTAACAATAAGCTTATTTGTATTTAACTAGTGACCAATTTTATCTATATTAATTTATTCTTATTAGGCCTAGGCTATCTTAACTTTTTCCTAGGTTATGTCATAAAATTTTTTTTTACTAATTTACATTTTAAAAAACTTTTAAAATGCGTAGGCCTAACATTTGGAGGCTCAATATTGTAGGGTTGAAAAACACATACTGATGAGGGGCATAAACATTGAACATTCAAAATGTCAAACAAATTTAGTTAACCAACAAAGTCAACAAGATAGTCTAAAATGCCGAGGGGGTAGCCTAAGTCTTAAAACCTGTCAATATCCCATCATGAGGACTTTTATTGATTGTGGTTACACAGGTGGCCACCAAACAAAACAAATCTGCAAATTCTTAACAGTAGCCTTATCTGTATATTATTGTAACCCTTTGCTACAATAAGTACCTAGCCTAGCTTTTTAATCACAGTGAATTTTAGGTGTCATAGGCTAGATTATGCACCTAGGTAAGGACGCACATTAACTTTAGTATAATTTTAATACAAATGTTTATTTCGACCCATCTAACAATACAATAATCACAACAATAATAACACAATATAACCTTAGTTAAAAAGGAATTGTCCAAATAAATTTATAGTTGAAACGACAATGGAAGATAAATTGGGTCAGATAGAAACGAGTGTTAAATTTCAAGGGCCTTCACGTCAAATAAAATGTAATGCTTGGGCTTAAAATCAATGCATAAGTTAAGACAATCGTTCAATATCAATTTAGTTTCCATTTAAAATCTACATTACCTCTACATCCAGTAAAATATGTTTTCCTAGGCAGCTCCATCTCTTAGAACTAGAAAACATTATTGAACGAACGAAACTTCACTTAGTTCTATCTATGGCCGCAAGGTAGAAGCACTTTTGACGATTTGACATATAAGCATAGCGGCAAATAACTATAAACGAATTATTTAGAAATTCTTAATGCTTATCAACAATAACAACAAAAACGCTTATATGTCATACCTTATTACTTTATCATTTCAGATTCAGAATGTTATAATCATAAAAGTAATTATGTGTTTTGGATTTCATAAAATTTACTAGTTAATCAATATGACGAAAAGCAGAACAAATTCGTTTCTTTTTTTAACAAGGGTGTCCACCTTAACATCCCGAACTTCTATCGCAATGTAAAATAATATGTAATAAAATCTATTAGGCTTGTCTCGAAAACATAAAAAAGTCGATTATCATTTGAGTACCCTACATATGCTGTAACCAGCGAAAAATTACCACATAAGTTAGTTATGATATGTCCTACGAGTTCGTGCAGTTCTTGAGCTTCAGCCTAAATTGGACTGGTGTGCTTTGTCCTTTGTATGTTGTTTATACACAGTGTTTGGAAAAATATGTTTCAAGAATTCAGGAGGTCACTGCCAACATCAAAATAATCAAAAGGTTTCCAGTAAACATATGTCCTAAAATTAGGGTTACCATATATGTTTTAGGCCAACCCCGGATATTGACTATGGACCTATGGATTTTGTTTAAATATGGCTCACGCTTTTCATATCTTACTTAGACCATTGAAAAGTCAATGCAATGCTTAGACGAATAAAACAAAACCACTCACTAACAGAACCACTGTTTTCTTACCCCCTTCCGCCTACCTTGTGAATTCAGATAACAGTGGAAACAGAATAAGAGACATTTATGTAATAACATAATTTTCGTTAGATAAGATGATGAAATAGAACCTCAGCAATCATTAATCGAATGACCAGGAGGAGCTTGAATATCATTAAGTAATAATTCGAACAGGGAATTCAAAATACATATAAGGCAGTGACGCTGGATAACCTATACAGGGTGTACAGCTTCCACCTTTACAAACTTTTCCAGGTTATTAAGCACGCCAAAACAAACAGAAAAATCAAATAAACATATGTCCGGAAATGCTTCGTTAAGCCGCTAGACGCCATTTTGTTTTTTACACTTAATTTTTATTTCCGTAACGGGTTGTTGTATGTAGTTCATATTTATTTGGCATGTACTTTAGTCACACCAATGCTCATTTTTAGAAAAAATATTTTTTTTTCGATGTATATTTTCAAAATGGCGGCCATTTTAAATATTTAACTCAAATATCTCAAAAACTGTAAATTTTATAAAAAATTTACTAGACACAAAAAAGTTGACAAATTAAATTATCTAAACAGTGATACCAAGTTTGTTAGGATGCGACAACAAATAACGGAGTAAATGAGATTTTTCTCGTAAAATAACCTAAATTGGCATTAATCATAGTGCAAAATCAGTGTTTTTCTACAGGAAAACCACAATAACTCCGTTATTTGTTGTCAGATCCTTACAAATTTGGTGTTACTGTTTAGATAATTTAATTTGTCAACTATTTTGTGTCTTGTGACATTTTTATAAAATTTACCGTTTTTGAGATATTTGAGTTTACAAATTTAAAATGGCCGCCATTTTGAAAATATACATGGAAAAAAATAATATTTTTTTCTAAAAATATGGGCGTTGGTGTGATTAAGGTACATGCCAAATATGAACTCCATACAACAACCCGTTACGGAAATAAAAATTATTAAGTGTAAAAAAACAAAATGGCGGCTAGCGGCTTAACGAAGCATTTCCGGACATATGTTTATATGATTTTTCTGTTTGTTTTGGCATGCTTAATAACCTGGAAAAGTTTGTAAAGGTGGAAGCTGGACACCCTGTATATTTCCTAATCCCCAGGATTGGAGGAATATCATAGGTGTAACATATTTTAATTATGTTTTCTTTCAATCACTATTATTCTCTCTGAAACCCAATTAAATCTTAGAAAGGGTTAAAATATCTTAAATGCAATCACTCCGCAAAAAAGGGTCTTTACCAACCAAACGCCATACTAGATTACTCAGGCCTAACTGCTAAATCGCCATATGACGTCATTTTTGTACACTATGACGTAGTAAGTTTGAACATCTGATCTCTGATCTCCGGCTGATGGAAGCACCGTCCACGTGGGTAGCGACGAGGAATCATTTTGCTAAAAACTTAACGAACCCGGACAAGTATCAACCCCGAACTGGTCACCGCCGGGGTGGTGGTGGGGGGGGGGGGGGGGGGGGGCAGGGGGGTTAGCGGAATTCTACCCCCAGAAAAAGTACCCTCATAAAAAAACGCTATGTCATTTTTATGTCACAAGGGGCGGAGCTTAAAGTGGCATTGAGTTTTGCTCGCGGCCGAAAAAGTGCCCCCAGTTTTATAAATGTATTATTATTTAATTTGGTTGATCTAAATTGACATTATGGTAAACCAAACACCATCCAGATTTCCAACCCCAGAATTCTACCCCCGAAATACTGCTCCCAGCAAAATTACCCCAATGGATTAGACCCGGAATCCTACCCCCGGAAAACTATACCCCAGGAATTCTACCCCCAGCAAAACTACCCCCAATGGACTAGACCGAGAATCCTACCCCCGGAAAAGTATTCCCATGTAAAAAGATTTTTCTATAGTATATTACAACTGTATACACCTATACAACTGGTATTTTGTGTACGTGTTCTGGTATTTTAACAATTTATATTTTATAATAATTTTATGTTATTTTAAATTATTAATACCACTTTCCCTTCAGGTTATCTCGTTTACTACCCTCACTCGCCAACAGGTTCTATAATATGCTTTATTTTTGTATTACTAATCTTCTCTTACTCCTTTAGATGAGAACATATTTATAGAATTAATATTATTAAATCTGATCACAAGTTTCAATACATAAATGTTACCTATGCTTCCATAATATCTGTTTAAAAAAACATGGTAACCTTGAAGACGTGTGTGGTGGAGCTCCATGGAGGGATGTGAATAAAAACTACTTATTGGTTTCATAAATAAGACCTACAGAATCAGTACCGGTATACCAAAACTCAGTCTTCTACCTACTTTGAAAGTTGGAAAATTAATTATGAGCGAGTCAGTGAGGGCATTGTCTTTTATAGTATCATATACAAATTTATGTTTTCTTTAAATTCTTTGTCCACCATTTTGGCATGGTCACAGACATACTTCTGTATGAATAATACGAGAAGGTTTTACTTTCTCCCCCTATACCATAGTATATGGAGAAAGTATTGCTTTCGTCAAAATTTTCGAATTTGAGTTGTAGGTGGATTTATCCATTTTGGTGCCCCCTGAGTCCAAAAAAGTGGTTTTCAGAGTGATGTCTGTGTGTATGTGTGTGTGTGTGTGTGTGTGTGTGTGTGTGTGTGTGTGTGTGTGTGTGTGTGTGTGTGTGTGTGTGTGTGTGTGTGTGTGTGTGTGTGTGTGTGTGTGTGTGTGTGTGTGTGTGTGTGGATGTGTGTGTGTCTGGATGTAAACAGAGCCAGAGAATGTCCCAATGGTCCGATTGGTATGAAATTTGGTATGTAGGTCCAAACCCACAATAATTCCAGGCGTTTTTTTTTCATTTTTTAGAATTTTTGATTTTTAGGGGTAGTTTACCAACAAAAACCCTAAAAAACCGTGAAAAATCATAATTTCTCAAAAACGGCTCTAACGATTTTGATTAAAATTTTGTGGTTTGTTAAGATTAAAATGCTGAATAAAATGACACCACCCGCATTTCGGAGAAAATGCGCGTTTAAAGGTTATACAGTAAAAAATGTTTAAAAAAATCAATTTTTTGATTTTCAAAATAGCTGTTATCCTGAAATAAATTTTACTGATTACCATTAAATCAAGCTCAAAGAACTAAATAATCCAGTATTTTAAATTATTGCTCTACGTCAAGTGGTTGCGGAGAAAATTCAATTTTTCGTTTAGCGGTAAACGCAGTACGTTGTTAAAAGTCACACACACGCGTAGGGTCAAACTCGCGCAGCACAGCTGGTAGCTATCCGACTGATTCATCAAGACATTAATGTTTGAAGCTTTTAACATTTTCACGTAAATTTCACGTGAAAAAAAGGAGAAAATCACGTTATTTTCACGTAAAAATAACGTAAAAATTGCACTGAATTTCACGTGAAAAAAACGTGAAAAAAGACGTGAAAATGACGTTTTTGTTTCACTTAATTTTTACCTTTTTAACTTATGTTTTACTGAACATTTAACAATTTTTTTCAACAAAATTTGTAAATGAATGCTTTTTTTCTAACCAATACATTTAAAAAATGTAAATAAAGTCGATCAAAAATTTCTCACCCTCATCTGGATTTGAACCCACAACCTTTCTGTCAATGTCCTTGCACCTTAACCCTCTCAGCCACTTTTGCTGTACCATAAGACGATTTTAATTACTATTTATACATTAGATACTCAACCTTCCTTGTACTCTAGCAAGTCAAAATTAAAACTCTGGCCCAATTTGAAATAACTCTGTGTTTGTTAATAATAATAATTTTTTTAATCTTTTATAACTATATTTACTATTGCGTATTAAATATTTAAAGTGTTGTTAAAATTTATATAACCAACGCATGAAATTACATCCTGTTGGAATAATGTAAAGGCTAAAAAATATAATTATAAATTGTTGATACCACAAATTGAAATTTAAATTGTTATTTCGAAAGCTATAATTAGACAATATCTCTACATAAGTAAATCTGATACATTGACAGTCAAATAAAATTATCAATAACTAAAATACCCCCCGTCGCAGCAGACCTGCGTACTCAGCGAATTTCCAAATTAGTAAGTTAATATTAATTTTGACCAGCTAAACTTGTAAACAAAATTTCATCACGTGCTGCTCATAAATAGGGAAATAAATGTCTGTTCTCCTTAAGATATAGGGAAAGAGTATGCAGGTATGCTGCCATGGGGGACACTAAAAGTAGGTTTTTAGCATAGAAAAATTTATTTCGACCATATAAAGCCATATTAGTAAGTTTCATCAATATCTGTCCATAAATAAAAGAGTTTGCCTATTCTCCATATAATTAACATGGGAAAAGATTATGCAGGTTTGCTGCCATGATAAGTACAAAAGCCAAGAATTTTTACCTTATATGGATGAATCTCAACCAAATGAAGCTAAATACTAAGTTTCATCCAAAAATATTGGTTAATAAGTGAAATATTAACACATCCTTGTTCTCCATAAGATTAACATTGGAGCCCCAAAAGACAATGTACTGTCTTTAGACTTTGTAATATCTCGGTAACCAATGGAGATAGAGCAAAGCTTCAAAATACTAAATTGTGTGTTTTTTTGAGCTAAATCCAATGGTCAAAATAAAAATTTAAAATTTTTAAAATTTACATATGAAAAATGCAAAAAACCCATTTTTGGGGTACAAAACCCCCCAAAACTACCCCTTCCGGTAGGTCGATATGTCTGGTTTTCGAACTCATCCGAATAAACGTAGGATTACACATCTCTACTAAATTTGGTGTCGATCGGACCATTTTTACGAGAGTTATCGTGTCTAGGGACACATACACATATATATATATATATATATATATATATATATATATATATATATATATATACATATACATATATATACATATATATATACATAAGTAGATAGTATCATGTTGGTTCTGGCTCACTTTTGGAGAACAAATTTCACAGTTTTTTAATACAATTATGCAATATTTTTGCCACTTTTTGGCCAATTTTCAGCTTTTGTCAAATTGTCATAAAAAATATGCAATTTTAATGGAATTTTTAACAAATATGCCTAAATTTTCTACAAAATAAAATTTTTTTAAAAACAAGTAAAATTATCACATTTTATAAGTATTTTTTCAATAAAATCAATAGTCGACTTTTCATAAGGTAATTAAAAATTTTAATAGTATTTTTTCAATAAAATTTGAATTTTTTTAAAATAAGTAAAATTAAGGTTTAGTATCAATAATATTGTAATAATTATTCAAATTTAACTAAAGCAGTTTCTTTATCATCAAAAGTCTTAATATCAGTGACAATTAAATGTAAATCTTTTTTATTTAATTCTTTAATTGATTTATCATCAATTACATTAGTAAATCTTTTTGGTAAATGTACTTTACATTTTTCTAATTCAACAATAATTGTATATCCATATTTATCTTTAATTCTTTCAAATTTTTCAATTTTATATTTTTTATTTAAATTTAAACTTTTTAATGGTTTATATTCTTTAAATCTTAATTCTCCAACATTATTAATTTCTTCTAGCAGATCCATTTATATAGGAAAAAATATCACAAACTTGTTTGTGATAGATATGTTAAAAAGTCATTATCATAATTAGGTTTTATACAAAAATCCATATTTAAGTATTTAAAAATCATAGGTAATTTTTTTTTTTGTATGATATATTACTTTTCTTAAAACATAAATATTTATTAAAAAATAGTGTAATTTTTTCTTTATCTTCATTATTCAATTCAAAATCAATATTGTATATTTTGTTTAAAAATTGATAGTAAAATATCCAATTTGTATAATTCCTTTGTTTTAAAAATAATTTTATATTCTTAGGTGTTATTTCAAAATGATTGGAAATACATAAAATATATAATTCATTAATTAATTGTTGTGTTTTATATGGTTGAAAATGGTTAAATTCTCTTAAAATATGTTTAAGATGTTTATTCTTATTACTTTTTCTCTTAATCTTTTTCCATAAATAATTCTTTTACATATATTACATCCTACATAATTTCCAATAATAGTAAAATTAGTTTGATTATGACATCTATAACACATATCCATTTATTTAAAAAAAAATTATACATAAATGAATGAACCAATTCATTGTCACAAATGTAAGAAAAAAAAAAAAATATTAATCCACAAATTGTTGAAATGAAAAATGGATTATATAGAATTGCTACTAAATGTTCAATTTGTAAAACAAATAAAAGTAAAATTTTGAAAAAAGAAGTTAAACCTATAATTAAAAAGAATTAACTAAAAATGAACAAACAATTGAAGCAAATGAAATTCATGCTCCAATTAGAAAGAAATTTTTAAAAAGAAAAATAATTACATAAGGTACTGATGATTTATGGGCAACAGATTTAATTATAATAAAAAATTATGAAAAAGAAAATGATGGTTATAAATATACGTTAAATGTTATAGATACTTTCTCAAAATATGTTTGGTCAAAACCATTAAAGAAAAAAGATGGAAAAAAAGTTTCTAAAGCATTTGAAGAAATAATTAAGGATGCAATTAAAATTAATCATAAATCACCTAATCTTTTACATACAGATAAAGGATTAGAATTTATCAATAAAGATTTTAATGAAATATTAAATAAATATGATATTAAATTGTATCATACAGAAAATGAAGAAAAATCAAGTATAATAGAAAGGTACAATAGAACACAAAATGAAAAAATGAAAATACAATTTGAAATTAATAAAAATTATAGATGGATAAATATTTTACCAAAAATTGTTAAAGAATATAATAATTCATATCATTCAACAATTAAAATGAAACCAATTGAAGTAAATAAAAATAATGAAAAGGATTTATTAGATACTGTTTTTAAATATAAACCACCAAAAATAATAACCAAATCAAAATTTAAAATAAATGATAGAGTTAGAATTGGAAATAAAAAATCAACATTTTCTAATAAATATAAAAATAATTGGTCTAGAGAAATATTTATAATTTCTAAAATTAATAATACAAATAAAGTTACTTATAGTATAAAAGATCAAAATAATGAAGATATTATTGGAAATTTTTATGAATATGAATTGAAAAAAACCAATTTGTAAATTTTATTTTATATAAATGGAAAAGATATGTTTAAGGTGTAAATTATATAAAGATATATCTAAATTTTATAAAGACAAAAATACTAAAGATGGGTTATATTATTATTGTAAATAATGTAAGGATGTGTATTATAAAAAATTATATGATAGTATTAAAGTTATTGAATTAAATGAAAAACAATGTCATAAATGTAAAGAAATTAAAGATATTTCAAATTTTAATAATTATCATTATAGTAAAGATAGAAAAAATACAATTTGTATACAATGTATTAGAGAAATGTTTTTAAAACCACAATTTTGTGAATGTGGAAGAAATATTAAATGGACTAATAATTATTTAAGACATTTAGAAACTAAAATTCATGACAAAAATATAACAAAATTAGAAAATTTAAAAATATGATAAAAATAATAATTTTACTTGTTTTAAAAAAGTTTAAATTTTATTGAAAAAATACTATAGAAAACTTAAATTAACTTATAAAAAGTTGACTATTGATTTTATTAAAAAAATACTCTAGAAAATTTAAATTAACTTGTGAAAAGTTGACTATTGATTTTATTGAAAAAATAAACTAGAAAATTTAAATTAACTTGTGAAAAGTTGACTATTGATTGAAAAATTACAATTTAAACTATAAATTACCTAGAAAAAAGTGGAAAAACTTCTCATATTTTTAAGAGTTTAAAAATAGAAAAGAAATAAAGAAATAGAAGAGAAATAAAAATTATTTCTAATAAATGGAACGAACAAATAAAAATATTAATTGTCCTTATTGTAATAAAAATATATTATATAAAAATTATGATAGACATTATAACTCAACTAAACATTTATTAAATAAACAAAAATATGATAATAAAATATTTGAATTAAAACATTGGTGTAAAAATAATAATATATATAATTATAAAAATAAAACTTTAGATGAATTGACAAATATTAAAGAAACATTTGATCTTACAAATTATTCATTATTTAATATAGAAAAATTAAATGAAATTGCAAAAAAATTATCTGTCAGAAATTATGAAAATTTATCTAGAGATGAACTAATTAAAAGATTAAACAAAATTAAAGAAAATCCAAATAATTTAAGATATAGATCATTAAAATATATTCAAAATTTAGCAATTAAAAATAGTATTAAAATTGTTAATAAAACTAGAAATGAATTGATTGGATTATTAAATGATTATTTTAAAAATAAACCAATTCCAAAAGAAAATATAATAAATATTCAAGAAGCTTCGTCATTAAAAGGATATTTTCAAGATTATATTTTAACGAATTCAAATGATGATTTAGATATTAATGATTATTTAGAAACTCAAAGAAATGATATAAAAAATTGATAGAAAAACAAAAATTCAAAAATATTAAAGGACAGATGGCTTTAGAATGTGAATATGAAAGAAAATTAATAAATGGTGAAATTCAAAATAGTAATATGTATTTTTGTATAAAAAGTTCAGATATTTTAAATATAGATGATTTTATTGATGATCAATTTAAGAAATTAATAGTTAGAGAACAACTAAATCAACCATCAAAAGGCTCTGGTTGGTCATTAAAAAGATGTGTTGAATTAAATCTAAAATTATCTAAAAATAATTCATTAAATGCTGGATCATATATAGAATTACCAAATGAAATTAAGAATAAAAAATGTTGTGTAAATTTTAAAAATAAAGATGAATATTGTTTTATTTATGCAATTAGATGTGTTATTGATAAACCAAACAAAAATGCTGAAAGAGTTAAACAATACCAAAAATATATAAATGATGATATTTTTTAAAGGTTTTGATTATCCAATAACATTAAAAGATATTAAATTATTTGAAAAAAGATCATTTGATTCTAAAATAATTATCCATCAATGTCAATAAATATTTATAGAATTGATGAAGATGAAAAAATAGTGCCATTACAAATATCTGAACATTATAATACAAAACTAGAAATTGATTTATTATATTATAAAATTGGTAATAATTCTCATTATATATTGATTACAGATTTAAGTAAGTTAGTATCTAAGCAATTAACACAAAAAAATACAAATAAAAAATATATTTGTAGAAGATGTTTAACTCATTTCTACAAAAGCAAAGACTTAAATAATCATTTAGAAATATGTAAATCATTAGAACCTTGAAGACCTATAATGCCATTTAAAGGTCAAACTGTAAGTTTTAAAAATTATTATAAAAAGTTTGAACATCCATATGTAATTTATATGGATTTTGAAAGTATATTAGAAAAGATTGATAATTGTAAAAACAATCCAAATTGTTCATATACAAATAAAATTCAAAGACATAAACCATATGGATTTACAATTTATTTAGTATCTAGAGTAACTAATAAAATGTATAAACCTATTTGTTATAGAGCAAAAACTGAAGAGGAATTAATAAATGTACCAAATAAATTATTTGAATATTTAGATGAAATTTCAAAATATATAGCTAAAAAATATAATTCAAAAAATAAAAAGCCTATGAATTTAACTAATGAAGAAGAAATTAATTATCAGAAAACAAATATTTGTCATATTTGTAAAAAAATTGGTTTTGATAATGATAAAAGAATAAAAGTAAGAGATCATTGCCATTTAACAGGAAAATTTAGGGGTGCTGCACATTAAAATTGTAATTTAAATCTAAAATTCCCTCAAAATATTCCTATATTCTGTCATAATAGTTCAAATTATGATACACATTTGTTTATAAAAGAATTAGCTAAAAAATATGGTAAAATTGATTTGTTAGCCAATACAGATGAAAAATATATAAACTATTCAGTAAATTCTGGTTATGGTTATGAATTTGAAGGTGATAAACCTAGAAAATTTATAAAATTCTCATTTGTAGATACATTTAGATTTATGGCTACATCAATTGAAAAATTAGCTAAAAATCTTAAAGAATTTAAGCATATAAATAAATTTATAAAAGAAAATGATATAATTGAATATGATAATGAAACTTTAAAAATATTAACTTCTAAAGGTGTATTTCCATATGAATTTATTGATAATGTTGAAAAATTAAACTATGATAAAATATTAGAAAAAGATCAATTTTAACTAATAAAAATATAAGTGATGATGATTATAAACATTATATAAAAGTTTGGAATAAATTAAAAGTAAAAACATTAGGTAATTATTCAGATTTATATAATATTCAAGATGTTATTTTATTAGCTGATCTATTTGAAAATTTTAGATCTGTTTGTTTGAAAAATTATCAATTAGATCCAGCACATTATCTAACATCACCATCATTAGCTTGGGATTCTATGTTAAAATTAACAAAAATTAAACTAGAATTAATAAGAGATTATAATATGTATTTAATGACTGAAAAAGGTATTAGAGGTGGTATTTCACAATGTATAACTAGATATTGTAAAGCAAACAATAAATATACAAAAAAGTATGATAAAACAAAACCTGAAAATTATATGTTATATGTAGATGCAAATAATTTATATGGATGGGCTTTAAGTCAAAAATTACCTTATAAAGATATAACATGGATGAATCCTAATGCATATACATTAAATGAATGGGAAGAAACAATATTAGAATTAGATGAAAATGCTGAATATGGATATATATTAGATGTTGATTTAGAATATCCTATTGAATTACATGATAATCATAAAGATTTAACATTAGCACCTGAACATTATAATAATAAGCTTTGTACAACATTATTTGATAAGAAAGATTATGTTATTCATTCAAGAAATTTAAAATATTATCTACAAAAAGGATTAAAATTAAAGAAAGTTAATAGAGTTATAGCATTTGATCAAGATGATTATATGAAAAAATATATTGAATTAAATACCAAATTAAGATCCAAATCAACATCAGATTTTGAAAAAGACTTTTTTAAATTGATGAATAATAGTGTTTTTGGAAAAACTATGGAAAATGTTAGAAATAGATGTGATATTAAATTAGGTGACGAAAAGTTTTCATTAAAACAAGCAAAAAAACCTAATTTTAAAACATTTAGTATATTTGATAAAGACTGTATTGCTTCACATATGATAAAAGAAAAGGTTAAGTTTGATAAACCAATCTATATAGGATTTTCAGTACTTGATTTATCAAAATTACATATGTATCAATTTTATTATGAAAAATTAAAGAAGTTTGATCCAAATATAAGGTTATTATATATGGACACAGACAGTTATTTTATAGAATTTAAAAAGGATCCATATAAAATTATTAAAGAAAATATTAATGAATTTGATACAAGTGATTATAAGAAAGAACATGAATGCTATAGTGTAAAGAATAAAAAATAATTGGTAAATTTAAAGATGAGTTAAATGGTGAAATATTAGAAGAATATTGTGGTTTAAGATCAAAATTATATAGTTATGAATTTAATAATAAAAATCCTGTAAAATGCAAAGGAATCAAGAAAAGTGTTGTTGATAAAACATTACATATGGATGATTTTAAGAAATGTTTATTTGATGATCATGAACAATATAGAGAAATGACTTGTATTAGAAGTTTTAAACATGAACTATATACAATTACAATAAATAAATTAGCTTTAAGTAATAGAGATGACAAAAGAGTTATTTGTGAAAATAAAATTGATACATTACCTTGGGGGTATAAAAATAATTATAAATAAATGGAAATTTTAATTGTTCCAAAAGAATTAATAAATAATGATTTTGATATAAAATTATATTTATTTAAAACTAAAGTATCAAATAAATTTTTAATATATCTTTTTAAATATAAAAATTATTTTGTATATCATTATAAGTTTAATTTTATAATAGAACCATTTATAAACATAATAAAAAATTATGTTAAAGAAAGTTTTAAAGAAAATGATCAAAATTATATTAATAATTTATAACCATATGATATTGAATTTATACTATAATTTTATGTATATTTTTAAATATTTTCTTTAATAAATTTGAATATATTCAATAATTTATTGAATATCTAACCTAAAAATATCTATAAATTTTACTTTATTATCATTATAAGTAAGACCCTTCTTTAAGACGGGTCTCAAATTTGTATATAATTTATTATATTTATGAATATTTTTGAATGTTTAAGAAGGGTAACATTTTGTTACCCTTAAGTTTTTATTGTATGATAAGGTTACCTCCTTTAAAAATTTTTAAAATAAATATTATAATTTACATGGGACCCATTTTGGGTCCTACCTAATTTTAATAAGTTTTGTATGTTTTTTATTATATGATAGGGGGACAAATTGTCCCCTCTAAAAATATCTATAAATTTTAATTTATCATCAACTATCCTTATTGTTTATCTACCTTTTTTGATTTTAAAATTAATAAATATAAACCAGATTCATTAATAAATATTGTTTTAATATCTATTTTATTGATGCCCTGTTTTAGGGCATCTGAAAACATGTTTGTATATCAATTTCTAGGGTGTCATAATTTGTGACATCTATAATTTTATGTAAATTAATTTATCATCATTATGTAAGTGTAACTGTTGGTTACACTTGATATTTTTAAAGTTTTATATATTTTTCTATTACATTATCAATTAAAACTTTTCTAGAATTTTTATATTTTAAAATATTACAAATATCTTTTCCTTTAAACCAAGGATTATTTTGTTTATTAAATACAATTAATTTATTATTAAATATAAAATTATTGTAATTAAATCAATTGTTTTATTATTTATGTAGACAAATTTTATATTACAAATTTTGTTTTAATCTTAAATATACAATACTTTTAATATTTTCATTTTTTATTAGATTTCCATCACTATCTTGAATAGATATTACAATATTTTGAATTTTATTTATATTTTTTAAAGGAATGTAATCAATTTCATTTGGTTTTTCACTAATTTTTTATCCATATTCAACATTTGGATAAAATGAATATAGAATTTCTGATTCTTTATGTAAATGTGAATGATCTTTATGATTTTCAAAACTAGGATCAACTAAATTACAATGTATTTCAATAACATCAAAAGGTCTAATTTTTGGTAGTTTTATTCCTTTTGTTAATACATTTGGTTCAATTATTTTATTATTTAACCCTAATAAATCAATTATAATTGTTGTTACTATAATTTTAACAGGAGATTTTATTATAATATATGGTCCATCATTTTTCAGTATAAAATCATTTTCATCAAATTTATTAATTTTCTTTTTAAATTCTTTTAAACTATTAATAAAAATATTTTTTATTTCTTCAATTGTATAATTTCCTTTATTTATATCAAAATATTGATCTGTACGAGAGCTCAATTCATTATTCAATTGTGCGTACGTGCGAATTCGCAGCAAGAGATAAGATTCCCTGGACCTCGGAGAGACTTTCCTGGCCCAGCAGTTCCCTCGTGCCCTGGCTGTGTTGGCGTCCCTTCGGCCATCTTGGGGCCCTTCCAGCTCCGCCATACGGATTTTCTTGTGAGTGAGTTTAAACCTTTCTTTTGACTATATTTAAACAGTGTTGTAGGCATTTATTATTCTCTGGTACATAGTACCTGGTCCTTCGAACATTGCAATTTTGAACCAGACTAGTAAATTTCAAACAAATCGACTTTTCACATTTTTTCAATAGTTTCCAATATCTTTCAATAAATTAATCCGCCCTTTCTCAATCAGGTAGACATAAAAATATATCATGTATTTATTTATCACAATGTTATTCAAAAGTTGATATGCAATTAATTAGAAATAATTTAAATATGTTATGCATCTTTAAACAAAATGAACATTATATGAAAAAAATATATAATAATTTTGTTGGATCAGATATGAAATTTGATAAATTTAAAACTATTTGTAATGATTGTTGGAAAGAAGACTATGGATTTTTAACTATTAATTTATTGAAAAAATCAAATGATGGAAAATATATGAAAAATTTTTCTGATATTAAATAATGATAATGGCTTGTTGTATGTTTGATTCAATAATTGATAGAATATTTATTTTATTAGTATTATTTATTTCATTAGTATTTATATATTTAATGAAAATTACAGAAATAAAGTAAAATGAATTGTGTTTAACATGATTTATATTTGTGTTAACATGATTTATGTTTATGTTAACATGATTTGTGTTTGTGTTAACATGATTTGTGTTTTGTGTTAACATGATTTGTTTTTTATGTTAACATGATTTGTGTTTTGTGTTAATATGATTTGTGTTTATGTTAACATGATTTGTGTTTATGTTAACGTGATTTGTTTTGAACCTAAATTTTTCTTTGTAATAAATGGATAAAATATCTGTTAATGAAGCTAAAAAATTAGATGATATTGAAAAAAAGTTAATAAAAGAATTTAAAAATCAAATTAAAATTGAAGATAATTATGAAAAAATTAAACAAAAAGCATATGAACCTATAACATCAGCAATTGGTAAAATTGAAAATAAAATTGGTGAAGTCTTAAATGAAAATAAAAACCTTATGGAATTGGTACCTATTGTTAATAATTTTGCCAATATATCAATACCAGAAACTGAAGAATTAAATTTACCTTCAAGTACTCCATTTAGACCAATCAGACAACCAATAATTCAAGAAGAATCGACATTTATTGACCCAAATTTAATTTCACCTCAAACATTAGATAAAGTCATTGGTCCATTAGCACAAAAATATTTACCAAGAACAAAAGATGATAAATTTGGTTTATATTGGAATAAACATAAACATCATTTATGATTGGTGATAAAATAACTATAATTGATAATGATGATTTAATAATTGATGATAAAAAATATAATGGAACACATGGATTATGGAGATTGTTAACTTATGAAAAGAAACCAGATAATAATTTATATACACAAGATGATTTAAATAATTATTCAAAGATTTTATGGGAAACTAATTCAATTTATAAAAATAATGATCCAAATAGTAAAAAACCAAAATCTAGTAAAGGTGATAAATATATTAATTTAATTAAACATATTTGGGAATTAAAAGGGGAAATTGAAGGTTCAGGAATCAGACAATATACAGAAAATAAAATTGAATATAGATTTATAGATGATTTAAATAAATTAGATAATATTATTAACTATATATATGCACAAGAAAAAGCTGGTAATAATAATTTTTTAAATGAAAAGAAAGCAATTAAAGACTTTATATCAAATAAATTAGATGAATTAATTGAAAAACCTGAAGGAATTAAGTATTTAAAAAGAATTTTGGCAAATATTTCATCACCATTATTAAAAGATGGATCAGGTATTTTAAATGATGTTATAAATAATTTACCTTTTGAATTACATGTACCTGGTTATCAATATCTAGGGCCTGGAACTAAATTAAATAAAAGAGTTAAAAGAGGTGATCCTGGAATAAATGATTTAGATAAAGCTGCTAAAGAACATGATTTATTTTATAGAGATCATAAAGATACAAAATCTAGAAATGAAATAGCTGATAAAATTTTACAAGATAAAGCATGGGATATAGTAACATCAAATGATTATGGAATTGGTGAAAGATTAGTTGCATTACCAACATCAGGTGCTATGTGGATGAAAAGAAAATTTGGTATGGGTTAAGAAGTAGGATTAAAATTTTAATAAAATTTTTCATTAATTAAGTTAATCTATATTATAAAAAAAACTATAATTTTTTTCTTAATAAATGGAAAAAACAAATATAAACTTGACAGATAATCAAAAATCAAAAATAAAATTAGCATTTAAAAATAAAAGATCAGTTATAATTCAATTTAATATTGATCAATTTAATGAAAATGGAAAAGATATTATATTATTATCTAAAAGACAAATTAATAAACTAAATAAACATAAAAAATTAAATAAAGGATTAAGATTTGAATTTTCATATAATCAATTAAAAGAAATAAAAAATGGTGGATTACTAGAAGAAATTTTAGATTTTGCTGATAATATACCTATAGTTAAAAATTATACACCAAATGTTAGAAAGGGAGCAAAAGTAGTAAAAGAATCTATAATTCCTAAATTTAGAAATTTTGTTGATTGGTTAGATCATGAATTAAAAAATGTAGAAGGATCTGGTTTAGATAAAAAACATTAAAATGTATGAAACAAAATTATAAAAAATTTTGAACCACTAACATTAGGTGAATTAGAAAAATTGTGTAAAAATATAAAATATTTTAGAGGTGTATTTATGAGAGATATATTACCTAATAAAGTTAATAAATTTGAATGTGGAATTATAAATTTAGATTCATTTGATGGAAATGGAACTCATTGGGTTTTTTATTATAAAAAAGATAAAATTAAATATTATTTTGATTCATATGGAAATATAGTTAATAAACCACCAATAGAATTAGTTAAATATCTAGGAAAAGATAATATATTTTATAATGATAATCAAATTCAAAATTATAATGATCCACCAATTTGTGGTCATTTATGTATTTTTATATTAAATGAATTAAATAATAATAAAAAATTTTATAATACAATAAATAAATTGATCCTTAATAAATATGGATTCACAAAATATATTTGATCTGTTTGGAAGACAGAAAAAACATCCAATTAATATTAAAGAAGATTATATAAAATCTAAATTAAATATATTTTTTAATAATTTTAGTAAAAGTTTTAAAAGTCATGTAAAAAAGACTGAAAATCTAGTAAATGCTATTGGTTTATCAAAAAATTATATAAGTATTAATGGTAAAAGAATTGTTAATGTTAAACCAAGTATAAATAAATATGATGTTGTAATAAAATCAGAATTAGATGAAGTTTTAGATTCAATTATTAAAATTGGTAATGATCATTCAGAAACTAAAAAAGATTTAAATAAAATTACAGACTTTTTAATTAATATTGGAAAATATGTTGAAAATTTAGAAGAAAAATTAGAAAAAGAACTAAAATTTCTATTTGATGGAGTCAATGAATCCATAAAAGAATTAAATGCTGAAATAATACTAATTAAAGATGATATAGATAAATTACAATAATTATTTTATATAAATGGAGTTGATTTATTGTCTTAAATGTAAACAAAAAACTAATTCTAAAGATATTCAGATAATAAAATTGAAAAATATAAATGTAATTAAATCAAAATGTTGTATTTGTAATTCAAAGAAAAGTTGTTTTACAAAATTTTCTCCCTAATAAATGGCTCTATACAGTTCATTTGATTTATTCATTATCAGAAACCAAAATCAATTAAACAAAGATGATTGGGATGATATTTCTGAAAAATATGAATTGAGTATTAATATGATGAGATTGTTTCAAAATAAATTAAATTGGCAAAAAATTGCTCAGTATCAAACTTTAACTGTAGATTTTATTACTGAATTCATAAATTATCAATTAAAAGATTATATTGATCTGATTTGTAAATATCAAGATTTAACTGAATATTTTATTCATGATTATGCATTTACATTAAATTGGGAATTAATTTTAGAACATCAAAAAATATCAGCAAAATTTATACTTGATCATGCTACTGAAATTGAATATTTTAAAAGTAAAAATGAAATTAATACATAAATAAAATTTGACATCATAAAATTATAAAAATTTTACTTGTTTTAAAAAAAGCTTTTGATTTAAAAAATTTATCCTTAATAAATGGCTGATTACAAAAAATATGTAAATGATATTGAAAGAGCTGAATACAAAAATTTCTATCCATTATCTAAATTACATTTAAATGAACCTAATAAAAAAACTGAATTTAATATAGATTTTGGAGATGGATTTTGTACTTCTAAATTTCAATTTTATATATCTGGTAAATTGACTAAATCTGATGGAAATGCATATGATAATGGTGCTAATATAAAATTAATTGATAATTTTGTTCCATTTTTATTTTGAAAAATTGAAGTTAGAAAACATAATAAATTGATTGATGAAATTGAATATCCTGGTCTATTAAGTACAATTAAAGGTACTATAACTTATTCAAAATCAGAAATAAATCAAATAAATAATGGCTTTGAATCAAATTTTAAAAATAAATTTGAAGCAATTGGTAATTTATCTCATTTTGGATTAGGATTTTTTGAAAATGTAAATATTCCAATATATAAAGGTGGTTTTAATATAACATTTATTAGATCAGAAGATAATGATGCAATTTTTAGATGGAAAACTAAAAAGGCTGATGGATCTTATGATAATGCTACATTACCAACTGAAGGTAAAATAACAATTGATGAATTTTTTATTAGAGTTCCTATAATTGAATACAAAACAACAAGTAAAATTCAATTAATTAATGAACTAAGCAAATTTGAAAAAGTAAATTTTCATTTTAATCATTGGCAATGCATTGAACAAAAAATTATTACAGGAAAGAATTTAAGTTTTGATATAACAAATATCTATAGAAATATTTATAATCCAAAATTTATTATAATTGGATTTCAAAAATCAAGAACAAATGATCAGTTATTTGATACTTCTAAATTTGATAGTATGTATGTAAAAATATAAGAGTAAAACTAAATGGTCATTATTACCCTGATGAATTGGAAAATTTTGATATAAATAATGAAAAATTTAGAATTATGTATGAAATGTATCAAGATTACAAAAAAGTTTATTATATTAGTAGTAAAATGTATTATAGTCCAACAGAATTTCTAGAAAATAGACCAATTTATGTAATTGATACTACAAAAAATCCAACAAATATTTCAAGTTCAAAAAATGATATTATTATTAATGCAGATTTTGATTATGATATAGTAGCTACTAGTAAAACAAATTGTTATATTATTATTGTATCTGAAAAATTACTTGAATATAATATAATCAAAAATGATATTACTGAAATTAATTAGAATATATTATTACTATTTTAGTAAATTTTGTTGAAAAAATACTACAGAAAACTTAAATTACCTTATGAAAAGTCAACTATTGAAAAAATACTTATAAAATGTGATAATTTTACTTGTTTAAAAAAAAAATTTATTTTGTAGAAAATTTAGGCATATTTGTTAAAAATTTCATTAAAATTGCATATTTTTTATGACAATTTGACAAAAGCTGAAAATTGGCCAAAAAGTGGCAAAAATATTGCATAATTGTATTAAAAAACTGTGAAATTTGTTTGATTTTTGATTGTCTCCAAAAGTGAGCCAGAACCAACATGATACTATCTACTTACATATATATATATAAATTTTAATGACTATTATTTTCGGTCTCTGGGCACCTCAAAACGAAAAAGTAACATGGTCCCAGGCTTAGGTCTTTCCATGAGACCTACGGTAATAGCTTATTCCCTATGGGAAATTCGCTAAAAGGAGGAAAAGAACCATGTTTGCCTATTATAAATTATAATGTTATTATTTATAATATTATAAATTTAAATATTATTATTAGTTTGTTATTATAAACTTAAACTGCTCATCACCATGGGCCTAGGGTATGTAAAGGGAGTAAGAGACAGCAAAGCACTGTAGTAATCATCACGTTTTCATAAATGAGGAAATTCAGGTATATTCTCCTTAAAGATAAATATAGAAAAGAGTATGCAGGTATGCTGCCATGGGGAACACTAAAAGTAGGTATTTTTTTAGCATAAAACATTTATTTCGACCATATAAAGCCATATAGTAATTTTCATCAATATCTGTCCATAAATAAAAGAGTTTGCCTATTCTCCATATGATTAACATGGGAAAAGACTATGCAGGTTTGCTGCCATGATAAGTACAAATACCAAGATTTTTTAACATAAATGGATGAATCTCAACCAAATTTAGCTAAATACCAACTTTCATTCGAATATATTGGTTAATATGTGAAATATTAACACATCCTTATTCCCATAAGATTAACATTGGAGCCCCAAAAGACAATGTACTGTCTTTAGACTTTGTAATATCTCGGTAACCAATGGAGATAGAGCAAAGCTTCAAAATACTAAATTGTGTGTTTTTTTGAGCTAAATCCAATGGTCAAAATAAAAATTTAAAATTTTTAAAATTTACATATGAAAAATGCAAAAAACCCATTTTTGGGGTACAAAACCCCCAAAACTACCCCTTCCAGTAGGTCGATATGTCTGGTTTTCGAACTCATCCGAATAAACGTAGGATTACACATCTCTACTAAATTTGGTGTCGATCGGACCATTTTTACGAGAGTTATCGTGTCTAGGGACACATACATATACAGGGTGTCCAGCTTCCACCTTTACAAACTTTTCCAGGTTATTAAGCATGTCAAAACAAACAGAAAAATCACATAAACATATGTCCGGAAATGCTTCGTTAAGCCGCTAGCCGCCATTTTGTTTTTTACACTTAAGAATTTTTATTTCCGTAACGGGTTGTTGTATGGAGTTCATATTTGGCATGTACCTTAATCACACCAATGCGCATTTTTAGAAAAAAATATTATTTTTTCCCGATGTATATTTTCAAAATGGCGGCCATTTTAAGTTTTTAAACTCAAATATCTAAGAAACCGTAAATTTTATAAAAATTTTACTAGACACAAAAAAGTTGACAAATTAAATTATCTAAATATTAATACCAAGTTTGTAATGATCCGGCAACAAATAACGGAGTTATGGTGGTTTTCCTGTAGAAAAACACTGATTTTGCACTATGATTAATGCCAATTTAGGTTATTTTAAGAGAAAAATCTCAATAACTCCGTTATTTGTTGTCGGATCCTTACAAACTTGGTATCAATGTTTAGATAATTTAATTTGTCAACTTTTTTGTGTCTTATAAAATTTTTATAAAATTTACGGTTTTTAAGATATTTGAGTTTAAAAATTTAAAATGGCCGCCATTTTGAAAATATTGATCGGAAAAAAATAATATTTTTTCTAAAAATGAGCATTGGTGTGATCAAGGTATATGCCAAATATGAACTCCATACAACAACCCGTTACGAAAATAAAAATTCTTAAGTGTAAAAAAAACAAAATGGCGGCTAGCGGCTTAACAAAGCATTTCCGGACATATGTTTATAGATTTTTCTGTTTGTTTTTGCATGCTTAATAACCTGGTAAAGTTTGTAAAGGTGGAAGCTGGACACCCTGTATATTTCCTAATCCCCAGGATTGGAGGAATATCATAGGTGTAACATATTTTAATTATGTTTTCTTTCAATCACTATTATTCTCTCTGAAACCCAATTAAATCTTAGAAAGGGTTAAAATATCTTAAATGCAATCACTCCGCAAAAAAGGGTCTTTACCAACCAAACGCCATACTAGATTACTCAGGCCTAACTGCTAAATCGCCATATGACGTCATTTTTATAAATATTATAAATTTAAATATTATTATTAGTTTGTTATTATAAACTTAAACTGCTCATCACCATGGGCCTAGGGTATGTAAAGGGAGTAAGAGACAGCAAAGCACTGTAGTAATCATCACGTTTTCATAAATGAGGAAATTCAGGTATATTCTCCTTAAAGATAAATATAGAAAAGAGTATGCAGGTATGCTGCCATGGAGAACACTAAAAGTAGGTATTTTTTTAGCATAAAACATTTATTTCGACCATATAAAGCCATATAGTAATTTTCATCAATATCTGTCCATAAATAAAAGAGTTTGCCTATTCTCCATATGATTAACATGGGAAAAGACTATGCAGGTTTGCTGCCATGATAAGTACAAATACCAAGATTTTTTAACATAAATGGATGAATCTCAACCAAATTTAGCTAAATACCAACTTTCATCCGAATATATTGGTTAATAAGTGAAATATTAACACATCCTTATTCCCATAAGATTAACATTGGAGCCTCAAAAGACAGTGTACTGTCTTTAGACTTTTTAATATCTCGGTAACCAATGGAGGTAGAGCAAAGCTTCAAAATACTAAATTGTGTGTTTTTTTGAGCTAAATCGAGTGGTGAAAATAAAAATTAAAAATTTTTAATAATTACATATGAAAAATGCAAAAAACCCATTTTTGGGGTACAAAACCCCCCAAAACTACCCCTTCCGGTAGGTCGATATGTCTGGTTTACGAACTCATCCGAATAAACGTAGGATTACACATCTCTACCAAATTTGGTGTCGATCGGACCATTTTTACGAGAGTTATCGTGTCTAGGGACACATACATACATACATAGATAGGTTTTGTCCACGAGATTAACATGGAAAAAACAGTACTATGATTGAATCATAATAAAAATAACCAGATGCTTGGTAAACATTAATTCAACAAGAACTACTGAAATGTAAACAAAATATTATTAATGCAGCCTGTTGTTGTGGTAACAGAACAATCTATCCTCCTCTACCTGTTTTATCTTCCTCACATATTGAATATTCAACATGTTTTTTGTACAAGGAACTCATACAGTTTTCAACCGATCATATTCACTTTGGGGTAGCTTGATAGAGCTCTAAAGAGACCTCAAAACAAAAAAGTAACATGGCCCCGGGCTTAGGTCTACAAATGACTACTACCGTGAAATGAGCTAGTAAAACATTTTTATAAAGTTAAGTTGAAGCATAATTAGCTATGTATTAATGCCACATTAACGATTCAGTCTCTGTGGACACGAGTTTGATTTTCGGGGGTAGTTTTGCTCCCTAGTAAACTTACAAAATACGGTTAAAATTGGTCATTATAGAAATAAATTATAAAAGTGCGTAACCATCGATCGAAGTAGAGTATAATGTATTCTCTTCAAAAGTTCGCGGCCGGAAAACTACCCCCCAAAATGACGTAGTGTTTTTCATTTAGTATCAATTAAGTACCTCGAATCCTTTAAATGTTTTTTTTTTACCCTCTGAAAAATCTGGTGAGGTTTGTTCCTATGGTTGTGGGACACGCTTTAAGACTACCCCCATAATCAGGCAGAATGGTTTTAAGACGTTGACAGAGGCTTTTTTGATGACATTAATTTAATCGGACGTTTTATATTCATGTTCTTACCAAGTATAGCTTAGTTGATACCATATTTTAACTTTAATACAGAATGTAGGATTGCACATTTAATATAAAATTGCATGTAGGAATGCATCTTCGATACAAAATTGCATAGACTAGGCAATGCTGTTCACTCAGTGTTTCCAGTTATTTCGCCAAAGTATGTGATTCTAGATCTTCCATCACTTCTCTGGTCGATGTATGGCAGCATCGCATTTTCATTCATCCGCCTGATTTCATGGCTGCTACTATATCTATTACAGAATTTTAGGTTTCAATAGAGATTTACAATGTTCTTTTAACTGGTTCAAGCAATTCTTTAAATCTACAAGTATGACAACCCTATGAAAATGTTATTGGACAGGAAACAATAGATAAACAGCAATTGTATGTTATAAAGCATTTTATTTTTAACATACAATCCACACGAATTGCATCGAACAGTGTACGGTGGTATAAAATACATGATAAAAACATGGAATGGTAGGTACACTTTAACATTTGGCAAATATCACAGATTTGGACGACTGGACCCACAACACTCTCACTAACTAATACATATTTCTTACAGTATGTACAAGCCCAACAATACAGCAGGTACTCAATAGAGCAGTATACACTAACTTTAAAACACCACAAATTGAATAGATTAAATTAAAATTATAAAAAAAGAATAGATTTTGTTATTTAAGATGAAGTTTGAAAACCTTGTGAAACGAGGAAACTAACTAGCTAGTTAATAAAAGGATCAAATGATAAAAAGCTTTTGTTTTTATAAACATCATTAACACGCAAATTTTCCAAAACAAATATATGTAACATCTTGCTCACCCACATGTGTATATAATTAGGTTTAATACAGAATTAAAGCATGCTTTAATCTAAAAATGCAATTAAATTTTGTTGTTTTAGATAAATCTAACAGTTAAAAAAATAATGTGATCAAATCCTTAGAAAAAAGTCAAAAACTACTCATTGGAGTTTGAATAAAACATATAAAAAAACCGATTAAAATAAAATCTAATGCTGAAAGATTTTATATGGATGTTTCATTTTACTAAAAATGTCATCATTAGGCTGGAATTTTTTAGACTATCGAAAGATATATACATATATATGTATAAAAGATATTTTGTTAACTTTTTAAAAGAGTTTCTCACTTTTGAATGAACTCCATTCGGGCAAAGAGTCCTATCTGACTTAAAGCACCAAACTTTATGAATTTGTGATAAATGATTTCAGTATGTATAATATTACCATGTGTCAGTATATTTTTATTCTATGTGAGCCTATGAAACTGGTTTATCGCATTTTACTGATGTTCATCATACCGATAAGACTAAAAAAGGGTACACGTACCAGTAGCAGGATTAAAACAATGCATGCTAAAAATTTCTAGGTTGCTTCTTTGTTGGATAATATAATTTGCAAATGCTATCACACTACACTTTCTGGTCAGGAAAGACCAGTAGAGGATGATAAAATCAGGATAAGCAGCACTTTGATGCCTATGTTAGACGACCAACTCGGCAAAAATGTTATAAACACATTACTTGCGACTGATCTGCCTTTACAGCAAAATTGCCGCTGTACAAAGGCTTCATAAGGCTGATGTATGCAATCCAGTAGTTGTTGCAGCCAATTCTCCATAGTGAAATCGCTTTATCAGTTTTATTTCTCCAGCCTAATCATCATTAAGAACAAATATTTTTGGGTACAGTTGGTAATTACAGTCATTTAACAACTACGGGAAACAGCTGCTTAGGATGAGACGTGAAGCACATGGAGTTTCTCCAGCTTCAATGATTGATCAAGGATTACTCTGATACCTAAAGGAAATTTCATGGTTAATAACTTTAAATAATTAAAACAAAGTTCTGTTGCTGTTGGGGCCACTTTACCACGGTCCGATCATCATTCTGCTAATACTACACCGTCAATTAAGTAAATAGCTGGATTGGTCTGGGGCAGAATGGCAAGAAATATTATGTTGAAAAAACAAAAAACTTTTGGAGTTTAAGGTTCAGAGTGAAAGGTAAGTTTTCACTCTGACTAAAAAAGTTATATTTGCATCATAGAGTGTTGGTATTATTAAGTCAAATGTGATCCAATCTAAAATTTGTTACCGAAAATTTCAACACTTGAATTACTGATTTTCCCTTCAAAACTTTTGTTTGCTCAGGATTGATAAAGTGTTTGTCTCACAATTAATCTCAAAACGGAAGAATCAACCCCTGAAATCATTTTGGGAGGATTTTGCACTTGCTTATTAGTGGAATTACAGAGACTCCCTCTTAACCGGCCACCTCGAGACCAGGCCTCGGCCGGATAACAATTTGGCCGGTTAAACCAATATATTATATGGTACTTTTAAAAATTACTTGAAAAAACTCTTTTTATTACTCTATATAATTTATAGCTAAAATCCGACACCCATGAAATCCAGGATCAAACTAAACTAATAATTATTGGTTTCCTAATTTGTCTACTGTATAGCAGGTCCAAACGCTTTCACTTCCGGTGGCATACACTTTCGTCCGATACAGTAGCCTACATTTTAATTGGTTTGAGAAGGTCAATTCAGTATTATATAACGTTGAATTGAATGAAACAGTAGATAAGAAAACAACGTTTCCGCCGAAACGTAGCTGCTTACAGCGATGTTGAGATAAAAAAAAAATGGCGGTATAAAGATGTTGTTTATGTGCACGGGTAGGTCGGTTAAAGCGGACACCGGTTAAAAGGAGGCCGGTTAAGAGGGAGTCCACTGTATATTCATGTCCAAGGGCATTATGTTTTGAATTGTAAGAATTGAAAAGGAAGTAGAACAAAAATAAATCAGACATCATCATTAACTTACAAGATACAAACAGACACATAAAATAAGTGTTTACAACCTCTACACTCACAAGATGGTAAATTAGAGATGTAAATTAAAAAACTTATAAATCACATTTAATTCACTAGGTTTCGACAAGACTTTGACCCTTTATAGTAAAAAAGTATAAAATTTAGATGGTTTAGTTGGAAGAACACATTGTTTGTGAACATCAAATGCAAAAATATTGTCATGCACACTATTAGCTCAAGCGATACAAGTTAAAACCAAACCATTTTAGATGTACTTAGGTACATTTTGGTTATAAATGCTGACTTCACAATGTCAATTAATAAATCACAAGTTTTTTTATGCATTAAAATAAGAAAAATATTGTTTTTTAGAATTTTACTTCGCTTTTCAATCAATAATTGGAGGAATATGACTGATAAGCCGATAAAACTTGAACCAAAATTATTTATATTTACAAACATCTAACTCTAGTGTGAACTACAATTAAGTTAAAAATTACAAAAGGCTAAAAAAAGTTTTTGCATCCAGAATTGATGGTCAAGATATAAATTGAGGGACAGAGGAGAAATATCTAGACTGCTAAGACTGTTCTGAAGACTTTTAGAATTATTTATACCAACATTATAAGATTTATTAAAACTATTGTTTAGGTCTAATATGAGTGTTTGAGAAAAGATGTATTAATGTAGTCAAGAATGATATGGCAAGATAGTTTCTTAGTAAGTGTGAAGAGAATATAAAAAGAGATGGAGAGGACAGGGGGGAGAAGAATAAGTGAGGTGTGTAAAATTATTTTCAATTTAGTGAGGATACAGAGTGTATAGGAATGGCGGAAATTGATTTAATTAACAAATCATAGCTAGCCTCAATATTGACGGGTCATATGTCTTTGTCACAGTTATGCCATTTCACACTAAGGGAACACGTAGTTAAAGAAATCACAGTGATTTTGAATTGGTTTTGGTTAGGGTCTTGAACAATCTAAGATCAAAATGTCAATTAGATCTGACTAATTTAGCCAATGAAATATCAGCCCTAATCATTGTGGGGGGGGGGGGGGGATATAAAAATATTTTATATCCAAACCATAATTTCTTATGGGCCTTCACAGATTGATAGTGCCATCTTTAGAAGGCGAGCTGGAGACCCCAAAAGTCACTCCTACAAGATACAGCATATATGGAGAACTACCATTTAATTTATGATGAATATATGATGCTCGATGAGATAAACAATTTTTTATTTCAAGTGTTTTCATTTACGTGGGGAAATACTGAGATATTCAACAAAAATTTATGTTTTTAAAATATTAAAAAATAAAAAATTTCACAAAACTCATTTCAGTTTGGATTGTATAAGTTATTTTTCAATGAAATTTTCACACTTTGTTCAGTGATAGATACTTGACAGATTATAAGCGGTAAATATGGAATTTTACTTTTGTTGTACAAACTTCAGAGGCAATTTAAGTTGCAACAGTAAAAATTGTGTAGGTACATTAGTAGTTCTCTGTAAAATTGTTGTTAAATAAAATTCTGTTTTAAACATTTTTTTATCTGAAAGTATATAAAAATCTGATAGCACATAACTTAATTATTCATCTCATCTAGCTACATCGATTGAAACATAAAGTAGCTGGTAGTACTTGATATAGTCAGTTGGATGTCACCTGCTCGCCTACAGTTACAATACCTCCCTCGAGCATTTTTTGGCAATTAGTGGTATACAATGCAATGAGATAGAAACATTAATATGCATTTTTACAGAAGTGATAAAGTTCATGATTGCCGACTTGATGAATGTCAATGAGAGAGTACAGTTGAAGATCCGGAGGGAAATCAGGAAAGGTTTGAAAACTTTTGTGCTGTGCTGAACTGTATTCCAAGATGCCACAGTACCATGTAAAGTATTTTAATTAAACACTCTTAACTTTACATTAAATGTGAACTGGTATTTTGATAATTCGACCTACAGTTTTTTTTCCTATCCAATCCTTCCGTCCACCTTATTAGGCCTAGTTACTAAGAGTGTACTGCATCTGATCGAGTGTGTACTGTACTTGATATTGAATCGCTTCAAAATATTATTAGCTCAATATATGTGTAAAATGTCGGATGGTTAAATTTGCATTAAGATCTCATTTAAATTGATACATTTAATTATCTGTTTACTAACATAATGAAAAATAACTAAATTTGTTTTAATGAAAGAGTATTTGGTTTTCCCCCACTTCTAAGTAAACTATAAAATGAATCAGGAACAATTTTTTCAACTAATGAACTTGGAGTGATACTAAGAAATAAAGAAGCAACACTAAAAACAATTCACAAAATATTCTCACTCGAGAATTCGAACACAAGACACAAACTACGATGAAATGTTGTCAACCATCACAATCATAATAAACATGAGAAATTCTTTGTATTAATTTTACTTTCTACAAAATATATTTGTCTTAAACTGACTCCATAATTTTTCAAGTAGGTGTATAATTCACTACAAATTTTTACAAAAATAGAGTTTTTTACACAAAAATTAATTTCATCAATCAAAATTATCCAGGCCAATACTACTTTGATGGTTAAAGGTTTCCAGTATGAATACTATTGAAAACCTATGGGATAATGATCCAATAAAAAACGTTGCATACTATTTTTCAAATAGGCAAAATATCGTACTTGAATTGATACAGCAATAAAAATGAATACCCTTGTTCACATTTCTGTAAGTGTACAATATCAGTTGACTTAATACATGGTTCACACTTTAATTCCTTATTTTAATAGAAAAAATGTTCAAATTCTTCTATTAAAATGTAGTTCTTTTAGTGGGAAGTATTAGAAGTTATTCCTTTAAAAGCCACCACTTTCTTAATAGCTTTTCAACACTCTCCTATTGTATATATTTTAATTTTGATAATTTTTGAATCTACAGCATAGGAGAATTATTATTAAATCAGAATGGAAACAAACACTTTTTAGTACCATTTAATTATAATTTAGAACATTTTAATGTCAAAAACTGGTAATTAATTAGAAAATGCAGCCCAACATGGAAAGTTTGTGCATCGTATAAACTACTGAACTAATAACTCGAACAAAGAATAAGCAATACGATTAACCTAATACCTTAACAAAATGAAATACCCCCGTCGCAGCAGACCTGCGTACTCAGCGAATTTCCAATGGAATTTTAGATTATTTACTTTCCCCATAAAAACACCATAGGATCGAGTATGTAGGTTTGCTGCCATGGGGCGTTGTTAGAAAATCTAAGTTAATCAATAGTTGGTGAATCTAAACACAAAATTGTATCAAGCTCTGACATTTTTTATTTTCCCCATAAACCCCATGGGGGTGAGTATGTAGGTTTGGCGCCATATGGGTTTTGTAAGCAAGTATGAATTAAACCCTATCTAGATAATGTACATACCAAATTTGACTAAGTTATGTCAACAAATAAGTAAGATATAGGGTTTTCTTAATTTCCCATAAGAATAACATGGAAAACATATTTTTGGATTTTCTCCGTAACCATTTAAGCTAAGTTAAAAATTCAAAATACTAAATTGTTAGTTTTTTTAAGCTCTTTCGAATGGTTTTTGTTAAAATTCATGAATTTTTAAAATTGAGGTCCAAAAATGCCAAAAACCCAATTTTGACCCCTTTGAAACCCCATAAACCCCCGTTCCCATAACCCGACAATGCTGGTTTGCGAACTCATGAAAATAGACCTGGTCTTACACCTTCATACCAAATTTGATCAAAATCGGTGGTACGCTTCAAAAGTTATCGGTACCACGGACACATATATATATATGTAGATATATATATATATATATATATTTATATATATATATTTATATATATATATATATACATATATATGAAAATGAACGAACGGTGTTTTTGGCTTCTGGGGACCTCAAAATGAAAAAGTAAAGTGGTCCCGGGCTTAGGTCTTACCATGGCTACTACCGTAATAGCGTATTCCCTATAGGGAAATTCGCTAAAATAAATCTGCTGCAGTTATTCCTTTATTTTATTTAGTGAATAAAAAAATGTAATCTAATAAAGGACATTTTCAAAAATACAACTATATATTTTAATACGCTTATTTTTAGTTAGAACATTTAATATTGCAACATTGGTATGGTGTTTTTTTAAATAGTTTTTACAAACAAAACTATTGTTTTACAGTTGAAACAACTAATGTAACCTATATGAACTTAACCAAACATCACCAGTAATTAAAAGTTAAGGTTAGGTAAGACAAATATTGCCATTAATAAATGTGGAATTGGCATTAGTTAATAAAAATATATAGAAGTGTCAGACACTACCTTCACTGATAACATCTTAATAGTCACTTCCACTTGTCTAAGCAACATTAGGGAAATATGACATTTATTTGCCAACTGTTTCCTGACCTTCTATAAAGTGTGAACCATGTAAGGTAATAATTACACCAGCCGTAACAAGAGATGTCCGTTGAGAGCTAAGCTAAGTGAAGATGTGATCTTGGGCCAACAAATGAGATAAAAGCGATATTGCCGTAATTATTTCTTGCAGTACTCCCCAAGCTTAGTTACATTAATAACCTGTTTTAAATAATTACATTTCAAAATGTAAATATTGTAAGTAACAGTCCAAAATAAATGTACAATTAATTTGTCAACACAGTGCTTATCTCCTATTGGGCAAAGCTCAACGGACAACTCTCGTGGTGGCTGGTGTAGAAACCTAGGTAGATGTATATTTGCATTGAATCTTCTGCTTCAAGCTGAGTTCCCTAGCTACACATTTTCAACAGTAGGGAACAAAATCAGCTGGAATCATTAGACTAAACTAGTTTTTTAATCTCATTCTACTTGGGCAGATTGTACGCCGCGGATGGTATGCATCGATTAGCTGATAGTTTACCCAACAATGGAGTTTAAATGGGAGCTTCTATACAGGCAGATTTTTAACTCATTAAGTCGCGATATATTGTCACTTCCACCGCCAATCTTGCAACCTAACGACAAATTGCGCAATTTCTCTCTTGTTCTCACCATTTCTCGTCCACTCCGAACATAAAAATAAACAAGGCGAGAGTTTTAGAGTACCACATATAGCGGTCGTATAACAGCAGGTATGCCACATTTTGCACAGAAAATTATTAATTCTAACAATTAATTAACTTTTACATTCATCATCGCCTATCACCTCCGTTCATTTATAAAATGATCAGGAAAGGAAAGTAAAGGACTAGGCCTAAATACCCAGTAAATTATTGACTTCTCTCATTATTTACAAAAATAAGTTCCTTCCGCTTTATAAATACAAACAATCATTTTAATGACGCAGGGCGTATTCTTTTCAATTACATGTACCTGCACCTTAGTGTAATTGATTACTTACTGATTACATGACAAAAAGAGTTGAAATAATTAGGCCTGCACCAATGGTTAAATGCACAGTTCAAAGGGCAAGTCAAGTTGTTACAGAATATTGCCCAAAAAGTATTTGGCATTTATCTCTTATTTTCTTACATAAATTATGATAACTTTTAGTCATCTTTGCCTTTCTTTCTAAATAATAAAATAAAAAAACTGTACTGCTAAAATATTGACCAATCATGGATTTTATTATACAAGTTTTATAGGATTTTGTAGAAAAACATTCGCCAATTTTTTTATCACATAATTTTATAAATATTTTGGAAATCTTAAAATCATATACAGTAGAAGCCTTAAAATCCGGCCACCTCAGGACCAGACCACCGGCCGGAATTTAAAATGGCCGGATTAACCAGTGGTATATTAAATGTGTTAAACAGAGACCTGTATTATATGTGTGTTAAAACAATGAACTATTAGGATGTATTTAACGATGAAGGGTATCATACTTGCCCAATCAATGTAATGTATCAACTTTTTAACCATCATGATTTGCTCCTTCTCAGAAGTTGTAGCACTGAAATGACGATCGGAAACGGACAAGGGGTTGCTAGCGATAATACTGGTCTTCTGTTAACGAAGGCCCTAACATATAAATGGGACCGTAAAAGCGACAGGATCTGTCTAGTTAACTAACCTTGACGATCGGACTGCAAAACACTCAACACAAAGATAAAGATCATAAATAGAACACTAACAAAAAGTTTTAGAAGATATTCGAAACCAAATACAGGAGTCCGTAAATTGTCAATTGAACTGATATATTTTAGTGATATAACATGGGACAAGTTTACTCTTGTCTATTTTTTGCGTCGGAAACGTCCGGGACTGAAAAGAAGGACATTTCATCTCATTTCAGTTCATTCGGCCGAGGAATACCGCGGCAGGATTTTCCGGCGGCCAAACCATCTGAGGCCGGACTAGAGGGCTTCTACTGTAAAGTCATATTTTTAATAAATAAATTCTCTTTTAATTTTAATTATGATATCATATGTTTATATAATAGTTTATGCTTTTGTACTTTTAAAATAATTCATAATTCATTTTATTTTTATTCAGGTTGAAATAATAAAAGTCTTTCAACACTACTCGATATATTTACACTTATACTTTATTTGTTTATAAGACGGTAAATATATATAAAAGATCTTAAGATCTTATTTTATTTTTAATTGATTACAATTATGTATTTTCTTACTTTCATAATTTAAAGCGAGGTAATAAGTGATGGAACAATTTTAGTAAGGTCAGGGATAAATGCTACTTAATGAGGTATTTTTTACGGTATGTGGAAGGATGGCAACACTGTTGAGCCGATTTAACACTTTTGGACCTCTCTTATAGAATGGCGGCGACAGGCCGGATTAACACTTTTTGATGTCCTAGGCCAAAGGTCACAATTACGGCCCCCCACAAAAAACAAGCCGATTTATGGGCTTATTTTAATTCTAATTACTTTGGCTGTTGTATGAAACCACAGAACCATTTAAAGAATGTGCTGATCAGCATTTTCGTCACTTCAATCCGTGGACGTAATCCTTTGCATTATTAATGTACCATTTTAACACCATATTAATTTTAGATCTGAAATAAAATATTATATAACTGTAATACAGAAATAAATTTAAATTCAGGGCAAAGGAACAAGTCAAGGCAAACCTTACAAGGCAAAGGTCAAAGGCCAAAGAGGCACTGTTTACCGTCAATTAGGGGAATGTTTACCGCTGGTTGGGGGCGCTCTTCACAGCTGATCACAGACGCTATTAATGCATATTGAGGGCGCTCTTTACAGTCGATCAGGGGCGCTCTTTAAAGTCGATCAGGGTCACTCTTTACCGCCGGTCGATGCTCTTGACCGCTAATTAGGGACACTATATGGCATATCAGGGGCGCTTGCCCCGCTGCATAGGAGGGCCCTAGGGTCCCAGCACCTTAGGGGGTCACCTAGTTCGCCTAAATAGATCTTCTTCTTTTTCTTTTAAGGAATATTCTATTTACTCTTGTTATTAACATGTGTGTTAAAACATGTGGGCGGCGAACGGCAAATTTCTTGTGAGCCTTGATTACCGGAATAGTAAAAGTTCAAGGAAGGCCAGCTGTTCTGTTTTTTGTGTACTGCGAACAAATTGTGTGGCTAGAAAACTCCACTTAAATTTTACTCTAAAAACCTCTTCCAACTTCATAGTTCAATCACAAGGTATAAATGAAATTCATACGTACCTTAAAACTATTTTAGCTTTCTCTTGAACTATCATTAAATCTTACAGGAAGAACATTGTATTTTATTTCAAAATAGCTGGCTTAAAAGTAATTTTCAAATAAAATACTCTCACTAAGCTTTTACATTTATAAACAAAACAATACAAAACTTGATCGTAGGCCTGTGGGGGATGACCAACAGTGTCAGTCGTAGCGAGTGACCTTGCTACGACTCTTCGGCCATCGAAGTCTCCATACACGGAACAGCGGTCGTGTCGACAACTTGGTCCAGCTCGGGGAAGATGCGAGTGAGGACGAAGAAGGCGATGTCCTCGCTGCCCCAGTACGCCGTGTGGGAGCTCAACATGTTAATGTAGGTGCGGGCGCTCACGCCTAGTGACCCAGACACCTTGATCACGTAGTCCAACCGGTGCTCCAGACCTGGTGAAAAATTAAAATCTCCGTTAAGAGATTCTTGAATTTTGACAATAGTATAGCTATCAAATAAAATTTCAAAACTTTTGAAAATTGCCCTACAGTTAATCATTTTAAATGATACAGTACAGAAACAGCTGCTTCCCGTCCCCATCTTTAAACGAGAAAGAAGCTCTTTTCCTTTCTCTGCAAGGTAAAGTTATTGTGTAGTGCATGGTAAATTTATCATGCGATTTAAAGTACCGTACCCCTAAAATGTGTGAGAGAGACAGGAATAGAGGTGGGAGGGGTTTGTTGTCCTTGCTAATATGCCATTAATTAGATCAAGCCTTTTGTTGTTTTGGTTTTATTTCACTTCACAGCTGACATATTTATACCAAAAATTTGTATAATATATCAGTTTTGGAATATTATTTGTGACAATTGCTTTATACTGAGTTACCTTAAAACTGTTTGATTTAACAAGACAAAATTTTAGCTTGTTAACAAAATGTATAGTATAATGTAAATTGATGGTATGTAACTTGCCCGGTAATTCATTTTTACCGCATGAAAATTCCTCACTCGGCTACACGTCATGTGTAAAGAAAGAAAACGTAATACGTAACACACCGACTAAAAAGTTATTCCTGGATCTTAATATTTTAAGTAAAACATATAAAGTTTATACATCATCTAAAATATTACCGTATAGTTCAAAGCCTCAAGTTGTTGTTTTAATTTTGATCAATAATAATTTATCACTATCTGACAAATACATACATTTAATGTTCATAAACAAAAAATTTTAAAATCTAAGAAATTTCACACTATTTATTGAGTACAGTAGAGTGTCGATTATCCGCTATAAACAGGGAAGGTTGGATAAGAGATAGTAGGGAACATTGAATAAAACGCAAGTATATAACACTAGTAAATTTGTATAGTGTAAATTTATTTAATAAGCATAATATTTTACAGAAATATAACTCTTAAGTTATAACAAAATAAAATAAAATACAGCACGAACACCATAGAACTATAAATATGGAACGTTCGGTCAACGCCAGGAAAGTGCGCCGGAGTCGGCACAGCTTCACCCAGCAACCCAGCACCATCTGAGGCTCGCCGTGACACTGCTCTGCATATCCCAGTGCACGACGCTTGCGTGTTAGCTATTTTTGTTCGTTTTAGAGTTACTCATAATTAAAACTACTTATTGAAAATGCCTACAGTAAAATGGATATTATGTTGTTAAATAATTATTCACACCATAATTTTACTTTTTAGTCTCTCAAAACGAAGGAATTTTGGAAACATAAAATAGAATGAAAAAACTTTACATGCTGTTTATCGCTGTTTATTGGGTTTTGCAACTTACCCATATCAAAACGATTAATTGATAATGCTTATAACATCTAGATATTAGGTATGGTTAAATAATTATTGATACAATGTGTTTTATGATACTTTTTACTCTTGTTAATCAAATCAGGAACTGAGGAACTGAAACTAACACGTTGTAAGAGAAAATGTTACTTGTTTTTGCGATTTTCCTAACCTTTGTCCATACACCAAGAGACTATTCACCACTGCAAAAAAAAAAAAAAAAAAAAAAAAACCCAGGCCTGTTGGAACAGGCCTTAAATTAATTTAATTTATTGTGTATTCTGACATTCGTCGACTAACTCACCACGATTGGTTGTTCTGGGAAATATAATTTATGGGTTAGACCATCTATTAGCCATTTTAGGGATTTTACAAATTTTTAAATGCCATGTTATAAGTTTCCTTTCAATATAAACAAAAATAATATGTTTGATTGTTGTCACATGAAGTTAAATTATAAAAATATAATCTAAAATAACAAAGTGCATTTTGAGAGTCTATTTTAAAACTTTAAGTATTTTGAATGATTAACTGACAACCAAATTCTAGTGGTACAAACAAAGTAGATTTATAACTAAGTTACGTAGACTACGAAGTATCATGTAAAATAAACAGGTTAGTTGTAATAAGGTTTAATCTGGAAAAAAAGATTTACTATCACAATTTTATATGCTTTTTAATGGGAGACGTGTAGGCCTATTGACCATAAAATAACTGTTAAGATTAGTTGTTTTCCAGAATACAGTGAAAGTAATTAAATACACTAATCAATTAACTAACGATGTAACGAAAAATATTGTTAAAATTGTAAAGAATAACCATGAGTACGCTTTTTGAAAAAGCTGTGAGCTTCAGGAGCGTGTTAATGAACGTGTGTACGATGACATGAATCCGGTTTGCGTCTGTCTACTGGGTAGTGGTGGGGGGACTCCATGGAGCCGGTTGACTTTGGCTCGTTTTCGGCCACTCTTTTTTGCTTGACCTGGCGTTCCATGTTTATAGTTCTATGACGTACACTCGCTAACACATCCTTGAGCGTTCGGCAGACGACTTTCAAACTATTTCCTGCTTTATATTAGTTTAAAAAAATAATGCCAATGTGGCAGATAACTGTAGGGTGGATAACCGAGACTCCACTGTAATCAAATATCGTATGAATTTCAAAGAAAAAATATTTACGAGAGTTAATTCCACATTGCAGATGAACCCCGCCCAAAGAGTTCTTGACAAAAGCCATTTGAACAATAATTTCACAAAACCTTTAGAAGCAAAATATACTTTTAGCTTAATTTTTTTTATTGTGCATTCCTAGTTGAACAACATTATAGAGCAAATTTGCATGGCACCAGTAGACATTACAAAATCAACCTAATTTTGTAACTAATTACCATTAATTCTAAGACCCTATGGAAATATAATTAATTGTTAGATTTGCTATTTCGCTCAGTAGCCTTCTAATGATCCAAAACTTAGATCATTATAAGCACAAAGATCAAGAAGATTTTAATTAACAAGGAAAATGAGAATCTAAAGATTATCTTATATTTCCTCACTATCTATCAGTTGCTAAACAGCTTGCTTGGAAAGCAAAACCCTGACAAAAACCATTCACTAGAAGAGAATGGACCGAGACCAATAATACAGAAGATTAGCAAAATTACACTTATCTAATTTTTATCTGTCTAATCAAGGTGTACAATGTTCTGTCACCACGTTACAAGTCACGTGAACCAGCGGTTTATTGAATGATCGGTTAAAGACTGGCTTCTGGATAGGCCACTGTATTCGGTCAATGAGTATTTTCTAGAGTAGGTCCAAATGTAGGCTCAACGTCACCTTGCCCAATTTATAAATAGTGTGTATATAGGATATTAGTTTTTGTTTTTTTTTTGACTCAGTCTATCCAAAAATTCTGGTCATCGACGTCACAGGAGGTAATAAAGTAAGGTAATCTCACATTCTGACTATTTAAGACTCATTGGTTTTGCTGTGCCAAACTATAAAAGTGGGGCATAATCTGGTATTCTATAAGTGTATCACATAAAACAAGTACAATACTGAAAAACAAATTAATTGCACAGCAATCTTGATGTGAAACGAAGTAATTGTGTTACGGGATGATGTAAAAGTAGCGGAATACAATTATTACTACTAAGGAAATTGTGGATGATGAAAAGGTAAAGCCCAATCGAAGAGACAAATGTTTTAGTTTTACACACAAAATCAGCCTATAGGACAATACTGACACTAAAATCTAAATACTTTAGTTCACTTTGGCGTTATTACATTCATGACCAAAAGTGCTAGAGGGTAAATGCCTGTTCGAATCGTGGCTGGTGTGCCCCTCCTGGGTTATTAGAGAATTAGAGAATTATTAGAGAATTATTATTAGAGAATTATTATTAGAATTATTATTAGAGAATTATTTCTACATTTCATATTTGTAGTTATTAATTTACGGCATATTTTTGGCTTCTATTTCAAAGTTTTAAAATAGTACATTTTTTACAGTGGTTTATCGTATGTGTATATTTTTGTATTTATGTCGAAGTTCTAAAATAACACGTTTACAAATGATTTCTTTTTTATATAAGTTTTGATTTCATTGAAACTGAGGATGTCTGCCTTGCTGCGTCACTAAGTCGCGCGGTGCCCAGCGCGTGGTGCAACGGCATCCCACTCGCAGACAGTTTACACGCAACAAACTGTCACTCCTCGTCTCCGATTATTTCGCTTTGCCCTGCGTCACAACAGAAAATAATTTTGTACGATTCCAAATAACATACCATCATTTTGTATAAAATGAATGTTTCAATTATTAAGACGGTTTTATGTAGACTATTTTTTAATATATTATGAGTTATAACTATTATTTTCAAAATTTTGCTTTTGATTGATTAGTAATTCAGGAAAATTACCTTTATCGGCTGGAAGAAAGTTATTTCACTATTTACCATATGAATTTTAAAACACTCATGTTATTACAAAATAAAAATTTAAAGATTACTTGATTGAGAATGCCTTTTAGTAAATTCAGGAATTTAGTGAGGTAGCAGGGACAATATTGTTGAGTTTATTATATTGCTGACCCTTGAAGGTGTGGTAATAGTTTTATTTATTGCATTTTTATTGTATTATTTTAAGCAATAGTTTATTTTTATTACTATATTGTAATTATTTCAGCAATAACATGAGGTTCAACTTTGTAAAATTCTGTACTGTATAATTAGCTTTTTTTATAAAATAATTTTATACTGTAAATTTGTGATGCAATTAAATGCTTAAGCCGTGCTATTGTACTGACCGAACATTCGTGGTGAACTTGTTCGCCAAACACAAAAAATCAACAAACATTCCTAACAAACAATTACTAGCCATATGATTTACATTCTAAAAGGTAAGCAACGAACAAATAAAAGTTTGGATGAACTTTGTTCGGCAAACATGTAAATTTATGGAAATAAAGGAGTTTTGGATTCGATTTGATTTGTTTTTTAATTTCATGATAATGCGCCCAAAAGGGGCGGGCGCCCTATGTGGGGCATACCTCGCACAACCGTTAGTCCAACTCTGATGAACAAAGAGAAATATGGTAAAGTAAAAGCAACATGAAGCAACAACTTTTCCACCAATGACAAGTTTTACGAGATGAAAGATGGCTTTCTACAAAGGAAATGAGAACAAGTAAGTTAGTACTAGAAAAGTTATTTATGATATTGACCAAAAACAAACAGACCTGGAGCTCTCCCAAACAGCTTGCATGGGAAGCAATACCCTGACAAACGCCATTCACTGTTAGAGAAGGAACTTTGACAAATAATACAGATGATTAGCAAAATGACACTTTTCTAATGATGATATCTATCTAATGAAAATGAATCCCAAGCAAAAAGCACAAACGTCACCTCAAAACCCGGAAAGTGGCAGTACTTACAACCAGCTGTCTGAGGAAAAGAGTTCAATTTCATAAGAAGCCTTAAGCAAAATGCTTCAGCTGGAGTAACTTCTGTAAAATTAATAGTGCATTCAAAGTATCTATCAAAATAAATACCAGCGTTATAAAGAACAAAATAATGCTGCTGTAGAAAGTTTCATCTCAGTTAATATCTGATGAAATTAGATTTTAAAACTCTATATAAAAGCATCCGATAAATCAGAGTATCCAAGCAGAAACTAAAAATTGGTTTGGAACTAAAATCAATTGGTTGGTAAATAAAAATAAGTAACCCTAAGATATTCCTTGAATAACAACCTTCTTAATAAAAAGCAGAAAAGGAAAGCTAAAATATATATATATATATATATATATATATATATATATATATATATATATTGGTTTTATTATAGAGAGTTAGTCACTTAATAAAATAAAAATAAAAAGTTATAATTAACAACAATACTTATAAAATTACTTCATAAAATCCAAAATAAACAACTAACACATACAGAGAAAAATATGCTGGTTCGTTTGGCATTTTTTAAATCTTAGCAGAAACCAGTCAAAGTGTTTGAGTTATTTTTATTGATAACATAAAATCTATATATTAATAGGCAAGTATGTTTCTTTTCCTCCATTTTTATCAGCTTATTTGCATCGTAGGAGAAATCTGCGCACACTGTTAGGTAGTGTACTATAGATGACCAGAACCCCATTATAATTCACATCGGCTCCTAGGGCTCCACCCTGCAGGCTTTCAAAATATCAATGTTAATCTTAAGAAAGAAGGGTAATTGATTGAATCATTAGACAGCAGTTGTAATATCAAATGCTTCCAAATCTAGAAGACCCGATGTCCCAATTATAAAATATTTTTAAAAGCAATTGGGTCCAGATCAACTAAAATTTTGGTTGGTTTTCGATCAGGTGGCGATCTTTAGAGTATGTAAATATAAAAATTTTGGTTGATTTTCGATCAGGTGGCGATCTTTAGAGTATGTAAATATATAAAATTTTATAGTAGTGTCAACTAAGAGATAGCCAAGCGTTATCTCTTATTCAAGCGTTATACTTTTAAAAATCTAAAAAAAAATTTCAAGTGATAATGAAAATTTCACCTCGAGTAGGTGAGTCCAAATGCTGGGGTGAGGCTGCTCCATCGGAGTTCTTGCTACCTCGAACCAGATTCCAGATGCTCCAACCTCGATCTGGAATCATCAATTAATATAGATGTTAGTTTAATTACCTTCACACACTTATCTCCACTTTTTTGTTTTTCAAACACAAATTTATCAGTTGCAGGAGACAAAATGTAGGCTAGATAGATGAAGTTTTTGGGGTTAAGTTGAAAGCACTTGAAAATAGGAAGAGTTTCCACAGTTTTTGCAACGTAGAAAGTAGTTTAAAATGGAGGACTTCTGGGAGGTAAGTTTCCTCAATGGTAACCTCTGTCAAAGGAAACATAAATAAATCCGTCGCAGCAGACCTAGATACTCAACGAATTTCCAATGAAATTTGGTATTTTTATTTCCCCCATAAATATTATGGGAATGAGGATGTAGGTTTGCTGCCATGGGGGTGGTGTTAGCAAATACACATTAATTTCTGGCCAGTGCAGGTACATGCTAAATTGTATCAAAATCTAGTATTCATTATTTTCCTCATAAACCCCATGGGGGTGAGTATGCAGGTTTGCCACCATATCGGGTTTGTAAGCAAATATAATTTACACTCTACCGAGTGAATGTACATACCAAATTTTATCATGTCAATAAATAGTAGATAGAGGGTTAGATAGAGGGATTTCTTGATTTCTTATAAGAATAACTTGGGAAACATATTTTTGGATTTTCTCCGTTATCTGTTAAGCTAGGTAAAAAATTCAAAATACTTAACTGTTTTGTTTTTAAGCTCTTTTAAATGGTATTGGTTAAAATTGTTGAATTTAGAAAATTGAGGTCCAAAAATTCCACATTTCATCAAAATCGGAGGATTTCTTTAAAAGTTATCACATTAATGGACAAATACACACATTTGTGTGTGTTCATTAAAACTGTATATGAAATTGAACAAACAGAGTTTTTGGTCTCTTCAAAACGAAAAAGTAACATGGTCTCGGACTTAAAAGGCTAGACAGATATTGAGTGAAGAGCAAATAGATGAGATTTTGAATTTGATTCTGGCCATGACTGTGGGCTACCTCTGATGGGAGTCTCGGCGGGGGAGCTCTCCTCCTTGGGGGTGCTGTTGGCCGTGGCCGGGCTGCTGGCCAACGTCTCTTTCCCCTCCTTGCTCTCCTTGGCCAGGCCGATCTCATGTGGGTCAATCAGCTCCAGAGGCATGTCGCTGTATGGCACCCGGTGCGGGCAGTTACACGGCCAGATGCGCAGCGGAGCGATCCTTGCATAGTCTCTCACCACAAGAGGCTCCAGCCTGCAACATCACAGCTGGTGGTAACACATTGCGGGTCAATCACCTCCAGGGGCAAGTTGTTGTACGGCACGCGGAGCGGAGTAGTCTCTCACCACCTGGGCCAGTGATAACACATTGTGTACAGAACATGGTGAAGGAGGAGAATGCTCTTAAAACTATCTTAGTCTGCTTAGTGGAACTATGTTACAAAAATCAAGCTTAATAATATTATTCTACCTATCTCTTGAACGTAAGGTAAAACGTAACTTTAAGCAACATTCCAACACATTTTATTAATAAAAACTGTGATAAGTAAATGTAATTGAAAAGTTTACCTGTAGGCCACAGCATCGGAAATATGGAACACATTGTAGAGCCGGTTGCACAGCGTCGGAGGGAACAGATGGTAGCCATGTTGTCCTCGTGGGTACCTTAGGGCTAGGAACACAGCCAGTGGCGAGCCTAATAGGAACAGATTGTCCACCTGCACAGCAACACAACTAGCGTTAATGTTATGACAATCTTTTAAACAAAGTAAAAAATACACATCCTGATGAAGAATCCCGAGGATTCAAAATATTAACTGTGTTTATTTTAGAATGCAGTGTATTTTTGTTCTATCTAGCTCCACCATCAGGTATGCTCTCCTTTTCTATTCCTATAAGAGCATAATCATTTTTTTTACATTGTAAATTTTTTCTTTGTACATTATAAACTGTGTAAAAATTATTACATTATTATTAGTGTAAAAATGTAATAAAAAAGGAAAATCGAGTAGTTTTAGTTTGTAAATTCATTAATTAGTAATCACTTTTGTTCCCTAACTGATTATAAATTTTAGATAGTTCTATAACTTGAACTATTCTTGAACTCTGTAGAATGCTCGTTAACCCTTGGGAAGCTGCGTTCCAGACTGAAATGCCCGACTTGCGTTCATGATGTTTTAGACACACTCTGGGCCAGCTCTACCTTGTATCTAACAATCAAGTCTTCTGCTTTGTAGTTCATCCATTTTAAGTACATTTAAACAAAAAAAACATACGTTAATACTTTATTTGAAACACCGACTCAAATTTATGACAATGAAAAGTAATAATAAATAATAAAAACAGTAACACAAATAGATGTGTACACCATTAAAAGCACCACAGTTGAGCAATGTAACTTCTGGGACTGCTAAAACTGTGGCAGAAATGATCTTGAATGTGTATCGGCAGGAAGAGTAGAGAGAAGTAAGAGGAGCGGAAAAACCAGTCCGACAGTCAGGCTTGCTAAACATGGAAGATTAGTTTACCTGCAGTGTCTTAGACCAGAGCACATTTATCAAGGGTTGTTAAAATAAAATGTTTGAAAAATAATACAAATTAGAAATAATATATTATTGATTATCTAATTGGTTGAATTGGCTCTTCTCATAAAATAAAAAATACCATTTCTTCAGAAAAATAGTTACAAATAAAATACAGTATAATAAAATATCAATTGGAAAAAATAACTTACATGGAATTTTAATCTTGATTTCCCAGGAACTATATCTTCCTGAACTTTCTCGTATACTACATTTGGTGGGCTCTGTAATAGGAAAATTAATCACTTATTGTGAATCAAGACATTTTAAAAATATTATACTAACAACTAAGATTGGCGACAATATGTAATCATACAATAATAAATATATGTACAAAGACATTGCTCCAAGTGTCGGATTTCTCAACCGGACCTGAGGTCTATGGTTTAGGGGCGCAACTACCAGGAGGTACACTTCCAAGAGAAAGGATGTAAATAAAAAATTGTAAATGTATGTTTATAACTACAAACATGTTTAGTAAATCATTCTCAGTTATATTAACGTCAAATGATAGCTAACAACATTAATATCAGCCCACAATACAATAAGAACCATATTAACTTGATTGTAGTTTCTGCAGTAATACAGAGCCTTCACACTGGATGTTGCTAGAATGCGGGGGTGGGGACGAGTTTGTCAAAACCCTTAAGCAAAGTGATCACATTTTAGGACAAAAATGAAAAGTTAGGAGTACACGAGATTTTTTAAAATAAATCAAGTCTAGTGTTAAAAGAGGATAAAATCAATAGGAGGTTTAACTTTGATCCATGATATAACAAACAGGGTGTCCGATGGAAATAATCAGTGGCATATTCGCCTTGATGCCATTTCAATCCTGCCATTCTCTTCTCAGGTCTAGTGATCGGTATGATTGGCTGAAATTTAATGCTTTTGAGTCTCTTGCAAATGTAATCTACTATCAGTCTCAAGGGTACATGTTTATTGAAAGTTATAAAGGTTAAAATATGGACATTTTAAAATTTAGTAATACAGTTTCATTATTTTTAAGAAAGAGATGAAATGTGTTTTCTATAAAAAAAACGGTATAACAGTATTTTTGGAAGGATTTACGGACCAATATTACCCTCAAACCTAAGGATGAAAAAAATGTTTGGCCTACTCGTGCCTAAATACTCAATTCAGCATTGCATTGTTCTATTCTAAGGAAATTAATTTTTCTTTAGTATAGTTTTAATGACATACTACATAAAATTTAGTACAAACATTAAAATTAAATGTTTTTATTTAAAAAATATATATGTAAAAAACCAGTCCAATGAACCTAATACAATAGACAATGAGTCAAATTTTAACTAAAAAATTTGTTTTTAGACATTAGGTTGCTGCATGTAAAATTTGTTTTGGTTTCAGAAATTTATAATGTTACTATTTTTCATTGTTAAAGATTGTTAAAGATTCATTGTTAAAGATTAAACAGAATTCAGCTCCTGAAACATCTTTGAAATGGGAATAACTGAATTATTTTATAATAACCCTGTCTAAAGAACCAGCTGGCCTCAGACAGTAATATACACAAGGCATCACACCCGTTCTATACTTTTCCTTCATTCATATTCGCCTTAAAATACATCCTGGCGTCGGCATCTTGAAAAGTGATATTATTATTTCTATCGACTAGTTAAAGTTAACTACAACAGTGGCTGGTGGATTATATTTACCATGGGCAGCCAACCAGTGATGATGTCATAGACAATGACACAGCCCAGCGAGTGAGCCACGATGGACACCTTGACATCACGGGAAGGGTTTCTCTCCACAAACATGGTGTACAGGCGGTTCAGCTCCGTGATTAAACCTGGAAAATATCATTTTTAAAACATGTAAAAGTAAAAGGCCAAGACAACAAAATACAAAACTAGATCTGGGGGCAAGTTTTATGTGCAAATTTTTAGAACAGATGACATATTATAATGAATTTGTATTTTGCTTTTCAAAAAAACAACAACTTAACAAGATTATCCATAGTATTTTCTATTTCACAACATATAAGAGAAAAGTCCTTAAAGGATTAGGAGTTTTTATTCATTGTTATTGATAAGAAAATAGTTTTTAGAAGGTAAAGTCCCCCAAACACAGACTTTAATAACCCGGAGTTCTGGATTAGTTGGAAAGCGTACCAGAGCATTAAACTCCACTGAGTTTCAGGGCGCGAAGCACCATGGCATTAGTCAAAACCTACAGAACAGTTATGATTTTTCTTTACGTTTGTTTTAACAGACGAGGTTTAAGTTTTAGTCTTTGTATTATGCACACTAAGCAATAAAAAAATGTTTTTGGTAGGAATAACGTAAACTAGTCATACTTTTTCTTATGTTTACTCCTTTTTCAATAACTTGGAATTTTCACAAACCAGGGCACCGTTCAGTGCACATTGGGTCCATATGGGTTTGGGGGACTCTACTGTATAATTAAGGCATTTAATTTATATAACGAGACAAGTAACTAGTGGGTCACCTAGTTGTATCTCAGCACAGTAGATGGGGCTCGTGTAGTACATGATGTCCATAGCCGAAGTGTTGAGAATGTTCCGCAGCTGGGTCAGGTGCAGCGGTGTGATGGCCTCCACCAGTCCTGCAACATTGTCATACAAAATTGTGAAAAAAACTCCACTAAGGCCTATTCAGACCCAACATCATCTCCCTGGTTCCTGTATCACATCAACCAGCATTTTTCCCTACTAGAGTAAAACCTCGATAGTTCGACTCTCGGTAGTTCAACACTCCTTATAGTTCGACACGCTACTTGACTACTTAGCATGTCAGTAACGACTGATAATGTCCATGTTGGGGAGTGACAAAAGTGAAAATGAAAACAAAATGGTGAAAGGTTTTAATTTTGGCTATGTTGTAGTTCAATCAAGATATGTTTTCATTGAAATTCAGTGTTCCCTAAATTCAACTCATGATTTTTATGCTTCCTGTAGTAAAATTTTCCATACACTCCCTATAGTTTTACTTTTTGATAGATCAACACTCTCTATGTCCACAAAGAGTCGAACTATCGAGGTTCTACAGTAGTAGGTATAAGATTTGACCCTACAATTACAACAAAAAGTTTTATGGTGTTTTTTGAATGTAGCTAGTGTTTTGGTATAGGAATAAAAAGTTTACTAAAATCAGAAAACCAAAAGTTGGTTTTTGTTCAAGATGGTGGCCACGAATCCTTAAAATTACACACATCTTCTTTATCTTGACACAGCTAATGAACCAAGTTACATAGGATTTTATATTTGGTGCCGTTTTATTTATAATAAAACAATTAACAAACAGACACCATAATCTAATGAAAATATGTTGTGCAAAACAATAAAGAATCTCATGTTGGCAAAATTTGATTTTAAGTTCATATTTTCAAAAATTACCTTTAAATTCTTAAAAATTTGGTGCAAGTTCCATGTCTCTACAATTTTTTTGTTTGGGCTACAGAAGTTTGTAAGTCGATAAAGGGGAAGGGCATTTTGAAGAAAAGCCCTTCAAAAGTCTAAATTTACAGAATTTATATTTTTTTATTTAAGTAATGAATTTTTTATCAATTTAAAGCTCATGATTCTCTTAGTTTCCTTAATTCCCACTAAAATTCATGCAAAACTTCATTTAATTGCATAAAGTTGTAAATGTGCATTTAAAAAAAGCCTCCTGTGTTATAAGATTGGTAACAGTCATTAAGATATGGGTTTAATGATATTTAACTGGATAGATTTCAAAAGTAATAGTTATTTAATGGCCGAGGCTGAAGGTAAAGTCTAAGTTCCAGGGGAAAAACGGAAATCAAATCCTGTAGTTTGTAAGAGTGAGAGTGTAGGGCCTACTCTTGGGAAGAACAGAGAAACAACTATTGGCTGACCGATAACAGATGTGATTGTGAAGCAATTGATGTTAGATACTATTTCATTTTTAGTCAGTTGGCAGTTGTGTCGTTAACATAATTCACTCTGTACCACCATTTTCATAATTCCCTCATAAACTGAATTGAGGGAATCATACCTCCATCCAAAGTCAGGTTGGTGCGCCACTCCACAGGGAAAAATTCTGCTCTCTGGTTGGATCCTGGAAACAACTTTTCATGCAAGGATGTCACATTCTGCCGTATCCTGCAACAGCAACAAGTTGTGTGATACTGACGATGTTTAGCTAGGCAAGAAAACCATAACAAAACATAAGTTTAGTAGGAGTGCATATATTGGTTAGACTAACTTTAAAAACATCTTTTAAGATCAGTGTTGCAGATAACAAAAAAAATTGTACAATATATATATATATTTTTTTTTACTTCAATAAATTTTTCTGTGCTTTACTCATCGGCCTTGAAATTGTGGTATTTATCCTATATATAAACAACAAGTTGTGCATCGTATGAGTGTGTGTTGCAAGCTCAACGCTCAAGGAATGTTTATACAGATGTTTATAGATAAACTTTTAGTTTCACATTTAAAAAAAGCTTATTTGTGCCATTTACTTTCTGCATCTAACCCCTCCCCCCCCTCCCCCCCAATATCATGGTTTCACTTTTCCTCTAATTCTTTCACCTAATAAAGGTAATAATCTTATCATATTCAGATTAAGTGTAAGAAAGGGCCATGTGGCCCTAACTTTACCTGTATAAATAAAAGATTTTTCATTTCATTTAATTCCTTTTCATACAAACCAATTCACCCTACTTTTTTGTAACGTAAAGATCTTAAAAAGATATTAATTTTCTCTTCGTGGTTCTAATCTTGTTCCCTTATCAAGCAGCTTTTCAAAGCCCTTAGATTCTACCTCATGAAATCTCTGATGCAATTCCACAGTAATATTACAAAATTACATTAAATCAGATCAAGAATTCTGTTTTATAGGAAAGTACCTTACTTACTTGATTAAGGTATTTATTTATTTATTTATTTACAGACAACAACATACATTAAGTACGTGTTTTAAGTTGTCATACAATTATAGCTAAACACAACAAGAATTTTGAATCAAGTCTCTAATTATCTTCAAAGAATTCTTCAAACGAATATATCACTTTTTGCACTATATATAATTTTAATTCCTTCTTAAATTTCTTGAAATTGCTAATGTTGGTAATATTACTAAGAATGAATTTGGGAAATTTTTTGCCAATATAATAAGGACTTTTTTGAATATTTCAGTTCTGTGGTACTCCTGTTTGCTTTCTTTATGCCTTGTTAAGTAAAACTTACAAGTCTTACAACTCTCTTCCAATTCGGATTTTTCAGTTTTTGACAGACATATTTCAAAAGTTTTTGACTGCAGTAATATCTCATTCTCTTTACTACAAATATTCCAGAGGTCATTTTCTTGCAAATCCCGTTGATATGGGTGTCCCATTTTAAATTGCAGTTCAAACTTAAACCAAGAAACTTTACATTTTGTTGAAGATTGTAGTTTTTGCTCATAATTTCCATATTTAAATTATCTTGTTTATTTTGGATAAGTGAAATTCCATTATGTTTGTTTTTACATGATTCAAGAGTAGAAGATTCTTATTCGCTAGGTAATCATCAATATGTGACATTAAATTTGTTGAAATGGTATTAAAATTTTCACTTGATTCTCCACTGATTAAAATACTTATACCATCTGCGTATAAACAAAATTTTGGAAAATTTTTCTGGGTAAACTTATTGCATGATTTGGTAATTCCAGTTATGTAACATAAAAATAAAAACGGGCCTAATATTGATCCTTGAGGTACAGAATACTTAATTGACTTTAAATCCGATGAAATTTCCAAAGTTTCCAAAGTTTTCGTTTTCTTATTTATATGTGTTATAGAAACATACTGTTTGCGTCCTTTTAAGTACGATCTTATCCATTCTAGAGCATTATATTTAATTCCATAATTTGTTAGTTTACTTAGTAATGCATCATGGCAAACACTATCAAAAGCTTTAGACATGTCAAGGAATAATCCTATCGTTTTCTTGCCACTGTTCATTTCCTTGATAATATTATTTACGAATTCAATTTCTGCCGTTACTGATGACTTGCCTCTCCTGAATCCATGTTGCTCATTATCTAATAATTTATTATTTTCAAAGTAATCTGTAAGTTGTTGCAATTTGCATTTTTCAAAGATTTTAGAAAAAGAATTTTGTAATGCAATCGGCCGATAGTTAGTTGTAATTTAGTCTGTCCCCATTTTTATAAATTGGGATTATCTTAGACACTTTTAGTTCTTCAGGATATATGTCGGTCATAAAAGAACAATTGATTACATGAGTCAGTGGTTGCAAAATATTCTACTTGCACTCTTTGATTAACATTATTGGGATTTCATCTTGCCCAGATGAAAATTTACTTGTACATAAATTTATTGCTTATAATACGTCTAAAGTTGTTTGTTGTTTCAAGTGGAAAACTGGTTTATTTTTTAAGTTTCCTGTTGGTACCGTACTTAACACAAAAATCCAATGAATTCCTATTGTACTAGTTAAATTTTTTCTGTTTGAGTAATGTAAAGTCAAGATGTAACCAACACAGTAACAGTTTTACTTTGTTTGTATACCTATCAAACCCAGTGGTAACAACATTTGTCTAAATGCTATGATTGGTGTACTAGAAACTTAATAACAATTATTAATTCTATTCCATCATATTCTAATTGTTTGTTATTTATTGAAATAAGTATTAAGTAATTAAGTAAAAAAGAAAAAAGAAAACATCTACTATAGGGTGGTAATTATGTAAGTTATGACTAAATAAAACAATGTAATGGTCATTTTAAGTCATAAAGTTTTTAGTTAAATAGAACTGAATAGATCAGTCAAACACAGTAATTAACATTTTATTCAAAAGATAGGAATAGGGGTGAACTGGTTTACCTCATTAATGCAAAAATTTTGTTGTTTACATCAATGATTATTGTTTTCTAGTCTTAGATTAACTGTACATACAAGGAAAAGACTATTTTAGTTTAAACATAATGTAACACAATAATACCTATTTACATTTGGTAATCATCCACAGATTTTATCAGCGCAGTAACTTGGTAATAAATCAATGCCGTATACAAATCATTTTATGTTAATTTCTCATTATAAATTTAAAATTAACAGTTCTCAGCCCATTTAGAACTGTGTTGATTCACCATAGCAATATAATACCCCCCGTCGCAGCAGACCTGCGTACTCAGCGAATTTCCAAATTAGTAATATTAATTTTGACCAGCTAAACTTGTAAACAAAATTTCATCACGTGCCCATTAACAGGAAAATAAATGATACATGTCTATTATTCTCCTAATAGGGAAAGAGTATGCAGGTATGCTGCCATGGAGGACACTAAAAGTAGGTTTTTAGAATAGAAAAAATTTATTTCGACCATATAAAGCCAAATAGTAAGTTTCATCAATATCTGTCCATAAATAAAAGAATTTGCCTATTCTCCATATGATTAACATAGGAAAAGAGTATGCAGGTTTGCTGCCATGATAAGTACAAAAACCTCGATTTTTTACCTTAAATGGATGAATCTCAACCAAATGAAGCTAAATATCAAGTTTCATCCAAAAATATTGGTTAATAAGTGAAATATTAACACATCCTTATTCTCCATAAGATAAACATTGGAGCCCCAAAAGACAATGTACTGTCTTTAGACTTTGTAATATCTGGGTAACCAATGGAGATAGAGCAAAGCTTCAAATTACTAAATTGTGTTTTTTTTTTTTTAGCTAAATCCAATGGTTAAAATAAAAATTTAAAATTCTTAAAATTTACATATGAAAAAAGCAAAAAACCCATTTTGGGGGTACAAAACCCCCCTATTTGGGGGTACAGCCCCCCTTCCGGTAGGTCGATAAGTCTGGTTTTCGAACTCATCCGAATAAACGTAGCATTACACATCTCTACCAAATTTGGTGTTGATCGGACCATTTTTACGAGAGTTATCGTGTCTAAGGACACATATATATATACACACATATATATATATATATATACATATATATATATAAAAATTTTAATGACTATTATTTTTGGTCTCTGGGCACCTCAAAACGAAAAAGTAACATGGTCCCGGGCTTAGGTCTTACCATGAGACCTACGGTAATAGCTTATTCCCTATGGGAAATTCGCTAAAAATCAATAAAGTTGCATTACGATCTCAGTGAAACCAAATAAGATACACTGGTTTAGAATTTCACATTGACTTGGCTCCTAAACACTGAACTACTCATTGTTAATGCACTATCAATATTCTTAATTTTAAATATGTAAAATTTTAGAACTGTAACTGTAAGATAAATGTTAATATATAAGATTCCAGTTATCCCTTTAGTAAAAATATCATCTTTGTATAATTCCCCAATAATCTATAGTTTTATTTTTAAAACCTTTGATCAAAATAAACAAAAAAGTTTTTGTGAACAAATGTCATAAAATGCTTTGTTAAGTTGCTAGGTGCCACTCCGTTTTTTACACTTAATAATTTTTATTGGATAGTTGTATTGAGTTCATATTTGGCATGAGCCTTTATCACACCAATGATTATTTTAATTTTTAAGTGTATTGTCAAAATGGTGGTGATTTAAAATTTTTTAAATCGGATATCTAAAAACTGATAAATTTTATCAAAATTTTACAAGTAACAACAAAGCTGTTAATTATCTTACCAATGATACCATGATTGTAAGCAGTGCTGTTTTTGTGACGGTACGCGCTTAGAGCAAAAAAGACACAACAAATATTTTGTGACTTTAGGTAAACTATTATGCGATTGAAGCGATGTAGAACCAGCAACTACTGGTTCATGTCTACTGATTGTGTCTACTGGGCGCGAGACTGCACTTCCTTCCACCCTCTCCACTACAGCACCCGACAATACCACTGCACTATCCAAGGTCAAGTGTTGTTTTGTTTGCCAGATTTCACTCAGAAACTTTTATAGTTTTTCCATATTAAAAAACTTACACTGATTACCTTACTTTCCATAAAAAACTGTTATTTTGAATAATATACAATTAAACATGTAAACAATAATTCGTGCTTTTTTTCAAATCTGTACAAGATTAAATTTCTACAGTAGGTCAGTGAGTTAGAAAATACAGATTTTTCCAGTAAAAGCAGACATAACTTTTAAGAAACCTCAAGTTAGATAGGAGTAAAAAATTTAAAAACTGTCTCAGACAAATAATCTTTGTACTCTTATTTTATCAATGATGTAGCCAAGTAAAGATAATCTTAGATTTTTTTTATAGTGTTCAGGACAAATTATAGACAAATTCCTGAATTTGTTTCTTGCTCCCAAATGGCTTTAAAACACCTTTTTTGAGGCTAAGTTTTAAAAGTTTTTCAGGGCGGACCCAGGGGCGACTGCCTGTCTGTCTCAGGTTTGCACCTGTGTTATGTGGAATGTCAATTGTCTGTTGATATATATGTGAAAAGCAGAAAAAGGTTTGTGTGTCTATCAAGGATTAACTTAAAACTATTAAAAGAATCGATCCTGGTTTGTCGGCAAAGAAGATATTAGGGAATATGGAGTAAGGACAGTATAGGAATATTTATTTCCTGCACTGTGTTTTATTCCTATAAGTTCAATGCTACCATGTTCCAAGTTTCATATCTTTTATTTTCAGAAAATCTCTTGTATTATCCTACCAACAATATTGAATACAACCATGATTGGTTGTTGCAACAGCAAAAACGATGACTCCAATACGGACATCGAAATTCATTAAAATATTTCAACATCCGAGCTGGCCGTCCGCCACATTTGTTCCAATGAAAGAGAGTGCACTGCAATTTGTAATTTAAAATCCAGATCATTAGAACATACAATGATAGTTTAAGATACAGATTTATCTATAAAAAATAAATTTCAGGATATGGAACTGGTTGTTAACAATCTCAAGATAATACTAGATATCGGAGACACCTTGCAATAAAAGCTCAAAATCAACAGCTTTTCAAGAAAAAATAATGTCAGGATTAATTGGGAGTGTTTGAGTACAGGTACCATGATAGTGACTCACAGAGAGGTGTTGTGCAGTATGCGGCCTCCGATGTCCATTTTTTGGCCGATGCCATGCACCACGAACACCAGGTGGGAAATGTCCTTGGGCTTATCCTTGTCTGTTGCTGCATCCTTGTAGCCCCGTAACAGTCTATAGCCCGATTCTATAACAAAATGTATCTACTTATATTGAAATATCTCTAATTTGGCACATATTAAATGGGAAAACATGTTCTTTTTAGTATAATCAGAATCAATACCTTTATTGTTACAAAAACTTTTTGTACAACTAGCACAGCTAGATAAACTGTCATATTTTTATTAATGTAGATGTTCAGTTAATAGTTAACATGGCTATATCAACAATGGCTCAATCAGTCTTTCAAATCAATTTTGTTGCAGTCCAATTCCCAACTTCATTAATAATGCATAACCTAAGGTAAACATAATTAAATAAACATTAGGTTGAGGATATTGATTGGTTCGTTTGTTGATTTAATGTAATTAAATCCAATGATTGTTATTTCGAAATTAAAATCTATCAGAAGAGGTGTACATAGTACAGTACATTACTATTCTTTGTTTTGATTGCAAATATTGTGTCTCCATTTAAGGAATAATATAGTTTTATTCCTTAAATGTTAAAAAAATTAAGATTAGAAATAAAAATTCAAATAATCTTATTTAAATTTAGTCTGTGATAAGTTTTATAACCTCTAATCAATTTGATTAGGCATCTTAAGTATTAAACTCAGTGCAACCCAAATCGATGTCACTAGAAATAACACTCACTGATAAGTAGGTGATATTGTGCTACGCACTTGCAAAAGTTAATACAATATAAACTTCTGTGTGTATTTTTCACGTTAATAATTTGTAATGTAACCGAGTTATAAAAATGATTCACCTCTATTTCTTAGCCTCCTTTTCCTTTCAATTATCTGTCAGAAATGTGTCTTTAAATATCGAGTAATGCTATTAATTTTAATGTTTAGTAAATAGTAACCAGTAACAACTAACTTACAGTTACTAACTTACTAATTACAGTAATCTTGATTGCAATTACCATATTACTTTTTAAGGGAATATATGGCATCTTTCTATTTGCTATTATTATTATTCAATGCCTCTGCTTCATAAATTCCATATTCAGACAATATTCATAAATTCCAAGATGTCACCAGTCTTAGATTTAGACAGCAAGGGAAAGTCCTGATTTTTTTAAGGTGCGGTATTATTAATTAATAGGTTGGAGAGAAATTACAAATTATGTTGAACCAATACAAAATTTACTGGATCAAAGTAATTGAGTACTAAGTTTTCATTGTACTACAAGAGTCACCACATAATTTAACGAATGAATCTACGCTACTATTCAACTTAAATTATTGGATGATCATACAATATTCTGGATAACTCAGAAAGTCTGCCAAAGCAGTAAAGTGGATTGGGTTTCAAGGCTCTCAGCACAATGTCATTGGCTGCAGCACTATCGGGTACTTCAAAGTTTATTTTAACAAATATGGTTTAAGTTTTTGTATTATGTACAGTACACAATAAATACATGTTTTTATAGGAATAACATAAACTATTCGTGTTTTTGCCAAAAAGGAGTGTGTACCGTAAAACCAATTTTACGGTACGTAATACTTTTCCAATGACCCAGAATTCTCACAAACCCGGACAACTTTCGGTCCACATTAGTCCGGTTTTGTGGAACTCTACTGTAACTGGTAGTTGCAATAACATTAAGTACGTAATCTGCACGAAGTTGGTGCTACCTGAGATGTAGCACCAACTACAGTGCAAGTAAAAACATATATAATTGTTTGTCATGTGTATTTAACGAATTTATAAGGAAAACAACTCACTTTTCTGGAAATATCCACCAAGCCTTGAGGTGAGGTTGCGTACTATCTTGGAAGGGGTAGCCTGGCTGTACAGGTACACTTCATGGGGGGCGTACCAGTCTATGTGGTTGTCAGAGAGCACCTCCGTGTGAACAACTGCACAACAATCATTATGGATTTCTTTATAAAAGAAAACATAAAGCTTTCAATTTAAAAAATAAATTTGTTTTTATCATCTAAAGCCACAAAATACTTCATTACTTTAATAAAGTAGAGCCCTGCTATACGGAAAACCTACATATTTGATCAAATGTGAGGCGGAAAGGAAAAAGGGACCTGTTAGCGACAATTTTCGATTTTGAGTAATTCATATTTAATTCCTAACAATTTGGCCCAAGCCCAGCAAGTAAAAAAATTTTTTTGTTAAAGATATAGGACTTTGAAATTATGTAAGAAAGAAGAACTATTTTGAGAAAAATCAATTTGAAAATTAAAATGGGAATAGAACATTTATTATTCATATTTAAGAAACGATTTTTGTCTTAACTCACAGTAGTTTTCAAGAAAACAATGTAAAGAAATACAATAATATATTAAGTTTAATTTAATATTAAGTTCAATTAATATTGGTTATGATACTATATTTTATTTAAATGGTTTGCTGACCCTTCAAAGTCCTAAAAATAAAGAAAACCCCATGTTGTTTAATGACTTTACGGTATTGACTTTTTTATTACAAATTAACCAATTCGTCTGGCAAATCCAAAGTTAAGTTACGTTGAGAGTTAAGTTGGTTAGTTAAGAGTTAGTTAAAAGTGAGAAAAAATTTATTTGTCTGAAAAAAGTAATTGATTAAATTTTTTGTTGAATTCATGTCTCAGTAGGCTCCAACAAGAAGTTGGATTTAGTTTTTTTTTATTCATCTTTCTTGATGGCTTGCGTAGTTTTGAAACTAAAAGTGACACACAGGAGTTTTTAATGAAACAATACTCATCCAATTCTAAAAGTATTGCATGTTTTTACATTAAATCAAAGCTCATTTTTTTGCCATTTTAGTTAACAAAGCTCATTTCACCTGCCATTTCAATTATTTGTGAAAAAAGATGTTGTCAATGTAATTTTTATCATTTTGAATGCAGGACTCAAGTCTGTCCTCAACACCTCAATCACAAGGACTAACATCTCTGTAGGGAAGAGAATAATTTCTTGAATGATTGCATTGTTCAACTTGTCCAAATTTTGCGGTTTGTTGTTATAAATAAACACTTATTTATCATTCTGCACAAAATCAACCTGGTTTTTGTTCTCTCAATAGTACCAAAAGCCAATTCTTTTTCGTCCTAGGACTGAAAAATCAGCTGGAGAATATTTTAGGTCTTAGGACTGAAAAGTCAGCTGTTTTCTAAGTATATTATCATTGATTTATTAATGTTGACGAGCGGAATTTTGAAATTTAAAGGTTATAAAGATCATTGTTTGTAAATAGCAGAAATGTAAACACTGAATATTACTTACTTTGTAAATATAACCTTGAAAATAAAACTATTATGATAAAAAGTTGTTTATCACTCAGGGAAAAGTGTCTTTTTGATGCTTAATCGTTTTTAAAAAATCGATTGCTCACCAAAAAGACCCACTTTTGCTCCTTGTGATGAAAAGTACTATTTTAGGTACCGTACGGTACAAAAACACTAGTGATAAGTTGGAAGACCTAAGAGGCTGAGGAACATCGCCAAAAGAGAAATAATTTGTGCAGGAAACGTGGAAACATCTTTTTGTGTGAGTACCTTAAGAGCTGTGTTTACAATCACAAACCACGAACATAGAATGTGTTGAATAATGCAGATATTCATTAAATTGCTGTCATCCCTGCAGAGATGTTAGTGGGTGTTCAGAAGAGACTTGAGTCCTGCATTTGAAATTATGGACATCACTTTGACGACATTTTTTTTTTTTTTTTTTTTTTTTGCACAGTAACTGGCAGGTTAATTAGTTTTGTTAACTAAAATGGCAAAGAAAAGATTTGATTTGATTTAATCTAAATAAACATGCATTAATTTTTCAAATGAATGAGTATTGTTTAATTTTAAAAAATCCAACTCCAGTGTGTCACCCTGTACTTTGCACTCCAAGATAGTAATATCTACACCCCTCTCAATACAATTTCAATAGTAAATTACTTGTACAAGAATCCTTTCCTTACAAAAAAGACACAATTTTAGAGTAAATGGGACGAATACAGGGATTTTAATACATGAGATTAATGATTCAAGATGCTTGTAGACAATTTTAATTAATTAGTTCTTTATACTATGGAACAATAAAGAAAAATTTAAAACTAAACATATTGTCGATCTATGTATGACTACCCATTAAATAATTCCGTAGCAAACATGTATTGAAACCTAACATACGTCTAAACAGTCTAAACCAAAAATATTATTAACAGAACAAATTCTTGATTCTTTATTTTAAATTATTCACAACTAATTCTAGTTTTTATTACTGATTCAAAGATTTTAGCATTGACATATATTCTCTAGTAGGCCTACGGTAATTTTTTATTTTATTTTTTTTCCTTGACCTACTAACCTCATTCTCAATGTAACAACGTAAAAATGTATCAATAATTATTCAGGCACAAAACATTTCCGTTTGATAAAGTCTTTGAGTCTACTTTCTTATCACTGTGTTCGTGTGTTGGAGCAATGACTTAGCACTCACTTTTGAACCTAGATAAAACTGTGTGGATGTCTGACAGTGACATCACGCATGAATCAGTATTTTGTGATCCAATCACAATGTACACCATTGGATGGATGAGGCTTTTAGTTTTATGCTTAAGTATCATGGAGTTCAATTTATTGATTCTACACTGACAAAAAATAAAAAGTCATTAAAACATGAAAAATTTGGTCGTTGACAGTAATTACTTTTATTTTCACCATTGATAGCTGGTAATTGGTTATATAAATCAATAAAAACTCCAATAAGACTAAAATACAGCATAACATTCATTTTTAATATTTTACTTACAAGATTTTTACTTATTTGAACTCAATAAAAAAATACCACTGGCATTCAAAATGTGTATACACAAACAAATAATATAGAATTGATATTTCAATGAAAAAAGTAGGGATAACAAAATTAGGTCAAGATGTAATGGAATGGAAAGGGTTGTCGGTTGTGATCTCTGGAACTAATTATATAGGCTGTGTCAAATGGCAATGACAAGCTTAAATAGTTTGAGCAATAAGAGTAAAATGACACAAGAGCATTCGACCAATTGAGCTGATTGGCAGTCTGAGAGGCTTTCATTGTGTCACATCTTGCCCTACCTCATTGCTTATCATATCGATTTGAAGACTTCAAACTTTTTTTACTTTACTTAGAAAAACTATAAAAGCCTGAATAGTAGTTCACGGAAACAAAATATTTTTGGTGACAGTAATGTTAACCTATTTATCATATAAAATTCTTTTTTATTTTTCCACAAAATTTTATTAAAGTAAATTAGCCACTTTAAAAAATATACCAGGGGGACCGAGCTTAATCTCGGTAAAATTATTACTTTCGTTTCTCACACAAAGCTCGTTCGCTCCGCTCACTCGCCAGGCGGAAGGTTTGCTGCACATTGGTATGATTTTCCTAAAACCACAGGTTAAAGATGTAACACATTGGTTTATTTTATCTACAGTTATCAGCTGATTTTTGTTCAGTTAAAAAATTTCCATAAGGATAACATGGGATCTTTGAAGGGCTCTAGCGCGAAAACCGGATTTTTCCCAGCTATGGGACCAGCTCCAATCGATTTCTGGTGGCCAAAACCCCCATATTCCAAAATTTGAAGGAAATCGTCGGAGCCGTTTTTGAGATAATTGTGCAAGCAAGCAAGCAAGCAAACAAGCAAACATTGCTCGTATAAGAGTATAGGATATACATAAAAGAATGGACACTCAAGTCTATCCTGCCCATGTAGGTATTTTTCTGTAACAGGCATTTAAAATTATTATTGATGCGTTGATTCAAATAAACATGCTAAGTTAATTATTTTTTTCAAGTTGAATATAATTTTTCTAGCTAGAATCCTTATTTATGGTTTTATTTCTGGGTAAATGTTAAATAAGTTTGCTTATAGAAAATTATTGATTTCTGTTATCATGTAGGCTTTTAATTAATTGTAAATTGGAATAAAAAAAATGATGTCATTTCAAATTATAACATATATCTACTCCTTCAAGGGTTTATGACATAAGAAGTGGATTTAAAATTTCAAGTTAGTAAGCTTTCTAGTTTTCTGAATACTTGAACACAGAAATACAATCCTGTCCTCTTAATATGTTTATTCAGTACCGTATGAGGATATATGAACGACGGTGACTGGCTGTTTTACGAGCTTAAGTTGGTAAACTGCCAGAGCAGCCGAGGCTGGGCAATAAACAAGCACGAGGCTGCACACGACTCTCCATTACACAGGACTGCTGAGTCAGCCAAACAAAACATATAGAAAATACATCACTTTTGTGTAGCCTACTAATTCCATATAGCTTTATCAACAAACTCTTCTTTATATTGTTTGGGCCAAATAGAACTAATTCCCTTTGGGGAAGTTTATATTTTATTTATAATATAAATATTTTGATTAATATGTCTTAAAACATTTAGGATCGCTTTCCCCATATCAGTTTCCCCAAGTAACTTACAACCAAGTATAAACCTAAGTTTACAGTATGTTAAACATTGAATTAAACTAGGTGAATTTGAACTATACGAATATGTAGGCTTTGGTTAAATTGTGTTGACCACAAAAAGCCTATAATATAAACAAAACTTATATATACCTATAATAAGTTTTGTTTATATTATAGGCTTTTTGTGGTCAACACAATCTAACCAAAACCTACATATTATAATTATTTTAGCTTTTATATATGTATATAATTATTTTAGCTTTTATAAATGTATATAAAAGCTAAAATAATTACAGCAGTTTATACGCACAGGCACAAAAGGTAGCTGTCACATGGAGGTATTGTAAGCAAATATAACTTATAAGGTTGAACCTACCTATTAGAAAGACATACTAAAGAAATACTGGTGCTACCAAGGCATAGTAAGCCTGGCACGGTGATGCTTAAACCTGCAGTTCACAGGGAGAGCGTTACTGTGTGTGAGAAAGCGGTCCTAAGTAATTAGAAATAACTACCCTATAATGTGACACAGTTTTTAAACTCACCTTTTTTGGGCGCTTTAGCATCTTGAACATATTCTGAATTTCTTTTCCCAATAAAAAGTGATAAATGAATATGTTCCAAGTCTTCACTTATATCCAGTTCCACTGGCTGCCATGTATTTTCATAGAACCAAGTTCCTCTTGTAATAATAGTTTCTTCACCTAAATGTAATAAATAATAATTATACCCAATAAAAAATAACAGTTTACAGTAAATAAATCTCAATTTTTTGTAAATAATTAATTTTTTATTTCTCTGTGTATATAGCCCTGCAGTAAACTTATTAATATAAATAAATTTACAGTGGAGTCCCGCAAATTCGAGATTCCGCCTTATCCGAACACATCCCCTCAGAATAATGCCCCCTAACTTTCAAAGAGGAAAAATCAAGAAACGTGGCCTCTTTTGTAAAAAAAAAAAAAAAAAAAAACAATCATTTATTGTTACACAACAAGTTAATTAGATCGCATAAGATAATAATGTACCGGTAGTTAAATATTTTGATTGACTCTAATGTAAAACAAAAACAAAACATAAACTAGCAAAACCTTTTTATAGGACATTGTTAATGTTGATCCATTGTCAGCTAGTGTATACGGCATAGTACAATAATACAAATGAAACAAGGGGTAGTTAATTCATAAATTCATCACTCAAGAAATAATAATAATTCAGCGCCAGATCATAAAGCTAAGTAAATTGAATCCCACAATCCTAGCCTACTCAAAAAACACTGATTGTCAATACAGCGCAAAGTTCAATGACCCAATGACCCATATTTGGAATGCGGGAAAGGGATAGATGACAGGTACATAGGGTGGGGGGAGAGTGTATTTTTATAAATATTGTACTTACATACCTTCCGTCGAACAGCTCAAATGTTTGTTGCTTGCTTACAACATATTTCACTGCGAATACGGCATTGTCAAGTGATAATACGTTCTTTTATCACTTGACAATGGCATATTCGTGGTGAAACATGTTATGAACAAGCAACAAACATTTGAGCTGTTCGACGGAAGATATGTAAGTACTATTTTAGTCTTTAACAGCAGCTCAGGGACTATTACAATGAATGTTAATATATTTTTATATAACAGTCTTTGAGTCAGTGGTCAAGGGACAATGGACTTTCTTCCAGCCTTCCATTCTATGCACCTGTTCACGGGACAATTCTTGAGCTGAGAGTTGGTAGTAGCAGATGTCTCCACGATTAATTTCAGATGCTTTATTGTCAAAATATGCAATGATTGTACCTTTCAAAAAGTTTATTAAATATAAACATAATTCAACAGTATTTCCTCTAAATTAAATGATAAGATTAGATACGTTTAATATTAGTAATTTACGCTTTATATAATCTGTTAATTACATTATATACACAGTATCCGCTTAATCCAAAAAATTTGCTAAACCGAACAGGGTGCGGTCCTAAATTAGTTTGGATTAGCGGGACCCTACTGTGCACATATACACACTGTATTCATTTGTAATGCCATCTCTGCTGATTAATTTAAACTTCAAAACTTTCAGTGGGAATCACCCATAGATGGCTGGACACTAGGTTGGATATGGGGAAGAGTCTGTTATCTGGAGGTTGGATAAGGGAGATTCTATTGTTAAAGGTTTCGTTGATTTCCTGTAAGAATAATATGAGAAACAGATTTTTGGATTTTTTTCTACTTTGGCTTTCAGATAACTTAGTAACAACAGTTATTCATCAGTATTTTTAATTTATTTTCTAAGATATTTTTGGTAGTTAATGAGATAAGCACAGTGCAAATTACTTTTTACACTAGGATTGCAAAGAGAAACTTTTTACTATCATTGTCTCTAGGCATAAATTTTTTCTCTTCCATTTAGTTTGCAGTTATCTTTAACACCTGATAAGTTCAGCCTGAGCTCTCAAACCATATTTTTAAGCAAGTAGCGTAGAATCTGATAATCAGAATTTGCGCTTGAGATTAGGATAAATCTGATCTCTCAATTCACCTTAGTATATATCAAACACCCAGTGCCTGACTCCGAGTTAGAATAGACCGTGCAGTATAACCTGCTTATCACAAGAGTCAACTTAAAGGAGGTGACCAGCAAGTGCTTAAAGGTCTGGGAGTGCCCCTATTGTGTTATAAGGGCTGATCTGTGCCTCCACTGCCGATGGTCTTCTCCAGTGTGTCGTCAGGAGCCAGCGACTCATGTATTTGCTCAGGAAGTGTGGCATGGATGCAGAGGTCAGGCTCTTCATTGCAACGAGTGACCTCCAGCTCCTCCGGTGCCTTCGGCAAACCAAGGTTCGAATCCCAGGGAACTGGGGTAGGAGCTGGGTCTCCGAGGGCATAACCAATCTCAACTGTTTAAGGGCCGCCCCTTGTTGCATAAGCACTGGTGTCAAACAAGTATGACATGCCTAAACCCTCATAACACACCAAAGACGAACCCAAATCAAGATACAGAGAACCAACAAGATACCAGTAGCAAATTCTCCGATTCAAAGCGGGGCAACATTTTGAGCAGTATTGGCAGTGAGTTCAATCACACCATTGTTTACGAACTTGAGTGCTGTGACTAACTGTAAGAGAAATTCCATGGAATTCATAAGGAAGCAGTGGAAATCTACTCTTGTTAAAACTCTACTCTGAGTTGGTGAATCTACTCTCGGGTTGACAAAATTTTTGCTAGGTCTTTAAAAAGAACGGCAGGTTGCTAGGGCAAAAGAAGGACAGCATTGTCAAGCTGACTGCTCTAAACAGTAGTTTTAAGGCCTAAAGCAAGCAAGAGGTTAAAAGAAAACATGTAAAGCTGAAGTGATAAAAAGACTCTTCAAGTATTTCAACATTTCAAGGCAACAAGCCAGGGCAGTGTGAGCCAGAAAATCGAAACCGAGATCCTGTCTGTTCTCCCTTCTTCCGTTCTCATGTGCATGGCGGGCGGACACTAACTTCTAGAATTTCTAAGAAAATTTCCTAACTGGAAGGTAATTGGCTGAATACCTTCAATACTGTAATACGATACATATATTTTAGGCACTGTTAAGTTTTAATTAGAGGGTGCAACACTTCTTTAATGGTTTTGAAGTTTATTTCTGATTTTATAAACTAGGCCTACGTGTTTATTTAATACCGGTAGTCCTGAATAAATCATATTTTCACTATAAGATTAAGGTTAGTTTTTATTGGTATAGACTAATTCATTATTGAATTATCAATCAGAGCAACCAAATGAAAAAATTAGTGGAGAAAGGGTAAACTTTGTTAACCCTATTTGTCTCCATCACTGTTAGTTAAGTTTTCGTTAAGTTTAGCGTAACTCAGTTGATTTGATAGGCCTAGTCAAAATCTAAATACCCCCGTCGCAGCAGACCTGCGTACTCAGCGAATTTCCAAATTAGTAATATTAGTTTTGACCACATAAAACTGTACACCAAACAAAATCACATGCTCATATAGGGAAATAAATGGCTATTCTCCTTATGATAAACATAGGGAGAGTATGCAGGTATGCTGCCATGGGGAACATTAAAAGTAGGTTTTTATCATAAAAAAATTTATTTCGACCATATGAAGCCATGTACTAAGTTTTATCAATATCTGTCCATTGCTAAAGGAGTTTTCCTATTCTCCATATAATTAACATGGGAAAAGAGTATGCAGGTTTGCTGCCATGATAAGCGCAAAAACCAAGATTTTTTACCATAAATGGATGAATCTCAACCAAATGAAGCTGAATACCAAGTTTCATCGAAAAATATTGCTTCATAAGTGAAATATTAACACATCCCTATTCTCCATAAGATTAACATTGGAACCCCAAAATACAATGTACTGTCTTTAGACTTTGTAATATCTCGGTAACCAATGGAGATAGAGCAAAGCTTCAAAATACTAAATTGTGGGTTTTTTTGAGCTAAATCCAATAGTCAAAATAAAAATTAAATTTTTTTTAAATTTACATATGAAAAATGCAAAAAACCCAATTTTGGGGTACAAAACCCCCCAAAACTACCCCTTCCGGTAGGTCGATATGTCTGGTTTACGAACTCATCCGACTAAACATAGGATTACACCTCTCTACCAAATTTGGTGTCGATCGGACCGTTTTTACGAGAGTTATCGTGCCTAGGGACACATACATATATAAATATATACATATATATATAAAAATTTTAATGACTATTATTTTTGGTCTCTGGGCACCTAAAAACTAAAAAGTAACATGGTCCTGGGCTTAGGTCTTACCATGAGACCTACGGTAATAGCTTATTCCCTATGGGAAATTCGCTAAAACTACTTTTTAGTAGGCCTCCAAGTATTCAACATCAGGTAAGACCCCCAAGTATTATGCAACTTTCAAAAGTTCACAGACTTTTTATTAAAAATATTTTTTTTAATTTTACCAAGCGTCAACAAACTATGTGTTAGCCTAGCTTAGTTATCAGAAATGAAAAACAAACGTCTACAACACTCAAAAATATATTTAAACGTATATACTGATTTAAATACCGACAGTAAATATAAGTAATGACACGATAAAAAAATAGAATCGATTTCATTTGGAAACACCAATCATCATCAGAGCCCAAAGAGAGAATGGCAGAACCAACGTAGCGGATAATAATGCCTTATTTATAGCGTTATCTTAGGCCTGTATGGAAGTAAATAACTGTCATCCCCTAAAATATATTAAACACAAACACATTTCTAGTACCAAGTTCTGGTACACATTTCTAGTATGCTACCTAACAACTGGTCGGTGTTAGATAATAACAAGACTGGGGTTTGGACCGTTCCCTGTCAAAACGTTAAAAAAATGCCACTGGCGTAGATACACACAAAAAAATTTCACAATCATAATTCATAGGGTACCTATTTATGATTAGGCCTATAGCCCTAAACTTAATGAAATGTAGGTTAACTTAATGTAAAACTTACTTCAACAATGTACTCTGACATTAATAATAATGTTTTAACTAAAAATAGCCTGTTCATAGCCTTAAAACCATTAGGCTAGTCAAATATTTATTTCGGTGACTATGAACTTAACAGCTGACAGTCGCCAAATTACTCGCCAATTAAGTTAGCATATGACCTATTCCTTCTAGACATTGGAAGACAGCTTGATAAATGCTATTAACAGTTTTATTTGGAGCTGATTATTAACAGATGTTTAAAATGCTTTATTCAATCCCAATGTTATTTAAATGGGAAATTTTTAGATTTAAATTATGGATAGCGCTTTATTTTCAGTCCGATTCTCATCAGTTTTTGATGGAAACAACTACAGACCAAGCCCTATCCAACGACACCATAAACTTGAAAATCGGTTGAAAATTTTAGGAGTTCTCAACACAAAAAAACCTTAGCGTATTAAATAAGAATAGATACTAGTCTATTTATATCCAATTCAGGGTGACCTAAAGGGGGATTGAAAATTTTCTGGAAACGCCAATTCGAAAAATTGGCGTGTACACATGGAGGTCGGAAATGTGAATTGAAAAATGTACAAATGACACTCCAAGGATGAAAGGAGTTAGTGACAGAGAAATTCTAACTTAGCCTATAATTTGGTTTTATTTTAGGGCCAGTTATTTTTCTCTATTCCTACTTTTGCTTTTAACTTATATGGGTTTAAGCTTACAGTTTGGTAGGGAAAGCATTTAAAATAAATATTGGTAACATAACACACTTTAAATAATTTTTACAGGTATCGTATACACATTTCACGGTTACTAGGCCTATATGATTGTGATATTGAGGAAACGCAAAAATGGATGAAGAAAGTCATGGAGACGGATACGAAGTGTTACCATTAAACTAGGTAGTAAGAAAAAAGATTAAACAGATAAACTTATTAACAACTTGCCTGGCCAAAATATAGATGTACAATTACGTTTCAGAATGTCCACTTCATACAGACCACCTCTAACAACAACTTTTTCATTTGTTTCACTACAAGGTGAAGGACACTCATCAAGGATTGATTCATTGTGAGGCTTGCCCGCAAGGTTGATATTGTGAGGGACTTTTTACTGATTCGTAAGTAGGACTACAGCTTGCTGATTTATCTTGATTTTTCCTACATTTAAAGGTTGCATTGTAGTACCTTGATTCTTTATCAGTTAGGTTCTTGTATCTTTGCTCTATTCTAAGGGAGTCATACCCATTGAATTCTACCCACTGTTTATTAGAAATACTTTTATAAAACCATCTAATTTGTTCAGGTTTTAGAACATCTATTAGTTCATCATTGTTCCTAAGGATAAATGAGTGGTCAGCAGTGAAATTGTGTTTTTCATATTCTGATTTTGGTGAACTGATTTGTTCCTCTACATGTAAATCACCTACGTTAAAAGAATTATTGTCATCTTCCAGATACAGAGTTTCTGAGTCTGAGGTAATGATAGAAACATTAATGTCATCTAACTCTTTAAGTGGGTTGATTGATTTTGAATCCATGCTTAATATTTGTTACAACCGGACAGCAGCCTTCATGTCAACAATAGTTTAGAACGAACCACAACGATAGAACTGGATATGATTCACGATTACAAAAACATTAAGCCTAATCGACAATAATTATATTCATGATTGTTCAAACTAAACACATCAAACCCTTGGGCCCATTATGAAAAAACTCGACCTCTCACATAATCATAATCGCAGGAAAAACAATAAATTATTTAGCACTTCGCACACTTCACAAGACAGCTAGGAGCTAGAGAGTAGAGACCGCAAAAGCTTGAATGAACGAATTCACACACAGTACACAGGCATTTGGCTTCTGCTAGGATAAAATGAATATGACAGTTACTCCAATCAGTGCTACCAGAAGCAACTCAATTCGCACAAGTTTTCCCTGAAATAAGGAAGATTCAAAATACAGTATATCTTTTATTATTACTTATTACAACACCCGTTTTGCTAATTTAGAACTTCAAATTTCATGCCTAGCCTTAAGGCGTTTTTTTGTGTTAATATTAGCGAATTTCCCTATAGGGAATACGCTATTACGGTAGTACACAGACAGTACGGTATGTCCACTTCATACAGACCACCTCATACAATCAAGCCATCTAGCCATGGTAAGACCACCATACCCCCCACCCGCCGGTAGGCCCGGGACCACTTTACTTTTTCATTTTGAGATCCCCAGAAGCCAAAAACACCATTGGTTCATTTTAATATATATTATGTATATCTATATATCTATATATACCGGTATGTGTGTCCGTGGTACTGATAACTTTTCAAGGGGACCTCCGATTTTGATGAAATTTGGTATGAAGGTGTAAGACCACATCTTTTTTCATGAGTTCGCGAACCAGCATGACCGGGTTATGGGAACGGGGTTTTATGGGGTTTCAAAGGGGTCAAAAATGGGTTTTTGGCATTTTTGGACCTTAATTTTTAAAATTCAACATTTTGAACTAAAACCATTTAAAAGAGCTTAAAAAAATACAATTTAGTATTTTGAATTTTTAACTTGGCTGGTTACGGAGAAAAGCTAAAAATAGGTCTCCAATGTTAATCTTATGGGAAATCAACAAAAACCTGTATCTAGCTTATTATTGGAATAACTTGATAAAATTTGGTATATAACTGTTATTTGCTTACAACAACCATATGGCGGCAAACCTACATACTCACCCCCATTGGGTTTATGGGGAAAATTTATGTGTAGAATATTGATACAATTTAATATTTACCTAACCTAACTATTACATTTTCTAACAATAACATTTTCTAACAACATCCAATGGCAGCAAACCTTCACACTCATTCCTATGGGGTTTATTGGGAAAATACAAAATCTCAAGATCCTTTGGAAATTCGCTGAGTACGCAGGTCTGCTGCGACGGGGGGTATTTTTATATTTTTTGTCGGCCTTACAAAGAGTTAACGATCAATATTTTCAAAAAATATATTAATCAATAATTAAAAAATATTGTTTCTAACTTATATTTTTACAATATTGTTTGACAACATTGTCTCCACATTAATCAATATTAAAACAATATTTTTTCAATGTTTTCTGTTATTGTCTTAACAATGTTGTCGTCAATATTAAACCATATTATTGTTTTAATATTTTTACAATATTGTTTTTATCATTCTGCACGAAATCAGCCTGTTTTTTGTTCTCTCAATTGTACCAAAATCGTTTCTTTATTGTCCTAGGACTGAAAAATCAGGTGGAGAATTTTTTAGGTCCTAGTACTGAAAAGTCAGCTGTCTTCTAAGTATATTATTTTCATTTATTAATGTTGAGGAGTATAATTTTGAAATACAAACGTTATAAAGAGTATTGTTTGTAAATAACAGAAATGTAAACACAGCATATTACTAACTTTGTAAATATAACCTTGAAAACATACAACTTTAATATTTTTAACGATCAAAAGTATAATTTCGCATTATGATAAAAAACGTTGTTCATCATTCGGAGCAAAAGTGTCTTTTTGATGCTTAATCGTTTTTAAAAACTCGGCTGCGCCTCGTTTTTAAAACACGATTGCGCACCAAAAAGACTCACTTTTACTCCTAGTGATGAAAACTACTATTTGCTACTTGGGACTAGTTTTCTTCAATGATTACTAGTTTCGGGAACAATGTCCTAATTGTCAAATCTTCAAAATGTCGAAGTTGAAATTGAAATTTATTGGACATCTTGCCGTCGTCGAATAGTTAAAATGACACATACAAGATGTACAATAAATTTCAACTTCGACATCTTGAAGATCTGACAATGGAATGGGACATTGTTCCCGAGAGTAGTAATCACTGAAGAAAACTAGTGAATTGACGACGGTCTGAGGTATTTTAACCTACTATAAAAGCATTGACTATTGATACTACCATTGACTATTGATACTACCATATTTAATTACACATATAGGATCCTTAGACAATGATACTACGTTGTATCAATAGTCAATGATAATAGTTTACATGTCCATTCTCACCATCTTAAATGCTATTGTCTCAAATTAATCAAATTTTAATGCTACAGTATTGTTTTATTATTTAATTTGTAATTATTAAATTGTATAAGTCTTAGCCATAGATATATACTAATACAACTGGATCGGTAACTCCATGTTGCGAAAACGAGCCGTTACCCCCACCATTGAGTAAAGACGTTATTAACATAACGTATAGAGTGGACAAGCAATGTTAAATTTGGATACGCTAAATGACAAGATCGTCCGCTAGGAGCGCCACTAACAGGCAAACGATGCGATATAATCGAACGCTTTCAACAATCAGAAGCTCGATTCGATTCGAATTCTCTTTTCAATTAATTATTATTAGGATGACTATCGAGTTGATGCGATATGTAGTCGATTAAATAGACCGAAAGCACAATCGATAATTGTCTCGATACGATACAGAGTTCCCGGGCACCGTGGCGAGCGTTCCCTTCTTCCCTATCTGTTGTCCACTCTATACGTTATGTTAATAACGTCTTTACTCAATGCCCCCACCACTAGCCAGTATTCGTGGTCAGTGTTACCACCCTGTGCGAGTAATTGTGTACTGTAATTTAAATAAATAAACAAATAAATTAAATAAACTACAGTAGTAATACTGTATTTTTTAGTCTTTCTTACCTATGAAATGATAAATTTCAGCCTTTGGAATGTGCACTAATACATTAAAAAGCTGAACAGTACAGAACCATCTTTCATCATCATAAGCATAATTGAAAATTTAAAAGAATGTAAACAAACAAGAATGCAGCTAACGCGCCGACAACAATCATGTCAGCTGTTATTAAGCGCGGCGGCGGCGCAGCGGCGGCAATACTGGCTAGTGGTGTTGGAAGCCGGCTCGTTTATACCGCTTTTCCGCCATTTCAGTTACCGATCCAGGTGTATTAGTATATATCTATGGTCTTAGCTCATTGATAGAATCATTGACTTAGTCAATGATAGAATCAATTGAAAACTATAATACTTTATTTGCACTGAGCTCTATGTAATTACTTATTACATAGAGCTCAGTGTTTATTTGCCAGGTATGAATGAATTAATTGGTTATTGATTACTGAATTACTGTTTACCTGACAATACTCTATGGCTCTATTTCCAAGTCAGTTTCCTTTTCCTATTAGTTTGCTAGAGAGAGAGGGAGAGAGAGAGAGAGAGAGAGAGAGAGAGTGATACCAGTGTTTTGTTTGTTGTTTATTTGGTTAGATCAATCAATTATTTTTTTATAGTAACATATTATTAAATTGATCAAAAGTATTAAAGATGAAGAAAATTGTGTATGCTCAAAAAACTACGCTAAGAATGATGGCAGTATGACATTTTGCATGTTTTTCTGCACCTCAGCAACCTATTAGTTTATTTTGCACTTTATTAACTTATCACTGACATCACTGAAGTTTAGGTAGGACTGTCTAGGCCTAGTCATAATTTGATATTACAATGAGTGATAGATTTACCCACAGTCCCGTTAAATATATTTTTGGCCATACGATGTCCAGGACTCAATCAAATATAACAAATATAACAGGGACCAGTATAATAGTAAGTTTGTTTTGTTTCTTCATCCATTAAATTTATTCTTTTAAGGTATCAATTCTTGAATTGTTACTTTTAATTTAGGCCATCCTATCACATAGTTCAACGGTAATCAGTGATTTGATTTAAGAAGCGTAATTTACTTAATTTTAAATATTCAGGATTAGGCCTTATTAAAGTTAAGTTGTGTTTTTATGAGGCCTACATCCAATTTTTACCTGTAGGCCATATAAGTAAATATCCCACAAAAAGGCTTACGATTATAGGACTTCCCACATAGCACACGTTGTCAATTTGACGTCAAAAAGTGATCAAAGTCGTCAAAATGATGACAAAGTAAAATATTAGATCAAGCATTGACGTCAAAATGATGTAAAAATTTTGCACTTTTAAATTTAAAAGTTAGTGTAATAAATGAAGAAAAAAAACATTACTTTAAGTCTTTTACAACAAGAGAACATCATTATTTGTTTAAAACAATTGAACTCGTTAAAAACTTGACATCATTTTGATGTAAAAATTATGTAAAGCATTTGATCACACAGTCAAAAGTTTTACATCAATTGAGATAACTGCAATTTGTTAAACATTTACACATGAAACAAACATGTAAGGGAACTCTAGTTTAAGACCTATTTGGGAAGACATAAAAATATATAGGCCACGGGAAATGTGTTTATCAACGCAAAGAAACTTGAGTATCAACTGGCCAAGTAGTGTAACAAAACATGTGTGAATCAGAGAGCAGCTTGGCGCAGTAGGTAGGGTCGCGGCTTGGGAACCTAAAGGTCATGGGTTCAAATCCTGCCAGCGGCTAAAAACTTTTTGCCGCTTCTATAGTTGTTTATCGGTTAAAAATTACCATTTTATTACTTTTGTTTTGCTATTGGGGATATTTTGAATCAATTTTGACAAGAGTAGTTTGTCAATATAACGTCAGTTTGATGTAAAATTACGTCATAGTTCATCAATTTACTGACATCAATTTGACGTAAAAAATCGGGACATTTTTACTTCACATTGACATCAAAATGACGTTTTTTTTATCACATTTGAAGTCAATATGACATCAACAATATCAATGACATTGACATCTTTTACATCAATTTTACATCAAATTGACGTACTTGTGCTATATGGGTTGTATGTTTAGACAGCTGAACTTTGTAGTTTGTCTCCATCGTAATTAACAAATGTTGCAGATTTTTTATCGTTTCATGTTTCCGATATGTTGATTTGATAGACCTAGCTGTAGCTTTATACGCTAAGGCCTAACACATACAAAATTAATGTGTGCTGTTGAAAGACTGAATCTATTTCCCATCTCAAGGAAAATTCCCTCCCTATTGTCTAGAATTCCCATGTGTTTATATTTATAATTAAATGTTATTTTAATTTCACCCTTGAACTACAGAGTAAGAGAACTAAGAAAGCTTTGTATTGTGCACGGGTGAGACAGGCCTTGGAATACACCAGTCTAATCTGGTCTCCATACACCATTGGTATCAAGGAAAGACTAGAAGCTTTGCAGCAACGTTTTATTCGTCTGTTTGGTGTGAGCAACGGTATTGCCTTCTTGGAAGTTCCTAGAGCCTGTGAAAACTCTATTCAGCGAATTGCATCTTGATCCACTCTTTTTACGCAGAGACGTCTAGCTGACATACTCTCCTGCTTAAAATCCTCAGAGGTCTCTTTGACTGCCTGGATTTACTAACAGCAATAGACTTTAAAGTCCCAACTCGTACCAGACATCAGGAGCCCTTCGGCCGTAAACACCACGCCACATCCTTTGACTTTAATAGCCCACTTGCTTGTTTCATTCGATTGGGGAATCGTGTCGCTCAGGATTGCGACCTCTTCTGCGGTACTATCCCTCAAATCAGAAGGCAAGCCTCACTCACTCTCAGACCGGAGCACATCTAGCTATTATTCTAAATATTATTTGTATAGTCTTTTGTGGTATCGTTAGCTGATCTCTTGTTGTTGTTCTTTTTCCTAGTAAACGTTATGCACATTATGTTATACTAAGTACTGTTTCTGTTACCTATTCGTTATTGTTATATATTTATTGTATCTTGTATTTATTGCTGCTGTTACATATATGTTGTTTTTAGTGAATTTCCCTATAGGGAATACGCTATTACGGTAGTAGCCATGGTAAGACCTAAGCCAGGGACCACTATACTTTTTCATTTTGAGGTCCCCAGAAGCCAAAAACACCATTCGTTCATTTTCATGTATGTATACTTTGTACATGTATTGACGGCCTAATTTTAACTCATATTATCAAACATTTTTAATATTCAACCACCATTTCCGACTCAGAAGTAGTATGTCCGTGGTACTGATAACTTTTGAAGGCGACCTCCGATTTTGATGAAATTTGGTATGAAGGTGTAAGACCAGGTCTATTTTCAAGAGTTTGCAAACCAGCATTGTCGGGTCATGGGAACGGGGTTTTTTTTGGGGGTTTCAAAGGGGTTAAAAATGGGTATTTGGCATTTTTGGACATCTATTTTCATAATTCATCAATTTTAACTGAAACCATTTAAAGGTCCATAAAAACAAACAATTTGGTATTTTTAATTTTTATCTTAGTGTAACTGGTTACGGGGAAAATCCAAAAATGTGTTTTCCATGTTATTCTTATGGGAAATCATGAAAACCCTATACAGTACACTCTCGTTCATCGGACTCGGCGACATCGGAAATTCGCTTCATCGGAACTGAAAATCTGAAGATTATTAATTTTTTTTTACGAAATAAATAATTTTTCTGTTTTAGCGCCTTCAATTTCCATTCCTTCTATTCGCACAATAGTGAAGTCTTACATTTTGCATCAAACGTCATCAGGCGTTTTCCATAATCTGTACCCATCGATGTGATTTACGAGGCCGTGGAGTTTTCACACAAAAATAGAAAGAGGAAGGGGGCAGGAAGTGAACATCCGTTTCGACCGCTTCCCAAACTGTCATTCAGTCTGTCTTGCGTCGTGACTGCACCTGTGTTACGTGGAAGTCAGTTGACTGCTGGAATATGAGTGGAATATGAATATGGAATATGAGAATAAAGATTTTGGATCCTTATTTCCTGCGTTTTTTTTTTTATTCCTATAGGTTCATTGTTACCATGTTCAAAGTTTTGAGTGCCTTATTTTCATAAAATCTCTTGTGTTATCTTAAAAACAAGAGTGAATACAATCACGATAGGTCACCGTACGGACGGAAATGATGACTCACGACGGACTCCGCTTCATCGGAATTTTTCGACATACGAACCGGCCGTCCGCCACATTAGTTCCGATGAACGAGAGTGTACTGTATCTTGCTTATTTATTCACATTGACAAAACTTGACATATAATAATCAAATTTGGTATGTACATTATCTAGATAGGGTTTAACTTATACTTGCCTACAAAACCCATATGGCAGCAAACCTACATACTCACCCCTGAGGTTTATGGGGAAAATAAAAAATTGCCAGAGCTTGATACAATTTTGTGTTTACCTTCGCCAATTATTAATTAGGCCTAACTTAGATTTTCTAACGACACCCCATGGCATCAAATCTACATACTCGATCCTATGGTGTTTTTATGGGGAAAGTGAATAATCTGAAATTCCATTGGTAATTCGCTGAGTGCGCAGGCCTGCTTGCGACGGGGGATATTGTTATTATTAGTTAGGTTACTGTGACATATGTGTTGCTTTATTATCACATATTGAATTTATTGTATGATCTTGTATCTTGTTAACTTTTCTTTCATAGAGCATTGTCTACATAATCTTTGTTAACTTAATTATTTATATTTTGTTATTTGTACTTGCAAACCACCATTAACATGTATTCTTAGTAAATTGGCGATCTGCCGTTGGGAAATAAATAAAAATAAAATAAGTTAGATAAAAGTGCTGATGAGTGTATTATTTCTCTTAGTTGCTGCTGCAAGTGCTTTATTTTATATCAAAGCTCAAAACTGTAGTTTACAAAAAAAATTTTTGTTTCTGAAAAAAATCAAAACATTAGCATAAAGAGACATGAGAATATTATACATTTGTAATAATTTTCAGTGATTGTGATTGAGTTAGAATGGGATGTGGAACGGACAAAAGGGAGAATATAAATTCACATTTTGATCGCATATTAGGCTAATTTTGAACAGACTATAATAGATTGCTGTCTTGCATGTGCTCTGAAGAAGTGATGTCCTATTACATTGGATGAACATTATAGGTAGGTCTATATACCTACCATGGGTGATAGGTATAAGGAACTGTCCATAAGGAGTGACCCCCTTAATTTTTGTATTCATTGGTAAAACTTTCCAGTCTTCATAAAGTTTGTAACAGCATTATATTAGTTAACAACATTATGGAGACTGTGTCAAGATCTCTAACTCAGTATGCTCCAAAACTTGAAGGCCCAAGTTGCTAAGCATTAGCTGTGTAAGGCTGTTTCCTCTTGCAAAAGAAAGAGCAGAACAACGTTGCTCGGAAGAGAAGGACAGAGTGAATTGAGAAGAGTGGTTAGGGAAGTCTGGAAGTACCCTGGAAGAGGGAAAGAGTTTTGGGGACAGTCCGAGTGTATCGAGGTGTCTCAGGATGGAATAGCAGTTGATTGTATTTATTGATTCAGACAGCACCACAGTAACAGTGATACATGCATGGTGTTTTGTTGGGCCTCACTAATAGACCTCACTAATAAATTTAATTATTACGGTAGTCCTCCTAGCTAGCATGTTAAATAAGATACAGTACCTATGTTCCATAAAATATTTTATGTCTGAAATATTTTAAAATTTGATTTTCTGTGTGTAGATTGATCAAAGTAGATTCTTTATCACTAAGAATCTAACTTACGGTAAGTATTGCAGTATCAATTCTCTGTAGGGTATTTTTGACTCCATGTTGATTTATGGGTTTAAAATATCAGAGTACAATCATTGATAGCATACATATTTGATACATACAGCAATAATTATTGCTGATATGCCAATGTTTTGGCGTGCTGTCTCTGCTTAAAGTTGGTGCACCTAATCATCATTGATCTCTTGTCTTCAGAACAAATTTATATTTCTTACTCTTATACTTTGTCTCCCCACTAGCATTTTACTTCTGATGATCATTAACATTATAATACCCAGGTCCTGGTTATTTAAAAAATTTCTTTGTTTCTTCTTGATTAAATTAATTTAATGTTATTGATGATGACGGAGACAGTTTATAAAAGTAATAATTATCATTGAAAAAAAGTAAAATTTACCTGGAATTTGTGAATTAACTTAAGGAAACAGGCTACTGTACGAAAAATTCAGTCTGTTTGATGATAATATTCATCAATAATTTTAAAATGATTTTTGTTAAAGATCTTTGGTTTACTACCTATTAAGTTACAGAAAACTTACTTTCTCTAGCTGTTTCTTCTCTTGGCACAAATTTGTAATAGAGTAGAACCTACGGCATTTTAAAATATTATTTTCAATGATGGTAGCCTAATAAAACAATTCATGGCAAATTAAACTGATCTTATTACATGATTTTCATAAATACAGAATTTTCCTAAATGAAAGGTGCAGTTTTAAATGCTTTTTGTAAAATTTACTTTGCGAGCTTTAAGGTAGAAAAATATGGTTGGCACCCTCTGAACTCATTGGTTGAATTAGTTTGGTTGTGGTCTCTTAGAATACAGGTGTTTCTTTGATGTCGGTTAAATTATGTCAATTATGTCAACTTAAAATTTTATATTCTGATCTAAAATGATCAACCAAAGAAGGATAAGTCAAGATGACCCAATAGAATGACCGAATAGACTTCAGGCGAGTTTTTCCTGATGGGATATGTGATAAACATCATACACCCTTTGACTATCCTTAATTTTGCTCATTTAAATGAAAGAAAGGATTCATAAGCCAGCATCTTTGATTTAAAGAAATATATACTACACAGCGCATGGACAGAGATTGACCATAGATTAGATGTCAGGGGAGCTATCGGTGTTAGATAGAAATAGACCTAACAAATGGAATAAGGGGTGCTAAATAGACCTAAATTTATCAGTATAAAACTGTTATTAATAAGGATTCTAATGAAATAAATATTTTAAAAGTACTTTATACGTTCTCTTTTTATTGAATGTTAAAACTGCACCATTCATTTAGAAAAATCCTTTATAAATACTTGAGAATCCCTGGGTATTTACAAACAGAAATAAATTTAAGAAAATTTAATTTGGTTATTTATAAAATGAGAAATTGGAATTGCCATGGCCTACCTTATTACCGAATATGTAGTCTTCCCTACACCCCCCCCCCCCTCCCCCCGCCACCATATCTCCGTATATACGTACCAAAACAACTGATCCATTTGTTTCCTGGATATAAGAATTAGGCTTAGGAAGAACCAGTTGATTCATAGTATATGTTTTTAATTACAGTTAATTAATCAGATTCACAAAAAAACTAAGTTTCCTTCCTAAACCCAAACCCTTAGTACTCTATGTTACTGTAGCATAGTTCAAAATGCTAACTTGTATCGAACTTTAACTTGTCATCAAATAAGTCTAATAAATAAATATTACAATAATTGATAACATAATGACTGCAGAATGTTTACTATACTAATGCAGGTATTTATGGTAGAACACCTAGGCCTAAATAGAGTTCAAATGATAAGTCTATATTACATTTTAATTACTAAGCACTGGTTTTGATGGTAATGATTGTCCTTGCAGAAAAGAGTATTTGTCACTCCTTCCGGCGTTCTTGATATTGTCTTTGTTATTTGAATATGCAAGTTAGTTATAAAATTGCACAGTCACATTTGTAATATCTGTACACATTTGTAAATTTTTTTTAGAATCTGGAGGATTGATTCCAGTGCGTCCACTTCCATTCTGTTGCGCTCTATTCCCATTTGGATTGGGCAATATTTATGTCTCAATATTTTTTACATCCCTTTAAAAACAGAACTCCGGGACTTTTGTGCGTATTGATACAATTTTGTATGACATTATAAAAAACCCAGGTTTTCCGGGACGTTTGGTCACCCTAAACTGTCACCCTATACGTTTGGTCACCCTATACACGATTTTAAACACACTATAAAACTCCTGATTCTTTACAATATTTTGAGTAGAGCATATTTTTATAACTATTAATAAAAATCCCTCAGTATTAAAAAAATTATAGATAAGTTGTTGAAGAGAATCCCAATATATCTCACAATGATTTAGAGGTTTATATGATTTATTTTGCTTGATTTCACAAATACCAAAAATACCCGGGTATTTATGAATTTTGGCTATCTACCCCAAGTTTTAAATACCCAGGTATTTTACATCTCTAAAGGCACCAACCAAAATTTTGTTTATGTAATCTCGGTTTTTCTATTGTCTGCTACTTTATCAACTAATATAGCTTTACAATCTCAATCACCTCTGTTTTTTGTGTGTGTTATAGTCGGTCAGGGAACCACCACCTAAAGATGAATACCACATCAATGAAATTGAGAGAGAACTCAATACAATGGAACCAGTGTGTAAATCAGTAAGTATTAAGGCATACTTTGTGGCAGGTTCTCCGTATGAAAGAAAATTGACAAACTCGACTTTTAACTCTTTGTTACCATACATGTTTAATAGATCCCTTTAAAAAATCTTGATTGATTTTTTCAAAGAAACATGTATAAAAATCTTAGTATTTTGAGCTAGGTAAGTTCCATGTTGCCCTGCCAATTTTTATAGTCTTTGTAAGAAAAATGGAACAAATGGGTCCAATATAATTACAGTAACAATCTCAATTTCTGCTTCCTTCTCCAAGTTATTATTGAATGCTACATTATCATTTTATTAAAATTTCAACTATTTTGTTTGATGAGCAGTTTAGTTTTCATCCAGATTTATCTTTTATTATAAATAAAGAAAAATCTTTCTTTTAATAAAGCAGTAGATATCATGTAATTTTAATGTCCTGTATATACATTCAACTTGCATGAGTATGTATTTGTATGTACTGTACCTACTTAAAGTTGACATGTACTTGGTACTTGACTTAAGTTCCAGCTTTACTTGTAAAATTTTTCAAATATTCCTGTAATGAGCTGGGTAGTAATGTAACAAATATAGGCCTATTAAATTTAACTCGATATTGCCTCCTGATAGAAATTTGACCATAATTTCAGTTGATCTGGACGCAAAAGTTTAAAAATACTTTATAAGAGAAACATCTGTTTTTCCTGTTTTTCTATTGGTTGGTTTTACAACAGTTGTCTAATGAATAAATCAACTATCTTTCCTCCATTAGATTAACATTGGAACTTTGAAAGCGTGAGGGGCGTAGCCCTTGAGTCCGTTGTGAATTAGAATGGGATTCTGCTCATCTACAGGGCCATACCTTTCTAACAGTATGCGCGGATTTCTCCTACACAAGCTGAGAAAAAAGGAAGAAACAAAACATGCTTGCCTATTAATATATAGAAGATGTTTTTTCTTTTCAATTTACTATGAACTTTTTGTTTTATTCATGGTTTATGCCTCCAGAATCGTATTAATCAAATATAACAGGTTACTAACCTTGATTAACATCTAACCTGAACCGTGACAGTTAATCAAGGTTAGTAACCTGTTATATTTGAACTTTTTGTTGCCTAATTTTTAAATTTTAGATGTTAGTTTAGCATTTTCCCATCTAACACATTCAACCTCTATCATTTGACCAGTAGTTTTAACTGTAGCACCTAATGTGTTAACTGCATCGCAGATGTGTGCGGACCTGGAGCACTCACCCCTCACGGTGCGATACGTCCCTGAGATACAGAGGGTGTGGGATCTGCTGGTCAAATCACACAGCAACAGCAAGAGGATGGGGGAGATCATCCGTGACCAGATGCAAGTCATCTCCAACAACAACATGAAGTTGACTGTGGCCCACGAGAACAGCAAATCTGAACAGAAGACTATTGAGAATCTTACTCAGGTAAGAACGGCCACTTACCTTGCTTCAGCTCACTTCAATTGAATATCATCATATCAGCCAAATTAAAAGCAGCTTAATATGGATTAAACAATAAGAAAAACCTTATATTTTCTCTTGTTTTTCCATAAGACATTTGTTCAGAAAAATTCTTTGCAAAACTAGCTGAGAACCATGGTATGTATTTTCCTCATGCCATGTAGCTTGTCTTTTTTAAAATAATAAAATAATATTCTAAGTTTAGGCATCAATGAATACACAAATTTTAAATCATACATAAAGTATAAACCAGGTTGATATGTCAAAATAAAATTTATTGTGTGTGTATTTTACTTTAAGAGATGTATTTTTGTTGACAGGAAGTCAAAAGAGCATTGAGGATGGTGGATACGGCCCACACCCGCGAGCAGGTCGCTCAGGAGACGATCGAGAACTTGCGGCAGCAGATCAACCGCCTGCACACCGAGCTGGAGACCAAGTCTAGGATGTCTGATCAGGATGGCGAGTGAGTACAAATCATACTAAAGTCCAGTTTATCATCTCTGAAGACAAAATGTGATCCTGAGGTGTCTTAATATACATAATTAAATAGTAACCTCTTCAAGTACGGTAACTTGGTTTTGTTAGAACTTACTGGTTTGAAACATGAAAGTTCATTTTTTGTGTTTTTATTGTGATCTTTGTCGCTTAAAAAGTAGTAGATTAATTAAATTAACTTTGTTTTAAACATATATGCTAATTTGACAAAGTAATATTGAAAAAATGGTTTATACTCTGTATTAGAAAGACCTTATAAAATTCTGTCTTGTCTCTCCACAGGACGAACTTGTCTCTTGTCTCCCTGTAGAGTGCAAATTAAAAATACTTGTTTTTCACCGAAAAATATGAAATAAGTTTTAACTCCAATTCACTTGTCCTGAACTTCGTGTTTTCGTTGCATTAATCAACAAACTTATTTGGACAACAAACCGTTCAAATGCACTGTTCATTTATAGGTTTAGTTCAATGGCTAAAACAAAAGAAGCACAGGCTAAAGAGCGTGAACGAATGTTAGCTGAAATCACAAATTTACGTGAAAGACTTAATGCTGCGGTGACTTATCAAGAAGAACTTGAACGGAAAAATTCCTCGGCCGATCTTCGAATAGCAGAGTTGCAACAGGAATTGGAGGTTTGTAGTTACTGTGTTATCATAAAAACAACTTGTTCAATTTTTCATCCTTATAAATTGCCAAAAATTTGTAATTTTTAAAAATTAGATACATACCTAACCTAACCGTATATATAACTAATAACTTATTGCTATTGTTATTTAATCTGTAAATGCATTTCAAATCATATATGAGATTAACTAATTAACTTAGGTAGCCTACAGGTTATACTTATAAACAAAAAAATCATCAGAAGGCGTTTTGAACTTTCTTTGAATTATTAAAAAGAACAGATATTGTATGTTCCCTATTTTGCCATGTTCAGATAATTCTATAAAACAATTGTGTTTTTCACAGAATCAGACAAACGAGATGTCAAAGGAATCAAGGTTCAAGGAAAGGTTTGAAGATGAGTTACAAAGAGTCAAGAAAGAACTAAATGTAAAGGATGGGCAGATAGTAGGTCTGAATGACCAGATTCAGGACTTCCAAGTGAAAATACTACAATATCAGAACACTATCAAGGAGCTGAGGGTAAGCTGTGTGAAATGTTGGGTGTTAATTGCTGGTAGTACACGAGAAAATCATTAGACTTATAGAAAATATTTTATGATAAAAATATGGGTATAATTTAAAGAGTTCAAGGGATACAGTTTGCTTCCCCTAATGACTTTTTGAAGGTATTGTAACAAGATGAACATTTTACTTTATAAATAACAAAAAATCAAAACAAGGAAGTGAATTGTTGAGCTTTGAAACATATTATAAAAGGTAGTAATGGGGGATTTCCATACAAAATTTTGCCTGCCAACAGTTAAAATGCTAAAGTTATCCATGGTCACAATAATAATATAATAATATTAAGATTCATTATTTAAAAAGTTAACTCCAGAACTTTACTTCTTATACAGACCATAAATGAGAAGAACAGTCAGACGATAGATGTGCTGAACCAGAGGCTGGCCAAGTCGCAGGAGGAGTATCAAAGAGAGGTGGGCCTCGTGGAGGAGCTACGGCAGACCATCACGGTGCTCAACAACCAGGTCAAGGTGAGGGGTCTTAGTATCAACCTGTACAGTCAGAAAAATGAATAGGTATCCGGTTCTACACTGCTTGCCGAACTGCACATTGCTTAAGCTTAGATAGGCCTAGTAATAAAGTTGTCTTAAAAAATTTCCCATTGTTCAGTCAAGCTGTTTTGGTATGACGAAACCACTGACAGCCTCTAGCGAGATAAATGTGCAGAGTTACATTTTGAAAGTTCATCGGGTCTTTGCCCCTCTGGCTTTGCAAATTTCTATGCTATCCTTATAAACACAAGCTTTTTACTGAAATAGATGTTTTTTACATGGAGCTTGTTTAAAACAATTGTTAATGAAACCATTATAACAGATTTGTTAATTGGGCACTTAACTGACCATCTGTACTTTACAAAATCTTTCTTCAAGCCACTAGATGGATTGCTCAAGACACGTGAGCTGATTAAATGAGCCCTAATTAAATTTTTATTAATTTAAATCTCCTTCCAAAGGAGTTCCGACAAAGTTCTGTTGTGAAGCGTGGGTATTCAGGTAATTAATGATTCAGCAAACAAATTTATTAACAAATTGACAACCGCCGATTTCCTCTTAAATATTGATGTATATTTTACTTAAGATTTACGTTTGCCATTTAAGTGCTGTATTAAAGAGTTTTCTATTGAGTATATAAGCATAATACTTTTTTCCTTCAATCTTTGGTTGTAGAATTTATTTATAAGAAATATAATTTATAATTCACTTGAATTTGCTATTGTGTTATTGTTAAAAATACATTACATATCAGTGTGTGAAATAATTTAACTTTCCTAGAAATAAACAATAAGGACTTTTTTAACCGAGACGAATGTTGTTCTCTACTAGCATAATTGTATTTCATATTGTTTTATAATTAGATGAACGAAGATGAAATAACAAAGTTATTATCTGAAGTCTCTAAGACTTCTACAATCCAAGAGATGTTTAAGAAGAAAATTAGTAAAATTGAAGGACAAAAGAACGCTTTGGAAGAGCACAAGGCAAAACTTCTTATGGACCTGCAGACACTTCACAGGACAATCAGAGAAGAACACAAAAAGGGAAAAGACGATAAAATCTTGCTGGAAAACACAATTAGGGAACGAGATATTGTCAACAAAAATCTGCTCAGAGTGACAGGTATTGATATACATCAAGTTACGTTAACAATGTTAATTGTTTTTTATTTTGAATTAATTTGTTAACTTTGTTTAATATAGAATTCCTGCTTTTAAATTATTTGTTTATTTGCTGTAATACAGTAAAAAAAACCCCGTTACATTACATCAGTACATTAAAATTAAGTCATTCCTTGTGGAAATAAGTCCTCCACTTCACCTATACTTAGACACACCCACTCCATGATTAATTGATAAGTAAAACAAAACAGGAAAAAAATAATTAATTTTCAGTTTAAGTTTTAAGTTACAAAAAAATTACAACAGCCAACACACAAGTTAGTGAAGACACAAAAAGAATAGGTAAAAATATATTATTAAATTTCTATGATCTATGAATTCTATGAATATTAAATGAATATATTATAATCTCATAAACAGTTACAACCATCCCATATCTGTTAAGAGTACATCAGTGGTGTCCCGTAATACCAAAATTTGCTTGTTCTAAACATTTCACATCGAGAAAATAATGTTTATTTTTCTTAAGTCAAAATCAGGAAAAATCATTTAAATAGGTTAAAAAAATAATATTTATTGACACAAAGAAGTTAATAACATTATATTTGATAAAATGATTAATTATGTTGGTTGGCATGAATTGAAAACAAAAGAATATAAAATAATATAAAATATATAAATCTAAATTTGAACTAAACATATTTGGAATGAAGTTGGTTACTCACGGTAATTGTAGTCTACATCTAAACAATTCTGTAGAATTATTATACTGTGATTATGATGTGATCACTTAATCACTTTTTTAAATACAGTTAAAGCAATTAAATCTTATAGGAGAATTAAGAAGTAATATAATTGCTTTTGTATATATATATCGTATGGCATTAATAGCCAGCCACCAACTTCAGAAAAATATAATACATTCTCTGAGGTGCTTAGCACCTGCGTCAAAAAATTTAAAAACTAAACTAAAAACATAAAGTTATGATCTCTCTTTACAAAGCTAAATCCAGGGTGCTAAGCCATTGCAGCCCAGCTTCACTTGCACAATGCAGTCCAATCAATCCTTCGGGGAAAGCACTCAAAGGGCACTCATTGACTATGTGAGTCATAGTCTGCAACTCCGCTCCACAGCGGCATGAATGGTCTTCTGTCATTCCCCATTTGTATTTCCAATAATTACATCTTCCCACACCAGTGCGGAATTGATTGAGAACGGTCCACTGCTTCCGAGGAAGATTCATACCACTTACTGCTAAGGTTGGGTCAGCAATTAAAAATTGATTCGGGCCTTGGAAAGAGTCCCAGGAGGAAGTCCAGTCGGTATGGATGGAAAAGTTTGTCTCCGTCAACTGGGATGCTGTCCGCAGTGGTGGTCTTTGGGACCTCAATCTGCCCGTCTCCTGGGGTAGGTAATCTTGGAAGGGTAGCTGTGGATTGGATACGATCTTTTTATATTCCCTAGTAAGTGCCTCCCTTCGTCTTATTTCAGGTGGAGCGATATTACACAGCACTGGGAGCCAGGGTACAGGTGTTGCCATGAGTGTACCACTTATGGCTCTCATAGTCCTGTTCAGTTGGACGTCGATCTCTCTGACATGCACACTGTTCAGCCACACGGGAGCACAGTACTCTGCGGTTGAGTAAACCAGGGACAAAGCAGTGGTTCGCAGAGCTTGTGCATTAGCTCCCCAAGTGGAGCCAGCAAGGTGATGGACAATGTTAGTCCTAGCTCTCACCTTGGCTGCTGTCTTTTGTAGGTGGCTTTTGAATGTGAGAGACCGATCTAAAGTGACTCCCAGGTACTGTGGGTGATCATTGTGCTTTAGCTCAACACCGTCAAATACGATTTTAAGCTTTTGGTGGGCTAGTCTATTGTTCAAGTGAAAGCAAGATACCTCAGTTTTAGTTGGGTTTGGATTTAGCTTCCAGGCCTGAAAGTATTCACCGAGGGTCTTGAGGTCATTTGTTAGTACTTCCTCAGCATGTCGGAATTCCTTGTGCTGATAAGCCAGTGCAATATCATCCGCATAGTCAAACTTTAAGGAGCAAGTGTCAGGCATGTCGGCATTATACACATTAAACAGCAGTGGGGCAAGCACTGACCCCTGTGGCAGGCCATCTTTTAATTGTCTAAAAGTACTTTCCTTGCGTCCCAAATATACTTTAATCATCCTATTGGAGAGCATCGAGTTGAGGAGACGCACCAGGAAAGGGCAAGGAATCAGGTTATAAAATTTAATGAGAAGGCCTTTTCTCCAGACAGTGTCATAAGCTGCAGTAAGATCTAAGAAAGCAACAGAGGTTTTCAGTTTTCGCTCAAACCCATTCTCGATGAAGGAAGTAAGAGCTAGAACCTGGTCACAACAGTTGCGCCCAGGCCTAAACCCAGCTTGTTCGACGGGGATGCTGGAATCCAGAACAGGGAGGATTCTGTTGTATATCAACCTCCCGAGCAGCTTATAACAGACACTAAGAAGAGCTATGGGTCGGTAACTTTCTGGCAGTTGTGGATCTTTATTTGGCTTCAAGACAGCTATTATTTTTAATCTTCTAAATATACCAGGCAAGTTGCCCCTTATGGAATTAAAAACTGCAAGAAGCCACTGTCTAGCCTTTTTACCCAAGTGTTTTAATTTGGCTTGAATTGAAAACAAAAGAATATAAAATAATATAAAATATATAAAACTAAATTTGAACTAAACATATTTGGAATGAAGTTGGTTACTCACGGTAATTGTAGTCTACATCTAAACAATTCTGTGGAATTATTATACTGTGATTATGATGTGATCACTTAATCACTTTTTTAAATACAGTTAAAGCAATTAAATCTTATAGAAGAATTAAGAAGTAATATAATTGCTTTTTGGTCAGAAGAGAACTAAATCCACTTGAAGATTGAAAGACTTGAATTTGTGCTCCGCAATTGCCAAATGGATGACATAATTTTTGTCAACAAAATGCAAAATGCGATGACCCAATCCCAATTACTCATACATTTGGAACTTTAGAGATGACAGAGGTGTAGATAGGGTTTATTGTTTATTTATTTTTTCATGGCAAACACCATTTTACATTACAGAATAAATCATTCAAACATTAACATAGAAAATAGAAAGACATTACCATACCCTTCTGGTTGTTTCTGCACCTGTTCACGAAAAAACGATATTGTAGAGCTGAGAGCTGGCATGAGCGAATGTCCCCATAGTTAATTTCAGATATCACCATTGCTTTGTTGCCAAAATATACAACTTTTGTTACTCTCAAAGCTTTATACTGGTACTTACTTCTTACTTCTTGATACGTGCATCCAGCTTCAGGTAATGCCAACCGCACGGTGTCCCTCATACACATGGCTTGCTAGTCTCCAATAAGCGGGCTCAGTCAGGATTCTTTTTGGCTGGAGTCTCTTTTTCAGCTCATCTTTGGCATCTGATTTTTTGTTGTTTAAGATGTGTTGTAAGGTTTCTTCTTCTTCTTGACTTGAGGAGTTTAAAGCGAAAATGTAGGACTGTGTTATATGTCTTTTTCTGGCTCTTGAGGCAAATGATGAAAAGTTGATGATGATCAAAGTTTTTATAGAATACAAGAAAGTTAGGAAAATATCCTCCAAACTAAGTGACACAATTGGTTACTTGTATACATCTATTTACACATTACGAAACCTGTACTTTGTAACATGCAAAAATATCTGCCAAACCCAATATGTGCTCAATAACTGAACAAGGTCCATTCCCATCTAGTTCGGATTAGCAGGAACCTACTGCATTATATAAACAACATACTTAATACAACTTAGTACAGTTTAAAGGAATAAAGTAATTATGGTAATGGTAATATCATGAACAACTATATCTATTGTTAGAAAAAGACAAATGTGATGCAGCTATTGCTTGCTTGCGGTGGTTTCTATTTTTGCTCATGACTGAGTAAGTTAATTGCAAATGTGACATGGTTTTAAAATTTGATTGAATGTTTTGTTTAATCAATCTCTAACTGTTTGTCAAACTTATATTTTAGCTCAGGTCAGTGAAAAGGAGGCAGTCATGAAGCTAATGAATCAAACAAAATTGTATTTGGAACATGATATTGACAACGCTCGAATCGAATTAAACAGACAGACGCAGCATATTGCAGCCTTGGAAAAAGAAAGGGACAGGTAAAATGCATTGTTGTTGAATTTAAACACATTTATTTTACATCTGGTTTATTACCTCTTCAGTTTATGGGTATTTATTCCAAATACCGGTAACTGTTATGGTTAATGCAATTGTTTATCAGGGGTAGTTACCCCCACCCATCAATAGTTTTAAATGCATTTATTTGGTAAAAAATTTAAAATTGTGTAAAATAGTTAAAAGTTATGACTTGGATGAAGCTTTTATATATGCTCTAATATTTGGACACTCTATTCAAATTATTATCTAATCTAAACATAAATCGCGCTCATGTGCACAAGTTTTTCAGTACCTATCGTAACTAATGTTTATAATTAAGAAATCTAAGCACAAAAATTAAGCCCTCATACACAAGTTTATCATGAACCAAAGGGAGGTGACCAATTATTTTAATGTGCAGTAGACCCTTTGTATCCGGGCTTCTTTGTATTGTCGATCTGGCCCTTCAGTAGTCCGGACTAGTTTTAAGACGTTAATAACTGCTTTTACAAGGTTTTTCACATCCTAATTTTTATATGAAGTTGAATTTAGGTAATTAAATGCGATTTTCTACCACTTTTTTATAGCATGATCATCGTTAATTCACCATATTATAACACTCATTTGGTATTTTTAGATCGTTTAGCATTATTTGATCGCTAGCAGTCGCTTTTCTGTGGCGTGATAGTAATCTAAATCCGATATTGTGCAGTCTGGTCGAGTAAACAGTGCTGGGTGTAAAATCGGATTCGGTCTCATATATTGACTCCCTCCACTCGTCCGGCATTTTCACTGTACTGGGACTACCCTGGTCTGATAGCTGTTGTATACTGTGTGTTTGACAAATTTAAATTATATAACTCATAATCCAATTCTTACTCCATATAGTTTGTTTTCTAGTTGAGTTGATATTGATACGTGGCAGCTTTTGGATATAAGGATAGTGGTGTTGCTGTTTTTAGTTATAACTTTTTGGATCTGGTGAACTCTGTTAAATGTCTGTGCAAATCATGAGTAATATGATTGATAGTATACGTTCCGCGGAATGTCTAACAGAGTTTTGCCCACCAGGCATGTGGCAGACGCTGTGGTGTTGACCAAGAAGCTGGAGGCAGCCATTGATGACACAAAGTTGCAGCAGGTGGCCGTCAACGACTACAAGAAGAAGCTGGCACAGACGGAAAGCAAACTGGTCACCAAAGTGGCCGAGTGCGAGAACCTACGCTTCGAACTCAACACTTGTACAAAGAATCTCAACGAGGCTCAGGTCAGGCTCAAGTGTACCTATTATGTCATCAAAAATTTGGTTTGATGGAGATAAAAAAGTTGTAAGTCAAACGGTAAAACTTCTGCGGTAAAAGTTCTGGAGCCCACAGTTTTTGAGCGAACTATCAAGGCCTGGTTACTGGATAAGCCACTCTACTCGGTTTCTGAGTTTTTTGAACTGTCGAACCAAGCTTGACGCCATCTTGTAAATTATGTAAATAGTGTAAATAGTTTCCATAAGATAGTTAAATGTATTATTGACTCAGTCTATCCAGCAGTGCTGGTCAGCGACGTCGTGGGAGGTATTCAAAATATTCAAGGTACAAATATTGCTTAAACATTGTAAAATTTTATTTTTATGTCACAGATGGGACCAATATTTTTAACTACACCGTATTTATTTTTTTATATGCTTCGACCACTGAGGTTTCCAAGATCATGAGATCTATCTAGAGCTAAGAAGATAAGTTTTGTAAAAGTTCGAAACTAGGTCAAGCTGCATTTGGTCACCTAATAATGAGCCTGACTAAAGAATCAGCTTATCTTAGTCAATGCAACACATTGATTGTACCCTCAGCCCACATTCATATTTAGCTTAAATATTCCTTAGTTAAGGTGGTCTTCTTGAAAACTCCCTAACTCATTTACAGTAGACTCCCTCTTAACCGGCCACCTCGGGACCAGGCATCGGCCGGATAATGAATTGGCCGGTTAAACCGATGTTCATTTAAGAACGCAATCCCACAAATTTATATGACCTAAATATAATTCTTACTTGAAAGACAACCTTAAATACATTACTGTATATGATTTACAGCTAATATTCACCACCCACGACATACACAACAAACCTACACTAATAATAATTTGTTTCTTTATTGTGGTCTACTGGATAGTAGGTCCAAACGCATTGACTTCCGGTGCCAGTCACTTCCGTCCAGGACGTTAGAGTTTAATTGGTTTGAGAACGTCAATATGAAATAAAGTGGAATTGAATGGTACATTAGATAAGAAAACTTAGTTTCCGGCGAAACGCGGCCGGTTAAAGCGATGTTGAGATGAAAAATGACCGGTTAAAAAGATGTTATTTTGCGTCAGGGTAGGCCGGTCAAAGCGGAGACCGGTTAAAAGGTGGCCGGTTAAGAGGGAGTCTACTGTAATTATGAAACTGATTTATTAACTTGTTATGGCTTCATTGGCACAAAGGAAATTTTCTCAAAATATAGCCCAGCTAGTTTATGTGTGAGCTAGTCAGTCTTTCAAACATGTCTGCAGTTTACACATAAACCAGAAGGTTTTCTCTAAGTAGCTTGTGGGTTCATATCTGAGCTGGTGTTTCAACACAAGTAGTGGACCATTTTGAGACACCGGTCTACTTTGGAGAATTGCCACTTTTGTAACTTGGAGAAGACTTTTGTCAACTTTTGCCACTTTTGTAACTTTTGTATTTCAATTGAAGAATATTTTGAAGCTGTGTAAATTGCAAATAACTAATAAGCAGAACTTTTAGATGTATATTTTAGCTTTATATCTGGACGAATCACCTGTCAAAATATTGATGTAATGTGATTATTGTGAATAAATAAGTCTAATAAATAAGTGTGAATAAATAAATTTTGTATCCCAGTCTACAGAAGAGGAGTTTTCTAGCATTGTGATCCATCACAGTGACCAAGCAGTCATATATGAGACAGCCTAGCTGTTATCAAACATGCAAACTCTATCAACTTCTTTCATGAAAGACTTGGCTGTAAGAGTTTGTCTATATTTTACCACATTTTGTTTCAATATAGTTGAAAAGATGTATAATAATCGCCACAAGATCAGCATATGTGATCTTAAAAACTCATAACAGTAACACAAACTGTGTAATATACAAAATTTCATTGGAACCTCAAAATATCTAGTGAAATTTATTAGAAATCACATTTTGGCAGGTGGGATGTGTGCACGAGTACAGTGGTATAAATTTCAACATAATTTTATCAGTCTGATTCTATGATTCTATTGCAGGAGGATATTGTTGAGTGTCGACATAAATCAAAAGTGATGACTCTCCAGTTGGAACAACTGAAGGAAGATATTGCTAGCAAAGAAATGCAGTTGATGCGAGAACAATTAGGTGATTTTTATTTTTTTTCCGTGCACAGAAGTCTTTTTTTGTTCTTAACAACCCCATGTGGCCAATTTATAGCTCAAGAGTAAAAAAATAAAAAGTAATTGGATTGAAGTTAACTTAAAGGTATAAAAAAGTAATTTTTCAATGTTATCCACCCGTAAAATTTTATTTGTCATAAACCATCTACTAATGAATTATTACTGCAATTTAAAAACTACACAAACAATTTTAATATTTTCTTTAATTTCAGCTTTGCGAAAGGCGCATGCTGAGAAAGAGGCAATGCGTATAGAGACTCAGAAGGTAGAGGCAGAATTGCGAGAGACAAAGCAGATCATCTCGAATCTGGAGACGGAAGTGAGCAGCCTGAACCACATCATCCGTGAGGCAGATGCTCAACATCACCGTGACGTCAAGGAAATAGAACAGGTGTGTGTCAGCAAGGCCTCTGCTTGAATAAAGTCCCCAATACTCTATATATTCTAGAACTGATAGTGCCATGAGACCTCTCCCTGAATACTTCATTAATTTTATTTTAATAAATAATCATGTGAAATTGAATATAGGCCTACAAAATGAATACACAGCACCCCCAATTAATACACTTGTTTATCAGGAGTCACACCTCCTCCCATTAATAGTTTTGAATACATTTTTGTAAAATTTAAACTTTTGTTCCACCACAGCTTACAAGTGCCAGAGAAACAATAAATGCACAACTGGTCCGGAGGAACGACGAACTGGCTGTGCTGAGGGAGAAAACCAAGACTATGCAGAGCACGTTGGATGCCGGTCAGAAGCAATACGCTCAGAGGCTGGAGGACATCAAAATACTTAAGCTGGAAATTCAAAGGCTAAGGTATGGATTATTTTTAGTGTGGAAATAAAGCAATTTTTAAATGGGGTAATCGTCCCATAATTTTTATAATTTTATACAAATTTCTTAGGTGAAGTTTTCTTATCCATGTTACCCTCTTACATAATCCATCTTTCTCTTATTTCACTTTATGGCATCTTATTCCCGTGTTTAATAAAGGATATTAAGGTATGGAAGACAATCAAAATGTTATCAGTTCTATACATTCTAGAATATATAATATAACAAGGAACCATTAAAAAAGAAATGAAACCATTTTAACACTTTTAGAGTTGGGACTGGTTTCTCTTGCATTACAGTACAATCTTGATTGTAAAAATTTTATGAAAATGCTATATGACATGCTTTTATAAACCTTTTTGTTGGAACAGTGCAGAGAAGGACGTTCTGACTCAATCGCTAAATAACATGGCTGACCTGCGCTCAGAGATCCACCATGTGGAGAAGGAACTCAATAAGGAACGAGTGAAGGCACGAGCGCTGGAGGAGGAGTTGCAGAATCCGCTCAACACCCACCGCTGGCGGAAACTAGAGGTAAACCTTGTTTGAAGTTTACACATACTCATAATCAATATGGTAATTATTTCGTAAGGGATCCAAAAATATACAGTAAATAATTTTCTATTTATCCTTAGCAATTAAGCACAAGAGTACTCTTCATCTTTTGAAGTTTCAATCACAGTAAGTTTCTCCCTCAAAAGTTATAATGAAGGTAAAACATTGTCGATCTAAATATTTTAATAGTATATTAAATAAGCATTGGGATTATTGAAAAGTTCAGATTATCAAGCAAGTGAAAATTACAGACATTTTAGAAGACTAAGGCAAGGGAAATTAATTTTTGAATTCATTACAAAGTGCAACTGTGCACAAAAGTTGTACAAAAGTGCACTGTTAAAATAGAGTCCCGCAAACCCGGACTTTGATAACCCGGAATTCTGGATAACTCGGGAAGCCTGCCAAAGCAGTAACATGCACTGGGTTCCAAGGTATTAAGTGCAATGGCATCGGTCGGTGCTTTTAAGTTAGTGTTAACAGATGAGGTTTAAGTTTTTAGTTTTTGTATTATGTACATATAACGCACTAAATAATTTTTTTACAGCAATAACTTAAATTATACATACAAACCCAACTCAGACAACCCCGGACATCAATCAGTTCACATTGGTCCGTGTTTACGGGACTCTACTGTATGATGGTAGTAATGACAGGAGTAGGAGTAGTGTTAGTAATATTTTGTATTTGAACGAAGGAAGGCCAGTGGAAATTTCTCAAGTGGTATTTAACAAAACATAACAAAGAATAATTCCTTTGAATTAGTTTAAAATCACATATTTGATTACACAAAAATCTTTGGTGTGCAGGGGTCAGATCCGTCCAAGATGGAGTTGCTGCAGAAGGTGAAGATGCAGCAGAAGCGGATCCTTGAGCAGGGCAACCAGCTGGTGCTGCTGGAGGACCGCTGCGCCGGGCTGGAGCAGAAACATGCCCACCTGCAGGCGACCCTGGCACGGTACCAGCATGAGCAGCCGGAACGCGACCGCGCCGAGAGCTGCAAGAACAAGCTTCAACACACAGAGAAGCGGCTCAAGGTAGGTCTACACTCCATAGCAACAAGGTCACCTGCAGGCTACCCTGTCGCGGTATTAGAACTAGCGTGACCACACGAGATCTTGAAGAATAAGCTGCAACACACAGAGAAGTGGCTCAAGGCTCAGCCCCTATACTTGATGTTATACCTTGGTAGAAATTCCTGCCGCAACATCCTGAATTTTCCTACGGACGATTTATAACATTATAAAAGAAATATGTCTTTATTATATATAACATATTAGTAATATAATTTAATTATTTTGTTTTAAAACATCCCTTTTTATTTCTTTTATTGGTATCTAAATAATTTGTAACCTTTTCAAAAAAACTTTTTTTAATACGTTCCCCAAAGAACGGCTATTGTCGAGACTGAGATTATTTCCAGGTGAAATTATGTGCTTGTTTTTCAGTATCTTCTCGGGGACCTGGAAATGAGAATGGAACAAGTGAATGAGCTGAAAGCAGATCTAGAGAAAGCTAGCAGTGAAACTATTACTTGGAAAGAAAAATACTATGAACAGGTACACAATTTATTTTTATGTATTCATACTTAGTAACAATCGCCTATTTTTTTGCTGCTGTAAACTTGACTGTCTATAAAAAATAAATAAATACGATTGCCACTCAGAAAGTAAAAAAGGTTTGTACATCTTGTACAACACCGATCCCCTCCTATCTCACTACGTGCATCATGAAACTTAGCGCTATTTATCACATAATTTTGTATTACCTAGGGTTTCTTTCAATAACAACTTTTGTCAAGAGAAGAAACGAAGAATTAATATGACTATTGATTAACCCTCTATTTAACCGTACAATACAGAACAAAAGCCATTTGGTATATTGTCGGCAAAGGTATTTCTGATGGGAAAAAATTTACTATTTTATTTTTTATGTAGCTTGACTGTTTACAATCAAAATCCAAAAATGTTTCTAATGTTTTTCTTAAGGGAAATAAAAAAATCCTTTATTTCACTTATTTATGAATCTAACTTGATCAATTTTGGTACATATACACTTTTAATAGGCTGAATTTAACTTATTGCTTACACCCCCCCCCCCCCCCCCCCCCACTGACCATAACTGAAAGCCTACATTCTTATTCCCATGGTGTTTACGGGGAAATCAAAATGCCATATCTTGATACAATTTCATACAAATTATGTCAAGTACAATTTTGTACAAATTGTAACAATTTAATTTGAACTATATGTCATGCCATTGCTAAAAATGTTGTGTTTAGTTCTAAATTAATTATATCCGACCAATCAAAGACCGTGAATCACCTAAAACTTCACAATTTAGCTTTATATCACAAAGGTTAAAATGGGAAAATTTCAAATTTAAATGCTAGATAGCCCCCTCTTTAACCTATGGTAGAGTCCGATTTTAACCTACAGATCAAGCCCTATCCAACGAGGCCAAAAATTTGTAAATCTTGAGAGGAGTTAAAATTACAAAAAACACTCAGGGCCGATTTCTTGAAGCAAGCTTAAACCTAAAGTTTAAAACAAAATTGCCCACATGTTTATCATTGAGTTAAACTTAGTTTAAGTTAAAGGTGTTTGGATAAACTGGCCCTAAGCCTATTAACTGAGAATAGATATATGTTGATTATGCAATGGCGGACAATCTTTTTTTAGCGAATTTCTCTATATGGAATACGCTCTTAGGGTAGTAGCCATAAGTACTAGAGATCACCTCCTGATCGAAATTCGTTCAAAATTTCAGTTGATCTGGGCTTAAGAAGTTTTAAAACATTAACGGAAACATCTCTTCTTTCTGATTTTTTTCAAGCAATTGTTTTTAGAACAGCTGTCTAATGATTCAATCAATTATCCTTCCTCCGTAAGATTAACATTGGAACTTTAAAGTCTGTGGGGTGTAGCACTGGAGTCCGATGTGAATTATAATGGGATTCTGCTCATCTACAGGACTATATCTTTCTAACGGTATGTGCGAATTTCTCCTACGATGCACACAAGCTGAGAAAAAAGGAGGAAACGAAACATGCTTGCCTATTAATATATAGAGATGCATAAATTTTTAGTGCATGTGCAGCTTTGTTTGCAAAACATTTCAATGGTTTTTCAAGTGTTTAGATTCCAAATTAATTTTGTTATGTTTTTTATACTTTAAGTCTTGACCTATCAAGATGCTGTGAACATGACTTTCCCAATAATGTAATGTTTTTACAATAAATAAACTATTAGTTGAAATTGTGGTTCGGATCTCACGTTAAACTTTAGGGACACCACTGGCTGTTGGGCTATTCATTAACGGTCCTGTCTAAGGATAATGTCGGCCTTAGTCAGTAACAAGACTACAAGATCGCGCCACAATCATCCTACACTTATCTCTCATTCATATTGATGTTAAAATACCCACTATGTGAGGTCCCTGTCACAAAATAGTGACATAGCAATATATATACTGTATTTATTTTCTTTGATGGTGTTTTACATTGGCAATTTTCATTAAGTGAAGTTTTTGAAAGAAAACAAAATGGGATTTTTGTTGTATTATTTCATTGTTTAATCAAATCTAAAATCACTCCTTTATGCTTTTCAGAAGAAGCAAGTTGAAAAATTGAAATCAAAGATGACCGAGGTGAAGAGTTTAAACAAAGTTCAAAATTCTAAAAGTGCAAATGGGCTTGAATCAAAAGGAAAGGAGTTGCCTCCTTTGCCATCAAAATCAAGATTTATGGGAGGTGGATTCAATATATCAAACAGTTCCATATAATAAGGAAATAAAGTGTTTTTTTTTTTCAAAATGACTCACTTTTATTTACACTCCCTTTTCATAATTTGCTGAATGGTAATTTCAGTAGAATGGTTAGTCTTTTAAATACACTTATTTATTTTTACTTACAATAGATACCCTCTTTACACGCCATCTTTCAACCATCTGCCACTTTAACTGCAATATCGTTTAAGGTAAGCTATTTTATTTTAAACAGCTTATCTAGTAGCATTGCTTCAATCAGGTTTTTTTCATTCAAAATCATGACAGCAAACTCTGATCATCTATACTCAAAACAATGTTATATGACAGACTTTTTGGGACACATTTGTTTACCCAAGATATACATAACCAACCATATACAGGGATATCCTTGTGGCTCCTGTGGAACCATAAATTCCATAAGTAATATATTTAGTATTATTTTTCAAATTATTACAATATTTATTCTACAAAAAAACTTAAAATTGAAGCATTTCAATGCCATATTAGTTTCACTGTCCCAACCTTTAATGGTCCACAGTCTCAAGTATGTAGCTGTTTAAAGTTTCAAAACTTGACCTAGCTGCGATTTGGTTGTTGGATTATCAATGAATGATGCTATATTACTAAAGTCAGCGTCAAAAGAACCAGCGACTAAAGTAGCTGGCTTATTTAACGACTTGACCTGACAACGCCTGACGACAGCACGTTCTATATTGACGCTGACAGTAAATAACCAGTTGGTCTTACAGTACCGTAACAAGGCATCAAACAGATACCCATCCTTCATTCATATTCACCTTAAAATTTGCCCTGGTAGTGTCGGCGTCTTACTAAAATGATTGTGTCACGAGATGGTTTGTTAAGATGGCATCTGCTAAATATTTATTAATTCTTACTACCGGTACCTTATTACTGTTTCTTCGTCATTGATTGGTGGAATACAGACAGCCTGCATCAGATTTAAAAAATACTATATACCGGTACAACTATAGTCTTTTACTTAAATTGAGCCAAATACTATTTACAGTGGCATTGGTGGATGGAATTAACTCCATGAATCATATAAGAATTCATTGATGGTAGTTATTTAGTGGTCCATTGGCAGAGAATTCAAATTTTCTTATCACTGATTAGAAAACTCTCACCTGTGATTTTGTCAGTCTACACCTTCGGGCATTTAGGTCATTTGGCTCTTCTGGTATGGGTTTGTTGTTCCTAGTTGGGAAGTAGCCAATATTCTCCTTTACATAAATCAGCAGGTCAATCACATACTAACTGAGGATGCTGGTAAGTATTTGCATGTCTATTTGCATGAGTTCGCAAACCAGCATAATCGGATCAGGGTTTTATGAGGTTTCAAAAGAGTAAAAAATGGGTTTTTGGCATTTTTGGACATTAATTTGAAATATTCAACAAACCCCATTCAAAAGAGCTTAAAAGCATACAATTTAGTATATGTTTAATATTTAACTTGGCTTAACAGATTAAAAGAAAAATTTAAAAATAGGTTTCCTATGTTGTTTTTATTGGAAATCAACCTAATCATGTATCTCACTTATATAACTTGATCACATTTGGGAGGTACTTTCACTAAGTAGGATTTAGGCTTAATTAACTAAATTTGCTTCCAACACCCATATGGCAAACCCACGTATTGCCCATGGGGTTTAAATTGAAAATTAATAACGGCCAAATCTTAATAAAATTTAAATTAGTATGTTCTTGCACTAGGAAAGGGCAGCAAAACTACATCCTCATTCCCATGGTGGGAATGGGTTAAAAATATTGAATGCTGTTGGAAATTCGCTGAGTACGCAGGTGTGCTACGACGGGGGTATTTTATCATCGGCAGGGTGATTGATAGAAGTGTGCAGGGCCATGCGACCCATGCAGCCGCTTGAGGTGCCGGCCTGAGAAGAGCGTCGTGGTACAACCGCATTTTCCCCAAATTTTAGATTTACTAAAGTTTTTGCAGCATGCGTTACGGGAAGGACATTGGAGACTTTAAAATGAAATTCTTTCTAATTGGTATGTAGTTTTTCATAAACTCTAAAAATTTTAAACTAATATAATCTATGACTTTTTTCCTGTAACTAAGCCAGGCCCGTCCCACCGCTGTGGGCGCACAAACAGTATCTTATAATGCGGCGTTCCTCTGTCGGCTGTCGGCACGGCACTCCTCGATTGGCTGTGAGAGACTTTTGGAAGCTACTAGTAGATGGTTGTGGAACCATGTAAAATGATTGACAATACCGATCGAGTGATATAATTTTTCTTGTCAACAATTTTGTACGGCAAAAAAAGCTGCTGCGTCAGTGATGGAATCTAGTTTCAAAAAGATAATTTAAACTGGAGAGCAACGCTGCCAAATCCAGGTGAACATTGTCTGAGTAATTGAGTATGCATCTTCGTTTTTCGAGAACAACATTTTCCTATTTTGCAGATTAAAATTGTGGCTTTATTCGACAGTATCAAAAATTAATGCTTCAAGGACTGTAGCCTAAATTTGGTTGTGTGTATCAGCAGTCTGGTCAAGATAAAAAAACACTGCTAATAGCAATTGGCAAGATGAACACAGTGGGTATGTTGCATGCCGTAATTGAACTTTAACTGGTTGACTTTAAATCAATTTATATTATTTGTGATGCTTCACGTTTAGTCATGTTTAACTATGCACCAGATTGTGTTGGTGTCTGAATTAAAATATTTAAGAGTTAGTAACTAAACAAATAAAAATCTTAACATTAAATAAATTAACTTCTATTTTTTTAAATAGCTTTTTATGTCCAGGCAACTATATATACAGAATATACCACAACCGGCATGATAACATTTCACAAGGTAAAAATAGATGAAAACAAGCAAATTTAATGTACATAAGTCTTGTCCATTAGTTTTCAATGTGTATACAAAACCAAATAAGGGACTTTCCATGTTAAAAATACCCCCGTCGCAGCAGACCTGCGTACTCAGCGAATTTCCAAATTAGTAATATTAATTTTGACCAGCTAAACTTGTAAACAAAATTTCATCACGTGCTCATAAATAGGGAAATAAATGTCTATTCTCCTTAAGATAAATATAGGGAAAGAGTATGCAGGTATGCTGCCATGGGGGACACTAAAAGTAGGTTTTTAGCATAAAAAAAATTCATTTCGACCATTTAAAGACATATAGTAAGTTTCATCAATATCTGTACTTAAATAAAAGAGTTTGCCTATTCTCCATATGTTTAACATGGGAAAAGAGTATGCAGGTTTGCTGCCATGATAAGTACAAAAACCAAGATTTTTTACCTTAAATGGATGAATCTCAACCAAATGAAGCTAAATACCAAGTTTCATCCAAAAATATTGGTTAATAAGTGAAATATTAACAAGTAGTGCAGATTTGCCGGTTCTGAGCCATGACGTCATCATGATGACGTCAGCAGTGATGACGTCATCAATGACGTCACTAATGACGGCACCAATGACGTCATATGACGTCACATGACGTCACATAAATGACGTAATGGTGACGTCATTACCGCTGACGTCATCATGATGACGTCACTGACGTTAATAGGTCAAGGTCACGCAAGAATACAAAAAAATTTTTTTTGCACTTTTGCGATTCCTCAAAATATGGCGAGAATTTGAAATTTCTCGAGGAATCACAAAAGTGCAAAAAAAATTTTTTTTATTCCCTAGCGATCAGACTCTTGATCTAATATATCCGTCAGGGGTCATTGACCTTAACCCAGAACCGGCAAATAAAAAAAAATTGTTATATTTGACTTACCCACCGAGAGACTGAGAGCCGAAGAATAATTTCTTCAAACACCCCACAGTGCGACAAACGACACGCGATCCGAACAGCACCGCGTCCGAAGACGTACTGACTTGGACGCAGGCGGTTCCCCAGGTACCCGGCCCAGTGGTGGGGGTAAGGAGGTGGTGGGGGTAAAGTGGTCAGAAGGAAGAAAAATTTAATTTTTTTTAAACAACTCGTCCCAGCCGGTCCTTTACCGGACCTCCGTAACTCGGATTGGAAATATTTCCTGAGAAATATTTTTTTTTATTCTTTCTCAGGTGATCTTGGAACTTGTGAAATTTCAATTAAACCAAAAGTGAAATTTTTTTTTTTTTTGAAACTTTGCCTAAAAATTAAGAAATGTTTGATATTTGGCTACATATTTAAATTTAAACTCAATATAAGTAAATTGAGTGCAAAAAGTGAGATGTGCACACCACAAGAGTTGAACAGCAACTGAGCAAGTCTCTCCGTGTATCTGAGGTACTCGGCAGGGTGGTGGGGATAAGGAGATGGTGGGGGTAAAGTGGTCAGACGAAATATAAAAAAAAAATTTTTTTTTGCAAACTATACAATTGAGTTTGTTATTCAGCAATAGGCATAAGAAAGAAAAAAATATTTTTTATTCACATTGCTTAACATGTTCAAACGTGTTCAAGGTCAACCATTTGAAGTTTAAAAAAAATTTTTTTTAATTTTATTTACAAAAATCCTCCTTCATCCCCATATGTGCTGTCCGGACTTGTGCTTGATGTTGTCGAAGAATTTTCTTCGCAGCAACATGTTCCTTGTGTATTTTGGACTACCCCTTCTGCTTCATCCATACTGTCGTCGATGGTTGGACAGTCGTATTCCAATTCCATTTTAATTACCATCCCTGGATTTTGAAGTAGCCGCATGTGCAATTTTTCATAAATTTCTTTTAGGTATTGAAGGTTGTCAACAAGTAATTCCCACTTCATTGTGTTGTGTAACCTCTAGAGTAGCTGAGTTGGAAATGAAGCCAGACTTGCATGTAGGATTGGTCTTTTGGAATTGTGGTGGTGGGGGTAATTGATACAACCAGACAGGTTGAAACATGTTCAAGGTCAACCATTTGGAGTTTTAAAAAAGAAAATTTTATTTACAGAGTAATGTTGAAAACTGGCAATTTGGCTGCTTTATCTGTACACTCGATGCATCTTAGGCAGTATACAACTGCGTATACCAAGTAGAAGAAGATTGCAATTAATAAGGCCAAGATTATGAAGAGATCTAATTTTAAAATTTTCTGAATTAGCATATGGTCCTTCCTGATCCGTCTTTCTTCCATCCTTCTTTCCATCATCTCCACTAGATCCACATGCTGGCATCTCCTCCTCCCCAGGCTTTCCGCTTCATTGGCCTCATATATTGGTGGTGGAACATCCATGTTTGCAGCTCAAAAGATGAAGATGTAATGAAACACATTGGTGCTGCATCTCAGGTCTCCAAGAGGAAAAGTGGTAGGGGAAAACCTGAACATGTTAGAACATGTTCAAGGTCATCCAATTTGTGTTTTAAAAAAATTATATCTTGCTACAATACTGTAGCAAGATAGGTTTTTTTATTTTGTTTTTTATTTTATCATTCCTTTATTACAATACAAAAATATGCATATTGAAGTACAATGAGGATACAAAATATAAATATTAGTCAGGAGAAATATTCCAAGTTTGGACTGGCTTGAGTCTTCATGGATGATCTGGAGGAGTAGGCTGAAGAAGTTGATGATGGTGACCTAGGCGGCTCGTCATCCCTGGGGACATGAGGGCATTTTGTGTTGCAAGCAAAAATTTGCATGTTCAATCGGTATCCCTGTTCGATTAGTGATTTAAATTCTTGAACAATTTCGTTTAATTCTTGCAGATTTCTTACAAATACTTCTTCATAATTTGCACATTTTACAGTCAGAGCCATCTTGATGTTTTCCGTATGATGTCCAAAGGCGGAATGAATATTAGCATGGTTGTTTGAAGGTAGTATGAAATAGTGGTGGGGGGAAGGATTTTACATGCTGTCTGATGGGAGGTGGTTAAATTTTTTTCCAACTAAACATATTGATTGAACAAATAACGCAAAGTTCTCTAGGTGTTTCATGAGCGTTGGAACGTAAAGTATGGCTAAATAGCTGTTGATCTTCAATAATTTTTCTTACACAAAGCTCAAATAGGGTGCTCATCGTTTGACAGTTGCAATCAAACTGAACTTCTTTACAGTCTGTATGCTGGTAACCTGAAATGGTGGGGGAAAACACACACACACACACATACACACATATTGCTGTTTGAAAAAAAATTATGTTTAATTTGTGCAAAGGTCAAAGGTCAAGGTCACCCCAGAGCTTTAAAAAAAAGGCAACATATCAATATGTGAAAATTTTTTTTCACATATTGATATGTTGCCTTTTTTGTGTGTGTGTTTTTTTTATCTTTATTTAAAACAGTACAAACAAGATTACATGACAAAAATATATATAGTTAAAAAATACAAACAGATACAAGAAGAAAAAATTATTATTTTTTTTTTTTAACAATGCTGCTTGTCTGCGATGTGGATGGTAAGCTCGGTGGAGTTGCTGCCGCTGCATCCGTGGGACACCAAGTAGAGACATCCTGGTTGTATGGAGCGGAGATCTTCGTTTTGGAGTAGGTGTACAAATCTTTTGGGCAGGTAAATTTGGAATTTCGGCTCATCTCCCGGAGTGTATGGGGCTTCGCTCAAGCTGCAGCAGATTGCCTCGCCGACTGTAGTTTCCATCTTCTTCATGGTATGTATAATATAATGTTTTTCATCCTTCAACTCTGAACATTTTTTTTACCGGCAAAATTGTAGACTTGGAGTGGGCGTTGAATTGTTCCACCAAAGTCTGCAGAAACTGGTTGGATGCCATGGTTGTTCTAGAGGTCCTCGCTGTCTTCTTGCTCTGAGATGTTGTCGTCTCGGAATCTCGAGTAATACTCGTGCCAGGTCTCGGTCTGCTCCTCGCTTTTATAATCGCCGTCACCCCCACCACCATCGCCGATTTCTCCATCTTGCAGGTAAGTCGCTAATTTTAAAGCGTTTTTTAACGCACAGTGCCTGTCCCTTTCATGTTCCACACTTTGTGTGCAAATACAAATGTTTTCAGCAATAAATTTAAAATTTTTATCTATTTGCACATTTTTAACTGGAGTAGATGTAAATTGTTCTATCCATCTTTTCTTTTCAAGTCCTTTTGTGTAAATATTAGTAAATCTGTTTGAAAATTGATGCATAATATGATACAAGTCTGAATAACTGGTAAAACCGTCATACCAATCGATGTGATGAAAATATTTCCAAGTCCTTCGGTTTGTTGTTGCGGCTTTGGTGGTTAGTGAAGAAAAAGAGCATGGTGGTTTAAATAAAAATGTGTAAGGAATATTTTTATCTATATCGTAAAATACGAGTTCTTTAATTATAAACCGATCATCGTTACCACGAAAAGCTTGAAATTCAATAATACCCGGCTTGGACTTGATTTCTTCTTCCATGTCCATTTGAAAGGTCACCCGTCTATCCATCACGGTGTCAGAAGGTCAACTGTTTTCCACACCACGGTAGGCATTTATTTATGCCAGGCCGTACAGTTGAAGGCGCGTTGGTGTATATTTAACGTGGGCACCATCCCCGGTAGGCCTACACCCACAAAATTTTGAATTTTTTATTGAAAATTTGCCAATTCAAGTGTAAAGTGTTGTGAAAAATTTTAAAATTTTATTTAACTTTCCATCTGGTCATTTTTGTTGTAGTCATTGTCATCACTTTGATCCTTTTCATCACTGAAATGTGTTTCTTCATCCGATTTTACAAAATTATTTTTTTCTTGCACATATTGTTCCAATTGTCTCCACATTTGAACTTCATGAGGAATTCTGTTGAATATTGAAGTGTCCACAGGTCCATACAAAATTGGTGTATCCGGTTGTTTGTCCAAAGTGTCTGTTAAATAATCTTTAATAATTGAACTAGAGAATACTAGCTGTCTTAAATATCTTGTTATCGGTTCAGTTGCACATGTTAAAATAAAAAATTCTTCTCTGTTTAGTTGAATTTTTATGTCATTTTTTGGTCGTATCTCTAAATCTCATTTGATGTTCACCTCGGTGTTTAATAATATCAATTTCCAAGTCTGAATCCAATAGTCCTACTTTTGTTTTCCTGCCAAACATGTTGCTATTAAAGTAACATTCCAACAAATGGAGGTGTTTCATAAAAGATTCCCAAGCATTGGCTGTAAACAAAACCATTTTTGTTCCGTGAGTTAAAATTACTGTAGGTGAATAGTCGGTTGATTTCATAACTCCAATTAAAACACTTTTATCCAAACTTGAAGAGATTGGATAAAAAATTCTTAAAAATACTTCCATCAAAATATTTGGTGAAATATTTTCTTCCACATTTCTTTTCCTCTTGGACAAATATTTTTTCTTTTTACCTTTTTCTTCTTCTTCTTGATTTGTGACGTGTTGCTGTTCATTCATGTCCAAAAATTCTGAAATTTCTTTTTCTATATCGCATTCGGTTGTACCACTTGTAGAAGCCATATTGAAGATGATGCTACCCATACGACGTCAGGCAACAAACTGATTGGGAGCGGCCTGCACGTTCCGCTTTTATACTCACGGAATGTAACAAAACCGGTTTTTTACAATACATTTTTAACAATTCCAGTTAGAGGTGTGTATGTTACAATTTTATCATGTAGAATTAAACAGTATGCAGTTGTATTTGCAGGTATAGCTGCATTAAACTCCATTTCAATCTTTATGTCAACACTTGATGATTTTACTGATTCATTTTTTGTTTAGAACAATCAATTACAACTATTGTGTAACCATCTAAGTATTCTTCTGGTGATAATAAAGGTGTATTTGTTTTACCGTAATATGAATTTTGGAATCTCGCATACATATCGTATAATATACTGTACTTTTTATTATTAAATGACACATTCAAATTGTCGTAGGGGAAAAATTGTGAATTCAAATAAACTTTAATATTTTTTAAGTTGCAATGATCAAATTTGCCTGCATGTTTTGTGATGCTGTCTCTCCTATCTGTTTGTAAACCAAATATAATATACCTGGCTCGTTCTAAGTAATTAGATGTTTTAACAGTCCAAGTGTGACGATCCGTAGTTGGCAAGCTTGGATGTTCATGGAATTCCCAACTTCTAAAAGGTACAATATCACGATCAGCCTTTAACTTCCTTAATAGTAGCATTCTATGCTCGTCAGCTAATTTAACATGTGGAACTCTCCATACAATTTTGTCTAATGTTAATTTCCATTCTAGGTTTGCATCCGTTGTACCATCTGGAGCTTTAATAATGTCTTTATCGTTAGAAGATCTCAACAAAACTAATTCTTGTTTGACATTTAATATTATTTTTCTATAATCTTCAGCAAATCCAAGCAACAAACGTAATGGAATATGAAAATCAAAATATCCCTTTGTATTCGGAGTGATTGTATCATGTTCAGGTAAAACCCATCCGGCTGGTTGAAGTAAATTGGTTTCATTAGGTGATATAGATGTTACCCCCTTTAAAGTTGTTGCAATACCTACTTTTTTAGTGGAATCAACTGTTACACCTGATATTTCATATCTAATTTCATCAAACAGGAAAGCCATAGGATTATTTATAAATGGAACTGTTGTACCTACACTATTGTCCTTTTTTGTTACTTTTCCTTCGATATACAAGTAACTTTCACATGGTAGTGTGTAAATGTCTTGATGTTGTATAGGAATACGAATTTCATCGTTATTGTTCAATTTTGATGAAGTGTAAGGGTTGTGGGTGTGATATTCTTTTTCCCATAGGGTTTCGTCGAATGTCGGACCCTGCGCTATATCCAGTATTTCCATAATCGGTTAATTTTAAACCAATCTTTTCTAAGAAACGAATGTTCTCGCGTGTTAACTCCTCCACAGCTGAAGAGCTACTAATGCGGTTTCCCGTAGGTTGTCCACTTTTAAATGATAAACCCATGATTTTTGTATTAAAGTGTCGATTTTAAATGTAATCTAACTGTAATTGGCTCTTCTCGGAAATCTATCAAGTTACCGTCTTGATCCAATACGTTCAACACGATGTCTGAAATGAAAGTGGTGTTCAACGGCAGATATACTAGGTTTTGTGGCTTTTCAACAATTTTAAATCCTGGAGGTACACTCGGGTAAAAAGTATGTATTATATGAGTATTTGCTCCATCTCTGTAAGCTCCTTGTATAATGTTACAAGTTATATCTATACTATTGACTTTTAGTATAGTTACAGTTTGTTTACCGGAATGTGTTTGATTTGGTTCTAAAATTGGCCCATCTTTGGGAAATCCTAACAATTCACCGATTGAATTTTCCTGAGTAAAATCTATATAATATTTGGAGTTAATTTCAGCTTTCATCGTATTGTTATTACCTTTTAATGTTATATTGTCTTTTCCCATTTTATTTTGCAAAAATTCGTTAATATGATCAATTTCATAAGAACCTGTGGGTAGAGTGCAAACTTCTAAGTCTGTAAACTTCCCACTGGCATCTTTTCCTTTATAATAATGCAATAAGTTGTTTTTATCTTCCGTAACATTGGGAATAGAGTTGTAAGTTGTAAAATCCAACAGTGCCGCCTCCCAAAACCTTCCTTTTTGCAAGCGTAATGCTGGAAAAAGGATACTTCGTAAAGTGGACGATTTTCCTGTTAATGATACCCTATAGGAAGACATCTCAATAGTGACTGATACTTTTAGCTAGGAATTCCAAACATAAATGGCCGCATATTAAAGTGTTATCGGGTTGTTCTCTTTTATAGTTGTAATATATGTTTTTAGCAGATTTAAAGTAACGCTCAAGTTCTTTAGGTGGTGGTAAATTGCCAAAACTATCAAAGTAATATATATTATCACCTAATTTCTTATAACAAACCCAATGAGTGCCAGGACCTTCAGAATTGTCTAAATTTACAATACCGGTTTCGTTTTTCCACATTTTAACTGGTAAATCATCTTTCATAAAGACACCGCGAAAAAAGGTATTTTTAAACATGAAATGTATTTAAATAATTCGATATTTGTTAACGCTTTATGTGGTATTACTAATTGATTTCTTTTATTTAATATGCACGATATGGTCTTAGGTATAGACCTGCCCCGTTTTTTACCATTGACCATACTGTTGGTTTTTTATTACCCTTTCTAGTGGAACGTCGTTTTCTTCCAATATTTCCTCCATGTTTCGTCTTAGTTAAACTTTTTTTACCCCAATTCCTCCTTTTTCCACCACCTACTGCTGTTTTAGCCTTCATACCTGCTGTTACCGCTAAAGCCGCCGCTTTTTCTGCAATACTAGCGTCACTAGACTTTACTCGTTGCCAAGCTATATCCGCGAGCTTTTTATCAGCTATCGATCTATTTTTTGTATCGCTAAATGTGGAATATGCTATATCGTGTTCTTTACAAGCTTGATCTAACTTATTTATGCCTGGATCACCTCTTTCTAACCGTTTTTTCAATTTCGTTCCTGGTCCGCAATATTGATAACCTCCTGGTATATGAAATTCGTATGGTAAAGCGTCTATTGCTCTATTTACGACAGATCCTACTGGAATTCGATTTAAAGCTTTACTTAATAGAGAAACCGCTGTGGACGTAATCCCACCTCCTTTCCTTACAGTGTCTCGATATGGACTGATGTACTGAAATGTCATGATTGTCTTTTATAATTGAAATGCACAACTTATGTGTTACCTCTATGACGAGTTGGACATAAATGAAGTCATTTATTAAGTTATATAATTAAATATCCAAATCACCCCAATCTGAGGATCTAAACTTCTGGGTGGGAGGATTAATGAAATATTTTTAAAAATCTCATTTTTAATCTCATTTTTAAAAATCTCATTTTTAAGTACCTCTGTTACTTTCACTTAAAACATTAGGTTTTGATATATAATTGTGTAAATCAAACAATGCATTACCTAAAACTTTAATAAGAAAGTTTACAGTGACGGCATCATCCACATGTTGAGGGTCTTTAAGTTCTGTGATACGTTTATTATTACAAGTATATACTTTATTGTTGTGTGTCATACAATAATCTTTGATGTATTTTAAATTTACAGCATCATTTTCATCTTTTGGATAACCTATATCGTTAATAACAAATTTATAAAAAGAAAATCCGTCTTTTGTCTTTTCAGGTATTATAGAATGTAAATAACGTCTATTTATGCTGTCGTTTTCATCAATAGGATCTGCTATGTTGGATATACGACGATTTTCAGCATTATATGCTTTTCCATTAAATGTTAAAGTATTTGTTAATTCTGATGATAAATAACCTCTGTTTATTGCATCAGTGTTTTGATTTGGCATACCAACGTTAGTAATTCTGTGATTACCAGCGTTATATGTATTTTTTTCTAGTTTTAATGTCGATGATATTTCTTTCTTTAAAACTTTTAAATTTATTGCATCGTTTTCATCTGTAGGATCATTAATGTTTTTTAACCGTTTATTGCTAATATCGTAATCTCCATCAGGTGTTTGTGGTAAACCAGCAGCTCTTTTTAAATTATTTGTATAATATAACCCATCCGAGGAATACCGTCCGAACTTGTCTACACTCATGGTGCAACTGAACAGCATTCTATAAAGTAGTACATTTTTATGATGTTCATCCATTTGTTTTTTTTTTTTTTTATATACAAATTAATCGTCTTTATCAGTTACATTTTCATCACTCCCAGGACATTTAAAATATTTTAAATCTGCACTAATTAATGCTTTATCTGATTCATTTCTAAATACATGATTTTTATGAATAAATTCTTCACCAGACAATTTTTTAAATCCACTAAATGAATTTGGATCTGCAATTAATATCTATATATATAATTCTGTAAGCGATATTTCTTGAGCAAAATTGTGAGCGTCATACAGATCGCAGAAAGATGGGAGGGGTCTCAAATTAAAGGTCTCGGTCCCATGCACGAGGGAAAACTATCGGCGTGTCCATAATGTTTACAGGAAATGAGAAATCACGTAAAACGTCCTCCATAAGAATAGCATGGGGATTTAAAAACGTCTGCTTTGTATACATTAAAACATGTGTTATGGTTTAATTTCAAAATGACACACAGATGATAATATTGAGTGAAGATAACAAAATTGAGGAGGTCTATGTAAAAAGGGCTGTAGTCTGAAAACCAACAATTGAGATATGGAGTGTGCAAAACTTCATTCGAGTGTATCTTTTAACCTGAAACCTAGGCAACTTAAACTATTATTAATGAAATAATATTCAATAATCGGTGATTCGTTTTATATTTACAAGTAGGAGTGTTTATTTTAAAATATTAAAGAAATTCCTTTTGCAAAAAATGCTTACATATGCCCTTTTTCAGGAGATGGCTTGCCGCCATGTTTTTCATACGCCCTTTTTACATAGACATGTTTTTATAAGTCCTTTTTACATAGACATTACATCCTTTTTACATTGGCGAGCTAAACATCAGCTGATACAATCAGACAGTAGAAGGTGAAACAAAGAGATACAAACATGAAATTTCACAGACTTACAAATGAAAACACAAGGCATCTGAAAATGCCATCTCCGCAAAAAGGGCGTTATACCGGCATACGCCCTTTTTACATAGACCTAAACATCAGCTGATACAATCAGACAGTAGAAGGTGAAACAAAGAGATACAAACATGAAATTTCACAGACTTACAAATGAAAACACAAAGCATCTGAAAACGCCATCTCCGCAAAAAGGACGTATACCGGCATACGCCCTTTTTACATAGACCTCCTCAATTATTCACACCAAGAGAAGCAATCTATATAATAATTCTGTAAGGGAAATTTCTTGGGCAAAATTGTGAGCGTTTTACAAATCGCAGGAAGATGGTAGGAGTCTCAAGTTAAAGGTTTCGGTCCCATAAAGCGTATCCATAAAGTTGCAAGGTAATGAGAAATATAGTCAAACGTCCTCCTTAAAAATAGCATGGGGATTCGAAAAATGCCTTCTTTGTGTACATTGAAACACATGTTTTCGTTTTATTTTCAACCGAGATACAGATTATAAAATTGAGTAAAGAACTATACATAAGGAGATAGATACTATATATAAGGAGGAACAATATATAAGGAGATTTAACCTTACATACTATTACAAATTGACTGCTGGTTTTACTGTTGTTACTATAATTTAAATTGGAAAAAAAACTGAGGGTGTATGCAAATCATAAAATGCATTCTGATCGTTGATAGAGATGCAATGGGCGATGAATTGTGGTTTGAGAAACAGCTACATTATTTCCATTGTTTATTTGGTTTTATTTTAAGTCGAAAAGTGTCAAATCATATTGAATGACGATGATACATTAATTGATACTTAATGTACCAGTCAGTGAAGTTTTGGTATTCTGTTAGCTGAATTTTCCGAGAAACCTTTTATTCATTTCATAGATTGTAGGATTATAGAAGACGAGTTAAAATCAAAGACGTTTGTCCTACATATTAGAGGAAAATGCAGCAGGTAGGAACTTTACAAAAAAATGGGAAATATATAAGAATGATTATTTTCTGAAAGGTTCTCCTTAAAGATTCTCCATGTAGTGATTTTAAAAAAATCTGCTTTGTTTATACACAAAATTAAGAGTTTTGATTAGGAGGGATGAATATTCACAGCAAGTGAAAATGCACTTTGAGGTGCTGTGTTTAAATTTTGTGACTAAAACATAAAAAATAAAAAACTGACTGGAACTAAAAATCAATGTTTTTTTTCATTGCCGCTTTTTTATGTTATATTAAAAAGCCGTCACAGCTCAATTAAGGGACTAAGATTTCTTTCAAAACTTATTTTCTATAGATCGATATGTGTTTAACAACAGACAATATAGAGCATTTAAACGGGTGACCTAATAGTACAGGATTGATAAGAGTACTTGGGGGGCGAATGGTCTGTTCAAACTTTATTGTTAAAATATTAGGCTTATATATCTCAAATTAAAATTAAATTTTCTGGAAACCTTTGTTGTGGAAGAAATGGTAATACGCTATGGTTCATGCTATTTTAATTTTATGATTAGGGGCTTTTGCCCCTATGAGCCACTAGTATTTTGATAATCATTTACATCCATTAATTTAAATCTTTGCTTATTATGAATAAACTCTTTATTTGCACTGTCATATTGTAATGTTTGTCCTACAGTTGCAGCATCATTTGGATCTCTTCCATTATGCAAGTTTTTTTATTACTTTATTATTACATGTAAAAAATCTAAAAGAATGATCTGGATCTAGATGTACGGTTTGTGATAAAGCAGCTGCATCTCGAGCAGTGTAACCCAATCTCATATTTGATAACCCTTTACCCATGCAATCCCAAGCATTATTTTTGTATGTTAATAAATTAAATTTTTCATTACCTTGAACAAATTCATCCCCTTGCTTTGTTACTACTTGATCTTGTTTTACAAAAGAGGTTGTTTCTTGTTTTAAGGTTTCCATCATTTGACCCACTGTTGCACCATCTGATGGCACCGAACCATCTTTAACATTTGCTAAACAATTACCAAAACAATCTATAACTCCAACATCGTGTGTAATACAATGGTCTTTGATATATTTCAAATTTACAGCATCATTTTCATTTTTTGGATAACCTATATCGTTAATAACAAATTTATAAAAAGAAAATCCATCTTTTGTCTTTTCAGGTATTATAGAATGTAAATAACGTCTATTTACGCTGTCTTTTTCTTCTTTAGGGTCATCTACGTTGGATGTACGTTTATTGTTAGCACTATACGTTTTTCCATTGAATTTTAATGTATTTTTTAATTCAGATGATAAATAACCTCTGTTTACTGCATCACCGTTTTGATTTGGTTTACCAACGTTGATAATTCTATGATTTTCTGCGTCATATGTGTTATTGTGTAGTCTTAATGTTGGTGATATCTTTTCCTTTAATATTTTTAAATTTATTGCATCGTTTTCATCCGTAGGATCTTTTATGTTTTTTAACCTTTTATTGCTAATATCATAATCTCCCTCAGGTGTCTGTGGTAAACCAGCACTTCTTTTTAAACTATATGCGTAATGTAATCCATCCGAGGAATAACGTCCGAACTTGTCGACACTCATGATGCAACTGAATAGCATTTTAGGAAGTAACGCATTTTTATGAGATTACCCCGCGGTTTCTAAGTTCATCCACTAAAGCCACCCATTCGTTTTCCAATCCAGTATGACCCGCTTCTTTGGCTTCATGTATTAGTTTCATTCTATCCACCAATTTATTAATATTATTGTAATAAATTACGTTTGTATTGTATAGTTTCTTCATCAATCCTTTACCGGTGACTGATTTGCTTCTTTTTCTCGGTTCTGGGGAACTTAAATCTAAAGTGGATGCTACTAATCTTCTTTTTACAGGTTTTCTTCTTATAATCGGTATTAATTTGGAAACAAAATCTTTATATTTTACAGATTAATTTCTATATATGGGTGCTTCAGGTAAATAATTTCTTCTATATGCATTAGTTTGTTCCAAAATTTTGCTATACACTTAAAAATCATCATTTTTTACCAATGCTTTTAAAGGTTTATTTTGAAATAATAATTCAAATAGTCCCCTTGTTCCCTTATATATTTGGTCACCTACGCGAATATTATCATGTTCATCGACATGTAATTTGCTATTACCAATAATTACACCTTCTTTGGACATTCTTGCTCCATAACTGTGGTATTTTTTAGTAGAATTAGTTCCAATTAACAGTTTTAACAAGTATTTCCTTCCTAAAGGTCCTTTTGTATGAATATTTTCACCCAATAAGCTTATGTTTGATGGTTCTCCTTCTGTTTTTTCTTCTTCACTCGCTATAGATACCACTTCTTCTTCACTACCAGCATATACATCTTCTCTTTCTGCCGTTGTATCACTAAATATGGAGGCTTCCGGGTCCCCATCGCTAATATCTTCTGATATTACACTTTCCCTTTCATATTCTGTTATTGAAGCAATAATATCACCTTGAAAAGAAGGTTTAGTCAATTTTTTGTTCAATTGTTTCAAAGGCTCTGTAATAGGTTTAAAAGTAGATTCAAGAAATTTCTCCCTTTCGCTGATACCTAACTTTAACGCTCTGTTTTTTGCCCGAATAGAATCACTAAGTGATTTAATTTCCTTTACTAACTTTTCTTGGTTAACCATGTTTGTAGCAAGACGTGCTGTACAAGAATGATTGTGTGATATAGTGCTTAGTGAATTAATATAAATTTATCGAAACCTATTCTGTATCGGCCGTTATTTAGTGGTTGTTCCTTCATAATTGTCAAAAATCCATAATTTTCAGCCCAAGCCTTACCACATATGTCTTTAAACCGTTCATATGACATATCCGCATTGACATGATCGTAATATATGTGTTTAAGTTAGTTTCATCCTGTTTGAATACAATTAACACATTTGCGTTGTCTCTTATCAGTTGTTTCGGTATTTTACTATAAGTCTGGCCTATGTAAATGCTATCTATATTGTTATGTCGTCCCATAGCGAAATAGCTCCTGATAGTGTTTTGGTTTTCACAGGATACGTCATCAAATATAAAAACTGAAAATGGTTTAGCTTCATGCGGTTGCATTACGCTTTCACTTGCATCAAACTTGTAATATTTCACTTCTGGCACATTATTAAATATTTTTTCTAATAATTGGTATTTGGGTTGTTGTAATGATTTGGAAAAGACATACAAGTTATTGAAACGCAATCCTTTTGGGTTTGTAATCAAATTGAATACTACATTTGTTTTACCACAATTGGATGGACCAGTTACAAGACAACGCACCGTGTTTGGTAACAGAACACCATGTTTGCCGCTGTTTAATTCCGAATTGTCCACCGTGAGTTCATCAATATTATTAATAGGAAAACTATCCTTTTGCGGTATTATCTCCATCCTTTGTAAAGGTTCAACCTAAAATGATGCTCCATCATTATATCAGATCCTTTTTAGGTATCCAAGAATCTTCACTCTTATTAAATCCTAACCATCGCACTTTAACTTTATCTTTTTTCCGTTGTAACACCTTTTCAACGAGATATACATCACCTACTGTGGATTTTAACATTTCATGTCCATAAAACCCTCCTTCGAGCAATTGTCCTTTATTATCTTTTAAAATGTAAGTTTCTGGTACTGTAGGTTGCACCTTAAATACGGTAAAAACCTCATTTGTCCAATTTGGCAGATATCTTTTACTGAATACACCTTTGTATTTGCTTATTCGCACTTTATCACCAACGTTAAACGTTTTAGGCTTTAGTTTTTCAACTTTTGGTTTAGTATTCATTTTTATACGTTTTAATACAAGTTTTTCATTTTTACTAGTCACTTGGTTCGGTTTCATACCAATTGTTCTATGGAACTTGTTATTGTAATCTTTTATTAGTTTTGGTAACATATCAATCCATACGTGCGATCCTCTGTTTGAAAACATCTTGTACATCGCACCTTTTAAAGTTCGATTGAATCTTTCTATGATTGATGCTTTCACCTCTGAATTAGTCGAATAATGGTTTATGTCGTGTTTTTTCATTAAATTTGAAAATTCTTTATTGAAATATTCTTTACCATCATCGGTTTGTAAATGTTTTATGGTATTTTTGTCTCTCTGTATCGCAGTTTCCATGGCTTTTGTTACACTCTTGCCGGTTTTATCTTTTAGCGGTAAAGCATCTACCATTTTTGTAAAACAATTGATAATAGTCAATATATATTTAAATCCTTTATTTTGTTTACTATAAGGAATCATTTCGATTAAATCAGCTTGATATAGATCATTCATTCCTTTTATAACAGTATTTCTTCGGGGAAATTTTCTCCTAGCCGGTTTATGAAGTTCATGAACAATTTTTTGTTTCAAATCCATAATTTTATCCTTCCTCATTCATGGATGAAGTAAAAATAAATTTTTTATTACATCATACCCATATTTAACTGGGTTAAGGTCATTCAAATTGATGTAAAAAAATGGGGAACACGGCGTTGGACTTGCCGTGTTCCCCATTTTTTTACGGAAGGAAAAGGAATTTAGGTCGAAGAAGGACGAAGATGGACGAAGAATAGGTTAGTTGTCGATAGGGTTGAGAGAGTAGTGGCCAAAAGGAAGAGTGTTAATTTTATTATCCATAATGTGACGTTTGTCATCTTGGTTCGAGAGGACCTTTTTCACTTCAGTCACACTGAAAACTTCATGTTTCTCGCTTCTGATGGTGTTAAATTTCGCAGTCAACGTTTTGTCTTGAAATAAACAGTTTTTGTAGTGTTCAAAGTTTACATTTTTCTTCAAATAACTTGTCTTCACACCTTTTGCTTTTTTGGTGGTTGATGTTTCTTCTTGGTGTCCTTTATATACTTTAAAAGAATATAATTTGGACATTAGTGCTACAATTTCTTACATTATCGACGCGTTACATTCATCTTTGAACTTGCCTAAAACTTTCTTATTATTTTCATTATAGTTTGGGTGATTCCGGGGGTAGTCTGAGAAATCAAAACCATTTTTGTGTATGAACGTCCGAAGATCTTCATACATGTCTAAAGTTTTTATCCAATACACAAATGCATCAGTGTCCATGTATGCTATTCCTATGTTGTCACGGCCATAGTAGTCAACCATCTTGTTATAATGGAAATCGTACATATGGGTTTTTGAAATATCCAATATGCACATTCCTGCATACAACGGTCGATCCATAACAATTTTGGTTTTCTTCATGCTGACGGCTACGAGGTTTTCATTTATTATCATTGTCGATCCGAAGTTTGGTTTCTGCACTAGTTTTTCCAATTTTGCAGGGTCTGAAACTAATTTTACAATCTTGTGTTTCCTTTTGTTCTCCAATGTTTTTCCAAATATGGCATTGTTCATCAATTTAAAAAAGTCTTTTTGAAATGCCGATGTTGCTCTAGCTCTTCTTGCGGTGTTTCCATCGATGTAAGATTTTAGCCAGCATGATTGAGAGAATTGTAATACTCGGTGATTTTTTGTTATTTTCAGTCCTAACTCCAACGCTTGTTGTACAACCCAGTAGTGCGCCACATAACGATTTTTGTTGTTTAATGTCATCATAAGTTTGGGCCATTTACCTGTTGGTGATACTTCAGTTTTTGCCAACAGCGGCAAGTCATAATGATGATCGTGGAGTGTTTGCGGGTATTGAAAATCGCAATCTAAAATATATCCAGTGTCACCTTCTTTGGGAATATCCATAATATTTCCAATTGAATCTGGGTTTATCCATTTGAAGTCTCCATGAGGTAGCGGTTTAGACATGGCCCAACCGTACAAATTATTCGCATCAAAATAGCCAAGAAAAATCGAATCTTTAGTTTCATCATAATTTGGTAGAAATTTATTATTAGCTTTGACATGTCTTGTAACGGCCTGAGTTAATCCACCGCGTACACCTGATTCAATCATCAAAACCATATCGATGTCGGTTAACAGCTCCAACTTGCACTCGGTGGATTTTAACATGGCCTGCCATGCTAAGCCGGGAGATGTAAACGAATGAAGGGGGTCCAGTCCATAGGCGTCGAAGCAAGTGTTGCGAAATTCTTCCATTATGTCGCAGAGAAGTGTCACATCCAGTTTCATGTAGAAATCAGAATATTCACCAAGATTTTGCATGCCTAATTCATTCCACACATTGCAGGCATGTTCGTAGTCTTCGTTAGTGATTTCACATCCAGTCAATTTACTGGTGAATGCTTCCCTCGGCGGTAGTCTTCTTTCTTCGTAACGTTCCGGGCTGTCGATGTAGTCATAGGGGAACACCCCTTTCCGTAGAACCAAATTCATCTTGTCAAGGGAACACCCCTTTCCGTAGAACCAAATTCATCTTGTCCTGCGGAACAATTTTACTTGTTTCCCTTAGATCGTGTCTCCTTAGGTTATCAGTCAGTTTACTTAGACTAGAAGGCATAAATCTAAATGAATCAACAAATCGGAGTTTAATTTTTTTATCTACAGTTTTTGAAAAACTAATAAATTTTTCTGTCGTTTCTGCCAATACCTCTATTTTCCCATCATCTCTACCTAATTCAGGTATGATGAAATGTGAATCGTACCCGCTAAGGTTGTGTAAGACCACTGGAATAAATTTTGGTAACTTGTAATTTACATTGCATCTATTACACGCTGCACCTCTGTACTGTCCAGTCAAATGATCGTGGTCTTTAACTTTATGGTTGTCATCTGTAAACTGGTTCTTGCACAAATAACAAATTCTTGCCAAGTCATGTTGTTCCTCCTCTTTGTAATCCAATGGTGTCATCGGTACAATATTGTCAAACATAGCTTGCACTTTCAAGGCAATCTCATATAATTTGTCAAGAAAAATCTTTGGTGCGTTTTCACCTCGGTATAATACAGGTGTTGATGAAAGTCCATAATCTTGTAAATGTTATTCAGTCAAGGTAGATTTTACAATTAAACAAAAACTGTTAGGTTTATGCTGCTGATATTTTGTCCTACTGACAATTTCCGATTCTGGATGTTCTTGGGGTACCAGTGTGGACTCAAAGTCTGCATAAATTACAAATGGTACCCTATATTGATGGCTAATCTTTTCAAATTTTACAATGGTACGGTTCGGTGGTGGTAAACTAATTTTACATTCATAATTGTCATTACAAAGCCTCTGGTGTTCCTGTAGCCACTGACGTCCACCTTTTCTTAAATCACTATTTACAAAACAGAAGCAACGCTTACAAACTGTAATTTTATGCTCGTTTTTTGTTAGTTGTGCAACTACAAGTCTTTCAAAGTCTTTTATATATACATAGTGGGAAATTTCCCCTTTCGTAATTAACAATAAATCAGTGTGATTCCTTAATTCTGTTTTTACAACCTTAATTGGATACACCGTGTTAGAATCATCCAAACCAAAAATATTTACACTAACACCTACATTCCTTTTTTCAAATTTACAAACATCTTTAATATTTACAGGGTATGACATTCCTTGAAAGTTATATCTAGTATTTACACGATCGTAGTGCCTACTCACTCTGCATGGGTGTTGATTAGGCAAAATATATTTACAAAGCATGGCATATTTAAAACATTCTTGATCTTGGTTCTGTACATTTATACAACTTTTAGTTTGTTCAATTTTCTTAGGTAGAGGGATGTAACTGCTTCCTCTCATACCGTATCCGTGTTTTTGAACTCTCAGATCTAAACCTTCTATTGACACCAACCTCCATCCCGACCCTCGGCCTTGGTGTTCTTGCAATTTTATTATTAACTCCTCTAAACATTCATCAATTATATTTTTTATATCTGAGGTGAACATTAGGGTACGGTTTTTAGTTATAAACCCTCTTAAAGTGGTTTCCCCATCTGTGTTTGTAAAAGTTGCATCTAAAACTAATCCAAATTTAATAAAATTTAGTCTGATTAATTCTTGTTGTAGTGTTTGTTCAATTAGTAATTTCGCCTGTGCTAAGAAATTGTCCAATTCCAGTTGCAAATTATTTATTTTAAAGTGAACTACCTTCTGTCCAGGCAGAGCTGTAGTTCGTAGCTGCGTTGTTCCGTCTTCTCCTTCCGGTTCGGTGTCCATCCGTGCCGTGTCCAGGTCCACCCGTGCCGTAGTTCTGGAGGCTCCTGATGTTCCGGCACCTCCAAACTGTATGACACTGGGTCGTCCCTGCTGCATTTGTTGCAAATAACTCTCCCAGTTGTCAAGCCGTTGATTAAATTCATCCAAAAATTCGTCAATCCAATCGCAGTCCATTTCATTAGCATTTAAACTTGCCGGGTCTTCCATATGTAATTCTTGATGTATAGCTAAAATGTCTTCATCTGGGAAAAATTCCCCACAAATATGGCAAAGAAGCATTTTTAACACTTATTACCAAGAGCGTCTTTGGATGTTAACTCCACAAAAGTTCACCAAAGAATGAGAGACGCTCTTGACCGACCTCCTTTTATAGCGGGTGGTGGGGGGTGATCTTTGGGAAAGGCCCGTTCTGCGCATGCGCAGAACAAATCTGCACATGCGCAGAACAAAATGTATTATATTTATTTCAAATTTGCTATTTAGGACAAATATATAGGTCAAGGCCACCTTAAATCTGGTAAAAAAGAGGGAACACTGGATAAGAGATGGTAGTAAGATTGACTTTCTAACAAATACTTTCAATAATATGTCAACTGGTTCAAAAGTTAAATATTTTTATTATTTACTGCCCAACTTGTTCAAAATTAAAACTTTTAAATATATTTGTTTGAGCAAATGCTTTTGGCACACTTACCACACGCCAAAACTCAAAAAATGTACAGAATTAAGACTGATCTCGCGGGGAAATACTGATGTACTACCTATCATTGGTCATCTGACTCGAATAAGAATTGGTGATTCCAGATGGGGAAATTACCAGTAGGACCAAATATCAGCTGCATAAACCAAAATTTCATAAGTGGTCTTCAGAAAGTGAGGATTTTAATAACAGATAAAAACTGTTTGGTTTATGCAGCTGATATTTGGTCCTACTGGTAATTTGCCCATCTGGAATCACCAATACTATGCGATTTAGATAACCAATGTGAGGTGGCTACATAGTATTTCCCCGAGAGATCAGCTTAAATCCTGTACTTTATATGAGTCTTAGCGTGTAGGAAGTCTGGCAAAAGCATTTGACCAAAACAAAATATATTTAAAATTTTAAGCTTAAACAAACTAGCGAGTATAAAAAATAAAAAATATTTCATAACCATTGACAACCTGTTAACATATTGCAGTGTTAAAGTATTTGCTATTGAGTCAATCTTACCATCACCTCCGATCCAGCGTTTCCTCTTTCTTACCAAATGAGACTGAGGCTTGACTACCCGTATATATAGCGTTTCCCCCACCACTAATGCTCTCCCCCACCACAATCAATTCACAAAAGTGGGTTAATTCCATCGGAAATTATTATTTTGAGCGGGGGATAGAGCATCTGCTGAACTATCTCCCGCTCATATTTTTTTTCTTATTTTTTACAGTTTTATTACTTTTTTTGGATTTTTCTAAAATGCGAAACAAAAAAATTATTTACAAACAAGTTCCTAAAAAAATTTCAAAATTCAGATCTTTACAATTTATATTTAAGGTAGCACTAAAACGGTGCTACCTATATTTTGAAATAATTACAAATATTTTTTTTTCCATCCTTAAAATTTTACAGTTTAATACTTTTAAATATATTTGTTTCATCAGATGCTTTTAGACACACTTACCACATGACAACAATCAAAAAATGTACAGAATTAAGACTATTTCCACGGAAAAATACTAAACTTTTACCTGCATATTCAATTTAGCTCAAAAACAATATAGAATTAATACCAGCATAAAAAATTTCAAAATTTAGATCTTTTAAATTTATATTTAAGGTAGCACTAAAACGGTGCTACCTATATTTTTTAAATAATTACAAATACTTTTTCCATCCTTAAAATTTCACAGTTTAAAACTTGTCAGAGACAAACAAACTGAAACAATTTTTTCTAACCTAACCATTACTAAAAAAAAAAAAAAAAAAAAAAAACATACACGACACCACTGTGCAAAATATTACCTTTATACTTACGCTACATCTAAAACAGTGGAACATCCATGTCAACCCATTGCCGGCTCGAAAGAGAATGAGATGAGTCAAACTTGCTTCAGAGGTACCTCAGTGGTAGACTGGTGGGGGGAACAGTATGCCACTACTATTTTTAACTTGTTGTATAAGTAACAATTTCACACTATTGGCCTGGCAGCTCCACCTCCCCCGGGGGGGGCAGTTTTCTTCCGGAGCAAAAACTTTTTGGTCAAGGTCAAAATCCAAAAAAAAAAATTCGGGGGGGGCGCAGTTTTCGTCCTGAGCAAAAAATTTTTGGTCAAGGTCAAAATAAAAAAAAAATTCGGGGGGGGGCGCTATTTTCGTCCGGAGCAAAAAATTTTTGGTCAAGGTCAAAATCCAAAAAAAAAATTTCGGGGGGGGCGCAGTTTTCGTCCGGAGCAAAAAATTTTTGGTCAAGGTCAAAATCCAAAAAAAAAATTCGGGGGGGGGGGCTCACTTGCCGTCCGGGGCTTGGGGGGGGGGGTCACCTACCCCTAGGACTTTAACTCTTGAATACCTGCTACCCTTACTCATGTGTCAACATCAAATAATATTTTGTTCCACCACAGTTTGGACAGCCAACACTTAGTCGCATCTCGCTCTAAGTCCTGAGGAGTCCTCAGAACTCAGGCAAAAATCCGCCTAAGTCATGGCTGACCTACATATCGTGTGGAACAAAATATTATTTTATTCACACACTAATATGGGTCAAGGTCATCCAAAAGTTAAAAAAGAAATCCCCCCGATGCCTAAGACCGCCGGCGGTCAGAGGCATCGTGGGGATCTCAACATTTAGGGGGAGGTGATTTTATAAAAAATTATTTATTTAATTTTGAGTTTCCTTAAGGGAAACATGCTTCAATAATTTGGAAGAAGCCATGCTAACCATGACCGAGGAGCTATCATGACCAAGCCTGCTGGTTTAATTGCGCCTAACCGACCGGCCACAAATAGCTCCGGCACCTCGTGCTGAAGGATGCCAACCACCCGTATGTTGCCAGTGACGAGTGATGAGGTCCAGCAGCGCCGCTGGCCGATGGCCTAACGGTGGATCCCCAGGGGCCTACCCCCAGGCTCGTTAGGTGCCATGGTATTGTTGGTAACAAATAATTCTTGAGGTTCTGAACCTCGAAAAATTTTTATTTTACAGAGACTGTTAAGTCTCAAAAGCCTAACACTTAAGCTGCCAATTTACAGAGGAGTACCTCCAAGATGCGAATTTAGAAAAATTTCTACTTGGGGACAACCTGTGAAGATTAGTACAAAGAAATATTTTTCAACACACAACACTTAGACTAAATAAATCCAACACCAAGACCTAGCAGAAGCAGCAAGCTCAAAATAAAATATTTCTTAACACTACACATGCCATGCCTTAGACTAAAACTGTGTTTCCTCCACAAACTGCTAACTGGAAGGATCGATTGCAGTGAGCTGCTTGAATGCATCTTTTTTCGCACCGGTGGCCGAACTAGATCAACAGAACTCTTCTCCAGGAAGTCTTATCCCACCAACTATCTGATGCATGCACCCTTCCCTCGAATGATGAAGCTCGGGAACAGGATTGCAACCAATGTGGACTTCTTCGCAGGAGACACCCCAACTACATTTAAGAAAAGACTCTTCCGGACTATGTTACCCGCCAACATCACCTCCTGATTCGACCTTCGCCCCAGACGGTCTGCTGTGCTGTGTCAATCTCAGTGCACCACCTTGCATGACTAGAATTCTTTGCATAAATTGTCTGCTCTCTCTCAGTAAATAAGAATGCACTAGACCGTCATTGTGATCCTTTTTTTGTCTCGCTTTTTGTATTTTTGTCCCACTGCATGTATGTTCTTGTTATTGATTGTAACCAACTTGTTGAAAATCTTTGCCTTTCTGGCCACTGCATGTTAAATATCAAGTATTGCTCTTTTTCTCTGTATGAACCTTTTGCACGCATCACACACCATGTATTGCATTTATTATTATTGTTAAACTCTCGTATCTGTTGCATTTTTTTAGACATAAGCACGTTTTCTTAGTTGTTTCAGTTGCATTCTAGTCATTGTTACCTTTCTGTATGTTGAGTAGGTATGTTTGATATAAGTAGAATTTTGCCTTGTATTTAATTTAAGTTGCACTGTATGTACCAACATGACATTTTTGTTTGTAACTAGGTTTAGCATGCACCACCATCTAGATGTACTCACATTAACGAAAAACTCAATTGTAAATGGCGACTGCCGTAAATGTATAAATAAAATAAATAAAATAAAAAATAAAAGAATTCCCAATATAATGCGGCGCCAACATTACATTGCGAATCCTGTAGGGCAGAGCTTCAACCACTCAGCTGAAGTGTTTGAAACCAACTGCGAGGAAGCAAAGCCTCAGAGAACCGAAGCTGAGCCGGTCAGGAGTGGGGGAACCGGATCTAGTTACGTAAACAGCCAGACCTCGACACGTACTTGTTTGCGGCATTGGACAATCTCCAAGAGCCACACCTGAATACATTACTAACCGGATCTCATTATACAACACGTGTCACCGGTTAAGTGCCAATAGCGCCTCAAGGTATGGCAACGCCTCGGGCTATGACACCTCCTCCTCCTCCTCCCCGGGGGGGGGCTCACTTCTCGTCCGGAGCCGAGGGGGGGGGGAGGGGGAGGGGTCTTGGGACTTAGAATATTTTCAGTCCAAGTCAGGTGTACTATAGAATAATATTTTAGCTTGCCGGATTCAGCACAGCCGGCAGAGACGGTTACATAATGCTTATATAACAGACTGGTTTCTTTGCCAACTGGTCGAATGTAGCTCAACAGAAGGTAAGTCAGTTTATTGCAAGCCAACAAACACGCCACACCTCGCCGCCGCGGGACTTTTCTGTGAGTAAATTTTTATTTTTCCTTCTTAATAAACTTAGCAAAACAGAACCTAGCCTATTTTGCACGAAATTAATTTTTGTTACACTGCTACACTTACGTTTACTTAACAATTTATTTTCCACTCCTTATTTAATATTTTATTCATTACTTGTTAAGACTTAGAAACTGAAATGCTGGAAGACTGTTTCATACAAATTTCATTTTTATTTAGCTATACAGGTCTCCTAATATTTTCCTACACTTGTATTTTGCAGGTGTGGCTAAATATTTTTCGCTCACAATTTTAATTTTATTCCACACAAGTGGATTTTGAACTTTACTACAAAACTGATCCATGCCCGTCTCCTACAAAATTATTTTTCATTTGGCTCTACCTCTTTTAGTCTTACATTAAATATTTCTTGGAGTTAAATTATACACAAGTCTCTCGGTTAATTTTTCTGCACAGTACGTGTTACTCCTTGGACAGTTCCCAGCAAACTGTTTCTACACTTGGCAACAACAGTCCGCATTACCCCCTCCACTACTCATTCCCCCACTATAACCCTGTTCCCCCACCACTTCCAGCTAAGGTTCAACACTTGACTAAGTGTTTCAGTTATATCCAAACCTTACTGTGAAACACATCTATGGCTGAAACTTTGCGAGACAAATTATTAAGAGTAAAATTTTTGCTGGCCAAGCAAAATAATTCTGTTAAGGTGTCCAAGACTTCCACTTTAACAAAAATGAAACGTTGCTTCAAAAAATATCCAAAATTTTATTCAAGGGACACAAATATTACTATGGATGATAAAATGTTTCAGAAACTTTTAGACGAGCTAACTTTTGCCAGTAAAGTTACGTTTGTGACTCCAATTCCCGACCAAGTTCCAAGATCACCTGAGAAAGAATAAAAAATAAATATTTCTCAGGAAATATTTCCAATCCGAGTTACGGAGGTCCGGTAAAGGACCGGCTGGGACGAGTTGTTTAAAAAAAAATTTTTTTCTTCCTTCTGACCACTTTACCCCCACCACCTCCTTATCCCCACCACTGGGCCGGGTACTTGGGGAACCGCCTGCGCCCAAGTCAGTACGTCTTCGGACGCGGTGCTGTTCGGATCGCGTGTCGTTTGTCGCACTGTGGGGGTGTTTGAAGAAATTATTCTTCGGCTCTCAGTCTCTCGGTGGGTAAGTTAAATATAAAAAAAAATTTTTTTTATTTGCCGGTTCTGGGTTAAGGTCAATGACCCCTGACGGATATATTAGATCAAGAGTCTGATCGCTAGGGAATAAAAAAAAATTTTTTTGCACTTTTGTGATTCCTCGAGAAATTTCAAATTCTCGCCATATTTTGAGGAATCGCAAAAGTGCAAAATTTTTTTTTTGTATTCTTGCGTGACCTTGACCTAATTAACGTCAGTGACGTCATCATGATGACGTCAGCGGTAATGACGTCACCATGACGTCATTTATGTGACGTTATGTGACGTCATATGACGTCATTGGTGCCGTCATTAGTGACGTCATTGATGACTTCATCACTGCTGACGTCATCATGATGACGTCATGGCTCAGAACCGGCAAATCTGCACTACTTTAACACATCCTTATTCTCCATAAGATTAACATTGGAGCCATGAAAGACAATGTACTGTCTTTAGACTTTGTAATATCTCGGTAACCAATGGAGATAGAGCAAAGCTTCAAAATACTAAATTGTGTGTTTTTTTGAGCTAAATCCAATGGTCAAAATAAAAATTTAAAATATTTAAATTTTACATATGAAAAATGCAAAAAACCCATTTTTGGGGTACAAAACCCCCCAAAACTACCCCTTCCGGTAGGTCGATATGTCTGGTTTTCGAACTCATCCGAATAAACGTAGGATTACACATCTCTACCAAATTTGGTGTCGATTGGACCATTTTAACGAGAGTTATCGTGTCTAGGGACACATACATATATATATATATATATATATATATATATACCTATTATATTATATAATAAAAACACATATAATTTTATATATATATATGTATTATATTATATTATATATATAATATATATTTTATATATATATATATATATATATAAAATTTTTAATGACTATTATTTTTGGTCTCTGGGCACCTAAAAACGAAAAAGTAACATGGTCCCGGGCTTAGGTCTTACCATGAGACCTACGGTAATAGCTTATTCCCTATGGGAAATTCGCTAAAAATTTTAGTTTTGCCCTCTAAAACCAGATGAAAATAAAGTCATTTGTGTTTACCATGTGTAATATCATATAAAATATGATTCGGATGGATTTGGCAACAATCATCAGAGTTCTCATCAGACTATTATCTGAACATTACTACAATTAAAACGTAGGTAGTTGTTTTGTTTTGTTTTGTTTTTTTTGTTTTTTTTGACTAGGTAGTCTGGTTAGAGCGGAGACCGGTCAAAAGGTGGCTGGTTAAGAGGGAATTTCCTGGATGTATTTTAAAATTCCATTTCTACATTAAGGGCTCTAACATAGCAATCCTAAAGTTTGTTTCAAATTTTAAATTTTGAGCTAAAAATACAAATACTGAAAAGTTCAAACAAAGGACAGTGGTGAAATCAGGTCCTTTCTTTACAAAAACATACTTTTTGCAAGTCACCTAGCAAATTTTGGCTTTATATGATTTTTTTCTACATTAACTACTTGGCAATTGACACAACGAAAAAATTTTTGGGAGTACAATTTTGTACCATTTTTGGCACTTTTACTTTCTCCCTTACTGCACCATAGTATATGAAGAAACTATAGTTTTTGTCAAAATTTTTGGAATTTGAGTTCTCAACTAAATAGAAAATTAACTAAAAAAGTAGATAGTAACAATTAATTGTTTAGTTATGCAAGTTTGTTACTTATTGGGTTTCGTTAGATTTTAAAATATTTGTTCTGGTGTGAATATTTTTTTATTTCTTCCACTTTTTGCCGCCTAGGCGGTCACCTATAGTTCGCATATAATGTGTGCGCCGGCCCTGCTGGGCAGAGGGTACTTTATATTGTTGGGAGAAAGTATGTGTCAGTTATCTGATACAGTTTATTTTTTCATATCCTATACTATAATACGAGGAATATCTGAAGGGATGTGTGTTCCACGATCTCGAAATCTAGCTGTTAGATTTTGCTTAAAGTTTGCATTAAAGAATGTTTTGGCCCAAAAATAAGTTTAGAAACAGCCTAAACCCCAGGAAAAATCGAATTTGGTCTAAAATTAAGTTTTAAAATTGTAATTTTTAACATTAGTCTTATGGGTTGCTATTTTGGTAACGAAATAACAACGAAATGTAAACAAAAAGAAAGAAACATTAATGTTAAGCAGACTTTTTGAAACAGCTGTTAACTGTGAAGAGGTATAGTTGGTTGTTGGTGGAAATTTAATTGCTTTTTTACCTTGACACTATAACAAAAGTGAATAAAACCAACGAGCAAGGCTCGGTTAACCTGGTACTTTCCCAGATTTCTTGACTATCCCCTATTTTCCCCGTTGCTCCCAATGCCAAGATTGCAACCAATCACAATTACTGAGAACTTTTCATCTGTTTGTCACTTAGCTAATGTTTTGCTTTCTCGTAAACAAATGTTCTTATTTTGACGTTTGAGATGTAAATAGAAGCGCTTTACAACGGCATCCAACCAGGGGAGGTAACACCATGGCCTAAACTGCAATTAAGAAGTCAAAGATCACAGAAATTCGGTCAGGGCCTAGGCAAATAGGTTTGTTTTGTTATTGTTTCTAATTTGCTATTCATACAAGTATCCTATTTTTTACCTTTCAATATGTTAACAATGTTATGAATCGCATTTAAAAAATGGATTACCTAATCATTACTTATAAGGTTGTTTTATTGTTAGGCCTATTGTAAACATTGATTAAACTTAGAGCCTAGTGGGATAATAAACTTTTGTCAAAGAAGAAGGGTAGGCTAACATAAACTTTTTTAAGAAGAGTTTTTGTTGCTAAGCCTTGTAACTAATAATATCCTATGGTAGGTTTGGCCTACCATAGTAAATAAAGTCTTAACAGTATGTGTAAATAATATTTGGTTAAAAATCCCGATTGGCAAACCTGCAATTTAATCCCAAGGCATTTGAATGGAAAATAACTTAACTTTGCAATGGGGATATCTATACTTATTTAATACGCTAAAATTGTTTTTTTGTGTTAAGAACTCCTATAATTTTCGGCGAAACTTCGTTATCCGACTCTACCGTTATTATCGATGTGGATATTTCGAGTTTGTTTCATATTTCGATGGATGTTTACAGTTTGGAATTTATAAACAGATCATTCTTTGTGCATTGCACCTCTTGCTCTGCACATATTTTACTGTTTTACAACTAATTATATCCTCAATTAAAGTCATAGTAAAATTCTAAACTGTGTAAAGAGCTACAAAGTTTTTTGTTTCAGTTCCAGAAGAAAACCTCTGACATAAACGAAAGAGAATAGGCCTATGCTTGGATCATTCGGAAGTAGCCTGGTAGTGATACTACCTTCAAAATCCTACAAGCTTCAAAATCAAGGAGTAAGTAGATCTATCTTAATAGTTTAAGTAGACCTTTTACTTAGGCTAATTGCTTTATAGTTATTATCATGTCGTTTAACTATATAGTAGTAGCTGAAAGCCCTCATAACAATTAAAATTTTAATACTAAATAACAAACACTTTATTTTTTTAAGCAGAGTGAGGAACTATTTAGTTTCCTTTCCCGCTTAACCTGAGTTAACCATATACACTTTTTTCAAGTCTTAGAGGTTTGATGAGAAAGTATTACAAAGCATAACGTTTTTTTAGGTGAAATTCATTTTGAATTAAATAATAAAACTCGACTCCCGATAATTCAACACTCTGGACAAGCTGTGACCGTCATTCTCCGACGAAATTGACATAATGAATTAGCTTTTTTGGCCATTTAGCTACCAATTAGCTACTGCTTTTCATCGGCCCGATCGTCATTTAGAGCCAAAAATACAAGATTTGAACGAGTGAACGACTATTATATCGGCTCCTGAAAAATCAATTTGTTATTATTAATTTATATGTAAATCGTAAAAAAAACAATTATATTGGTTTTAATTTATTGAGAAATAGAGATGAAAATTTTTATGGTAATATAATAATGGATGAATTTGAGCTAACTAAGGTTAAAACAGTAAAATATTTAGGAATTATAATAGATGAAAATCTAACATGGTCCCCTCACATAGACTCACTATGCAACACTATAACTTCCTGCATATTTTGCTTGAGTTATTATTGTCAATTCAGATATAAACCCTTACTAAAATTGTATTATCATGCAGTAATAGAATCAAAAATTAGATATGGTATTATAATATGGGGATCAGCAACTCAGAGTTTAATGAAAAGGATATTTGTTTTACAAAAAAGAGCAATAAGACTAATTCAAGGGTTGAAGAGAAGAACATCTTGCAGACAAGCTTTTAAATCATTAGGTATATTGCCATTAGGCCTATATTCATTGTACATATATGAAGTCATAATGTTTGCTAGATTCAACAACAATGATTACATTACCGAATCTATGCGTTTGCATAATATTAGGGGAAAAAATAATTTAAGACAGGAATCTCAAAGGTTATTACTAAACTGTAATCTAGCTCAAAATATAGGCGCTTGTTATTTCAACAAGTTACCTTACGAAATGAAAAATATTACAGACAAAACTAAATTTAAAAACGAGCTAAAAAAGTTCTTGATTGATGCATCTTTTTACTCAATAAGTGAATTTAATGAACACTATTACAACCGACCCTAATTTATCACAAAATAAATAGAAGCATTAAAATTATCGGCTTAAATTGATTTACCTTATATCAAATTATATTAACTCCACAATATTTTGGCACAGTGTCATCTGAACGTCAGAGTGTTTAATAAATTACTATTATTGAACGATTAAATTATGATATATTAATATTCTGTGGGATCTAAAGCATTCAAGCAACCGGGCTGTATGATGCTGAAGGTCTCTTTACAATAAGTAAAAAAAAAGAAACTCTGCAATGTTAAATATGCAATGAAAATAAAGTAATAGATAAATATTATGCCACAAAATCATACATATGAATTTATAATTCATAAATAATTCATTTTTCTAACATTTTATTGGGAAATATGACGCATCCCAAGCATCCGGGCTGTAGTGATGCTGATTGTTTCCCATCAATTGATAGGTAAAATAAAATTTAATTAAAATATTATTGAAAAAAAAACAAATATCTATAGATAATTTACAACCTAATAACATAATAATAAACTTATTCATAAATAACAAATATGTACATAATAATTGTCTTTAATAATAAAATCATAAATATTACACACTCTTTTGTCCTTGTCTGTTTTGTTCTCGGTGAGACGCCCAAACTGAAAAGGAGACAACAGAGAAAGGAGAAATTTCAAGGAAGGAAGAGTATAATTAAAAACCAATCGAAATTAAGGGATAGGCAAACAAACCAATGTGAATAAATGTAGAGATGAAGAAAGAAGAAGGAAGAAAGAAGAAAGAAGAAAGAAGAAGGAAGAAGGAAGAAAGAAGAAAAAAGAAGAAGAAAGAAAGAAAGAAGAAAAAAGCAATTGAAAATTAAAAGACTTGAAACAGTTTAGAGTATTAAATGAATTAACAATGAATTATCTTGTTGAAAAATCCGGAATTGTGAGTTTTAAATTGTGAATCAGATAGAAAGACTTTTTGTAAATTCCCATACAATGTAAATTTGTCAGCGGAATAAAATTTATTATTATTATTATTATTATTAAGTCTTCAACACTTGATACTAATATGTTTGGATTTGTCATACAGTAATTAATCAATCATATGATTACAAAAGAAATGTTTATAGAAAATGTTACTCAACAATTAATTATGGCTTAAAATTTTTAAATGTGATCCATTTTGATCCATATGATCTTGAATATTCAAATTTTCGGTTACTGTATATTAGGCCTACTCTTCACACTATCTGATCGAAGTTTCTTGGTTGCAGGTTGCTCCCAAAAACATGGAAAACTGAGAATTAGCTGGAATCCAGCAATTGGAAGCAGAAGCCAAACGTGATATATTTTTAGTGCGGACTCGGTATCTGATATAAATTGGACTAATTAAGAAATTAATTACGGAATAAGTATAAATGTTATTTATGAAATGTTTTAATTATTTTTTATTAAAAAATCTTAAAAAAAAATAGTTTGTTAATTTCTAAACCGACCAGTTTTTTATTTATTAAATTATTTGTAATTTGTTTTTATTATACATTTTTGTGGCATTGAAAAATAAACTCTGAAGTGTAAGATTGTGGGTAAAAATAATTTATTTAGGCTATCAATAATTACTAGTACATTGTTTAGTTTAAAGTGTTGTTTTTATAATATGTGGTCACTTTCGTCTGATGTTTTTGTGTTATGAAAAGCCACCAAACGATTTTAATTTTGATTAATATTTGATTTTTTTATCTCTATTGATCATTTACAGTAGTGGGGAGGGGGGCAAAATACCAACCCGCGCACTGCTGGCGCCAAAATTTTGAATTTGAATAAGCAAATAGCACAAAATTATTGAATGATTTTTAAACTGGCCGTGTTTAAATACATGTTTCAAAACCTTTTAAGTACAAGGAAGGGAAATTATAGTGCTGATTGGAATATTTTTTTGCTAAACAAATTATACCAGTTGATACCAGTGATGGTCAAGTGGTTTTGGGTGGGCGAAATACTATACCCAATACCAGTGATACCAGTAAGGGTCAAGTGGTTTTGGGTGGGCGAAATACTACCCAATACCAGTTGACATCAGTGAGGGTCAGGTGGTTTTGGGTGGGCGAAATACTACCCAATACCAGTTGATGTTAGTGAGGGTCAGTTGGTTTTGGGTGGGCGAAATACTATAGTCGGCGTCAATAGAACGGGCGGGTGAAGGTCAAGCTAATTAACATGTAGTTAAATGAGCAAAAATCAGCTGGCTTATTAAAAGACTTGACCTTGACACGCCTGTTCTATTGCTCCTGACTATACCCAACACCAGTTGATGTCAGCTGATATCAGTTGATGTGTAGACAAGTGAAGGTCAGCTGATGTTCGCTGAGATCAGGTGGGCGAAATACTACCTAATGTCAGCTGACCTTCACTGATATTTTCACTAGGGCAAGAAATCTAGAATGTAACTCTAGATACTGTGGGTAACACCAACGATCATCAGTACTGTCCGGAGATGAATTATTGTTGGCCAGTGAGGGGGTTGCGGAGCGAGGAGGAAGCTGAAGCATGCCATTGGCCAAAACAATAATTTGCTTTTTGTTTTTAGTTTGTTTTTTTTTTATTCCACCATATGTTAATCTATTAACAAAACCAAAAACAGCATCTTTACGATGTTTTTATTTATTTTTGCAGTCAGCTGTCTTTCTCCTACATTGAATTAGGCTAGCTTTGTCAACAAAGATAATTGTTTACTTTTTTCAGCAAAATGTTTTCATGTAGAATAGTACAATCTAAGTTTGTTTTTATTCCTTAGTTAACCAAATGACCAGTAGGTTTCAGAGATGTAAATTTCACCTCACCCCCCAACCCCTTCAGTGGCCAACAAGTCATCTCCCGACAGTAGAGGTGGGCCGAAGTAACTGAAACTGTCTCGTTGGAACTGTTTCATACCCGGAACGGCGACAGTACCGCTCCAACTTTGGAACTGAGAGTTCCATTCCATCACTAACCAAGTTAGATGGTTTTAAGATAGAAAACAGAAACTATTACTGACCATACATACATGGTTAGCCTGGTAAACACAGTGTAATACATATAATTTAATTTAATATTTTAAAATTTTGTTCATCTCAAAAAATGTATACATAACCATAGTGATCAAATACCTAAAGTTGCTGTTATACCTGATGATATGGATTTAAAACATATCTTTTGTGTATTGGAAAAAGACACAATTTTATTTTGACAAAAACTATTTCCATACAGATGGTTTCGATATAAATTGAGTGTTTGATAATTTTTAAAACGATAACATTATTTTCAAGTAATAATGTTGTAATGTTATTTTAACTATTCATTAAAAATAAATCATTGTTTTAGTATTAAATAGATTTCATAAAGTGGTCTTTATCACTTTGCGTGGTATAATACACTCGGGTATTCTTATATATATATAACTTGTTGTACTTAAGAAATTTTACGTTTACCACTTTGGAATCGCAAGCCTGTTTGGAAATAGGATCAGCTGTCGTAACAATAAATTATGTTTATTGTTAATCCGCCATGCTGAAAAGAGAAACGACTGGTCGAAAACAATAGGTTAGATTTGTAAATTGTATTTATTTCGTGTAGTTTTGTTTCGTTTTTATAAATTATGTATGCTCACAAAGATGCAAATCGTCGTGTTCTAGCCATTCAAGCAAAGAAAAAACGTCATAAACCAGGAAAGAAAAAGCCTCAGAAGAATGAAGAACATAGCTCCACCACACCTAAGGATAAGTCTTACATGAGTAAATCCTGTCCTAGCAATTCTTCATCGAATGAAACAATTGAAGATGAAGAAGAGGAGCCCTACACATCAGACGAAGAAGAACAAGAGGATTCAAGTGATTATTGCAAGGGAGGCTACCACCCAGTAAAAATTGGAGATCTTTTCCAAGGAAGGTACCATGTCACAAGGAAGTTGGGTTGGGGTCATTTTTCAACTGTCTGGCTATGTTGGGATCTTGTGGATAAGAGGTTTGTTGCCTTGAAAGTTGTAAAAAGTGCCAGCCATTTTACAGAAACAGCTCTTGATGAAATAAAACTGTTAAAAGTTGTAAGGGACAGTGATGTCAATGATGACAAGAGGAACAAGGTTGTTCAGTTACTCAATGACTTTAAGATATCTGGTGTTAACGGTACCCATGTTTGTATGGTGTTTGAAGTGCTTGGACATAATTTGTTAAAGTTAATCATCAAAAGTAACTATCGAGGCATTCCCATAAGAAATGTTAAATGTATTATAAGACAAGTGCTTGAAGGACTGGACTACTTACATACTAAATGCAAAATAATTCACACTGACATCAAGCCAGAAAATGTGTTACTTTGTGTAAGTGAAAGTTATATAAGGAAATTGGCATGTGAAGCTACTGAACTACATTCAATGGGGATAAAACTTCCTAATTCCTTGATAAGTACTGCACCCAAAGAGTTTCAAGAACCTCCTCTGAATGCGAAGATGTCGAAAAACAAGAAAAAGAAATTGAAGAAGAAAGCAAAAAGGCACAATCTACTTTTGAAGAAACAAATGCAACAACTTGAAGAACTGCAGAGAGCAACTTCACCCAAAGAAGAAGAAAATTCAGAAAAGAATATGAGTGTCTCTATTGAAGACAACTTAGTCACAGAACTAGTTGGGGATAATATCTGTATACTGCCTGAGGAGTCACCTGAGGAATGTGTTAAAGATGTAGGTATTGAAACATGTTATCAGAATGGATGTAATAATATAGAAGAAACTATTGAAAATGTGGCTCTTACGTGTGAAAATGAAAATGAAGATGTTGAAGAAGATGAAGAGGCAATGAATGTTCAAGAGAGTCCTGTGACATGCAAATCAGATGATGAGAAACCAGCTGATAGAGGTGGTGCAGGGGAGGAATTGGTAACAGAAAGGATTAGCACAGGGGAAGGCAGTCCTGTATCATCTCCTCCTACATCGGAAAGAAAGTACAGGGGATCAGAAATAGATCCATCCCGTTGGGAATGTGAGATGGACGTTAAAATAGCAGATTTGGGTAATGCCTGTTGGGTCAATAGGCACTTTACAGAGGATATTCAGACAAGACAGTATCGTTCTCTCGAAGTGTTAATTGGTGCTGGTTATAACACCTCAGCTGATATTTGGAGCACAGCTTGTATGGCATTCGAGTTAGCTACGGGTGATTATTTGTTTGAACCACATTCCGGTGAAGAATACTCTAGAGATGAAGATCATCTAGCACATATTATTGAACTGTTAGGTGAAATACCGAAAAGAATAATCAATTCCGGTAAGCAGTCTCGACAGTTCTTCAATCGGAAAGGTGAATTAAGACATATAACTGGACTAAAGCCTTGGGATCTGTATGATGTATTAACTGAAAAATATCATTGGGATCCAGAAGAAGCTAAGGCCTTCGCAGCATTCTTACGTCCAATGCTGGACTTTGACCCTAATAGGCGAGCAACAGCAGCTCAGTGTCTTCAGCATGAATGGCTTAAGTACTAAGTTAATTCACTTCACACATGTAACAAAATTTTAGTGTTATTTATTTGAAATTTTTGAACTCATTGTGATAATTTATATTCATAGTATAGCCTGAATGGATAGAAACTATTTTATTCGTGATTGCATGTTTCATTCTGTGAAGCAAGAGATCAATAATTTGATATTACAAAATTTACCAAAGTGGTCCGATTGATTGAATTGTTTTGTACAGCTTTTAAAAAAATGAATATCATATTAAGAAAGGTGCATTGTATTTATATCAACAATAAACACTATTTAAGTGCCGTAGGCACTTAAACTACTCAGTGCTTTTCATTGGTAGGAAAATATTTTAAGGTTTTTGGCCTATATCCAAAATTTTGAAAAGTGTTTAGTTTACCTATTAATGATAAATCATAAAGCCTAACAATTTTGCATTTTTGTGTCGTTTTGATAAATTTTCTTTAAGTTATAGTTGTACAAATTACTAAGCGTCCGTTATTTTTTAAATTTACCAAAACTTAAGAACTGGAGAAGTGAAAGATGAGTTGTAATTTGTGATAATGTGACACAGTTCTATTTAAAAGTGATACATTATAGTTTCTCGAGCTACATTTATCAAAAGAATCTTCAGTTTACCTAGTGGAGCACATTCAAAGGTAAGGAAATTTTTATATTTGCAATATAAGTTTAATATAGTTTTATTTTTAAGTTGTCAATAAATTAATGTCAATAAGACAAATTGCATTTAGGCCTTAGGCCTACTTCAGTTGTTATGTACTGAGTATGCATATCAAACTTAATCTTTATAGTTACTGCATGGTAAGTCTTATCATTCCGTTAAAATTTACTGTCTAAAAGATATAGCCTATTTTGTCTGTAAATGGTCATTCATGTTACAATGTCCATGCTTAATATATATGAACTTAATAACTTTAAAAAAATTGTTATCGAAATAAAAATATTAGGTGTAAAAACAATGCGTGGCGGATAGAGCAGCTTAGCGAAGCCGAAATAAAAAAGTCTAGGTTTAAGTTACCGAACATTTTTTATATATAGCCTATTTTGATATTTAGAATGCAAAAATGTAAAGTCAGTCCCAGCTAAGTAGGCTATCTACACTTGAATTTAAAGTGCCATGAAAGACAAAAGGGTCTTCAAATATAGGCCCACCTTTAGACAATTTTTACTTATTCTTATATACTTTAACACGTAAATAGGCCTAGGCCTACCATTAATTTTGCTTACCTGTCCTCTTGTTAAAGTACCTACAGGTGACAGTAAAAGGACTGTATTTTCTATAAGTTTATTTTCTCTAAACCTTGTTAGGCTTCTTAAAAGTATACAATTTTTTGAATGAATTGTTATCAATAATTTTATTAGCGAATTTCCCTATAGGGAATACGCTATTACGGTAGTAGCCATGGTAAGACCTAAGACCAGGACCACTTTACTTTTTCATTTTGAGGTCCCCAGAAGCCAAAAACACCATTCGTTCATTTTCATATATATGTATATATATATATATATATATATATATCTATATATCTATCTATATATCTATCTATCTATATATCTATATATCTATGTGTCCGTGGTACTGATAACTTTTGAAGGGGACCTCCGATTTTGATGAAATTTGGTATGGAGGTTTAAGACCAGGTCTATTTTCATGAGTTCGCGAACCAGCATTGTCGGGTTATGGGAACGGGGTTTTATGGGGTTTAAAAGGGGTCAAAAATGGGTTTTTGGCATTTTTTGACCTCAATTTTCAAAATTCATCAATTTTAACCAAAGCCATTTAAAAGAGCTTAAAACAAGAAACAATTTGGTATTTTGAATTTTTATCATAGCATAACTGGTTACGGGGAAAATCCAAAAATGTGTTTTCCATGTTATTCTTATGGGAAATCAAGAAAACCCTATAACTTGCTTATTTTTTGACACAACTTAATCAAATTTGGTATGTACATTATCTAGATAGGGCTTAACTTATGATTGCTTACAAAACCCATATGGTGGCAAACCTACATACTCACCCCCATGGGGTTTATGGGAAAAAAACAAAATTGCCTGAGCTTGATAAAATTTTGTGTTTACTTTCACCAATTATCGATTAACTTAGATTTTCTAACAACACCTAATGGCAGCAAACCTACATATTCGATCCTATGGTGTTTTTATGGGGAAAATAAATAATCTGAAATTCGCTGAGTACGCAGGTCTGCTGCGACGGGGGTATTTTTAGCCTGTAATCACAATTATGCATCAAGTGTTAATAAATGGTAGCCTAAGATATCGAAAGAATCTCCCGAATGTGAAACTTTCGAGACTTATGCCCCTGAAAGATAATTATTGAGTTTAGCTATGGCATATAGCCATCAGAAAATGGAAAATGACGGAAATTTAATGCCAGTTCTGAAAATGATAGTTTTTCCCACCGAAAAGCTTGGAAAACCCTGGAATATCGGAAAAAACTGGAAATTACTTTTTACCTTGAATTTATTACTGTGGGCATTCAAAATAACCGAGATGTTAAGCTGATCACGTATAGGCTAAGTTATGTGAAAATTATTTAGATCCGATTTTAAATAAGCCGGAAAATGCAAAAAAATGTTGTAAAAGCCATAAGATTAACTGTTTTTAAAGTATGTCCTTTTAGTACTCAAATGACTTGGAATTTTGTGTAGAATACGAATATGTATAGGCCTACATTACATATTAATATAGCATAACTAGAGAGCCTAACTTAACCTGACCTAAACTAACACTGGGAAACTAACTTGGTATTTTTTAAATCCATGAGTTTCTAAATATAGCTAACTTAGTGCTATTCTTATTTCACATAAAATTGTCCATAATTTTACCCATTTTATGTAACCGTACTATATGCAGGGTTGCCACAGACATTTAGAGTCAGGATTTTTGGGTTTTGGTCAGGGAAAGTCAGGAAAATGTTCGAAAAATGCCAAAAGTCACGAAAAAATTGGAAAAAGCGCCTACCGTAAGGAAAGTCAGGAAAAATTGAAGTATTATTGTATAAAGTACAAACCCAATCATTTTGTATTTTGAATCATTTACTTAGCTTCACTAGTTAAAACGGAGAAAATAAAAAAAAAAGTTTTCAAAGTTATTCTTATGGAAAATCAATGAAACCTTTCTTTCACTTATTTTTTAAACATTTCTCAATCAAATTTGGTATATACCTTCATTAAATTATAAGGAAAGAAACTAATACTGTTGGCCTATTTGGTCAAAATCCCTCATGGCTGCAAACCTATAGGCTATACTAAATTTCATGGTGTTTTAATAGAAACTAGTGTACTTGTTGTTCGATATTGAGCAATTTAGTTTGAGTAATTTTTACTGTTGACGCTTTTTAAGCAGTTCGTTAACCAGTAATACAGCGGTTCCCAAACTGTGCGCCGCGGCGCACCGGGGCGCCGCGAGCTAGTGCCACGTGCGCCGATGTCATCTACCAAAAAGGCCTACTACAAAACTTTGCGATGGCCGTCGATTTTTCCCGCGCAAACCCACTTGTCCATTGCCGGCCCAGTAAGCTCCGTCACAAAGGGTGCTAAATACAGCAGTTGCAATGGAGAGTTCGTTGGACGATGAGTTGTTTGTGATAGCCGTGGCGTGTGGCCATGAAGAGGAAAGATTAAAGAGAAGGAAGCATAAGTTCTGGATTCAAGAAATATTCAAGAGAAGAAAAGAATATGGCAAATTTCACAATTTGTTTGAAGATTTGAAGAAAGACGACGTGAAATTATTTTTGTACTTTCTTATGTCACAGAAGAAGTTTTATGAGTTGGTTCAGCTACTGGAGTTCCCCGAGAAACACAGCAAATTCCATAAACACTTCATCCGTACTCATTGTACGCAGCTTTTACGGCACTGTCGATATAACCGCAATGAAGGTTGGAAGTCGACTGCAAAATTTGACAAGTCCGCCGGCCGGCGAAAATGCCCCCAAGAGCAATGGTCGCTGCCGGTTACGGACTGTGACGGTACGGAGCCGTGCCGGACGGGTATAGTGGGTTACTGCCCATTTAAATCAATGCAAAGCAATGTTGTTGGGACTCGCCGGTGCCGGACGGTAACGGAGGCCGCCGGGCTAGAGTGGGTTTCTCCTGCTTTAACTAACTGACCAATCTGTGAGAAATGTTTAAGATCCTGAATTCTGTATTATAGTAACAATCTTATTTAAAGTGCTATGTAAGAATATATTGACCGTTAACTGTTTAAAAGGTAAATTTAAAATGTAATTGTAATGTAATACAATGCAAAATGGGTCAATTATTTTAAGTGCGCCGCCAAGCCATGTTTGTACTGAAAGGGAGCCATGGGTTAAAAAAGTTTGGGAACCACTGCAGTAATGTATCCTACAAAGCTTAAAACATAACCTCTTTGGAATGAATATAGAAAGATTCTCTCACTTGTTTACCTACTGTGTTTACTTGTTACAGCTGTTAAACTTGAAAATTTTTTTAATTTCCTATCAATCTTAATCAAATTGGGGAATACAGAACTTTAAGGGCTTCTAGGGCCCTTCCATTTGGATAGATATTTACCAATTTACTTTAGGAACAAGTTCAAGCTGAGCTCTATCCAATAACGCCAAAAACATTAAAATCAGTTAAAAACTGTAGAAGGAGTTCCTTGTACAAAAAACCATATTGCAAATATGTATAGATAAGTTTAATGGGAGGGAGAAAGATAGAGAGGGGTGTCTGAACATAATCAGCTGACCAGCTAATATACTACATTTGTCAAATTAATGTTTACGAGGCGACCCGTGCGCAAATTGCGCATTTTATGATTCTGTATTAGTGGAACTCACCTACAGTACATGAATGTTGATTATGAAGTGACAGAGATCTATTTTTGTTTACTATCTGGCTTTTAAAATTCATCTGAAGGTAATCAGCTGTTAAATTACAATTCACATTAAAGAACTTGCAATAAAAGTTGGTCAACATTTTAAAGCGCCCTCTAGAAATAAATCAAAGACGAGGGGGTCGAAGCCCGAAATGATATTACCTTTTTAATTACGATTCGTCACTGCGCTATATCCTAAGCTTTAAAATGACACCTCAATCTTAACCCTAGAAGCGGCCATTGCCGGATATCCGGCAATTTCATTTTTGCGAAAATCGTCAATTGCCGGATTCCGGCAATATAGGTCAATTTTTGTTCAACTACTCATTACACATGGAAAACGATCAATAAATGTAATAATATTGATACCATTTTAAAGAGGATATTCCAAACTGTCATTTTCGTATATAATCGAACCTTGTAGCATTAAGAGATCGACGCAATTCGTATTATAATTTGAAAGAAATTTAGCGCGCGAACCATTTCCGGCTCGAAAATGGCGAAACGTCTAAAAACATATGTTTTTAGAAAAATTTTACTTTTTGTATTATTTTGCCTATCTGAAAGCCGTTGGTATGATTGAAAAGAGCACGAGTTCTTCTTTCGTTTCCAGTGATAAACATTTGTCATATGACTTCGGAAAATAGGAAAAATAATTTTTTAAATCAGCTAAAATGTGCGGTGCATGGTTTGGCCAATTTGCCGGAAATACGGCAAATTATAAATCACCTATTAAAATAATTAATAATGAGTTTAGCGTGTTATAAATCATATAATTTTGTTTCTAAGAAAAAGTTATACATATTAGTAGTCATTCCTTCCTCTATGGTGCGTCCTGTGGTCTGTGGAAGAAGACGGAAATAGTTGTATTCCTAGGCCATTCTATCTATTGCCGGTGTGAAGCCTCACGAGTCTCGCCCCAAAAGTTTTTAAGGAACCTTAATATTCTTTATATTTTACTTGTATATATGTATATATTCTTGTTTAGGAAGATATGCACTTCAAATAAATGTACCAGTTATCTTATTATTAAATTGTAAGATAATTATATCAGCTTTTAATAACTAAATTAGGGTTTTTGTCAAGAACAAATTATGTTTTCCTACACATGATAAGTAAAAAGAAAAACAGTTATTTTTTGTTCATAAGTGTATTAAGAAAAAGAATATATTGTAAAGTTTAGTAAAATAACAAGTCCTTTTTATATTTACCTATACTTTGATTTAATTTCTTTGTGTAAAACACACAACCTAAGATTGTAAATTTTGCCCATTTTACCTATTTTTATCAATAACTGAGGATAAAATAAATATTTCCAATAAACCAAACACATTTATATGTAGATAAATATATTAAATACAGTTTATTATGCATTATATCGAGTTTAAATTAAATAATGAGTAGTCTAATTAAAAAAATTTTCAAAATGATTTATAAAATTGATTGTTTGCATTTTGCTAATAATATACTAGCAGCGATTAGTTTGATTTTATTTTATTTAAATGCAATATTCTTTCGTGAACAAAATGAGTATGCATATGATAGGGTTATCTTGTAAGGTTAAGTCACAGAGAGGGTTTGAAGTAACCTCTGCAGATTTTGCTGGACTACGGCCTGAGGGGTAGATTTTTGTTCTAAAGTCGACCCGTGCATCCATTCACTCAAATGTCTTAAGAATTTTTCTTTTTTTTATTTCCTTATATTTATGTATATTTTCTTGTTTAGAATGATCTGTACTACAAAAATATGTACAATTGATCATATTATCAAGTTGTATAAAAATTATATGAAGCTTTGCGTAACTAAATTAGTTTTTTTGAAAATAAAAATAAAAATTTTAAACACATATAAAGTAAAGAACAAAATTTTTATGGTACAAAAACGCATTATTTTCAATAAATATATTGTACAGTTTAGTAATATTGCACATTTACTGTAATATGTATATATTATTTACTTTATTTTTATCTTTCAAATGTACAGGGCACGTTTGTAAATTTTTTCCATTTTCCGTAATTTACTCTGTAACAGTTGTAAAAAAAATATTTCCAACAAACTAAACATATTTCCACGTAGGGAAATAAATTGCCTATATTTTGTACATCTTCGATTTTCTGTATAGAAATCAGTGTTAAAGTTCTAGCACTCTACTTTTGAAAAATATTTCAAAACTTTTCAAAAAATTTGGGTTTTTCACATTTTGTAAAAAATGTACCAACAGTGATTTTATTTAATTTATTTTATAAATAATCTACGTCTTTTTCCGAACAAAATGAATATGCATATGACTAGGTTATCATTAGTAGTTTGGACACTGTTAATTTTTTAAAAAACCTCTGCAAAATGGCCGAAATTGACTGGCCGCTTAGCGCACACGCACCGATTTGGCCTGGCCGCTCCTAGGGTTAAAAATCGGTTCAGAAGGTCGAGAGAAAAAAGGACGTAACAGACGAAACCCTTATAGAAATAAGAAGATAGATTTTCGTTCTCTTTTCATAATACTCTAGCTATCTATCTTCTTATTTCTATAAGGGTTTCGTCTTTTACGTCCCTTTTTCTCTTGACCCACTGAACCGATTTTTAAGATTGAGGTGTCATTTTAAAGCTTAGAATATAGCTCGTGGGCGAATCGTAATTAAAAATGTCATATCTTTTCGGGCTTCGCCCCCCTAGCCATTGATTTATTTCTAGAAGGCCCTTTAAAATGTGGACCAACTTAGCCTTCAAGATCTTTAATGTGAATTGTAATTTAACAGCTGATTAAACTTACCTTCAGATGAATTATAAAGCCAGATGGTAAACAAAAATAGATCTCTGTCACTTCATAACCAACATACATGTAACTTACTTTAACATAAAATGCGCAATTTGCGCACAGGCCACCTCGTTCACATTTATTTCTCCGTGTAAGGCATTGAAATTGAAGCTTGTGTTATGCCTCTAGAAGTAAGAAGAGTATTGCTAATTGACAGATACTTAACAAAATGTGATTGCCTAATAATTATATTTAAACATACAGTAACTCCAATGGTACACTCATTTCTATCACTATGTAAGTTATAGGCGCCTAATTAGTTAACTTACCCAATAGCAATTCGCTGAGAATGCAAATCTGCTGCAACGGGGGAATTATCAAGAAAAAGGTTAGCGATGGGCAACAATGGGGATGGAGGAGATTGCATTAAAAATAAATAAATAAATATAGAGTCTTTAGTTGTAAAACCTTGCGGTTCCAAAAAGTCAGGAAAAATCTCTCTTATTGGTCAGGAAGTCAGGAAAAAATGCCTCAGAAATTTTGTGGCAACACTGCCCTACTGTATGTTATTTTACATTTTTGCATATGTAATGTAAGTTAGTAACCTACTATATATTTAGTACTGCCTATTACCTAAAACTTTACCTCACATCAATAAAACCCTCATGTTACATTGTTAGTGCTTCGTAAGTTTCAATGTGGTTTTATTTTATTTCTAAAACTCTTTTTTCCTTTATTGAGTATTAGATTGTTGCATTTAATTAATAAATACATATTTGTAGTCTAGATGAGGTTCTGCGTCATTTGAGAGTCCTAGCATGACATACTATAAAAATAGTTAATCTTATGACCATCCGGGATTTTGCAAGCTTTTCCATGAGAAAAAACTATCATTTTTGGAATCAGCGTGAAATTTTTGATATTTTGAAAAATAGTTTATATTTTCTGATATTTGTAGCGAAACTCAATTACCCCCTGAAATATTCTACCATACACCTTGTGACCCACAAACACTAATTACAATGTTTTTTGTCACTACACCATTAAAAATAAACCTAAAATAATTAATTTCAGTATGGTAGTTTCAAAAAGATAAAAACAATTTAAGGTATCCTAAATGTTACTTTTCAAATGTCCCCTAATTAATTTAAAATAAATGCCCTAATTAATTTTAATTAATTAGGTTTGATAAAGGTAATAAGGTACCCCTAATATTTGAAGGCATAAATAGGCCTGGTAAGTTTTAGAAAAGTATAATGGTTTACTTGACAATCAATTAGGCTGGTATTACACTTTCATGGTTAGTTCTATGACATATTATAATTTTTTTTAAGTATTGAAATTACCTGAATACTTTTAAAATTCATTTCTTTATTAAAGAACTGACGATTGTTTCAGGGATAATGCCATTTTCAAAGTCAATAGATTGTTTTTAAAGTCAATAGTAATTTAATCAACTGTTGGGCCAAATGAATGACAAACTTTTTTTGTTTGATGTTGTTTAACAGTTTGATGATAACATTATTGTTTTTTTTTTTTTTTTTTTTTTTTTTTTTTTTTTTTTTTTTTTTTTTTTTTGGTTATAAGCAACATAAAAAATGTTTTCTGTAGCAGTAAATGTGATCATAAACATATTAACAAAGTTGAACTACTATAATATTTGACCCATTACAGTGTAATATTTTATCAAAGATGTATGATAAGTTAATAGATCTTTGTTATACAACTATGATTGTGTACCGCCTTAAACAATGAAATAAGCTTAAAGTTTGCATATTTCATAAAAGCAATAATTTTGACTGTGCAATATGTTCAGGACAGTCAAAATATAATATTATTTTTTTAGGCCTATCAAGGTTAAACATTTTTACCACTTGTTATAATTCACTTATAGTTATTATCCTACAGATAGGTGTATTACTTAGTATAAACTAATATATTAGCTCTACCATAACATATTTTATTACTAGAACTTATGTTAATAATAAAATGTTATCCTAACATAATGATAAGACTAATTATCATGTTTGGCAATTAAGTTCATGGGAACAGCTTGCACAGTTTGCACCTGAAATGTTAAATAATTTGGGATTGTATCCACACACACTATACATATTTTATATAACCTAATAATTATCAAAGCTAATACTTTGTTAAAACTTTATTCGAGTTTTGATGTAATTTAAATTACAGTACAAATTAAATTAGCCTATATTTGTCACTGATTTAGACCATAATCTCCTCAATCCAATCCAGTAATCTACAATGATCACATGACCTACTCATGATACAAGCAGCTAGCTTATAAGCAGTGCTTATTAAATTGATTGTTGATTGTAGTTGTTTGACTGTACTAGGCCACACGGTATGGTACTTAGGTCCTTGATAAAATAAAGTTTGAATGAGTGCAACTTAACATTTAAATACTAATTCTGAAGGAAACTTTGAAATCAAGTAACTGGTTAGCTTGTTTATACTCTTGCTATTCAGCAACAAATTATTTTATAATCTAGCTAGTATAACCTACATTATTATTAGAAAGTAGCACTTAAAAATAAACAATTATTTTAATAGTTCTCTTTCATGTTGGATGTTGGTTATAAGTATTAGTTACTGTGTTATGATTGTGGTGGAACCAATTCCTAACCTTCTTTTACAGAGTTAAAACTTAGACCTAAAAGAATATTACGGTATCATGATTGAAGCGACAGTTAGAATCAAACAAGTTTGTTTTTTTGGAATATGTTATTTTTATTTTATTTCATACATAAATCTGTGATCATTTTTATAGTTCCAAGTTGGTATTCAATTGCAATTAGGTACCCCAGTGTAAAAATATATTTTTTTACTGAGAAAATCTCAGTCGAATGTAGCATAAAAAACAGCTTAGACAGGCATACATCTAAGCCCTATGGCTTTCCGGCTGAGCAATATACAAATGCTTCGTTAAGTTTTATGCAGCACCTTCAAAATTTTTTGTGGAACTTTGACATATAGCCAGAACGAGGTTTTACTACACCTGGATATATGGCTTAACGATTTGAAATTGAAATAAAAAAAAGTTATGAGGCCTGGCCATTGATTACAAAATCAGTAAATAATTGTAAACTCAATATAGTACTGTATCTAAAACCTGTTTTAGGCCTTTAGATTAACACAAGAGACGAAAAGTCTCTGCTAATTAAGTTTAGTTGGCCAATTTACAGGAATGACATCAGTAAAGCAATTTGTGAAAAAAACATGGTTATGAAATAAGCACTACAAATAAGTTAATGTTAAATTTGTTTAGCCAGAACATTTGATTATAGAATTTCATTGATTTGAAACAAACTTTGCCTTTGGATTGATTTGACTTCTGATGGATAGTCAAAATTAGGCCCTAACTTAATGGTTGCATTGTTGAGTTCAAAATACAATATATTTTGTTTATTGTACCGTATTGTTTAGGATCGTAAAAAGCATTGATCTAAGTTAGTAAACCTAGATATATACTATTTTTATTATTTAAAATAGTACAGTAAACAAAAAGATAACATTTTTTTGACAGAGATTAAAGAATATTACTGTTTGTACAAAGGAGTTTAGTAGTAAAGTGCAGATGATATTTGAATTAAAAGTTTTTTTTAATGTTAATAATAAGCTTTAGTTCGGTGGGAAGTAAAAACTGTTATTCTTACGTGGTAATAAGTCTGGTCGGCTTTTGTGCGGTCCTTATATTAATTCAACATGTAAGTACCGCTAATTAAATTCAACTTTATATCACACCAACTCGATACCGTAGTCATCATCATCATAGAAAACTTATGGAGGAATTGAATCAAATTGAGCTATCGATTTTTTAAAGCTTTCGATTATATAGCATCATCGGTAGCCAGTTAGTGGCGCCTCTAGCGGACAATCTTGACATTCAGCGTTTCCAAATTTTAACTTTGCCTGACCACTTTATACATTATGTTAATAATGTTACCAAATTTACTCAATGTCAAATCAACAGTGGATGTATTCAAACAGAATGCATTTATATATTTCAAGTCTACAGCCCAGGCAAATAAATAAATAATTAAATAAATAAAATGTTGATGACTACATATTGGGTGAGGTTTGCTTTCCATCGTTTGTGTCACATGTGGCTGTGTAGTTAATCAGACCTCTGATGTACTGGCCTTCTTAATTTTAAAATGTTTAACAATAAAATTGCAAATTATGTAGCTTCAGATGCATTTTTTTCCTATTCTATTATTAAGTTATTTCGCTTGGTGCCAGCTGATTTAGATGAGTTGTAGTGAAGCCAAACAGAGTGGAACATAATGGGAGGCGGAACTCTAACGCAACTTCTGCCCACTTTGTGCTCCACTCTGGTTTGCCAAGGTCATACTAAAGCATATAGGCCTAAGCTTTGTTTGTTTACAGTAGAATTGTTCTTTTGCTTGATTTTGTTTTTATAATTTTGTGGTTAAAATATTTTATTTTGAAACACATAACTCAAAAACCTCACTGAACTTCCAATAAATAACTGTTTAAAAAATATTACCGTAGTGAAGTTTTACAAATTTTCTTTGAACTTTTTTTACCTTATAAAGACAATAAAAAAATGTCTTTAAAAGCCTTCAAAATAAAGGTGGTTTTTATTATTTTAGCTTTTATTTTTACCACATAAAATTTTACAATGTTACCATTAAATCTCGTAAACTACGGTCATAATTATTTTTATTAAAATTACCATTTATTTAACTTGGCAATCCAATCATAACTATTTCAATGATTAGATATAAACACTCCTGATTCTGAATGAATAAGCTTACCTTCAAAATAGAAAAAGCCTTAGGTAACCTCAAATGTGAATCCAAACAAAACATTTCTAAAGTTAAAAAAAAAACTAACTAAATATAAATTAAGAAAATCTTGATCATTTATGCTTCTTTTTGTCCCATTCCTAATTCTTTAATCGGATGCTCCCAGCATCAAAACCAAACTTCCAGCCAACTGTAAATTAAATTAAGTAATAATCATTTCACAACTTAAAAGGTTGTTTTTTAGTCCCTCTAATTTTTGTATGATATAGACAGTAGTTGTAAAACTACCTTGATATTACCTTGAGTCTGCTTAGGGCAGTACACGTAGTCTTATAAATGAGAGAATCCATATTTATATGGTGGCTTTATTAAAGTTCGATGACCCACCAATCACATCAGGTTATTCTCTTATATTAACAGCAATTAATTCAGTTCCATATGTCGCATTTGCTATCAATTAGGCCTTCACTGCTAAAGAATAACTAAATAAATTCCTTTCAGCTCCGCATTCAAGGTCAGCTTCTTTCTATGTTTGGTTTTGTCCTTAACCTCATCTTTCTACATATTTGATTGATGTTATCTTTTTGTACAAGGTAAATTATTCATCTTATACTAACCCGAAATTTGTTAAATATGTCTAGTGAAATTTTTAAAGACTTATATTTAATCACCAGACTCGTCAGGTGGAGTCATTGTATAAAGACAAAGACAATTACGTCCAGCCTACCGTTATTTTAATGAAACAAAGCATTTAAATTTTTTTTTTATTTGTCTACAAATTGACTACACTTTTTAAATTTGTCTTTACCATATGAATAGGGCCTATTTTATTTTTTCATCCAAAATTGATAAAGATTATTAAAATAGGCTATACTAGCTTTTAAACGCGGTTTCACCCGCGATACTCGCTGTGAGGTTTAGGTTTAGCTTGTTCGCTACGTTCACTCGCCGTCACGTTTGCCCACAATCAGGTTTAACTCATTCGCTACGCTCACTTGCCGCAATTCTATAAATCCTCTAGTCTCAATAATTTATATGAGAACAGCTGTTACAAAATTAGGAATATTCCTTAATTAAATAATATGTATCAATACAAAAATGTTGCTTCCATAAGAATAATATAGTAACTTTGAAGACGTGTGGGGTAGAGCCCTATGGAAGAATATGGATAAAAAGTATCCTATGTTACTTCTAGTACCACCCAGAATATGTGTACAAATTTTCATGACAATTCCTCGAGTAGTTTTTGCGTTAAAGCGTAACAAATATCCACGCTTTCACATTTATAATATTAGTAAGGATTCTATCTAAAAAGTACTACTCGTATGTCAGCAGTGAGCACAGGGGTCAAGCTTTAGACTTATAAAAAAAAATATCATGGTTAATTTTCACAGAAGTATTTTAATACAGTAGACTCCCTCTTAACCGGCCACCTTTTAACCGATCTCTGCTTTAACCGGCCTACCCTGACAAAAAATAACATCTTTTTAACCAGCCATGTTTTATCTCAACATCGCTTTAATTGGCCGTGTTTTGCCGGAAACGTAGTTTTCTTATCTACTGTATCAGTCAATTCAACGTTATTTCATACTGACGTTCTCTAACCAATTAAAATGTACTGTCCTGGACGGAAGTGAATGCCACCGGAAGTCAATGCATTTGGATCTACTATCCAGTGTGTAAACCTCCATAAAGAAACAATTTTTTATTAGTTTAGGTTTGTTGTGGATTTTACGGGTGTCGGATGTTAGCTATAAATCATATACAGTAATGTATTGTTTTTCAAGTGATAATTATATTTATAGGCCATATAAAATTGTAGGTTGGCGTTCTGAAATGAACATCGGTTTAACCGGCAAATTCATTATCCGGCCGCAGCCTGGTCCCAAGGTGGCCGGTTAAGAGGGAGTCTACTGTACTAGTATTTTGTACCTCAAACGGATTTAATATCCACATAAATTATTGGTAAATAAAAATAACTAACTTAGATAGCCTTCAGTTGACTATATCTTAGTAAATTTAGGTAGAATTCTGGCTAGTGTCAAAATGTTCTAGAAAGCTATCATTCTCGGTAAAGGGTTTCATTTAACTATAATTTTATATTAAAACATATTAATGCATTACAACGGGACCGATAACCGTTGAATCTGACAATTATCGTGTGGCTGTGGTGCATAGGAGTCATGGGCATACTGAGGGTCGGAGTGCTGGGAGCCGGGGTCGTCGGCCTCTCCTCCACACTGCAGCTCCTAGACAACCTCCCCAATTGCAGCGTGACAGTCATCGCAGATAAGTTCAACCAAGACACTACCAGTGACGGAGCTGCTGGCATATTCAGACCTGGCACTAGTTTTTCAGGACCTTCTCCGGAAATTACAAGGTTATTTCATGATTTGATTCATTGTTATTTGAAATTTAGGCTACCAGAAATTGGAAAACAACAAGCCTTTGCGTAGTACTTCTACCTGTATAATCTGAATTGAAATCTGTAATTGATGAAAATTAACAAATTGACTGCTGTTCATTCATTTTCATCCATATCCACCATAGCATGGTGTCCAACTTGCTCTTTTATTAAATTCATTTGATTAAACCTGCATTATTTACATCATCATTTTACAATAAATCATTAGTTTTCACACCATCTCAGTTTATGGAATGTATTGCTAGCTGATCTAAGAAGTAGCCTATTGACAGTCTTTTTGTGGCATCGTTGAAGTAATTGCTTTTGGGGGACATAACCAAATTCAAATTTTATATAAACAATTAATATTTAAGAAAATATTCCTGAGATAAATTGTTTTTGATATATTTTTATATTGTACTGTATTTAAAATTTAACCTTTGAAATTGATTATAACTATTGATTATAACTATTGTTAGAAACAAACTTATATTGTATTTTTATAAAAAAAGTTTTCTTTTAATTATTATTTTTAATTAATTGGTTTACTTGCAAAGTTCTTGTATTTTAAACTAAGGTTGAGTGGTAGAGAGCACTAGGCCTAAGCCTAAAAAATAAAGCATTTGAAGCTATATCTATTTAAATAAAATAAATAGTAATGGCTATATCTATAAATAAAGTAAACAAGTAATGCATTGTGACTATATCGTTGGCTATATCTTTTTTGATTGTTATTATTTATTAGGTACATAGAAAGTGACTTGATTTATGTCACCTAGTTTACTAGTTTCAGTTTTTATTGTTAGTAAAGACAGTGTCTATTTGTTGTTTTTCAGTTTTAACTATAAAGCTAGGCCTAATAAAATAATTACCAAAATACAATACTAACAATAAAACTAGGCCCTAATAACTTTAGTAAGTGTTTAACTACAATTCATTGTGAATCCAGAACTGTAGAATATTCAAAAGTGGTTTACAAACCTATTCCGTCACAGTTCAATATCAATTCTTTGTGGATGACCCAGGTATCGGCCCACTTTAGTAGACTATAGTCATATCCTACAGGGATCTATTAAATCTATCCATCTTGAAAAGTTTAACTAACTGTCACTGACAGCTGATCGAGTGTCGCTTGCAGTGCATCACTAACATTTTTTCCTTTTCCTAGTTCGCGCTGTGATTCATATGTTTTCGTGTTCAGTATATCGTGTCATGTGTTTATTTATTCGTAACTTATTTTAAGTCTTCAAGACAGATAGTTTTAATAGACTCCTGTAGGATATGACTATGGCTCGCTAAAGAAGGCCGAAACCCGAGTTATCCAGAAAGGATTGCTATTGAACTGTGAGGGAACAGGTTTGTAAATCAATTTTGTATTTAACTACAAAGTTAAGCAAGAAAAGCGAGTACCTGTATAATAGAATAATTTGCGTAAATATGCAACGCACAATTAGTCTCTATATTATTTTGTAGTTTAAGCGCCCAATCAAAGTTAAATACAGTTAAGGAGGGTGACAGGAAGTTAAAATCTACTGCCCACCTGTTAGTCTCAACTGCACACATGTTACCCGCAGTTGCAATTTCTGTATTACTCCTTTTTAAGTAATTCAAAAAGACTTACTTTTTTAGTCAAGCATTTAAAACTCTTTTCTTGAATTTATTCTTCTACTCCTTTAAATTTGGTGATATGTGTTAATTGCGGTGCTTTTTATTTTTGATGAATTGTACTTGTGTCCAGAACCTTTTAGCAGCTTGAGTCTTTATTCAAAGCATTCAGAACATGTTCATGACTTGTAATCAGTTTTCTTCTAAGTTTTTTCTGAAACGTGGTTACTTTAAATCACAAGTAAAGTTTTTTTTGTACACAAATGGAAAAACAGTCCAAAAGGAAGCAGTTGGATGTTCAGACATCCTATGGAGGCTGTTCAACAACTTTTAGTTGAACTTGATCGACCAAAGTTTTGGTTTACAGACAGTGGCTGGTAGACTCATATGAGTGGTATCATGGATTGCTTGGCAAAGGCTGTGGTGTCAGCCCCGTGTCCGGCTATATCTTTTCATCAACAAGTCCAGACCTGGTTAAGGTGAGCTCTCAATTTTGTTATAGTAATTACATAAAAATGTAAGTATTTTGCATCTAAGACTTGAACTAAAAACAATGTTTTTAACTAGAGGTTTTGGTGAAGTGTAAACCACTAACATCTGCTGTAAACTATAGTAATGAGGAGGTTATACTACAATACCGTAATAATATAGTTGATCTAAAAAATCTAATATTTTTACAATAATTAAGCTTTAAAGTGATTCTTAGTCGTATTATCTTTTATCTAGCTTGAGGTTTCTGGTAGGAATCTTTTGCTTACGGAATTAAAAATATAGATACACAGTTATAATTTCATCGATAATATTGTTTTCGACCATTTAAAGTACCTAGTATTTTATTAAAAAAATTTCCTGTCTTGTTATTTGTTTGAAAAAGTCAATAAAACAAGAAATATCCAGTGGCCCATCAGACCAGTCCCATGTGACTTATATTTTAATAACCAGTACCAGACAGGCTGTTATTTATAAATGTGGAATCGGCGCTAGCGACAGCTGGCTCGGCTACTTGGCCCGTCGCCACCTCTTGTTATTTATTCAGAGTTTAACCTTGTAAACACTGTAGGCCTATGACACTGCCCCGAGATTAATTCTTCATGTCAAGTTGAACATTTAGTGTTTTCAACTGTTTTTTTTAAATTTTTTATTTGTTATTATTAATATTATTATTTATGTTTTAATTCTTTATTACTTTTCAGATGAAATTTTAATTCAGTACCTTACTACAATCAGAAATAATTTTGATGGTCAATACTATTTCATAGCATTGAATAATAATCAAGGGAGAGGCATGTATTGTTTTAATACCACACCTCTGTACAATTGTAATAAATACCTCTATGTCAGCAGACCTGTGCCCTTAGAAAATTCCCAATGAAATTTGATTTTTTTTACCCATGAATTTTAAGATAATGAGTATGTAGGTTTGCTGCTATATGGATGTTGAGTATGTGAATATTAGTTTTTCTCAATCATGTAGCCTAATTGTAAAAAAAAGTAAAAGTTAACTCCTATTATTTGGGGTACTAATCTAAAATTCTTTTTAAACTTCTAGTTCGTTCATCTTTTTTCATACATAGACAAGTAGACTTTCTTGGGCTTTTGGGTCAAGTTCTCGCCTGGACACATTTTAGGATTTAGTCAACCCATGATTGGTTTGGACCTACTACAATTTTGTTCAGCTACATTGTCCTGCTCACTCTGCCCATTCTGTAAGCATAAATAAGTTAAAGAATGTACTTCATAATTGGTTGGTCGAGAGGCCTTTTTATAATTTGGATGAATTTTTTCAAGAAAATGTAAACGTAAGTTTTAATTGACAAAAATGTTTTGTTTATTTGCTTATATTTTGGTTGTATTTTTGAGTGGCTTGGTCTTCACGTCATCTTGTATCTTGATCAATTAAACGCTTATCTGTGATATTAGCATGTTTAGCTTAGTGGGCTTGAATTCTGCCAATGTCAAATGGTATTTATAATTACTATAATCAATTTAATGAACTAATTGTATGATGTTAACCTTATTGTCTGACTTGCTTTGTATTTCTTACAAAAAGCAAGCTTACCTTTGATGGACTGATTTCAGGTGTACGCCTGTATTGTTGTTTATTGTGCTCCATGACTTTGTCTAATGCATGTTAAACTGCCTACGACAATAAAATATTCCTGATTTCTGATTTCATGTACCGTTTGGGCCTACAACAGTTCTGTTCAGCTATGCTGTCGTGTTGTTTGGTCCTACTACCGTTCTGTTCAGCTTAGCTGTCATGTAACGTTTGCTTAAAAAAATGTAGACAAATTATTACAACCTTAACACTTTGAACCCTGAGCCCGAGTATAGCTCGGGGCATAGCGTATGTCACCGCGAACGAAGCCCGAGTATAGGTCGGGCCTCGAAATAAAATTCCATAGTAACCCGTATTCGGCTTATATGCGCTATTCGTTGCTACGGAACGCTTCCTTGATCATCTGGCATTGATTATAGTATCCTCAAGTCTCACAAAAAGCCATCTGTTTTGTAGCAGAAAAATAAATCCAAATGCCTGCAGCCGATGTTTTGCGTCGCCAGCTGACGACGCAGTATTGTTGTCTGCAGTAATGGCTGACTTTGTTTACGATCATTTTCGTGTCAAATAAAGTGTAGTTTTACTGTTATTATAAGTGTTTAGACTGTGAATTAGCTTTTAGATTCACAGTAAATATTAAACTATGTTCTAAATATAAGTGTACGCACCGTCGCAATTTTTATTTTCTTCAATTTGTTTTGGTAAATTTACTGTGGAACCCAAAAAAATATTTTTTTAATTTTATTAAAAGTTATATCATTAGAAAGGTTATATTTTTCTCTTAATTTTGATATATAATTTATATGGGTAAAAAATATGTATAGAAAGCTACGAATTTTAATTTTAACCCCAAAATTGGCCAGTAACGCACTTAAAACGGCAAATCAGCGCCCAGGATTCAAAGTGTTAAACAAATATATAGAGAAAAAAAACAGACTAAATTAAGGAATCCAATAATGCATTGATGCTCGTTAGAATTCAAATGTTAAAAACTACCTCCGCAGAGTGTTTACCAACAGCCAAGCTAGTCACGTGCGCCGGCCCAAGTTATTATTAGCCAAACTTTCCTAGGTTGAGCTATTTCAATATTCTACTTCCTGCCTACTCTTTCAAAATGCTTGTGATTTGTTTGCCAATTTCTTGCACAGCTTTTAATATTTGGGAAATGTTTTTAAGCTTTATTAAAATTAAATTTACTCTAACCAAAATGTTGTCCTATTCAATTATTTTAAACAAAATGAAAAGCTTATGAACCTTGAGCAATTTTATAATTTGTGAGCAAATTAAAAAATATACAGGGTGCCCAACTTCAGCAGTCAGAAACTACTGCTAAGTACAAGTAAATAATACAGTTTATATTATTAGTTTCATTAGTTTTCCAGATTAACTTACATCCACGATCCACTTTATTCGTTTACTTATCCCACAATATCCGTCCTTATGAAACAAAATTTTGTTTATTGTATGTCTGCAGCAGTGACACTAATTATTATGGGTTTTGAAGAGAAAGAGCCGAAGCCTGGTCTAGTTACTATACTATAATAATGAAGGTTACAATACCTTAACACATTCGCTGATAATGGCACAGTACTGTGCCATGAAAATCTGTACGCTCACCCTGATGGCACAGTACTGTGCCATGCTACAATGCACTCATCATTTGTATTTTGTGAGGTTAGCTCCTGGCGGAGTTAGTTGTATACCACGTTAGCGTGGGGGGTAGGTATGGCTTTACCTTAGGGCTGAGCAGTTCCCGCGTCGCGGCGACAGCAGCGCTGTAGCGGCGGGAACAGTAAAGTGCCACGCCTGCGCTCATTGCCACCATTCCTGTCAGTGTGAAGTTTGCCTTTGTTGTGGACAGATGAGTTTGTAACTATGTTTAGCGCACCTCAAAAACCAAACGAACTATACTTTTGTGCGCAGTGCCCTGGGGAGCCCGGACTATGCCCTATGCTGTGCTACGAAAAATACCATGTTTAGTGATAAACAATGAGGATAGATTAGGGTAGTTAATTTCAAAACATTTTAAATAACCCCCCTTTGTGTTTTTCATTCATAATTTTATATCTTTATTGTGTTTTACTCAAATAAACAAATACTTCTTTCAATTTTAGTACATTATTTTCACCTATATGCTGATGGCACAGTACTGTGCCTTAAATATGACGTCACGAAATGATGTCATAAACACAACGGATAACATTTTTGACCTCTGTTCCTTAAGTATGTCATATAAAGGAATGTTTTGGTACAATAAAATTTTTCAGCTCCTGGGGACGGTTTTATGTTTTTATTAGCCGCAGCGAATGTGTTAACCGTCGTCAATCCAACTAGTTTTTTGATGACCAGTTTCGGGAACAAGGTCCCATTGTCAAATCTTCTAAACCATTTGACGATGACATACTGTTCAATAATGAAGACCACGACATTTTAGAAGATTTGACAATGGGACCTTCTTCCCGAAACTAGTCATAAAAAAAAATTAAAAACTAGTTGGATTGAAGACTGTTGAGGTCTTTCATTGAACCTTCATTATTATAGTCTGAAATCAATGCAGGAGGCAAGAAATCTATACTTATTTAATACGCTAAGGGTTTTTTTCGAACCGATATTCAAGTTTTCGGTGTCATTGGAAAGGGCTTGGTCTGTAGGTGTTTGCGCCAAAAATTGATGAAAATCGGACATAAAATAAAGGCTTTATACACAAATTAAATTTGAAATTTTCCTATCACAATAACATAGGGTTTGGGTTGAAAATTTTAAACATATGTTAATGTTCAGCTGTAAATAAGTGTAGTTTTTTGTGGATACTGATATTCACAATATTGGATTAGTCGAATGTCATTGATTTAGAACTAAATGTCACTTTTGTAGTGTATCAAAATAAATTTCTTGATTTCGAGCAACAAGTAAACTAGTAATGAATAAACTAGTTACTATCTAAAAATCTGTTATTGGGTTTTTTTTTTTTTTTAAGGGAGAGGCAGGAAAAATGCATTACGCACTAGGGTGGGTCGAAAAAAATAAAAATAAAAATTTCGAGTCGTAATATCGCGGAAAAGTTGCGTAATTGTGAGACTAAGAAGAGGTAAAAATATTAAAAATATATGTTGTTAATTACCGTTCCGCATGTGCCTTAAAGATTGATAAAATTTTGGAAAAATCAAATTTTATCGGCAGTTTTTTATTATATTTTATTAACGATTTTTAATAAGTAATAGTGGTAAATGTTATCTAAGACACGTTAGGGAATTATACTTTAAACGATCCTGTTGTATGCTAACATCTTCCGTTCGCGCGTGGGCTACAAATATTGCTAAAATTTCAAGAAAACGTGATTTTGAGCTAGTCTTATTTTAAAACGTTGTTATTAATATCAAAGTGAAATACCTGTCATCTACTTATACATTATCTGATAGTAACCAAACAAAAACAATGTACGACATCAGAGTTGACCTTCCGATCGCGCATAGAAATGTAAACTGTCCCGATCGCGGCACTATCCGGTCAGTGACCCGCGCAGGGGGCGTGGTGCGGTGTCATGTGTTACCACCCTCTCTACTGCATTCTGGTAGATATTGCGTTAGTCTGGAGTTGTTCCTTGAGTGTGGTGGATGTTTTTAGTATTTTTTCAGTTACTGTTTTTGCATTTGCATAGTGTATTGTTATATGTAGGCTAATATTTTTGTGTAACATTGTGGACAATACTGAGTAATGGACGATGGCGGTAGGCCTACCTTAAACAATCATCACTAGACAGGTATTTGATTGTCCAATTTTTGGTGCGCCAAAAGACTTGCCTTTAAACAAGCTACCTTGTATCCCAGCTACCTAGATAATGTATCCCAGCATTCAACTGAGAGTGACGATTGCATTAATATTGCGATTGTGGTCGCTGTCACTGCACTCGTCACTCTCAGTTGAATGCTGGGATACATTATCAACATTATCCTGTTGTTCAATTTCGGTAACATTAACTTCAGAGCTTTGGTTTGAAGTGCTAGTGCGAGATTTCCTTTTGATTTTAAGCGTTTCTTAGTTTCACACAAGTCCACCCCTCCAATTTTTCCAATCCCATGTACTCGTAGCAAGTAAACGAATTTAAGTTCAATGGATGGTATCTTATTTGATTTTTCACAAGTACAAGTAATAGTACAGTTGCACTGACCTAGGTCGGGAGCCTTCTGGCACGTGCAGTCAAGAAAAATAGGGCATTTGCAAGCTGCAACATCAAAAAGTAACAAGAATTTTCGCTCGAACTCGTCAAGTTTTCTTATGAAAGATTCTTTTTCTTTATCACGTTTATGTGATTTTCGCAAGCCATAATATTTATCATGTAGTGCATTTAGAAGTTGCACTATCCTTTTATCACTGACCGTTTCAATAGATGCCTTCTTGTACGAACTAATTAATTTGTTTGCTACCGTGTTAGCTACTTGTGAAAAACTGACTCTCTTATTATTAATTTTAAGTGCCAAATTGTATTTCTCATTTGATAGACATCGGAGTATGTCCTCCCCAGTAGGTAGCTTGTTTAAAGGTAAGTCTTTTGGCGCACCAAAAATTGGACAATCAAATACCTGTCTAGTGATGATTGTTTTAGGTACTGCCATCGTCCATTACTCAGTATTGTCCACAATGTTACACAAAAACATTAGCCTACATATAACAATACACTCTGCAAATGCAAAAAAGTAACTGAAAAAATACTAAAAAAAATCCACCACACTCAAGGAACAACTCCAGACTGACGCAATATCTACCAGAATGCAGTAGAGAGGGTGGTAACACATGATACCACACCACGCCCCCTTCGCGGGTCACTGACCGGAGAGTGCCGCGATCGGGACAGTTTACATTTCTATGCGCGATCGGAAGGTCAACTCTGATGTCGTACATTGTTTTTGTTTGGTTACTATCAAAAAATGTATTAGTAGATGACAGGTATTTCATTTTGATATTAATAACAACGTTTAAAATAAGACTAGCTCAAAATCACGTTTTCTTGAAATTTTAGCAATATTTGTAGCCCACGCGCGAACGGAAGATGTTAACATACAACAGGATTGTTTAAAGTATAATTCCCTAACGTGTCTTAGATAACATTTACCACTATTACTTATTAAAAATCGTTAGTAAAATATAATAAAAAATTGCCGATAAAATTTGATTTTTCCAAAATTTTATCAAACTTTAAGGCACATGCGCGAACGGTAATTGACAACATATATTTTTAATATTTTTACCTCTTCTTAGTCTCACAATTACGCAACTTTTCAGCGATATTACAACTCGAAAAATATTTTTTTTATTTTTTTCGACCCACCCTATTACGCACACAGGACGCCTGCCTTTAGTGTGGGACTCCCCTAAAAAAACGGGTATACCCACTAAAAAAGTTGTATAATATAAATTAAAATCCCATGTACAGTAGAACCTTGATAGTTCGACACTTTGTGGACTTGTAGAGGTTTGTCGAACTATTAAAATGTCTATAGGGAGTATATGGGAAATTCCAACACTGGGAGTATAAAAATAATGATTTTAATTTTGGAAATATTAAATTTTAATGAAACCATAACTTTAACATGATAAACATTTACATTATTCACCACTTTGTTTACATTTTCACATTTGTCAGTCTCCTACATGAACACTATCGGTTGTTATTGACATGTTAAGTTGTCATGGACCCTGTCGAACTATAAGGAGTGTCGAACTATCGAGAGTCGAACTATCGAGGTTCTACTGTACTGTGTTTTCAATCGTTTGCCATAAGCATAAAACTTTTGCCAATCTTCACCCAATTGTCAAGTAAAGACTAACATATTGATGTTCAGTCTATGTTTTCTGAGGCTCATAATTTGGTATTTAAGTATTTTATAAATTTAAAGAGTCATGATGCACTTTTCCTGAGATGTTGGTATGTTTCAGAACCACCTGCTGGAAGGCCTGGTCCCGGTGTACCGGCCCGCCACTCGTCAGGAGCTGGCCTCGTGTCCAGGAGGCTGGAAGTACGGGTCATACTTCGAAACTCTGCTGATCGAGTGCCGCAACTTCCTTCCTTGGGCTCTGAAAAGGTATATTTGTTTTGACATACAACAATTGTATATCAGACTTTAGATATTTTGTCTTACACCTATCTGCTAACAGCTATGTCTCAAACAAGTTGCCTATGCAGAAAATATTCACCAGAATTCCGATATTGTTTTGAGTGAAATTGTAAAGCAGTCATTTAAGATTAAGATTTCAGTACTTGTAAGACTATCATCAGTTAGACAGACCACACTGAAATCTAAACTCATTTATTACGCTAGAGGTTTTTGTTAAAAGAATTCCTCCTACAATTTTCAACTGATTTTAAAATTTTTGGTGTCATTAGATAGGGCTCCGTCTGTAGTTGTTTCCCCCAAAAATTATTGAGAATCAGACTTAAATTAAAGGTGCTATCCATCATTGAAATTTGAAATTTCCGGATTAAAATAATATTGGGATTGGGTTTAAACATATGTTAATGTACAGTTGTAATAGGTGTAGTTTTAGATCATTACCTGAACTGTTAATCATAATTTTGGATTAGACGGTTATAATTGATTTATTCATTTATTGATTTATTTGGTCTCATGAAATAAAAGAAATATTTGTGCTTGATTTCAAGCAATGTTTGCATTAGTAAATGAGCACTAAAACTGTGCTCCTAAGGTATATTTTATATTTATATCGTATTAATATCAAGGAATTAGGGGTGGGCGAGTAGTGGTTTTACGATTCGAGTCGAGTCGAGTCGAGTATTGCATCAACTACTCGGGTATCGAGTCGAGTCAAGTAGTAGTGTGAAAAAGTTTAAAATGAGTTATTAAAAATAATATTAAATAATAAAAGTAAAAGTATTATTAAATTCATCTTTATGCATGAGAACACTAAAAGATAACATCAATTTAGGGTACGACAATAAGAACTACTTGGATAAAAGTTGATAAAAAAGTAAGTATATTTATTTACAGTTTTCCTTTTACAATGTGTAGTACAAATCAATTTCTGAGAATTAGGCCTAAGTAAAAAATTTCATCAACAACAAAATTAGGGATGGACGGGAATGGATTTTTAGTTCGGGACGGGATTGCTCTCCTCGACGCTATCAGAAAATATTCGTTTTGACTTTTATCTGAGTGTCGTATAAAGAAAAATGAATGTTAAATATCAACTGGTTCTGTTTCCAAACTGTTCCACTTGTTTTTGAATAAGTTACAATGAACCTCCTTGAGTTGAAAAGATTTTAAATATCTAATTTTTATATTTGCTGTATACAATAGAATAAGGATACAGTACAAATTTTATTGTAACCAAAAAAATTAAAATCAATTCACTAAACAATATACATATGAAAATGTCCATTAAAATTTTATAAAAGTTTTGTTGAATGAAACATTAAACGTTTTGTACAAAGAATTAACAGAAAAATTATGTACATCAAATTATAGATTAAAACAAATGGAAAAATTGTAAGGAAAACAAAACTGCATTACATAAATAGGCCTAAGGCTTGCTCAGCTAAAAAAAAAACACAAAAAAACAAGAAATTGAAATTATAACAAATATTAACACTAAGGAATGAAGTGGTTCAACAAACCAACGCCATTTATAACCCCAAGAAATGTTATTTTTTTACTATAATAAGATATTTTTAACATTATAAAACAGTAATTCAATTAAAGATTGATTTATTTAACAACACACAACTTTGGTTGACGTTTTGTTTAAATTGTAAGAATTAGACAAATTAGACGAGCCATACCTTAGTTTTCTACGACAATTGGTTCAGAAAGTAGCATTTGGTACTAGGAGCCAAAAACACCCCTCTTGAATAAATTACTGCCGGGCGTCGAACAATAGATAAGCTGAACAATAGATTGTCTCGGCGGCCGGCCGTGTTTTTGTGCTCGTTAGCGAGATCGCCGGCCGCCAGACGTAAACAACTATTGTCACGGCTGCGGGCGCGCGCCGCCGGGAGTGACGACGACGACTAATCGACTCGATTCTCGAGTATTTGCAACTACTCGACTCGAGTTCGAGTAGGACTAATTACCCGAGCCACTACTCGAAACTCGAGTACTCGCCCACCCCTACAAGGAATATAAGTAAGAGACTATAATTGTTTTGGTACTGTAATGTATCCACCACAAAGACAGTCAAATTGCTTCAAACCATGAACCACAACAGTGGTGACCACAACATTGTCTTGCTTCATATGTGGTGAAAACTTTTTTGAGCCAAAGCAGCTGAATTTACCTTAACTAAAAATATTTAATTTTTTTATCAATTCTACTTTGCCACTAGGCCTAGGACAAACCTAAAATTTTGTCTTTTGGTCTTTCATAATCACATTTCAAAATTACTACTTAGCTGTGACTTCTTATATATTTTATTCCAGAGCACAAGATTGCGGAGTATCTGTAGTGCAGCGGCGTGTAGACAATCTCTCCGAGTTAGAGAGCGTCTACGATGTTGTGTTGAACTGTACCGGCCTAGGCTCCAAAGCGCTACTAGGAGACCACAAGCTGGTACCAATCAGAGGCCAAGTTATCAAGGTAGTACTAATGACATATCATTCTGTCTTAAAAAAATTGATTTTGAAATTGAAATATTACAAATATATACCTCCTACCTCTTAAGGGGGAAAAAAACACATGTACAAACTGAGCAAAATATTAAATGTAGTCAAAAAACTTAACAAAACTTATTGACTAAAAATTTATTGATAAATAATTTTTGGTCAGCTATGCAATAACACTACAACACTGTATGTTGCTAACTAGTAAATCTACTCAGTATGTTGTTAACATAATCATCTACTATAATAGAAGGAGTGTCAGTACTGATATAATTTCACTCCCAAAATCTAGCTGGTAAATTTTCTTTAAAATTTGGATTTAAGAGTATTTTGGTTCAAAAACCTATACATGTTTGATATGCGACATATTTTTTTGTACAAGGAACTCCTCCCACAGTTTTCAACAGATTTTAATGATTTTTGTGTCATTGGTTAGAGCTCGGCTGTTTCTAAAGTATATTGGTAAGTATCCATTTAAAAGGAAAGGGCCCTACAAGCCCTTAAAGTTCATAATTTTTCTATTTGATTAATATTGGTAAAGAAATTGATTGATTTTCAAGTTAACAGCTGTAAAAATATCAAATTGAATAATATGTAAAGGTGTGACTAAGGGCTTCGACCCGTGGGGACTATAGGTGGGCCTTTTAAGCTATGCGAAATAAGGTCATTTTGGTAAAAATGACAAAGTCTATGAATTCAAGCCTACAAAAAAAGTTGTTATTGAAAATTAAAATTTCTCTGTTGTAGTAAAATGAAATTTTTTATCAGTATAGAAACTAAATTGCTCGATTTCGAGCAACATGCACACTACTTAGTTAAGAATTAGCCTCAATCCCAGGAAAAATCGTTTTCAGTCTGAAAAAAAGAGTTTGAAAATTGTTATTTTTAACATTGGTCTTATGGGTTGCCATTTTGGTAACGAAATAACAACAAATGGTAGGCCTAAACAAAAATTCAAGAACACTATTTTTAAGGAATAGTTTTCAAACAGCTGTTAGTTGTACAAAGGTCAACTCCCAATTATCCGGGGTCGGGTAAACCAGAGTGCGGATTACAGTAACCGGGGTCACAAAATGCCAATTTCAATTTTATTTATTTTCTCAGTTTAGACAACAATACCATTATTTATCGATCTTGTCATGTTGAAATTAGTTAAGAAGAAAACTCTTTATTAATTATTAATTGATTTATCAATGGAAAAAAAAAAACAATGAAACATGGAAAATAATAAATTACTAGTTGTTGCCCATCGATACTCGACGGATATAGCTCCATTAGTGGTAAATGCTATAATAGTGCAAACATGTAAGGTAGTCTGTAAAATGTAGGCTACTTCTTTGAACTGCCATACCAAGAACAATAATATATTTTACAGAAAATACTATGATTTTAGTTGGAGCATCGGAAAAGTAGGCCTATTCCTTAAAACCAATAATGTTGCATCCTTGTACTTATAGGCCCTACTCCTTAGTATTTTATAAACATGTCAATTTGATTGTTTAGGTAGGCGCAAACCTAATTAATAGAGGTCTGCGGGTACCCGAAGATTCGGGTAACTCCGGGTATTAGCGTGAACCCGAGTGGTCGGGCGGGTTTGACACGTCACACGGGCTTTATTCGGGCGAGCTTTTATTTTTAGCCGGGTCGGGCGGGTACCTAATGCCCAAATTAAATCGGGTTGTAGGTACCCGACAGGACATTAAAAACAAACCCGGGTTTTTAAAACTAGTTTACAGCCAAAATTTGTGAATTACAACGTTCACGGAATAAATGGGCATCGTTCCACACACTATTTTAGACTAGTGGTCATAACTGCCAGTCATTACTGAGGTGGATGTGGATGAACTGGAAATACCTTAGCTTACTATTCGCGACACTCACACATGAAAATGTGGCTTCTGAAAGAAGCTAGCGGTCTCTGGTGCCTAGAAACGTAAGCAATTTTGTTTGTTTGATAATTTGGTGCGCCATATTTCATGTTCAATTTCAAACAAATAACATTTTGATAATGAAAGAACGCATTTGACGTAGGAACATTTGTATTCCTTAGTACAGTACCATTTTATGGCCCAAAAATAGTTTAAACAGCATTAAATCATTTGTTGCAAGCCTGGACACCAGTAGCGCTAGCATACTTTTCTCACTCAAGGAACCTAAAGGAACTGCTAAGTGTCGTGACTGACTCACACTCTTAGGCCAGAAAGAAAGGAAGATGGACTGTGGCGTAGCCAATACAGTCACCAAAGCACAACCATTTAATGAAAATCGCCCGGTGAAAAACAATCTGTCCTAAACCTGTATCCATGTGCAGTTAGTCCATTATTAGTTAACTCATGGTCAGAATTATTTATAATTCTTAGTTTTTCTCTAGAATTATTCGGTACAAACCGAAATCAAGGTAGCAGTGGCATTGGTACTATTTACACGATAACCGGTAAATAGTAAGAGCAAAATGTTTTCAAAAGTAAATAATCTCTACAGATTAGTGTTTGCATTATTTTTACAATACAAAATTCATCAGTGTATATATTTTTACGAAATATAATCAATATATGACTATTCGGTATAATTGGTTTTATTGCCGAATGATTTCTCATTCCATCTTGCAAATTTTCAAAACATTTAAGATTTCTTGATAGCCAATGAAAACAATTTCTTGGATAATGTAACAGTTGGATATCCATAGTCAATGGTTGGATACTTCATAGAGAGATTTCTTCATTCTCTATGTAGTTTTATAGTTACGGTACTCCTACTCCATGTTTGTCGTATGGTATGGCGCGATCCGTCGTCTGCATTGATGATTTGATAGATGGTTTTGCTCTCGTTCTTGTTTATTCAATTCACATTTGTGTTACTTAAGTGATGTTGAATTTTTCCTGATATGAAAAATAAATATTAAAAGCCACGGAATTGAGAGAATGCCAGTGTATCCACTAACAGTCCTACTAGTGAAACCAAAGATTTGGGAAGTGTAAAATGTCGCGGATGGGCATTCATCTGCTATTTGGAATCACTCAAGCAAAGAAACAAATTTGCCGAAAGTAATCCAACAGAAATGAAATGCAATTATTTTAAGTCTGTTTTGAAAATAGGATATGGCAATATTGATTGAAAGGCCAAGTTTGAGTATAATCACATTATCGTTTTATAATAAAATAACTTTGTGTATTATTAGGCCTACAGAAAAATAGGCTACGGTATGATAATTCGCATCAAGGGTATTTTGACATTTATAAAAGTGGTTTTTGTTTAGTTTCAACAGTGTAAAATATAATTTGTATATTTGTCATGTTTGTTGAAAACAGTTAACATTGGGTAAAGTAACTTAGGACTAAAGGAACCCTTAGCTTGATAGGTTATTGGCTCAGGAGAATTTTTTAACATTTTATACTAGAATAAAATACATTATGGTTTTTTAACTTTTGTTAGGCCTAGGCCTAACTTAGTAGGTGGAAGGTTTTTGCCTTGTATTTATTAATACTATACTTAAGCTTAGTAGGCACATCAACAATTATTTTAAAATGAAATAATTTAGGCTTAGACTTTTTTTTTAATAATAGCGAAGCCGACCCGAAGTTTTATTCAACTTACAATACCCGAGCCCCACCTGAGTTTTTTTTTAACATACATAGGCTACCCGAACCCGACCCGAGATTTTTTTAACTCACACACCCGAACCCGAACCCGACCCGAATTTTTCTTTAATTTATAATGTTGAAACCCGACCCGACCCGAAAATTGGTGTTAATGTACTACCCAACCCGAAACCGACCCGACTTGAAAAATCACTACCCGCAGACCTCTACTAATTAACCTAAGGAAACCGTTCTATTAGGTTCAACAACATCAGAAATAAGTAGACCAATATCCACTTGTAGGCCTATTGGATAAATTGTTCTTAACAGTTTTTTTAAAGAATTAGGAAAGGCCTACAGTGTTGTAACTTATGGTTGGCTTTAACAAAATACTACCAGTAACAAAATATTAACAAAATACTGGCAGTCTCCAGCGCGCCGGCCGGTGATGCGTTTGTCTGTATGTCCGTGTACGTACCGTAAAGTAATGTTTTTTGTGTGGGAACTGTATGTGTGTAAAAAGACTTTTTATGATATAACGACGTCCCATGGACTGAATTTTTAACTAATGTTTCTCATCTGGGTGTGATCATGGCACAATGGTGCTGAAACCGTGGTAACCCATAAAGTTACAATAGGATTGAAGACGATAAAGGTATGTAAACCACTTAGTAATCAATCAATCCTGGGGCAATAACAACGAAAATGAAACTTTCTTTTCATAAATGACAATACATCATAATAATTGTAAACGTTTTTAGGTACTGGCCATAATAAACCAAATACTTCATGAGCTTTTGTTCATCCATTCTGTGTTTAGACAAAATACCTCGTGTGTTTACAATCAGCTGATTGAAATTGTGTAAAATAAATCAATTGTAAAGGTTTGAAAATGTTGATATTTTTAATTTAAGGAAGTAAGATAATGTTAAAGTAAATGAAGTCTGTTAAATTACAAAGGTTTACGTTTTATTTGGTACAAACTGTGTGTAAATTGGTCCAGTGGAAGTCTCAGACGAACTGTCCAAAGGATTGGAAATGTTGGCTTTTTTCCCCATGTTAAATCTCCATAAGAAAAGTTTATTTTTCATTTTTGACCGATTTAACGTAAATATTTTTGAAATACGAATAAAACCTGCTAATATAGAACCGAAAACGTTTATTTTGGTACAACCCGCATGTAAATCGGTCCAGTGGAAGTCTCAGACGAACTGTCCAAAGGATTAGAAATGTTGGCTTTTTTCCCCATGATAAAAGTTTGTTTTTCATTTTTGACCGATTTAACGTAAATATTTTTGAAATACGAATAAAACCTGCTAATATAGAACCGAAAACGTTTATTTTGGTACAACCCGTATGTAAATCGGTCCAGTAGAAGTCACAGACGAACTGTCCAAAGGTTTTTTACCTTTGTGTTTTTAATATATACTAGGTGTACCTGCGCAGCGCAATGCGCTGCATTTACCCGTGTTCCTGGAAATAAAACCTTGCAACTTTGCAAAAAATTCAAAGTTCTATTAAGCTTTTAACATGTGTTTGTCTCTCATACTATCAACAGCTGTTTTATTTTGAAATTCAAAACAAATTATTCTCCATGTTAATCTTATGGACAAAAAATGAACTTTGAGGGCTTCCCGTGAGCTTCAGAATTAAAATATCAAACATCCAAAACCTTATTGCAAAATTACGAAGTGAGACCATTCTTTTGACACCTCAAACCTTAAAATTGGTCCAGAAATAAGGGAGGAGTAGTGTTAACAAAAAAAGGGCATCACGTATTATATGTATAGATATAGATTTGGCGGCGTAGTTGTGATCGTAGTCATGTGGTCAGGGAGGAACTAGTCAGAGCAATGGCGTGGTGTAATGGGGATGGGGCTCAATTGCGGAGTAATGACCTTGACTGCTATATATAGAAACAACTGGTCTCCCCGCCAGGATGTGCTAAAAATAGAAACCAAGAAAGGTCCTACTTAGTTTCCAGTTCAGTGTGTAATTATCGCTCTGATTCGTGTGCTGTTCGTTCAGTGACCCCAAGTAATTTTTGTGTTCTATTATGCTAAACAACACATTTCAAAGTGCATTATTTTTTTGCATTTCAAGAAATGTTTGATAAAGTGACATTAAAATTTTATTTGACAAAGTAATAAATTTACTAGCCTATTTTAATAATTTGGCTAATATTTATAATAATCATTCAAACAATTGGTTGTTCTTAAATTTTTACCAATTAGACAAAAAGATGAACCATCACTTGTTTGTGTACGCGTGTTCTTGAATAAATTATACCAAGCGACCCCGAAAAAGTCACATTTGATTATGAAATATAATCCACTCTGGCTATAATGTCTGTACTGGCTACTTTAATAATTCTATCACAGCCCAATTTATATGCACCTTTTTACATTAACCTCCACTCTGTCGTACAGGTCCATGCTCCGTGGATCAAACACTTCTACTATGCGGATTACGACACTTACATCATCCCTGGCGATGGAGGGCTGGTGACGCTGGGTGGGTCGCGGCACTACGACAGCCATCACACATCGCCGTGTCCCCACGACGCGGCAGCGATACGCGAGCGGTGCTGCGCTCTGGTGCCAAGTCTGGCCGACGCCACCACTGTTAGAGCCTGGACAGGCCTCCGCCCCCACAGGGACACTGTGCGAGTCGAGGCCGAGGACATAGGACGGCTCAAGGTAGACAAGACAGGTCCACTTGTGAGAAGTATTTTATCATAATGTTCCACTGGTTTTGTCCGTTATTTAACACAGTTTCATCATAAGTAAACGTTTTCCACGGTAATGAGTAAATGGCGGTAGTTTACCAGTAAATATCTTGCATTATTTATGAATTCCACTTATCAAAATTCGCTAAACTGAACAGGTTCCGGTCATGAATAGTTTGGATTAGCGGAACTCTACTGTACTGTTAATAATTTTTCTGGTAGGTGATTATTTTGCTATGATCTCAATTATTTGAATTTAAAATTTAATTAGGTAGATAACCATAAGAGATTTTCCCAGAGAGATTAAGAGCCAGTTGGTGTTGTGGGGTACAGTACACTCTCGTTCATCGGAACTAATGTGGCGGACCACCGGTTCGGATGTCAAAAAATTCCGATGAAGCGGAGGCCGTCGTTAGTCATCATTTCCGCCCGTGCGGTGACCTATCGTGATTGTATTAATTCTTGTTTTTAAGGCAACACTAGAGATTTTATGAAAATAAGGCACTCAAACTTTGAACATGGTAACAAATGAACCTATAGGAATAAAAACAAGGCAGGAAATAAAGATCCAAAATCGTTATTCTCATATTCCATATTTATATTCCACTCATATTCCAGCAGACTTCCACATAACACAGGTGCAGTCGCGACACGAGACAGACTGAATGACAGTTTGGGAAGCGGTCGAAACGGATGTTCACTTCCTGCCCCCTTCCTCTTTCTATTTTTGTGCGAATACTCCACGGCCTCGTAAATCACATCGATACGTACAGATTATGGAAAACGCCTGATGACGTTAGACGCAAAATGTGATACTTCAGTGTTGTGCGGATAGAACGAATAGAAATTGAAGGCGTTAAAACGGAAAAATTATTTATTTCGTAAGAAAAAAAAATTAATAATATCCAGATTTTCAGTTCCGATGAAGCGGAGTTCCGATGTCGCCGAGTCCGATGAACGAGAGTGTACTGTATCAATTTATGTACCCATGTTCAAATAAATGTAACCGTTAGTGTTATTTAAATCATCACACGTCTCCCTATCAGTAACAAACTCCCTAGAAAATACACATCTGGGGATTAAGGGCTTCAAATAGTAGGAGACAGAAAGAACAAATGTTTAAAATATTTGTAAACTTCTTGGGTCCAGATAAACTGAAATTTTGGTTGAATTTCGATCGGGAGGCGATCTCTAGTCGTCTTAATAAAAAGGCAAGTATGATTCTTTTCTTCATTTTTTCTCAGCTTATTTGCATCGTATGAGGATCGTGCATGAGGATTCGAGGAGAAATCCTCACATACCGTTGGAAAGGTAGAGAGAGCCCTGTAATCACTATATCACTATTTTTAGATGAGCAGAATTATATTATAATTCAGATCGGCCCCTAGGGCTAAGCCCTACAGGTTTTCAAATTGCCAAAGTTAATCTTATAGAAGAAGGGTGTTTGATTGAGTCATTATTAAGCTGCTGTAATAACAAATGCGAGAAACTCAGGAAGAACAGATGTTTCAGTTATAAGATATTTTTAAACTTCTTGGGTCCACATAAACTGAAATTAATTTTGGTTGAATTTCGATCAGTGAGCACTCTTTAGTATTTAAAATTTTACCGTGAAAGAAAACTTTCTTCAGGTGATGATTGACATTTGTTTCTACTTCAGGTGGTCCACAACTACGGGCACGGTGGCTACGGTGTTACCACTGCGCCGGGGACTGCCAAGTACGCTGTCGAGCTGCTCCGGAGGAGACTCACAGGGAAAAGCAAACTTTAGAGCTTCCTATCAGCTAACAGCCGCAACCATCAACCTCATCAATATGCCCATTCTGTAGTAAATAATGTTTTGTCAAACTCCATGTTTGTTGTCCTACGTTATTTTATAGGAGTATAGTTTAGTATTCTACATCTGATCTATTGTGCAACAAGTTAGTTTTCTTAATTATTATTCAAATCCTATTATATTTTATGTAATCATTAGAAATGAATTAATTGTTATAAAGTTATGATTGTTTGCAGACTTTTTTTTAGTAATTTAACTTGTTTTTTTTTTTTTGTTTTTTTACTCAAATCAACGTCAGATTCATTTTTTAAGGAGACATTGTACTATGTACACACAAACGCTTTTTGGGAAAGCGGTCCAAACCCATCAAATTTTGTTGGCCACCGCGGGAATCGAACCCGTCACCTCTTGAACCGAAGTCCAAGACGCTAACCGTTTTGAGTTTTGTGCATAGAGTATTTATTATGTTTATACAATAACAATTTGCTCATCTTTCAGAACTCTATTTTTATTTTACAAGAAGTTGGTTATAAATTTTATTTGCCTGTGAATTTTTTTCAAGCAGAAATATGTAAAGGACAGAATTAGCCTTTTCTCTTTGAAAATGTTGTGTGGTGGCCGGTAACTGATATTGAAGATTGTTTAAAACTGAATGCAATTTTGTAAATACGTATTGAAATACAACAAGAATTAAGTTAATACTTATAATACCTCTTAACATAGCCAGGATTTACGAAGTTTTCTTTTTTTTTTTAATATGCATTTTCACTACCACACTACAGACAATCTTTTGTAAATGAATTTTCATTGTAAAGAATTATGAAACTTCTGCAGTTCCTTTATCTATCCGTAAAACCCATGGAAAATGAACTTCAGAAAATTAGTTTTGTAGAGCATACGTGAGAATTACTGTATATGGTACTTATTTGTGATCGTGCTAGTCTTATTTTCAAACAATTTTATGCTGTTTTCAGGATTTTGTAGAACACCAATTTTTTTTACAAATGGCCGTGATGTATTTATATTCCATGTTGTGACGTTCTCTTTTTAATGTTTTTTTTTTTTTTTTCAGGAGTTGTATTCAATCTTAAAATTCTTCCCTTTTAGTTTTTATTTTTCCCTCTGTGAAAAACTGATCAGTGAGCTAATTTTATATAATGACCATACCATTTACATATTCATTAAAATAATATTCTACTGTAAAATTACCATCTGCTGTCATTTGGTGCTTAGTTTACTTAGTGGACCTTATTTATTAGTAAAATTGGCTGGACCTTAACCTTTTACAATAAGAAGAACATAACAACTTTCAAATGACCAAAAATTGTCTACATATTAAAAGAAAGCTCATCATCTATATATTAATAGGCAAACATTTATCTTTCCTCCTTTTTTCTCAGTTTGTGTGCATTGTGCAAAAAATCCGTGCATACCGTTAAAAACGTAGTGCTACACCCTTTCAAAGTTTCAATGTTAATGTTATGGAAAAAGAGTAATTGATTGAATCATTGTAGACAGCCATTGTAATAAAAAATGCTAACAAATGAGGAAAAACAGATATTTTAATGATAAATTTTTTTTTAAGTAATTGGGCCCAGATCAACTAAAATTGTGGTTGAATTTTGGCCATTATTCAATCTCTAGTGGTTTTTATTTTATTAGAGTGATGATTGAGACAAGATAAAACCACAAGTTTGCTGTCTAACTATTTATTGTCCGACTCACCTTTAAGAAACTGTTAATTTCAAATTAAGAACTTTGAATACCCAATAAGTATTTTTTCATATATTTATGAGTATATATTTTCATAAATACGGTGAAAGTAAACTTATTATTACATTTTAAGTGTTTAATTTTTTTCTTAAAAATTTGGAAGAGCTTACCATATTACTTAAAGAAACTCGTCTTAATTTCCTAACCTGTTTGCTATTTTAAGCAATCTTTATTCTTGTGCATATTCTTTTGTATATTTTTATGCATTCAGGCAAGAAATTATAGAAATTCTTTTGTATATTTTTATGCATTCAGCCCTCAAATTTGAGGGCTGCCCAAAAATCAGTGTGTTTAAAATGAAAAGACTAGTATAAATTATATACCTTATGTATATTTTATTAATCAAACGAATTCAAACATTTTTAAACAAGTTATTCTAGTGTCTTAATAGTTATATTTTACACGAGCTTATCTAACATTCGTTAGTTGTGTGAAACAATACTTATAAAATATTTCTTAGCCCAAACTATCTATTCTTTTTATTGATGAATGTTGGCCCCATTTGTTGCATTCTAGTGTCTCATTTGCTAATAAATGATGAAGCCAACTGGGATGAACTGTGGTAGTGTTAAGTCTTCATGAAGTTCACAATTACAAAATGCTACCACAGCTAATTAATGTAATATGTTAAAGCATTTAACATCTTTAAAAAAATTTGATTACTAGCTTTGGTAGAATGTTATTTACTTTAATGACTCTTAGATTGTAAATGTTTTGTAAAAATGTTATTTGACAGAATCAGTAATGTATTTTGTTTTGCTGCATATTTTTATCATTGATTAATTTTTCCTTTTCAATTGGTTTTTAATGTTTCGTGTAATTCAAGAGAATCGTAGCTGTGACATTTTATGTAGATTGATTGTAAACAAATACCTCACTAAAATGATTAGTATTAGTTGTTTCAATGTATTTTATTACTGCAATATGTGGAGAAATTTGCTTTTTACATTCTCTTGATAAAGAGCTTTTTAGTTCCATGTAAATATGAGTAGAGTTTGTATTCCATGTGCTTTGATTATTTTTATTCCTAAAATTGTAGGTGTCCTCGGTATGCCCATGACTGTAACAGCGGTGCCACGTAGGATGAAGCATATGTCCCTGTAATTACCTGGGTGCCACGTTTCATCCTATTTGGTCCTACCCGTAGCTCCTTGTACTTAAGCACCTTATTGTAGTTTCGACATTGGATTAAAATTGTTAGTAACACCAAATGTTTATGTATGCTTAGACTCCATAGCCCACTATCGTAGAGCGTAGAGGGACCATTGTATATAGACTACTAGTTGGTATTACATGTTTGGTTCTTCCACTGCTGTCGAGTTTGGTTTAAGCAATACCTACGTCACCCTTGCTACTGATTTGTATATTGTTAGGCTGATTACATAATAAACCGTTTGAAAATTAATTTCAGTTTTGTATTATTCCTTGTGTGAAAGAACCCACAAGATTCGCTGAGTTGACAGGGTTTGACAGAGTTCCAGAGGTTGACAGAGTTGACAAGGTCTGATGCAACGGAGAATATTTAATAACATTATTGTGATGACTTAATATTGTAGTAGAGTTCCGCGAACTTGGCCTAACTTGGAGCGAACATAGCCAAGTTTGTGACATTACCGAGTTATCGAGTAAGATGTAGAAAAATAATGGCAGTTTTAAATCATAAGCTACTGTTATTTTTCACTTGAGTACGCCTACAAAAATATTGCTGTAACTTGTGCATAAAAATTAAATTAAATTGGCAAAGTAACAGGCTGTCTACTGGTCACTGAAAGCTACGGATTTTAGTCAGTGGACCGGAAGTCACTTTTTTATCGTATAATGCAAGAAAAGTCACTGAAAATTTGAGATAGAACGTGATTGTGAGCAAAAATTTTGCGATGTTTGTAGAGTCCCGCGAAGCCGGACTTCGATAACCCAGCATTTTGGATAACTTGGAAAGCCTGCCAGAGCAGTAAAGTGCTCTGGATTTCAAGGTGCTGAGCACCATGGCATCGGCGCGAGCATGATATTGCTTTTCAGTGTTTTAACGAATGAAGTTTAAGATCTTAGTTTTTGTACTAGGTATATAATGCATTAAAAAAATGTTTTTTAGGAGTAACATAAACTATTTATACTTTTTCTTATGTTTACTCCTTTCCTGTTAACCTGGAATTTTCACAAACCTGGACTGGACACTGGTCCAGAATTTGGTCCAAATTAGTACATGTTTGGGGGACTTCTGTAATTTGCCCTTAACCTTTTTTTTAATGGACCACTCTGGTTTTCATCATTTTCACCACCTAAAGTCTCGGAAAAGTCACTAATTTTATATATATTAGGCGGTAGACGCACTATGCTAAAACAGAATGCAGGATGCCCGTCAAAAGTTGTCTACGAGAGTTACCTTGACTGAGGATGATCTCCCATCCTGTTAGGTAATGATTGAGTTATCCAGACCACTTGAGTTATCCAGTGCCGAGTTTGCGTTACTCTACTGTACTTACTTCCTTTGTGTAAAAAAATAAAGAAATAATTTACGAAAAGAAAAAGTTAATTGACAGTTTTTATTACCCCTTTAAGTTTTTTGCAGACAAGTAAATTACACCACTTAACAGTGTAGTAATGTAAAGCTAAAAATAATTTTTCCTACAATCCCGCGTAAAGTGTCAGTTTACTCACTGAAAACCATTCGGAATTAATACAGCTGTTTACTGAGGAGTGAGCGAGCTTAAATAATTATGTTGTTAAAGTTTTTGGAGCGAGCTTAAAGTCTTTTAACGCTCGCCACTTGATTACTTTTTACACTCACCACGTGATTACTTTAACACTCGTCATCTGATTGCATTGTTACTCGACGTGCTCCCTTCCGCTGGCACTTCAGCTAGAATGGACTTGAGTAATTGTGATTGTATTTATCGTTTGAGAAATTAAAACTGTAGTTGTAAGAGAAATGTATTATGTATTTTATTTTTTATTATGTAAAGCGCCTTTCTCATTTTCTGTTTTAGCTCAAGCGAGAAAGACCTACTTTACACTCTAAATACATAAATAACTAAAGTAGAGGCCACGAAATCAGGCGGGTGACTGAAAATGCGATGTTACATGGAACCAAAAGATGAAAGAGATTGTCGAAAATTGCGTACGTTAATGCATAAACTGGCAACATTGATCATCCAGCGTTGCCTAGACCGTATGTATGTTTAATGTACATTCTATAAAAATGATAAAAGTAAGTATCATATAATAAAACAGATAAAAACATTGTGATAAATATAAAACATATAATTAAATTAATAACCACTGGAAATTCGGCAACGTTGCAAAATTATTCACCCGCTTGATTTTGTGGCCGCGACTATAATACCTGTTACTTTTCATGACTAAATCCAATATGGCTCATCTATAAAAAAAACACTCAGGAGCTGTGAGCGCCCTAATTTGTAATCCTCAAAACATTTAAAAAGAAATGTCACTATATCACTTTTTTGAGACAGGGACCTCACATAGTGGGTATTTTAACCTGAATATGAATGATAAATGAGTGTAGAATGATTGTGGTGCGATCTTGTAGTCTTGTTACTGAATAAGGCCGACATTCTCCTTAGACAGGACTGTTAATCAATAGCCCAACAGTCAATGGTATCTTGGAACCTACAGTTTAACGTGGGATCCGAACCACAATTTCGACCTCATATATACAAATTGGTCTAATTATGAGGAAAGTCTTTATGGATGAACTAGTATTCACTAGTAGGGACGTTAATCCCCACCAGGGAATATCACATCCACAAGCCATCGCTTATAACTATCCAAAATTCGTGACCTCCAAGTAGCTGGATTACAAGACGTTGCCACAGTCCCAGTCTAATAATAATTAAGACAGTCAACAAATTAAATGTTTCAACTAATAAAATTGAAAAAGGTGAAAAATCAGGTGTTTATAAAATTAAATGTGCCAGTTAGTTGCCCAAGCTTTTACATAGGGAAAACAGGATGTTCATTCAAGACTAGGTATAAAGAACACCCCCCAAATCCGAGAGCCGACTAACAAAAATCGTTGTTAGTGCAACACCTGCTGGTTGACACAGATCACGACATCAATGATCTGGACACTACGCTCCTTTCACACATCACGGTTTAGCCCGTACGATTAACAATCGCACAGCAGACATTCCAATAGAATCTTATGAGACCTTTCACAAAGGCACGGCGACGGTTTTTATAAGATTCTATTGGAATGTCTGCCGTGCGATTTTTAATCGTACGGGCAAAACCGTGATGTGTGAAAGGAGCGTTAGAAATTCTTCACACCTGTAGCAAAGGCAATAAACTAGATACATCAGAGGAAGCCCAAACTATGTACATTCTCATTCAATGTTAAATATTGTCAGAGGAATAAATGTTATTATTATTAGATTCAACATTTACAAGGCCTACAAATTTAACAATGACCATGATGATTTTATATCTTAAATGACAACTCCAATATAAGTCAGATTTCATATTCAATAGTATTTTAAATCGGAGCGGAGTAAACGGAAGCCAGGTGACCGAAGTCCAACTGTATAACACCGCCACACCAGGACCGACGCAGGAGTCCAGCCGGCATCTCACCGCGGCAATGTCACCGTCAACCGGTCCCGCGAAGTTAGTGCACGACAGGCCTGTGCGTGATGTTTTTGTAACTGTCCTTTTAGTGTGTGTAAAATTTTAGTATGTGTTTACGTTTTAAATTTTGGCGAAGCTGCTGCAGCGGAAGATTTGTCTGACAATGGCGTTGTAATGCCGAAACGGCCGTAACGATCTAGTTACAAATTTTGGAGCTGTTTGACAAAAAAGGTATAAGCCCTTATTAAGTAAAAGGTTATTAAGTAAAGATGTGTTGTGGTATGGCTGATGCAGTGAATGTTAGAGAGGTTAAGTTTTACAAAGAGTGTAAAACCCCGCACTACAAAACTTTACTTCACTTTGAAGAAAATGTTGTCAAACAACTTTCTAAGCCAGGTTTGTTGAGAGTCCCGAAGGGGTGCTCTCTCTTCGGAATTACAAATGAAGGTATGCTTGACCTATCTCGCTACGATATCAGAGTGGAATTTGGAGTATAAAGAGTTACCACAAAGTATGGTGTCGCAAAACTTGATAACTGTCGTTAATAAAACTATTGAGGAGGCTGATCAGTGGATAAAATTCCCTTTTACCCATGATGAAATTGTGCAGGCTAAGGAACGGTGGCAATAAGTATAGGTTCCTTTTCCGAACAGCAATTGGAGTGATTGCACTTATAGGAATTTTAAAACCGAAAATACATGGAGATCAATATTGAAAAACAAGTTACTCTTGATGTTCAAGCGACATGTGTTGCAAAATAAATTAAAGCGTTGATGTCAGCTGGCCTGGGTGCATGCCATGACGCCAGAATATTTGATAAGAAATCACAAGTTAAAGAAGTAATGCATTCAAAACCCAAGACAGTACCTACTAATATTGGATGCTTTCTATGGTTTTTGGAGCCATGGTAATGCACAATTAATTCTTATATAGATCTAGATGATGAAACTGAAAGAAAATTTAATAAGCGCTGCTTAAAAAGGAGAGGGTAATCATAGAAAAGTCTTTTGGACATCTTAAGCGGCAATTTTCAATATTACAATAAGTTTATATGTGAGCGTAAAATTGGGAAATCTACCAAAAGTCATAGTTGCTTTTGTTGTATTACACAATATTGCAATGACCGTATGTGACCTAGATTTTTAACCAAATAACGCGGAGATATATGATTGACTCAGACTGATAAACTTAATTGACCTCAGCAAAGCCTTCGATGTCGTTTCACATGACATCCTCTTAGCCAAACTCAGGAGGTATGGAATCAATATGGCACTGTCCTCGTAACCCTATCTAGCTATCTTGCCAATAGGAAACAATAACCTTAAACAGTAACCTTAGAGGGAGCCTCTTCCAGCACTAGACCCTTACCGCACGGAGTTCCGCAGGGCTCGGTGTTGGGTCCTCTGCTTTTTACAGTAATGGTGAATGACTTGTGCCTGAACAACAGCACCCTGCTTTTTGCTGACGATACCACCTTACTGTCCAGAGGCCTCGACATCGCTCAGCTGCAAGCTGATGCAAACAATCTCCTGGACCTTGCCAAAGCCTGGTTTATTTCTAACAGATTCAAGATTAATGAAGAAAAGACTCAGTCCCTAGTGTGCACCCTTCAAAGGTGTGTGGCGGCTGGCGAACCAGTCAAACTTCTGGGGTACTGGATGGATAGTAGACTGGGCTGGAAACATCACATTGGGCAGGTTTGCGTGAAGCTGGCAAGAGTTCTGTATCTGCTTAGGAAGTTGCGTGCCCTGATCACTCCCGACTACCTTAAGACTGTGTACCACGCTCTATTCCACAGTCACTTAATGTATGGTCTGGTCTTGTGGTGGCACTCGTCGGCGACTCACGACATACTGCTGCTACAGAAAAAGGCGGGTAAGGATAATTACATCTTCCAAGTATAACGAGCACTGCGGATGCAGACCCCTATTCAAGGAATTAGGCATCCTTACCGTCCATAGTCAGTATGTGCTCAACATCCTAGCCCTCCTTAAGGAACATGAAGCTGACTTCGTAAGGAGAGATGAGCAGCATAGTTATGGGACCCGCCATGCACACAACCTGGATATGCCAAGATGTAGGCTATCTAGTACTCTCAAGAGCTATCCACGGTATGCAATCAGGCTTTTCAACACCTTGCCTGTCAACGTGCGAGAGATGAGCCCCTCAGCGTTCAAGACAGTACTCCGGGACCGACTAATAGATAGGCCTCTCTATACCTTGGAGGAGCTCAATGACCAACCAATTTTTGAAAACACATCCGCCTAGTAAAGCCAAATCCCAGGTGTACAGTGTAACTGTGTAAATATATGTTTTTATAGTATGTTTAAAATATTTTGACGCAATCTATCCGACTTGTCGGTCAAAGATGAAGCACACAAGTATTTAAGTATTCAAGTATGAAGAGGTTGACGACTTGCGCTGTAGTGCTATTATTGCAAGAAGCTTTTCTTCCCAACTGACAAATTTATTTTTTATTCCCACTCTTCTTCTTGAGATCGGTTTTCTTTTTCAATCTCTGGTTTTCATGTTGTTAATTTTTTTCAATAAAGTGTTTCCATCAATTTCTTTCCTAATTATTCCTTTTTACTTCTGTACCTACCACATGTGAATATGCTGAGTCTATCTTACTCTTCACACTTGGGACTTGGGAGCTTGGGAATATTACTGTACTGGGTTGGCACGAACCTCGTCTCCAATGAGTTAAAGTTTCTTGAGTAGTTCAAAATATTTTCCCGTGCAAACATTACCTACTTTTTTTGATTATAATATTATAGCATTGACTATGGATACTAAAGTACTTTCAGTATCCATAGATAATAATAAGATAATAAATAAGTTAATATTAAAAACAAAGATTCGCTCGTTCCTTATAAAATTAATTTCTGTTTAGTTTGCAAAACTGAAATAAAACAGCTGTTTTGCATAGTTGACCGCCGTGATGCTGTCTGTCAAATTCCGAGAATGTCGATAAAAGGAAAGTAACCAGCAAGTTGTTGTCTGTCTGTTTATCTTTTAAATTGCAGTTGGTGATTTCGATTTAAAATAAAGATGTTTTTGGTCAAATTAAGATATTTGTTAATTTATTTTGTTACTTTCCAATAGTATATACTGTGGAGTGATAGTTCAGCTGTGTAGCCAATTCACTACTTACAGAAAGAAGTAATTAACAGATAACATACAAATTCTTCCAACTTGGACAAGAATTTTGTCACAGGACATCAATAATTTGTCAGCAATTATATAGTCATGTCGTCTTGGTTAGGAAATTTTACTAGGAATATATTTAATTCTGTAAGTCCTCCTAATAAGGTTTTGGAAGTGAAGTCGGACAAGTACAACAATAGAGGCGTTATATGTAGAGAAGACAGCTTAGTCTTTTATGGTCCAACTACTAATGACAATAAATATGAAATTATAATTCTACGTGCATATTGCGACCTTGCATACAGGTAGGTCACTCTTTAAATTGAAAACCAATCAATAGTTTTGTGTTTAAACACAATAAGCTGAATCGCCCAGTAGCAATTCAACTGTTATTACAGTAGCCTAGGCCTATTAGGTATTTTGATTTTGCTTACTGTAGGTGATACAAAATGGTTGTTGCGTATTACTGAAGAAGTTAAGACAAAAAGCCTTTTGTCATGAGATTAAAACTCAAAACATCAATTAAATTAGACCGGATGTAGGTTGGTTGTTATTCCTACAAGCGAATAAGTTATTCAAATTAGGCCCAACCGAAACTTGTTGGTCTGATTTGGGCTGCAATGTCAATGGGCGAAGCACTTCCCACCTGCACTGTTTAGAAAATCCAATTGCCATTAAGGCCTGCTGTATGACAAATGCTTTATTTTTTGAGGCAAAGTTAGGACTATATAGTCCTCTCTACCACTTAACCTCAGTTTATAATACAAGAATTTGGTAACTTAAGTAAAAAATAATCAAAAGAAATATTAAAAGAAATATTACTTTTAATATTTCTTTTGATAATTTTTTATCAAAAGAAAAAAAAGCTGTATAAATACGTAAATTTTTAGTTAATCAACATAGACTGGGACGGTGGCGACGTCCTGTAATCCAGCTACTTGGAGGTCACGAATTGTGGATAGTTATGAGCGATGGCTTGTGGATGCGATATTCCCTGGTGGGGATTAACGCCCTCACTAGTGAATACTAGTTCATCCATAAGTACCATCCTCATAATTAGACCAATTCGTATATGGGAGGTTGAAATTGTGGTTCGGATCCCACGTTAAACTGTAGGTCCCTAGATACCATTGGCTGTTGGGCTATGAATTAACAGTCCTGTCTAAGGAGAATGTCGGCCTTAGTCAGTAACAAGACTACAAGATCGCGCCACAATCATCCTACACTCATCCCTCATTCATACTTGGCTTTAAACTACCTATTGAGTTAGGTCGCCATTTCAATAAAGGTATTAAAGACCTCTGAGGCTATTACTCCTACTGGTACCAAACTCAATACGCATGGGAAATCGTATGGAATCATAGAGAATCAGAGAGTATAAAAACTTTTCTTATGAATGTTTATAGTACGGTACTGTAAATTAAATTAATTAGGCCTACAATTGAATATAACCGGCTGGGTAGCTGAGTGGTTATAGTGCTCGCCTTTGAATCCAAAGGTTGCCGGTTCGATCCTGAGAAATGTTAGTAGCTTTTTAAAGGTTCGATTCCGGACCCAGTTGCCATTTGTCATTGGGCTATTAATTAATGATGCTTTCTAACAACTGGTCGATGTTGGATAGTAACAAGACTGGGGTTTGGTCCCCAGTCAAAACGTTAAAAAATGATATTGCTGGTTACTGGGTTATCCACTGGCGTAGAAAGACACCAAAATAACTTTTAAATATTTATATGAATAATACAGTACACTTACCATATTATAAACTTACTATTCTTACTCACTTACCACGGCAAAACTTTGTTATCCCACTCCATCATTATTACCATTGGTTAAAATTTTTGATTTTGCGATTAGAATTGTGTCATGTTAACAATCGAATCAAAAACAATTTTGAGGTAAGAAATTCATTATAATAGTAATCTAACATAGTGTCGGCATCTAACTGTAAACCTTCGTCACTTTTATTGACACCGATGTTTATAACGACAAAATCAATTTTTTTTCTAAACATTCACAAAACGCATATGTACCCTCAGTACAATAGGAAATAAAATAGGCTACCTTTTTGATTTACGTATTGTGCAGCATTTGCGTGACACTATTTTAGGTCTAATGAAGTCTGTAACTTTCACAATTAAGGTACGGTAAACTTACATCTAAAAAATCAAATTATGTAGCCTAGTTTATTTCGTGCTATTCTTTGATAGGTAGTGTTATAGGCTACTTAGGTTAATGGTTTTATTTTTTATATTCAGTTACTTGTTTGCAATACCTATATTTGTTTTATTGTCAAAGGTATTATTAATCATCTTAGAAAAAAACTACCGTAAATTATTTGTTAAAATCGTAATAGTAAGTTATCGATAAAATACCAATATTATCGCAAAATTGAAATTTCAACCATCGATAATAACGATGGAGTATAATAACGAATTTTCACCCCTACCATCTATACCATGGTCACTGATGGAGTCCTCCAGGGTTAAATTTTAGACCCCTTTCTATTCTTGATATCTGCAAGTAATCTTCCTTGTGCAGTAAACATCTTTTTAATCTTTTAACATATGCTGAAGACATTTCATGCATTATCAGTCATAAGACCCATTTAGAGCTAACACAACGACTGACTGCTGATCTTCAATTAGGCCTAATGAATTCATGGTTAAAATGTAATGGTCTTCTTCTTAATAACAGTAATCATTTACTACATTTTCATTCCAATTTTTACAGCATAAATTTTCAGATTATTCTTCTTTGAACAATGTAGTTAAGACATCTCAAAATGGAGAATTTCTTGGGCTACAGTTAGATTCTACATTAAAATTGAACCCTCCACACAGCTCATGAGCTGTGAACAGGATGAATCCCATAAAAGTTTTAAACAAAGGCTAAACTTACTTTACTCTCCACACTCTTTCTAGAACTGTAGATTTTGCAAATCTGAAGATGGTATATTATGCATACATCTTCTCACACTTAATATAAGGTATAGTTTTTTGTGGCAAGTATATCCTACCAGTCAGTTATTCTGCCACACAGACCAGCAATTCTCTTTTCAACATTAAAAAAAAGTATAATGCGTAATGATGCACGTAAACCATATTACCCCAATCAGACGTCTATTTAGAATATCAAATATCTTACCATTTCCCTGCATAATACATTCTTTATAGGTACTCTCCTGTTTGTGAAAAATAATTTGCATAAATTCACCTTAATCGAATTACACCATAACTCTCCAATAATTCAGTACAGTATCGACTTCATAAAGGCCCGTTGTCCCTGAAGCGACTGTGGTGATAGTCGCTGAGCGATAGTCGCCAAGCTACAGTCGCTCCGGCACTGGTAGCGTTGTTTTAAATGGGACCGTTGTCCTTGAAGCGACTGCGACTCGCGCGGCTAGCGACTATCGCGGTTCCGGTCTGGGGGGCTCAATCGCAGTCGCGGAGCGATTCTTGTCAATTTTTCACGTGTGTAGTTGTTAATCGTAATTTCTTCGTAGAATAGGGAACTGCAATTGGACGTAAAGCTTCTACAAACGGCTTTTATATTAACTAGTGTACTTATTGATTGAAATAATTCAACAATTTAATTTGAATTATGACATGTCATTGCTAAAAATATTGCGTTTAGTTCTCCGACCAATGCAATAGTGATTAATTCACCCAAAACTAATATATTTACAGCTGTAGGAAGGACACAGCTATGTACAGAGGTTAAACGCTCAACCTAATCCCAGTAATAAAATTCTAATGGGAAAATTTCACATTAAAATTTTTGGTAGTGCCCTTATTTTTCGATTCTCATCAATTTTAGTCGAAAACAACCACAGACAGGCCCTATCTATCCAACGACAATAAAACGTCGGTTGAGAATTGTAAAAGGAATTCCCATTACAAAGTAAATAAATAAAAACCCCTTAGCATATTAAATAAGTATAGAGATACTCTTAAAACAGCCTTCTTGTCTAGTTGAAAAATATGTTATGAGTACCAACTAGTGGTGCAAATAACAATTCCATGACGTCTCCGTCATCGACTTCCTCAACTGAAAGGTATTTTTTGTTTTACTTCTGCTTCAAACTCATGGTAAATTTAAAACTCGCAATTCAGCGTTAACAGTGCACCAGAATTGCTCTATAAAAATCGCTTCAGGGACAATGACTTGATTAGCGACTATCGCTCAACGACTATCGCTCCTCTACTATCGCCAGAGTCGCTCCAGGGACAACGGGCCTTAAGTCATCTGCCTTAGAGAGATCTCCGTCACACAAGGGTATTCGTCTTTATATTAAACTTCCTTCTGAAGTAAAATTTTTTCTCAAGTCCATTTTGAAATAACCTTTATTAGATACCTTTATATTAATATGTTTTACAGTATTGATGAGTTTTTCAGTGCTGTCATGGGAAATATAGGTACTTAAAAAAACTTTTATAATTTAACATGACTTGTTTATCAGCAAGTTATCTTGTCAGCAGTGATTGTTAGATAAGTAACTGGTTATTGTGGTTAGGTATCGTGTGGTCCAGTTGAAGATTGGTGTTTATAGGCCTCAACTGATATCGTTCAAATAGTGTTAATTTAGTAAAAATGTTTTTTCGTTCAATATAAAAATTGACAGTAATTATAGCTTAGGCTGCATGTGATCCCTTACTTACCATAAGTTTTACATACTGGTTAACTCTAGTTTATGCCTAACTCAATTATAATATTTTACAGTAGAATTTTTTTTCTCGTATGGTATTTTTGAGTTACGATGCTTAATTACCGTATGCCAATTATATCAATCTTTGTAGACATATGTATTCCTGTTTGTTTTTTCAGCTTACACCGTTCAGAGGCCAAACATGAAGTTGAAACACGCTTTATACAGCTCAAGGATAAGCTGCCAGTCCTGATCTCTATATCTCCAACTGTGAGTAGGCCTATTAAAGAATAATTCAATGATAAATTGCAGATTTTGAGGACATGCTGTAAGCTAGTTGGATGAACAACTCAAAGAGAGAAATTCTCATACATGAGTGTTGGTGCCTTAGTGTGATGAAACCCGATCTCAATGGCAAATGATTACTTTTGTGAAAAGTTTCAGATCGACTTCCAACTTTCACCGTAGATTTTACCCATCATTATTTGTAGAAATCTTTTTAATAGTGAAATTACCCTGATTATATAATACTATACTAAACAATTTTTTAAAGAATCGGGTATACTAACTGTTCCCTGCCTTTATATTTTAAAATGCCTGATGTTCGTTAAGAATAATTTTGAAAATTTAATTAAAACAGGATAAGCATAGTTACGAAACAAGATTTCAAAACAACTTCCAGTACCCAAGACTGACACCACAATATATGAGAAGAATACTTTTTAATAGACTACCTAGTGAGTTAAAAGAAATAATCAATGAAAATTGTTTTAGAAATATGCTAAAAGATTTTTTGATTAGAAAAATGTATTATTCAGTCAACTCATTTTTAAATGATAAATTATAAACAGAAAATCGTAGTGGATGGTCTGTCCCACTTTAATGCTGTTTAGTTGTTTAGGATTAATGATTGTATTGCACACTGATAATGTCATCTGTTCTGAACTAGCTTTGCTAGTTGTAAAAGAATGTTATTATGACAATAAAGTTATTATAATTCGTATAAATAAAATAGTGTAGTAATCCAATAATGGATTTCTCATAAGAAATGCATTGGAGGACGTTTTACTTTTGCTTGAGTTGTTAGTTTGTAACCCACGCCTATGCGTGAGACCTAGAGTAAGGATTTTGAACCAATATTTTCTGCTAATGTAATACAGTACACTCTCGTTCATCGGACTCGGCGACATCCGAACTCCGCTTCATCGGAACTGAAAATCTGGATATTATTAATTTTTTTTTCTTACGAAATAAATAATTTTTCCGTTTTAGCGCCTTCAATTTCCATTCGTTCTATCCGCACAACAGTGAAGCATCACATTTTGCATCAAAAGTCATCAGGCGTTTTCCGTAATCTGCACCCATCGATGTGATTTACGAGGCCGTGGAGTCACACAAAAATAGAAGAGGAAGGGGGCAGGAAGTGAACATCAGTGTCGACCGCTTCCCAAACTGTCATTCAGTCTGTCTCGCGTCGCGACTGCACCTGTGTTACGTGGGAGTCAGTTGACTGCTGGAATATGAATATGGAATATGATAATAAAGATTTTGGATCTTTATTTCCTGCGTTGTTTTTATTCCTATAGGTTCATTGTTACCATTTTCAATGTTTGAGAGCCTTATTTTCATAAAATCTCTTGTGTTATCTTAAAAACAAGAGTGGATACAATCACGATAGGTCACCGTACGGGCGAAAATGATGACTCACGACGGACTCCGCTTTATCGGAATTTTTTGACATCCGAACCGGCCGTCCGCCACATTAGTTCCGATGAACGAGAGTGTACTGTACTAAAGTTAATAGTATACAAAATATAACTAGTTATCTCTTAAATAAAATAAAAAAACCAATAAAAATGCGAAACAAACAAATGTACTAGGCCTATACAATAACATACAACCTTTACAACATATGCGCAGTTAACAAGTGTAAATTAATAGATATATTTTTTTGCAAAATTACTTAAAATTATAATTGTTTGTCTTTTGTTTGTTCATACCCATATACGTAGAATGAGCGTTCTCCTTGTAAATTATGTTTCTTTTGACTAAGTAGGTATAATCATTATATTTACATATGTAAAGATAATTAGGTTTGCTTATTGCATTTCATTTAGCTTAGGCTAAAAATAAATTAAATAAACAAAAACACCCTCAATTTATGTTTGTGTTCAGTCCCACTTCTTGAAATCCTCTTTGAAAACATATGGTAAATGTTACAGACAACGGAAAATAGGATGTATACTATGTTTCAGAAGAAATATTACAATTTTTAGAGCTCATGCATACCTGGTTTGCTTATTAGAAGGCAATACATTTTCAATTTGAAAGCAATATTTTTAGTCTAAGTTCTTCGTTCTGTTTCTTGATTACCTTAGTATCCAAAGGTCTAAATCTCTGCCGTATCTGTAGGTGAACACGCTGAATGGGATCCAGAAAGTCTGTGATGTGATTCAAGAGCATCCGTCATGGACTGTCACTCACCTTGCGGTTTACCTGAACCTCACAGATTGCTTGAACTCCGAACAGGTTCTTGGGTAAGTATTATTTTCTACCCTCTTAAATTTGTGTTTTACACATAAACCCTAACAATTTTTTTTTCTTTGGCTTAAAACTAGCTATTTATTGACTTATTATTGAGGTAAACCGACCAAACCCCCTCCCCCCCCCCCCCCCAAGCGCTGTCCACCGCTATTTCCACTGCAAATAACGGGATCTCTATCCGTTTAAGACTTATTCTACTCTACTGGCTGGTTATGGTACTATTCAGCATTTATATTTTTTATTAAGTTTATGTTTCAAGGGTACGGAAATCATTTTAGTGGTCATTGGAAAGTTACCAAGTCAGCAATTGGCTGCTCCTCCTGTGTTTCCTTAATGTTTTTAGTGTTCTTAAGCATTGAGAAAAGTGAATTAGGTCTTAACTGGAATTCTGAGCCCTTTACTGTATAAGAGAAAGTACCAGGTTAACAGCTGTTTCAAAAGGTCTGCTTAACATTACTGTTCCTTTATTTTTGTATACATTTTGTTGTTATTTCATTACCAAAATAGCAACCCATAAGACCAATGTTAAAAAATACGATTTTCAAACTTAATAATAGACCAAATTCGATTTTTTCTGAGATTGAGGCTGTTTCTAAACTTATTTTTGTGCCAAAACACGCTTAAATGCAAAGTTTAAACAAAATCTACCCACTAGATTTCGAGATCGTGGAACACACATTGCTTCAGACATTACTCGTATTATAGTAAAGGATATGCAATAGGTAACAAAAATATTGAAATGTGCTTACCAGCAATTTATAAAATAATTTTTATATATGGGGTCCAGTCCCAATTAATCCGGATTATCAATGTTCTACTGTACTAGACATGTTTCGTATTTTAATTATAACCATGTTATAACACGTATACATTAATGACTTCTAAGTCGGAAAATTGCATTAGACTTCCTACAACGTTTCATCATAGACCATGTACACTACCGTGAGTAGACTTCTCATAGCATAGGCGTGTTTGAAACATATTGACGGTGGTGTGATCTCGTGCGGGCGTACATGAAAGTACAAGAGACATTATGATAGGCAAGTCCGAGCTGTGACGATACTAGACGTCCATTACTACATCCGATACTAGACGAGCTGTGATCTATTTATGTTTTCCAAAAGTCACATTCAGCCTGCATTATCCTATTTATTTGCATGTATATTTATTTCGGAATGTGTCAGTAATCATATATCCTTTTGTGTATTTACTTAGGTCTAGTCATTGATAATGAATTGTAATTTTATTACATTCTTTACATAACGTGTTGAGCCTGTATTGTAGCTATAGTGCATGTTTATTTATTTTATAATGCGCCTGTTCTCATCTATCATTATTATGTATGTGTAGTCTGCTAACTCACAGCTGAATTCTTGCATGTAATTATTATTATTATTATTATTATTAATTATTCTCATTGTAAATTGGCTTACGCCGTTGATACATAAAATAAATAAATAAATAAGTCAGTGCTACCACTCTTCTCAATCGAGGATAAAACATTTTATAATGGAGGTTTTTGTTTATGCTGTGATGAAATGTTTTTGCAGCACTGTAAATGCAGTTAAATAATAACAACATCGATGGCAGCGACTCTGGTGCCAGCATACACGAAACCATTGACTATGCACACTAACGTGAATAGACCTCTCATCCAATGCATTTAGTTTGAGGCAAAATTTTGGAAGTTCAGTGGACGCCGCACCAGAATCGCTGCCATCGATGTTATTATTCAGCTGGATTTACAGTGCTGCCAAAACATTTTACCAAAACATAAACATAACTTTCACTTATAAAATGTTTCATTCTTGGTTTAGAAGAGTGGTAATACTGATTTATCTATTATATGTTACGTGTACTTCGATGGACACCGCACGAGATCGCACTACCGTCAATATGCTTCACACACGCCTATGCTATGAGAAGTCTACTCACGTAGTGTAAAAAGTCAATGACGAAACTTCCAAATTTGTTGCCTCAAACTTAATACATTGGATGAGAGGTCTATTCACGGTAGTGTACATAGTCAATGGTTTCATTTTAAATAGGCTCTTAATCAAACCTGCATAGGTATTGTTAGGTTTGAACAGTTAAATTGGTTGCAGTCATCTGAACACACCAGATGTGCTGAACGGGGAGTCTCCTCTGATGTTGGCCATCAGAGAGCAGCACCTGGCCGTGGTGAAGTCCCTAATCGCTGCCAAGGCATCGTTGGAGCACCTCGACCATGAGGCCAACTCTGTGTTCCACTACGCAGCATCCACCAACAAGGACATCATTCTCGTAAATCACAAACCATAGCTCTTGAAATAGGCCTTAGAGAAATGTGTTCAATCTAAAAAACAATTTTTATTTTAAGTTGCGTAGTATCTTTATTCAAACATGTCTTAAAGAAACATCTGGTCTATGAGACCTGTTGTGTGGGGAGTGCCACGTGTGCTGCATGGTGGCCAATATGATGAAAAAAAAATTGTCCACAGGGTCTCACAAATCAGTGTTTTTGTGAATGTGTTTAAATAAAAAGAATCAAAACACATGTGTCCGACAAATTCTATTTGGTGTTGTAGGCTATTGGCTATTTTTAGTTAAGAGTCTTATTAGCCCCTGTAAAAATACTAAACCTCCATTTGGGATGGTACATTTAAATATTTATTGTTAAAAACTTTTTTATATACAGATAATCTTTGTGGATTCTTGTGGATCTAGCGCCCTCATAACTGACATATTAATGAAAAGCAATGGTATTTGTAAGAAACAACCTTAAAAGAAAGAAAACTTTTGTTACTTTCTAACATCACTGAGAATTATATGTTAACATTTTCTAACTTATAAGTGTATAAGAGCTGCAATGCAACTATTCAATTAAATGCCACCAAGTTTCAAGAAATACAATAAAAACAGATTTGAAGTATGGGCATATAATACAGTGTTTTGCCCAAAATCTGTATGGTTACGTAAACATATTGTACTAAGCTACTAGCCCTAAGTTGAAGAAGACTTAAGGTTCTACTATGTACCTTAAAAGAGAAGACTAAGGACTTTTAAGGAATAAAATTTCAAACCCTTATAATTTAGTGGTCATCCTGGGAACCTGCCCCCTCTTGAACCAAAGTCCAAGACGCTGACCATTAGGCTAGACAGATGCCGATCATCTCAATATACACAAACTTATTCATAAAGTACAAATAGATAACATAGTCAGGGACCAACAATGGTGCATATGATGACAGGCCCTGCTAACGAACGGGCAGCCCAAGTGTCTGAACTACCGCAACATCTGCGGCTACACTCCGCTGCACATCGCGTGTCTGGCGGACAAGCCCGACTGTGTGCAGACACTGCTGTCGCAGGGAGCCGACGTCAACATCTCCGCCACCAAGGGAGAGAGCACCTCGCTGCCACCCGGCTACGTGGGCGACTTCATGCAGGGCAATGCCAAGAAGCTTTATGTTCAGGTACAAGTAAAACCATGAACCTAATCTTGCAATAATAATCACTTGCCATGTAGCCTTGGATGAAATGTGCAAAATGGCTTCTCTGTAACCTCTACAAAGCTTTTTATTGTATGATTAATGAAAGTCTTCAATTTCATTAAGAAATCCTGTGTTTCTGTAATATATGATATGATTTTTATCATCTTTTCTCATGACATCAAGAGCAAGTGGAAAAATAGTCAGTTAATCTCAAGTGGTTAAGAATCCAAGTACCTGGGGCCCGAGCCTTTGGTCAGTAATCTTAAACATTTCTCTTTATTAGCGAATTTCCCATAGGGAATAAGCTATTACCGTAGGTCTCATGGTAAGACCTAAGCCCGGGACCATGTTACTTTTTCGTTTTGAGGTGCCCAAAGACCAAAAATAATAGTAATTAAAATTTTTATATATATATATATATATGTGTCCCTAGACACGATAACTCTTGTAAAACTGGTCCGATCGACACCAAATTTGGTAGAGATGTGTAATCCTACGTTAATTCGGATGAGTTCGAAAACCAGACATATCGACCTACCGGAAGGGGTAGTTTTGGGGGGTTTTGTACCCCAAAAATGGGTTTTTTGCATTTTTCATATGTAAATTTTAAAAATTTTAAATTTTTATTTTGACCATTGGATTTAGCTCAAAAAAACACACAATTTAGTATTTTGAAGCTTTGCTCTATCTCCATTGGTTACCGAGATATTACAAAGTCTAAAGACAGTACATTGTCTTTTGGGGCTCCAATGTTAATCTTATGGAGAAACAGGACGTGTTAATATTTCACTTATTAACTAATATTTTTGGATGAAACTTGGTATTAAGCTTCATTTGGTTGAGATTCATCCATTTAAGGTAAAAAATCTTGGTTTTTGTACTTATCATGGCAGCAAATCTGCATACTCTTTTCCCATGTTAATCATATGGAGAATAGGCAAACTCTTTTATTTATTGACAGATATTGATGAAACTTACTATATGGCTTTATATGGTCGAAATAAATTTTTTCTATGCTAAAAACCTTCTTTTAGTGTCCCCCATGGCAGCATACCTGCATAATCTTTCCCTATATTTATCTTAAGGAGAATAGACATTTATTTCCCTATTTATGAGCACTTGATGAAATTTTGTTTACAAGTTAAGCTGGTCAAAATTAATATTACTAATTTGGAAATTCGCTAAGTACGCAGGTCTGCTGCGACGGGGGGTATTCATATTAATACCAATCACAGACTGCATGCTATAATCCCAAATACCAATCACAGACTGCATGCTATAATCCCAAACCCAAAATGCCTTTTTCTTTCCAAACAAGCTCGTTCGCTCCGCTCACTCACCTTTCATAATGTTTTAATTTAGGACTAAAGGCGCTGCACTCTTGTATGAGGTTGAGGTTGTTGAAACAGTAACACGTGGGTTTTACCTCTATGATTAACAGCTGATTTCATCATTGTTGCTAATTCTTTTGTTTTTTAAACTAATTGCAATTTTGCAAATTGCTTATCTTTTTACTTCGTTTTTGTTTAATTAAATAGGCTAGTCAAAATTACCAGTATAAAGTACCATTTAATAACTCGTAAACTATTTTTACAGCATTATTCAGAAATTCAGTTACTGGTTACAATGGAAAAAACCACATGTTTATACTGGAGTACGTGGTTGGTGCTTTGACAGTTGAGTCAGGTGTACATTTTCTAGAGCCCAATTAATAATAATCAATAACACATTCGTTGACGTGCACACTTGGCGCTGCCCCCGTCAATGTTTTAAAACTTACTTTGTATCAGAAAAACATTATAGTTTTGGATGAGTGACCGTCCATCAAATAACGTAAGTTTTTGTTTAAAATAAAATAAGTTTTCTAAAAATAACTTTCATGCTACAAGAGGTGGATCATGCATTACTATAGTAAGTCAAATTCAGTCAGTTACTTTCAATATTTTGTGCGGGTAGTGTTTAATGTCCTAACTGTGTTTACCTTACTGGGTTGAAATAATTTTTAAACCAACACTTTTAATTATCAACTCTTTTGTTTTGATTTTAAACTCCATAAGACCAATGTTTAAATTTTTAATATTTCAATTCAAGATTACTAAGAAATAAGACTTTTCCTATCAAAGAGACCTATATATTTATTATTTTTATCCCAGAACTAAGTTATTTGCAAAGTTCGAAGAAAATCGTTCGAGTTTTTTTAAGATCCATGTGTTTACATACATACTAGGGATGGACGAGATTGGGTTTTAGTTCAAGACAATACAAGACGGGATTTTTTCATTCTTATAAAATTTTGAGACGAGTTTGTGATGGTCTTTCCCATCTTGTACGTAACGGGAAATGTGTGTTCAGAATTTTAATATGGTTTTGTAACATTGTTAAATCCTGATTTATTTTTTTTATCAGGACATGAAGTTTGGTGGGACTCCGCTGCATTGGTCTTGTTCACGGGAAGTTATCGAGCAGTTGGTCGACCGTAATTGCGACATCAATGTGCTAAACTTTGACAAGCGAACAGCTCTGCATGTCATGGTATGTACTAAAGTTTGATTTAATATGTAATGGTTGGTTTTACACCTACTGATTACAGATCTTTCCTACAGTTCCATTACCATTGACTATGATATTTATCTCTGTCATGATAATTTCCCCTGTACATTTTATTTGGCTAAACTACATTTTTTTAAACTCAGCTGATAATACCAGAATAAAAAAATAGAATAAGAAAAATAACAATTGAACTGAATTATTCAATTTGATCTATTAAACTTTTTATTGATTCAGTTTGACAATTAATCACGCTTGGGACTCATCACCATGTTAAAATAACTAAAAACCAGGCCCACCAACTCAGTTCTGTTTTGTCAGGTGATGAGGAACAGACTGGAGTGTGTGGTGGCATTACTGAGCAGGCATGCAGACGCTGATATCACAGATGTAGATGGCAACACTGCTCTTCACATGGCTGTTAGCTCCAAAAACATTCCTATCATCCAAGCACTCATTGTGTTTGGTGCTGATCTCACGTTAATGTAAGTTTCATTTTTAAATACAATTAACATTAGTGTCAATATTACTATGCCAACTGTTATATAAAAGACATAAAAAAAATCAACTTGTATCAAGCAAAAAGATCTAAAACACTTCCTCTGATGATTAAATCAAATGGTTCTAGCTTTATTGAGATAACGTATTTTTGCTTCTCTAAGTCAGTTCTCTGACAATGGGCATTTCACTTTTTCTGTAATCCTTATTTGTTATCCTATTTACAAAAAGTTTATATAAACATATTTCACCATGAAAAAGCGGGTACCAAAAACTACGTTTATAAAAGTTGAAGAAAACTATCTCCCCAAATGAGCAAAAACAGCCGTCTACACCGCACGAGTGCTAGAGGCACAATGAAGTATCTAAGCAACAATACAATGACATCCACATTCGTTGACGCGCACACCTGGCACTGCCCCCGTCAATGTGTTAAAGGTTACTTTGTATCAGAAAAACATTAAACTATCAAGGAGAACATTTTCATATGAACATTTAAAATATGAATGTTTTAACAACATTTATGTTGATTATGCAGTGACAGACAATCTATTTTTATTTACAATCAGACTTAAAAATTCATCTGAAGGTAATCTGCTATTAAGTTACAATTCACATTAAAAAATCTTATAATGAAAGTTGGTCGAAACATTTTAAAGCGCCCTTTAGAAATAAATCAACTGCTAGGAGGATGAAGCCCCAAATGAAATGACCTTTTTAATCACCATCCGCATACATGGTATAAGCTTAAAATGACACCTCAATCTTAAAAATCGTTACGTAAATCGAGGAGAAAAAGGGATGTAACAGATGAAACCCTTTTTGAATTAAGATGATAGATAGGCCTTAAATATTCATGTATTGCATACTATGTAGTACTTAACTAGTTTTGTTGGCTATAAAACTTTGTTAAAAAACGAATTTAGGTAATTATGTTAAAATGTTTTTCCAGGAACAATGATGGACACACAGTGCGTCACCTGGCGGCCCAGGAGACCGATGCAGCTGGTGAAAAGGTCCACTGTTTTTATTCACCAATATGTTTGTACATAGAATGTTCCGATTCCAGAACCGGTGATGCCTTTGATTTTCATTAAATTGAGATATTATCAGTACTGAACATGTCTTTTTACTGTATATGTATTTGAAACTTAAATTGATCATAAATAATTTATCTATTGATAATGTTATCATAAGCAATTTTTTTAAACTATAAAAACCCAAAGAGGATATAATTTCAAATGTAAGTTTTAATTGTCTTTTTAAGTAAGCGATTCTGGTATCGGCCCATTCCAGTTAACTAATGTATTTCCTGGTTCTTTCTTGTTTTAACCCTTTCCACTCAAATTAATTTGGACCAGTTTTCCCCATTTACTCGCATGCATTTTAATGGAAAATTGAGTTTCCTCTCTTTTTGTTAAATTTTGGCCATAAATGATTTTTTCAATTTTTTTGGCTATTGATTGTGATTCTGCATAAAATATTACACAAAATTCATTGAAAATAATTTACACAATTTTTTTTTTGGGGTACGGTACCGTAATGTATAAAAATTCTAACTGAGGACCCGAAAATTTGTGTTTATGGCCTGTAGAAAAATATAATAATTTTTTTTATAATTTTTAAAACATGTATTCTACCTTATCTATTAGGAAAATAAAATCAGACATTCATTTTCCATAAAACACATATTTACTATTTTTTAAAAATAATTACAAACTTTTAGATTTTTACTCGTTTTTTTGTTTCTATGACAATTATTTTACTTTCCAACCCTGTATTTTATGTCTAAAATTTTATTTTCAGTAAACTAGTAGAATGGTATTTGGAAAACATAGAAATATGTTCTTATAAAAAAATACTTTATCAACTCATTATTAGGCCTTTTATTTAAAAAAAAATAAGAAGAATAATTGAAACACGAATTACTTAGCGTTACAACACCCAGCTTTTATTCTGAGTTGTCCACTAAAATGGATTATGCCCAACATAAATCATCATCACTCATTCAAAAACATAAGTTTTATTAGGCCTACCTAAAAGAGGTTGTAGTCCTTCAATGTGTGTCAAACCTCCCTCAAACAGATTCGCCTTGTTCGTCATCTACGTCCATTTCAATTTTATAAACGTAGTAATGTACTCTGACATATTATAAATGATAGTACAACAAACCAAAATAAAAAACAATGAAAACTAAACTTGTAAAATATTAATTTTCACATAATTTCACTAGTTGAAATAACATAAACAACACGCACTAAACGCCGCCAGCAGACGATCACTCGCTAAACAGCACAACAAAACAGAGTCAATTTCACAGCTGACTAAATAATCAAAATTTATATGTATTCGGACCAAAGACTGCTAAAATAAACGAAGGGAACATTGATCATGAATATGAAACGTAATACAAACACACACACATACTATATTAAATGTAAATATGAAAAAGCGAGCCGATGCAAATAATGTAGCAATAATAGCGACATTCAAGAGGAAGCGTATAAATTGGATGTCGCAAGTACTTGCGACACATGAGCGGAAAGGGTTAAAAACTGTTTTTGTATTAAATAAATGATTTGGAAGGAATTCACTTTTACTTTGGTTTACAATAGTAAAATGTACAAAAAGCGTTCAGTTTTTCAGTAGCAATTGCTTCAAGCAAAGGTCAGAGAGAAGCCTTTTAATGGTTTTTTTTTTCAATAATTTCAAGCTCTTTAATAATAGAAATGTCCTTTGGTAAATCTAAATGCTTCAGATTCTTTTTAGTTCACTTCATTTGGTAATGACAAGCATTTGTTGTGCTTTAAACCGTACCTGGCAAGACACCTGTGTTTCCATATGTGTGGGTTTATATAACATTGTAAAGGCCATAGTATGATTCATATTGTAATAGCCAATATTATGATATAAAATAATCATACTATACAATTTTATTTAAAGAATATTAAAATTTGTAATTTTTTTTTAATGAATAAAATGTTTGTTTCAGCATACTGTATTTTTATTTTTCTCCTATAAACTACAACAAAATGAAAATTAAATTGAATGAAGCAAAAGTCTTCACCATTAATCAGTTGTGATAATGTTTTATATAATGATATTTGATTTAATATTGTAAAATAATATAAAAAAAAAACTTGTATTATTAAATATGTTCTGTAACTTTTTTGAATTTAACAATATGATAAGATAAAATTACTACAGCAGTTTTTATATGTTTCTTTAATAATTATAGATTGAGTAGATAAACTAACTGAGCATTTCATCAGCTTGTAATAGTGCTTTTTTAATCCAATATTTCTCAAATTAGAGTAAAAATTCCACGTAATAATTTATTAACTGACTATCTTGCAGTTTTAGCAGGTTTCTTGGAGCTGTAGTTTAATCTATAGCTGAGAAGTTGTTGACACGTTTCCCTGTACAGGTGCTGTACCTGCTGCATGCGGTGGGGGCGCCGCGCTGTGTACCGGATGTCCACGGCTGCACGGACGGCTGTCTGCCCACCGGCACCAGAAACGGAGTCCCTCCCCCCGACCCTCCCTCTGCCAAGGTGAGCGATGCACAACACGGCCAAGCACAACTTAAGTTTTATTTGTTTTCCACATTTCCTATAGATATCTATTTAATCATGTAACATTTATTTGTATGCCTTCATCACGCCTAGAACAAATTTGGTGAAACCAATAAAAAATTACTTAGGAGCATTTAGTTAGTATGATAATAGAGAGTTTTAGCAACATACAGTAAGATTTACGGAACACGTTAAATGGTATTTTCATATTGGTAAATTTATGGGTAATATCTTGTGCAGGAAGGTTAAACTGTATAAACAATGTACAGTGTTTACCAATGATGACTATTCAACAACATTTTTGTAACTTTAAGCAGTAAAAATAGGTAAATTCACCTCTACTTATTTAAATAGCGTTTGGTGTTTACTACTAACTATATTAATTTACCATATGTGCAAAAACTTTAATTATATCAATCTGATGCCTGCTACTGTACGTCACGAGATCATGATACACTTTTAAAATGTTTAATTTTGAAAGCTCCTAACATTTGGTTACCTATAAAAAAGTAAATAAGTTTTTTGAAATGATTTAAAGATAAAAAAACTCTTAATTCTTTTCAGAGGTTTTTAGGTATTTTAGGTATCTATTTATAATATCTGTTAGTGTTAAGTCTTAATGTAACGATAAATTTTCTTAATGCCTTATAAATATTTTCAATCAATACAATAGTGCAATAATGAACAAAAATTTGTACTAACTACTTCTATTGTTAATATTAATATGAAAACATAATATAAAGAAAATTTGAAAACTTAATATAAATATGTAAACACAATCAAAATATCAGTTTTTAAATCAACTTATGACGATATGCATATAAGCTTTGTAGCTAACAATACACCAGCTGATGAACTCAATACATTTAATTCAAGGTATTTAAAACAGCTGATCCTAGAGGTCTGCGGGTAGTGATTTTTCAAGTCGGGTCGGTTTCGGGTCGGGTAGTAGATTAACATCAATTTTCGGGTCGGGTCGGGTTTGAACATTATAAGTTAAAGAAAAATTCGGGTCGGGTTCGGGTTCGGGTGTGTGAGTTAAAAAATCTCGGGTCGGGTTCAAGTAGCCTATGTATGTTAAAAAAAACTCGGGTCGGGCTCGGGTATTGTAAGTTGCATAAAACTTCGGGTCGGCTTCACTATTATTTGTAAAAAAAATGTCTAAGCCTAAATTATTTCATTTTAAAATAATTGTTGATGTGCCTACTAAGCTTAAGTATAGTATTAATAAATACAAGGCAAAAACCTTCCACCTACTAAGTTAGGCCTAGGCCTAACAAAAGTTAAAAAACCATAATGTATTTTATTCTAGTATAAAATGTTAAAAAATTCTCCCGAGCCAATAACCTATCAAGCTAAGGGTTCCTTTAGTCCTAAGTTACTTTACCCAATGTTAACTTATTCAACAAACATGACAAATATACAAATTATATTGTACACTGTTGAAACTAAACAATAACCACTTTTATAAATGTCAAAATACCCTAGATGCGAATTATCATATCGTAGCCTATTTTTCTGTAGGCCTAATAATACACAAAGTTATTTTATTATGAAAAGATTATGTGATTATACTCAAACTTGGCCTTTCAATCAATATTGCCATATCCTATTTTCAAAACAGACTTAAAATAATTGCATTTCATTTCTGTTGGATTACTTTCGGCAAATTTGTTTCTTTGCTTGAGTGATTCCAAATAGCAGATGAATGCCCATCCACGACATTTTACACTTCCCAAATCTTTGGTTTCACTAGTAGGACTGTTAGTGGATACACTGACATTAGAATTCTCTCAATTCCGTGGCTTTTTAATATTTATTTTTCATATCAGAAAAAAATTCAACATCACTCAAGTAACACAAATGTGAATTGAAAAAACAAGAACGAGAGGAAAACCATCCTATCAAATCATCAATGCAGACGACTGATCGCGCCATACCAAACAACAAACATGGAGTACCGTTACTATAAAACTACATAGAGAATGAAGAAATCTGTCTATGAAGTATCCAACCATTGACTATGGATATCCAACTGTTACATTATCCAAGAAATTGTTTTCATTGGTTATCAAGAAATCTTAAATGTTTTGACAATTTGCAAGATGGAATGAGAAATAATTCGGCAATAAAACCAATTATACCGAATAGTCATATATTGATTATATTTTGTAAAAATATATACACTGATGAATTTTGTATTGTAAAAATAATGTAAACACTACCCTGTACAGTTTATTTACTTTTTATTTTGCTCTTGCTATTTACCGGTTATCGTGTAAATAGCAATACAAAGACTTTGTATGTAAAGTCAATGATAGTACCAATGCCACTGCTACCTTGATTTCGGTTTGCACAGTTGGTGACGGTATTGGCTACGCCACAGTCTATCTTTCTGGCCTAAGAGTGTGAGTCAGTCACGACACTGAGCAGTTCCTTTAGGTTAGAGTGAGAAAAGTATGCTAGCGCTACTGGTGTCTAGGCTTGCAACAAATAATTTAATGGTGTTTAAACTATTTTTTGGGCATAAAATAGTACTGTACTAAAGGAATACAAATGTACCTACGTCAAATATGATCTTTCATGATCAAAATGTTATTTGTTTTAAATTGAACATGAAATATGGCGTACCAAATTATCAACAAAACAGAATTGCTTACGTTTCTAGGCACCAGAGACCGCTAGCTTCTTTCAGAAGCCACATTTTCATGTGCGAGTGTCGTGAATAGTAAGCTAAGGTATTTCCAGTTCATCCACATCTACCTCAGTAATAATGACTGGCAGTTATGACCACTAGTCTAAAATAGTGTGGGGAACGATGCCCATTTATTCCGTGAACGTGGTAATTCACAAATTTTGGCTGTAAAATAGTTTTAAAACCCGGGTTTGCTTTTAATGTCCTGTCGGGTACCTACAACCCGATTTAATTCGGGCATTAGGTACCCGCCCAACCCGGCTTAAAATAAAAGCCCGCCCGAATAAAGCCCGTGACGTGTCAAACCCGCCCGACCACTCGGGTTCACGCTCATACCCGGAGTTACCCGAATTTTCGGGTACCCGCAGACCTCTAGCTGATTCCATAGCAGTATGACCTCATTAACCACACACTAGTCATCGTCTTCTGATTGTCATGTCATGTGTTGAGCAGGTCCGAGCCATCATGAGGTGTTTCCAGCAGGACTGCAGCGGCGGGGGCCGGTCGGGGGGCCGTGTGCTGTGTCTGGACGGCGGGGGCATTCGGGGCCTTGTCCTAGTCACTGTACTGCTGCATTTGGAAGCTCGCGTGCAGCAGCCGATCATCCACTGCTTCGACTGGATCGCCGGCACCTCTACCGGCGCCATACTGGCGCTTGCACTGGCCGCAGGTAGCGATCTTGCCAAGCAGGTTTACAGTAGTAATAAGACTATCCTCCATTGTCAAGGAGAGATTAATGCAAGTATTCATAACAGGGAAAGTTATTTTACAAAAATACAGTTAAAAATTGTGCAGACATATGTAAAATAATTAGTAAAAATAAACTCCTATGTATCTCATATTTTAATCAGCAATAGTACATTAGCCGCATCTTATTAAAAATTTATTTATAGCCAGAAGATACTAGATTTAACATGAATTACAAAATTTTAATTTAAATTACAAGATTTCAATTACAAGATTGTAATATCTTGTTGGGGTAATAACATAATTTCTTGAAAAACAACTACCAAGAACACCATTAGGAAATTACCAATATCTGTAAACAAAATTTTGTGATCGGTTAATATTGTTCGTTAAAATACACTATAAAACCACTAGTCTACTGCAAAACTGATTAAAACTCACATATAGAATCTCTTTGAGAAAGAATATTGATGAATTATACATTAACCCCAAAGCAAAACATGTTTTTCTTTCTGCGACGACAAACAATAGAGGCAAAAACTTTCTGCAAGCTTAGATTTAACAAATATCACAGTTTTGAAAGTGTATTGCAATTTTGAAAGTGATTATCTAGGTTAGTACCAAAGTCTTTTAGAATTTAAGCTATAAAGAGAAGTCAAACTATTTTTTAATCTTTCTGCACATTGATTTTTCTGCCGCAGCCGATATTCCTAGATGTCACCGAGATACTTTGCTATAAAAGGGTTAATTGTTAATTCACTATTTTCTTTTCAAACTTGACTCAATGTTTCAAAAGTCTTTATGAGTTTTCCCGCTGATACACATAGTTTTAATATGTATAGTTTGACGTGTGATGACCAGATTTGTTGTGTATGATTGACCGGGGGGTCATCGAAATTTTTCTGGAATCCCTATTGAGCCGTACTGGCTGTCAATAATGATAATAATATAAAATCAACATGGCATTTTAGATAATTTTCTGCCAAAAGCCTCTTCATTAGAGCCTAAAATATTGGGTTGTGTAAGAAAACTATTTTGTTCAAATTCTACAAACTTTATGATAACCTTGGACACATTACCAAAAAAGCAATATATAAAAGCTTAAAATGGCTTGGTTTTAACTAGCTCTGAAAATTCCTTTTTGCACACTTCTGGATGTTATCATATCTGTATCTGGTGTGAAACCAAATTTTTATAACAACACTGCAGGAGTTTGTTTACTGGAATTCCACTGATTAAGAAACTTTTTTCAAAGGAATATAGTTTAGTTTTTATTTTATTTAACAATTTAAAAATGTGAATACCGTTATAAACGTAGTGTCTGATGTGGATTGTTGTTATCAAATCCTGTTTCTCTGATAGTTTTACAGTATACCAAAATAGCCAAAAACGAAGGTAGTGTAGCGGATTTTATTTATCTAATATTATGATGCTGATTGATTTTTTATTAATTAACACTGTTTCAATAAGCAATAACAATCAATCATCAGCAACATATCTGCAGAACACCTGAATATTTACTGCCAAAAAACTATTTTTATTTATTTGTTAAAATATATTTGAGCATGTTCTATTTTTAAACTGGTCTCTTCGTCTCTTCCCAGTATGCCAAACTTCTACATGCCTGTTGACTGCTTCCAGGCAAATCACTAAAGGATTGTTTGTGCCTGTACTTCCGCATGAAGGAGTATGCATTTACTGGGACAAAGCCTTACCCCAGTGAGCCATTGGAGACTATGTTGCAGCAAGCGTTGGGAACAGAGACTGTTATGGCTGACATCAAACACCCCAAGTATGTTAATGTGAAGTGAAGGTCGGTTAAGTGGCATTAAATTTGCTAACTTTTTTGTGTTTTGTAAAAATTTGTTAAAATTTACCATTATTAAGATATTTGCTTTTTAAGATTAAAAACGGCTGCCATTTTGAAAATACACATAGGAAAAAAAATATTTTGATTGTATGCTAGAAAGATCCATGCCAAATATGAATTTAATACAACAATTCATTTCAGAAATAAAAATTATTAAGTCTAAAAATCAAAATAGCAGATAATAGCTTAGCAAAGGCAAAATTTAAAAAAATGTACTTAACATTTTAAATTTACTTTAATGTGTCAAATGGAAATATGAATAGCCAGTCTCATATTTTTGTGACACTCTCTATAATAATAGTGGGCATAATTATGTTCAGTCTGTACTTTAGTTATTTTTTAACGATTTTTAATTTTAAAGTTCATTACTTGGCTTTTAATCACTGCAATATATAAAACCTTGGTATTTCTCAAATAAAACGTGTTGATAATAAACAAAATAAATCATAAAACTCATCAGTTGCGTCAAAGTAGCAACTGTGGGCAATAAATAGTACGCAACTTGTTACAGTTATCAGTTGTGTGAGCATGGCCAGATAATTTATTGCTTTTTCAATACTTTGCTACTTGTTGCTGGCCACTTGCTATAAGTGCTGCTTGTGTATCTTGAAATTTTTCTCTTGAGATAAATAATAAACTAGGCCTATGTTTGAATCTTCCTCATCAAACTCATTGGAATCACTTATTTTCTTTATTCTGTGATTTATTCGCCACCTCGTGTGTTGCGCAGGTTGATGATCATGGGAGTACTGGCCGATAGGAAGCCAGTGGAGCTGCACATATTCCGCAACTACCAATCGCCCAGTGAGATGGTCAACCCGTACGAGTCCAGCAGCGGCCATTACCCAGCCCCGCCCCAACCCCAGGACCAGCTGCTGTGGAAGGCTGCACGCGCCAGTGGCGCCGCCCCCTCCTACTTCAGGTGCGCCAACCACACATCTTAACCATCCATCCAAAATGTAGCCACACGCAGGTCACTTGTCCAGATCGTCGGTCTCACTCACATATGATTAGGCTATTTTGAGGTTAGACACATAAAGCAACCAAAACTGAATCATAATAACACAATCAAATTAGTAAATAAAGTAAATACATATTTATGTATTTATACATAGTTAAATACATAAATATGGAAAATGGTCGGGCGGTTGATCCTTCTCGGTTGAGATCTTCCATTGTAGATTGGCCCCAAAAAATAGTGTATAATAGTTTTTCTAAATATTAAATAAGTAAATAAATATTTCAAATATTTTTAAAATTTCCGATCAGCCGTTTGGATTATCCGTAAATTCGGATTAACGGGGTTCAATTAAGGGGGTATTCGTGTATCTTTAACATTGTCAAACTTATAAACAATTGTAAAATGGAACAAATTTAATAATTTTGATTTTTTATTGCACGCAGTTGTTGATACTGTCTCAAAATTCAACCTTAGCCCTTCAGCAAAAGTTGCTTCTCATTTTAGCAAGTCACCATAACAGATATTAAAAAATTTGGTTAGACCTGTGTAGTTTAACTTTGCAATTTAACAACCTGCCATTTTACAACACATAAACTTAAAATGGCCAAAGGTCTTTATATGGATGGCTGCTAACGTTTATACCTTAGACTTGAAATAACTACCTCACATAAAATATTTATAATTCAGTCTCATAAAAAATTATACTGCCATATTGGAGTCAGAACAGTGAATAGTTTTATACAGAATATGCAGTATTTATTTATGAATTCCTTATCAACTTTAGCCTTTTAACTGTAAAAAAAATAACATTACTCATTATCAGCACCATATGTGACGTGTTGCTCCAGAGCTTTCGGCCGGTTCATTGACGGAGGCCTGATTGCCAACAACCCCACGATGGATGCACTCACAGAGATCCACGAGTATAACACAGCGCTGCGCTGCCTGGGCCGCGACGCAGAGGTAACACCCCCCACCGTCGTCGTGTCTGTCGGCACTGGCTGTGTGCCCGTCAAACAGGTAACTGCCCCCGGAATTGTGAACTCAGACCCAAAGCTTATTTTACGATGACTCAACCCACAAATGAATTTATAACTAAACGGTTGTAGGCAATGTGATTCACTGTTCAGTCTTAATTCTACACCAAGTATTTTCAAAGTTGTAATTTTTGTAGTTTAATTTTAATAAATTGTTGGTAGAAACTTAATATATTGGTAAACTTAAAAGTTTATGTGCACTTAACTGTGCAACTCAATATAGATAATTTAGATGAGAATAACCTTTTAAAATTAATATTTTCATGATGACTGTCAGAAAACTGTTTTTGATAACGTGTCTTATTTTGAGAAGGCTAATTGTTGAACAAAATGAATTTATCATGATTTTCTTCGAGTGTAAGGAAGCTGTTCCCAACTTTTGTGTGTGTCTCATTACCTCTTGAGAGATATTTAACAGAATGTTAACCAAATGAGTACTGCCAAAAAATCATTGACCGCGTCATTGATTGCTGCAATGCCTGGTGCAGCATGATACCATAGTGTTGGGCGTGTTACAGCTGAACGGTGTGGATGTATTCCGGCCGGAGAGCCTGTGGGACACGGCGCGGCTGGTGGTGGGCATCTCCGCTCTTGGCACACTACTGGTGGACCAGGCCACGCTGGCGGACGGCCGCGTCATCGACCGCTGCAACGCCTGGTGCAGCATGATCGGGGTGCCGTACTTCAGGTGGGACCGCACTCCGCTGCTTTTGTGTCATATATAACAGCAAACAAATTTGATTTTCTAACACCAAATTTATCTACTGATGGAGCAAAAGTGTTCTTAATAGATGAGCGAGAGAATCCATCTCGTCTAGTAATAGACATTGTTTTGTTTATTTTTTTTATATGCTTCAATTATCTTACATGATTTTCTAGGACTCACTAGAGGGTCCATATTTCACATATCAATCAATCAATCAATCAATCAAAATAACTTTATTCAATATGTACATATCATGCACAGAATGGTGTCATACATAATTAATTACAAATAAAATAATTTACATTATAAATCCTTACAAAACTCTTGTTGGTTAAATACTTAGTCTAAACTTCTGACCTAAGAAAAAATTCTTCTATATTGTATATCGGTTTGTTCACTAGATACATTTTTACCTTTTTTTTAAACAACTTTTGATCATTAATTTCTTTAATATTTACTGGCAAGAAATTAAAAAATTGAATGCCCTTATATGAGGGTTTTTTTGTGTAAATATTTAAATTGTGTTTATTGTATGCCAGTTGGTTACCTTTTCTTGTTTCATAGTTGTGAAAAGAATTTAAAGTTGGAATTTTTCCTAAATTTGATTTAATATGTAAAATTAATTGATAAATAAACAAACTGTAAACTGTCATGATTCCTGCCTCCTGAAATTTTTGTTTAACTGACTCTTTTGTTTTTAGTTTGAATATTATTCTAAGTGCCTTTTTTTGCTGTACAAGAATTCGATTTAGGTTGCTGCTTGATGTGCAACCATAAAGGCACAGTCCAAATGCAATGTGGGATTCGATTAAGGCATGATAAATTATCTTTAATGTGTCAAAGCTGCTAAATTTGGACATTTGCCTCAGAGCATAGAGCCCTGAAGATATTTTTTTACATACTGAATCTACATGACAGTCCCAATTCAATTGGCTGTCAATGTTTAACCCTAAAAATTTTGTGGTGTTAACTTCATTTAGCAGGTAGTCACCCATGAATATATTCATATTTTTTAAACACTTATTTTTTACTGAAGAAAACTCAATGTATTTAGTTTTTTCTGGATTTGGCAGTAGATTTATTTCATGAAGATGCTGGATGGTGCTGGAGAGATCAGTGAAAGCCGATATTTCTAAATCAGTTTCTCAAACTCCTGAAACTGTTATATTTATATCGTCTGCAAATAGACATATGCCATTTGGTTGTTTTATTATTGAGGGCAGGCCAATCATGTAAACTAAAAACAACAATGGCCCCAGTATCGATCCCTGGGGGACCCCGTATTTGACAATATTTGTTGATGAAGAAGTGCAAATTAATTGATTAAAACGGTTTATATGCTCAATTACAACGTATTGTTTTCTGCCAATGAGGTATGACCTAAACCACCGCAAGCTTCTCTCTGAGAGGCCAACATATTCACAATATAAAACATATAAACATATTCACAAAACACAAAAACTCTATCAAATGTTTCAAATTGATAGCTTATGTTTCATGGGACAGGAAATATACAATGTCGCTTCTTCTGAACTTTTTTTGTTTTTTTCCCCTAATACTACTCATGAAACAAGTTAGGCTCAGAATGCTTAATTTCTATTTACAAAGTGAGTAAAAACCTTTAAAACAAAACAAACCTTAGAAAACCACTAAAAATAATGTTATATAAAAATAAACATTGTTTTTTTTTGGGGGGGGGGGGGGTGGAGAGAAAAGGCATAATTTAGGTTTATAATTTGTGTAAAACTTTTTGAGCCAATTATGTTAAAAATAGAGATGGACGGGACCCGAAATTTCGGGAAAATTTTCGGGAAAATTTTTTCCCGATCATCGGGCGGGATTTTTTTTTACTCGGGAATTTATCGGGTCGGGAACTGCCGAACGGCGCGGCGGCCGCGATCGCGGCCGGCGATCTCGGTCGACGATCGCGGACGGCGATCTCGGTCGGCGATCGCGGCCGGCGATCTCGATCGGCGATCGCGACCGGCGTAACGAGGAACGGCACAAATACACGGCACGAATACACGCGGCCACATTCCACGGACGGCAAAGACGATCTATTGTTTAGCTTATCTATTGTTCGATCTTGGACAGTAATTTATTCAAGAGGGGTGTTTTTTGCTCCTAGTACCAAATGCTATTTTCTGAATCAATTGTAGTAGAAAACTAAGGGATGGTTCGTTTGATTCGTCTAATTCTTACAAAATAAACAAAATGTCAACCAAAGTTGTGTGACTTTCCAATCAAAGGGAAAATGGCAAAGTATTGTTAAATAAATCAATCTTAAATTGACTTACTGTTTTATAATGTTAAAAGCATCTTATTATAATTTAATATAATTTTTAAATAAAAAACTTCAAATCCCATTAAATATATTTAAAAAAAATTAAACATTAAAAATACGTTTATTAGATTTTGAGGTTCATAACTTTAAACTTTTTTTGTTTTTTATTGATTTTTTCATCATACAGTCTTTTTTTAAATAGCAAAAAATTGCTAAATGAATACATAGAAATAAAAATAAAATTAATTAGGTCTAATAGTGTATATTTTCAAAATTCAATTTTTATGATAAGTGAACCTAAGTGAACCTGTCTCAGTTAAATCAATAAGTATAAATAAATAATGAAAATATAAACATTTCTTGGGGTTATAAATGGCGTTGGTTTGTTGAACCACTTCATTTCTTAGTGTGAATATTTATTATAATTTCAATTTTTTTTAACTGAGCAGGCCTTAGGACTATTTATGTAATACAGTTTTGTTTTCTTTACAATTTTTCCAATTGTTTTAAACTATATTTTTACGTACATAATTTTTCTTTTCATTCTTTATAGAAAACCTTTAATATTTCATTCAACAAAACTTTTATAAAATTTTTAAATTACTTTTTTATATGTATATTGTTTAGTGATTGGATTTAATTTTTTTTGGTTACAAGAAAATTTATACTTTATCCTTATCTCATTGTACACTGCAAATATAAAAATTAGATATTTTAAATCTTTTCAACAAAAGGAGGTTCATTGTAGCTTATACAAAAACAAGTGGAACAATTTAGAAACAGAACCAGTTGATATTTAATGTTAATTCGTCTTTATACGACATTCAGATAAAAGTCAAGACGAATATTTCCCGATAGATTCGAGAAGAGCAATCCCGTCCCGATCCCGTCCCGAAATTGGATGGGAAATAAAAATTCCCGTCCCGTCCCGTCCCGAATTAAAAATCCATTCCCGTCCATCCCTAGTTAAAAATGACTCAACTGGATGTTTTCCAAGCAAATACTAGTATGTCCAGCACTACTCAAAGATGGAGCTTAAATGTTAGCTGTCATTTGACTGCCAGAAAGAAAACTGCCAATCTCAAAACTGCAACTTCTGGTTGCGGAACAATAGTCACGTGGTCACATTTCCTGATGAGGCTTTTCAAAAACATATATGTACCGTTCAATCCTCTGACCCACCATGTCAGCTTTCTTAAATACAATGAATGCTTAGGTTTATAAAATGAAAGTTTAGACCTATACAGTACCACGTTCAAGGTAAAACCCTGGCAATTGGATACTGGCACTTACAGTAGACTCCTTCTTAACCGGCCAACTCAAGGCCAGACAGTGGCCGGGTAACGAATTGGCCGGTTAAACCGTTGAACTTTTAACCATAGTATTCCATGGCTGGAAAAAGGTGACAAATAACTAGGGGTGTGCGAATAGTAATTTTTCTGGTCGAGCCGAGCCGAGCCGAGCTGGTAATGAAATATTCGAGTTTCGAGCCGAGCCAAGCCAAGCCCAGATAGCAAAAAATACCCCCGTCGCAGCAGACCTGCGTACTCAGCGAATTTCCAAATTAGTAATATTAATTTTGACCAGCTAAACTTGTAAACAAAATTTCATCACGTGCTCATAAATAGGGAAATAAATGTCTATTCTCCTTAAGATAAATATAGGGAAAGAGTATGCAGGTATGCTGCCATGGGGGACACTAAAAGTAGGTTTTTAGCATAGAAAAAATTTATTTCGACCATATAAAGACATATAGTAAGTTTCATCAATATCTGCCCATAAATAAAAGAGTTTGCCTATTCTCCATATGATTAACATGGGAAAAGATTATGCAGGTTTGCTGCCATGATAAGCACAAAAACCAAGATTTTTTTACCTTAAGTGGATGAATCTCAACCAAATGAAGCTAAATACCAAGTTTCATCCAAAAATATTGGTTAATAAGTGAAATATTAACACATCCTTATTCTCCATAAGATTAACATTGGAGCCCTAAAAGACAATGTACTGTCTTTAGACTTTGTAATATCTCGGTAACCAATGGAGATAGAGCAAAGCTTCAAAATACTAAATTGTGTGTTTTTTTGAGCTAAATCCAATGGTCGAAATAAAAATTTATAATATTTAAAATTTACATATGAAAAATGCAAAAAACTCATTTTTGAGGTACAAAACCCCCCAAAACTACCCCTTCCGGTAGGTCGATATGTCTGGTTTTCGAACTCATCCTAATAAACGTAAGATTACACATCTCTACCAAATTTGGTGTCGATTGGACCATTTTTACGAGAGTTATCGTGTCTAGGGACACATACATATATACATATATATATATATATATACATATATATATACATATATACATATATATATATATAAAATTTTTAATGACTATTATTTTTGGTCTCTGGGCACCTAAAAACGAAAAAGTAACATGGTCCCGGGCTTAGGTCTTACCATGAGACCTACGGTAATAGCTTATTCCCTATGGGAAATTCGCTAAAAAAAAAAAAAAAAAAAAAAAAAATATGCTAATTTTTCCTGTCAAAATACCAGCTTTTATCTTCCCAAAAGGCCATTTTTTGGCCATTAAATGAAAAAAGTAAAACACAGTCAACTCCCGATTAACCGGGGTAATGACTGTTTGAAGGATCCCGGATAACCCAAAACCACGGTTAACAGGTCTTCTAATTGAGTGAACAAGGAACTCAATAAAAGGGTCCAACGTGGACAAAAAACCAAGGATGGGTGGGTAAGGTGAAGGGGGGGGAGGGTCCGGCGCGGGGTGAGGGGGAGGGTTGCTTGGGATAATTTATTCAAGATAAGAGCACGCAAACAAAAACAAGTTATTGTTCATCTTTTTATCTAACTGGTAAAAATTTAAGAACAATAAATTGTTTTAAATGTATGCTAATTACTAAATTAGTCTAATAAATTTGTCAAATAAAATTTTAATATCACTTTATCAAACATTTCTTGAAATGCAAATCAAATGCATTTTGAAATGTGTTGTTTTGCATAATATAACCCAAAATTACTAAGGGTCACTGAACAGCACACGAATCAAAACGATAATTACACAATGAAGTGGAAACTAATAGGACCTTTCTTGGTTTATAGTTTCTATTTTTAGAACAGATTTCTCGCCGGGCGAGGGTGTGTGAGAGTGTGTGCGTGTGTTGTCTCCACCAGTCAAGGTCATTACCGCGCCCCTACTGCGTCGTAAACAAACCCCGCCCCGCACCTGCCATCGTCTTACCTCCCTAACCCTGTTTGCGATCACACAGCTCAATTATAAATTGCTGTGTTTCTCTGCTTTTTTCCATTAATTAATAAATCAAATAATTGTTAGTACAGAGTTTTCTTCTTAACTCTTTTTTGTTGTTGGAATTGTTGCTTGTGTAATCATTTTCAGCTCGACCACTCGAATAGTTTGGCATAACCTCGAGCCGAGCCGAATAGTGCTAGTATTCGACCACAACTATTCGACCACTCGAGTACTCGCACACCCCTACAAATAACACTAAATAGTGCATGAAATTTATATCTACCTACCCACGTCCTAAACTTATTTTTCTTATATTTTGCTTTTTGTTATATTTTGTTTTGTTTGTTATTATTGTTAACTTACTTTTTGTCCTTTTATTTTTCTAAACTTTTGTTAAACTTATAACAAAACAATTCACATATAAACATATACTGATAAGACTAACCTTAAAAAATTGGTATTGTGGTCTACTGGAATGAAGGTAGACAAACATATTCACTTCTGGTGGCGTTCATTTCCGTTAAGTGTACTTAACTTAAATTGTTATACAGAACTGATTGCAATATAAGTTGATATTGATTTGAAAGGTAGATATAAAAAAATGTTTCTGTCAAAACAAGATTGTTCAATGTGATGTTATGTTAAAAATGGCCGGTTAAAAGGAAGTTGGTTTTGTGACTTGGTAGGCCGATTAAAGCGGAGGCCGGTTAAAAAGTGGCTGGTTAAGAGGGAGTCTTCTGTAATAGTAATCTTTTTTTATTTTACACTGTAACACTTCTAGCTAGTTACTTTTCTCTGTAACCATTCTCTCTGGTAACATAAAAAATTATAATATTTAGGTTAGGTTATCAGTTACCACAGAAAAGAGTTACGCGCAAGATGATTGTGAAATTTATCTTCTAGAAGGGATCACCTACTAGATCGTTTTCAAACTCGACGGTTGTTGTTGGTAGGTTCTCGCCGCAGCTGTCGGAGGACATAGTGATGGATGAGAAGAGTGACGAGAAGCTGGTGAACATGCTGTGGGAGACGAAGGCCTACATCGTGCGCAACGACGAGGCGCTGTGTCAGCTGGCCGGGCTGCTCGTGGGCGAACGGCCTCTCTCCCAAGGTGCCTCCAGTTAACAAGTAATCGCTTGCCACTGTGCTTACAACTACTAGTCTTACGACAGGCTTCCATAGTCAGTGACTACACATACTATATGAATAGACTAACCATTTGATAACAAACTATTGACCGGATTCATGTTTTCCTCATCAGAGTCGCGAATTTTTCAGTACTTAGGCAGTCGATCATCTGAACTAATTGGGATCAAGGGTGGTGTGGATAGTCAAACATGAAAATTATTTACTATTTATAACCATTAAACAGTTAAATGACTGTTATTCAACAAAAAAAATCACCAAAATAATCTATAGCAGTGTTACTCAACGTTTTTTTACCCAGTTACAACCTGATGCTTTTTAAATTTTTGGCATACCACCCAAACTCGTATCCACTCCCACTTCAAACCCTTAGAGATAAGGCCAGAGAGAGTCAAGATATCCTTTTTTCTTTAATATATTCTGCTATCACTGGTGCTACGCTCTTGTGTTACACTGGTGTACACGTACCACCGGTTGAGAAACACTGGCTTCAAAGAAAAAGTGATCAAAATCGAAAATTGGCCTAGTAGACATTTTATTTTTACTTTTAGACACTTGTGCTATGTTTGTTGTTTATCATTAGGTTTGAATTAGTAAGCCATTCTGGGGTTTGGATAATCGACTGGTAATCGAATAATTGGCATTCAGATAATCGACTCTACTGTAATTTTAATTTTCACCGCTTTCTTCAGTGCTCCAAAAAAACCTCGTCACAATATAAACTACGAATTACTCTGTGCATTATTAAAAAAATTGGTATTATAAATTCGGCCAGTGGAATTGTCGTCTGTTTCTTATAATTCATGTATGATTTTGCCACTGTGAACTGTTTCAAATAAGCCTATGAGAAGTCCATTTACGTAATGTATACCATAGTCAAAGTAAGTAATAGCTGTAGTTAGAGCTCAAGGTTATCACTCGGCAGGTATGGGTTCAACTTTCATCTGTAGGGAAAATCATTTGGCTGGTCCTTTGGTTCAGAAGTCATGATAAGACGACGTCCACTTAGATAAAAAATAAAACAGTGCTGATCTCTTGGGCAAGGAGAAATGTCAGTTAATTATCGCTCCCTTTTCCATACGTAATCGTTATTACTTAATGACAGTTACTGGTGTAACGAAGTCATTTCTGTTCTTAGTTTCTACCATCTATCATGTGTTTTCTAAATTGATAGTAGATTGAACTTCATTCACTGCACATGACAAATGAACATTTTAAATGGCTCATTTGCTTTGTAATCTGCATGATGTGCTGCTCATGATGTACTCTTCCCTTTTTGAAGTTTAATGCCAAACAAGAACGATTTTCATCCAAAGTACGGTAGTACAATTACTGTTTATTATATTCTCCAGCACCAATCTATTCAAGGTCATGTTCTTATTTTTATCAAAAGTTGGTAGCAAATGCTTCAAGGCCATGATTCTTCTATTCTGAACCTTCTTTTGTCATTATCATGTTTAAAACTTTTTTATTTATTATTATTTACCTCCTGGATTGATTTTATACTGTTAAAAATGTTATAAATACCTGAACAGTTGTCAATTTACAAGTTTTATGATAAAAAAAATACACATTTAGACAAAACAGATTTTAATTTCACAAACACCAAGTCCAGCAAAGAAGAAGTTCTGACGGTTCAGGTATTTATAACCCATTTTTAACAGAAAACAGTTTTTGGCCTGACATGGTTTGTTATGAATCGATGTGAGGGTACTACTGTACGAGAATAATATATGGTTTGTCAACAAGGATTTTTGGAATTAAACTACAGGATAGGAAATTGTAAATTGCAATTTACAACCAAGCTTTTGGTTCAGCACTTTTAATTTATTATAAAAATAAGACGTTATTAAGTACAACTTTAAATATCTAGATTTAAAAGTTGTTTGCCTGTTTTTAATTTTGTTTATTTTTATTGAAGGTTAGCTAACGGCGTTTAACATTACCATTAGGGCTGGGTGTGTTAGAAAGGGGGGAAAAGAAAGGGGAGAAAAGAAAGGGGGGAAATAGAAGTATGTGGTGTGCAATATTGGAATTAATATCTAAACTAGAAATGAAAAATTGAAATGGTAAAACAAATACAAGGCTTTTCTGAAACAATCACAGATTGTGATCAAATTTATAATATGACAACTTTTTTACCATTGTAATTTATTTCATAATTGAATTTTAAACCTTAATTATAATATAAACAATATTAAAAATATATAATAATGATTGACAAATTGATAAAATTTATAATAAAGAGTTACTGTTTAAAAATAAATCATATTAATAAACTTATATCCCTTGCTTGAACAGAACGTCACATGATTTTGGTTGAAGCTTGATTCAAGTTTTGAGGAATAAAATAGTCATCATTGTCTATGGGTGATTCACAACGAAGTGCAGAAATTTTAGGAGCTGATTCTACACATGAAAATAAACAAAAAAGACCATATAAACATATGTCCTAAAATCCTTCGTTTAGCCGCTAGCCGCCATTTTGTTTTTTACACGTAATAATTTTTATCTCCATAACGAACCCATGGATTTTCTTCATATTTTGCATGAAACTTTATCACAATAATGATAATTTCCAGAAAAATAATTATTATTTTCCGATGTCTATTTTCAAAATGGCGGCCATTTTAAAATTTTAAACTAAAATTTCTCAAATACGGCCAATTTTGTCAAAATTTTATTTAGCTCAAAAAAGTTGACAAATTAAATTATCTAAACAATAATACCAAGTTTGTAAAGATCTGATAACAAATAACAGAGTAATTGAGATTTTTCTATTAAAATAACCTAAATTTGCATTAATTATAATGCAAAATCCATGTTTTTTTGCAGAAAAATCTCAATAAATCCGTTATTTGTTGTTAGATCTTTACAAACTTGGTATTATTATTTATATAATTTAATTTAACGACTTTTTTGCCTCTAATAAATTTTTGACAAAAGTTGCCATTTTTGAGAAATTTGAGTTAAAAATATTAAAATGGCCGCCATTTTGAAAATAAACATCGGAAAATAATAATTATTTTTCTGGAAACTACCATTATTGTGATAAAGATCCATGCAAAATATGAAGTAAATCCATCAATTCGTTACGGAGATAAAAATTATTACGTGTAAAAAACAAAATGGCGGCTAGCGGCTAAACGAAGGATTTTAGGGCATATGTTTATATGGCCTTTTTTGTTTATTTTCATGTGTAGAATCAGCTCCCGAAATTTCTGCACTTCTTCGTGAATCACCCTGTATAAGAAATTTTTTTTGTATTTTGTAATAAGTTACGGTGCATTATCGCTTAGATAAATTGCTAAGACAATCTGATCTTGCCAAACAGGAGATGTGTTATTGTTTAGTAAATTATTACACACATTTTCCATAATTAATTGTTGCAACTAATCATGATGGAAATTGTCCTCAATAATTTACTGAACAATAACATAAACTCACCATCACCAACATTGAACTTTAAACAAAGAACAGATCTGTCATTAAAGAAGTTTTTCAAACTCAATTTTCTTTAATTCAAATTTCAATTTAATTTTAAGTCGTTCAAACTAGTTGAATAGCTTGTGTCAAAACCAACATTTTTATTGGGCTGACAGTTTAGGCAGGCTACACTGCCTTGCCTGTCTGCTGTTCTAGCTGCTCCTGTGAGGTTACTTTTTGATCATTTATGTTATGATTCCTCGTTTGAATAATTATTCAATTAAAGAATACACAGAGGATAAAAGTTTTTGGTACTAGACATACTCGTTTTTTTTTTGTATATTGAGACATAGATGTAATCTGAGGCATATGTTTAGGTGTATATGCTCCTATCCGTGACAATAAAAACTATGTATGTGTCTGTCCCTAAGTAGTGAGAGGGGGGAGGGGGCGGCAGAAAATGGATAGCCTACAGGCGGCAAAATCCTAAATCCGGCCCTGTCCATAACTATGGTCTGTGTTCACTCCTCTATCCCGGATCTACAGGAATAATTTTTCAAACACACAATTCAAGAAAAATATGTAATAAAGCTTAGTTGTAGTGAAAGTCAAATATGCAATCCATTACACAATTTAACTGTTGTAATATCTTTTTGATAAAAAAAAGAAGTTAGTTTAGTGTTATCTTTTCCAGAAAAAAGCTTTGAATAACTAAAAGTACAAATATGGAATTTAAATGGCTAGAGTAAATGAGTTACAATAATTTCTAAACGTAAAGTTATCCCACATACTTCCCTGCAACATGGTTATTATTACAATAGTTATGTGGTCGTTTGCAGTGGTAATGGAGTTTGTTTCCTCACTCGTAGATTGGTTCTCAGATAGTTTTTTACCAAGTGGTAAGTTAAAATAGTTTTGGTGTGCTGATTAACATACATAGACCTAAAGTCTTTGTTGCTTTTTGAAACTGAAACTCACCCTAAATTATATTTTAACTATAAATCAATTTAAGTTTGGCTAGAAGCAAAGTACCAATTACATATTTGTTATGCCTAATTACACATGTGGTAGGATTTTCAAATATTATGTCCTATTGTTATGTAACAGAACCAGGGATTTTTAATGGCCTATCCTTGACCAAAGGGAAAAAATCCAGTAGTCGGAAAGCTAACACTATACTGTAACGGAGCGCATCTTCATTTTCTATAATTTGCAAAAAAATCATATGACAAAACTATTGATGAATATAAATCAGTTTAAATGACAAGATAAACTGGTTTTTGTTTCTATTTAGATCACATTCTTAATCTGTTCCAATAAAGAAATTCAAGATATTGTTGCAATTGATTTTCTTAAAAAATACACGTTAAGTTACCTTATGGTATTCATTCCAACATTGTATACCACAAGCATATATCATCTTTAATTACGTTTATTATTTATGTATCAGGTAATTCTATTATGTATAAACTCACTATAGTCACAATTAATTTTATGCCTACTTATTTAATACGCTAAGATTTTTTTTCCTAAAATGTTCAACCTACATTCAAGATTTTTGTGTCGTTGGATACTGTTGGGTCTGTAGTTGTTTGCAAAAATTTACGAGAATTTGACTAAGATGTGCTATCCATCATTGAAATTTGAAATTTTCCTATTAGAAGACATTGGTATGAATTTAAACCACTTTAAACATCTGTTAATGTACAGCTGTAAATAAGTGTAGTTAATAAGTGTAGTAACAAACTTTGCAAATTATTTTACAAAATTACTTCTGGTTAGTCTGGATTTTGGTCAGGAATTTCCAGAAGTAAAAGTCCGGAAAAAGTCAGAAATTTCATGAGTGAAATGTGGTTAACACCCTGTTATATTACTATATAGCTTAACAAACTTTGAATGTGTGTGCAGTAATGCATGTTTAATTTATTTGTATTGAGATTCACTCAGGTTGTCATTGTTTAGCTATGCTATTTGTAAAAAAAATTTTAAATCAGTTTTTAAAGATTTTAACTTATTCTTGTATTGCAAACTTTTGTATAAAAATTGTCAAATGTAGGAATATTTCTAAAGCCGCGTCTACACTGGCCGAACATTCGTCGAAATTGTTAGGCGAACACAAAAAATCAACAAACATTCCTAACGAACAATTACCAGCCATTTGTTTTACATTCTAAAAGGTTAGCAACAAACAAACAAAAGTTAGGAAGAACTTTGTTCGGCAAACATGTTCGGTCAGTGAGAATGCGGCTTCACATTTAATATTTTTCATTCAAATTTCAAATTTATTGATACATATTGTTTATTTCTAAAACTTGTTTATGCTTAATTTATTTTCTTTAATTTCTTTACCCTTGGGATTTATAATTCTTTCTCATCAATGGAAATAATTTGTTTTATTTATTTTCATTTACACTTTATTAATGTTATTTCAGGTACGGATAGGAATAAACGGCTGAGAGAGGAGAGTTTTCAAGCTAAGCCCCAAGATATTAAGTTCCTTGCAAAGAAGCCTAAGCTAGAAATTCCATCCGATAGTGAGGATGAATCCTATACATCTTATAATTTATGGAAAAAATACTTTTGAATGTTCAAATTTCAATAATATTAGCTACAGAACCGCCAGTTTAAATTGTTGTGATTGAAGGAGGCTTAGTTTAAACAAAGATTGGCCACTCTGGTTTTTAATTCCTTGTAAAAAAAATCAATAAAACTATTTACAAGAATTATTGACAATATTTTAATGTGCAAGTTTGTTTACAATTATGCAAGTAATTATTTATTTTCTGCTAAATGAGAGTAAGTATGAAATGAACTTACTTCTATAAATGTAAATGTCAAAACACAGACCAGAAAAAATTTATCTTTATTTTAGGAATATATAAATGTTTCACAGAAAAATCATGTAGATTGGTTCAGTATTTATGAAGAACGTAGCGTTTGACTTTATTTCGCATTTACTGGTAACACTAAGGACAGAAGGATATTTTCCTCATGCATGGGGCCTTTAATTTGAAACCCCTCCCTGATGATTTTCAATGATCCCAGAAGATTGCATCCTATTTGATTATAAATTGTAAAACGCCCAGAATTTTGCTCAAAAAATTTGCTTACATAATTATATATATATATAGATTTTTAGTTCAGTATACAAATTACGTACATTTCTATATATTGTCATCTTTTGTTGAGACTTCTAAATTTTTACCTTAGTCGCAAAAAAGTTGTTTAACCTTAGTTAATATTATTTTTTAATTCTTTGTTGTTCTTACATGAGGGTTATAAAATTATCTTGTTTAATCTATAAATATCAGATGTAGTGTTTAAATGCCTTACTCAGTGAACATCAGTCTTCTTCAAATCACCACCATCCCTCGGAAACTCTATATATTATTTTTGTAGTCTAGTATTACATTAGTTTCTCTCAGCTACCTCAAGTGCCTTTTGTATCTCCCCCAATTCAGACCACCAAAATAAGGTGGGTTATTTCCACCCTTTGCAAACCCCAATAGCTGGTGGAAGAGTCCGTCTATCTACTCTTCAATTTCAATGTTCTCAGGGTGAAAGCCACACATTCCGGCCGCTAATAGTCTATAAATCATATTCGTTGCACAGAACCTTCTCTAGTTAGACTGTTGGATTGATGTGATCAATTTTCTCAGGTTATTATTATTTGCCCTTTCACTCGTCAGAGGCTTCCCTCAAAGGCTTGTCTTCATTTTTTATTTGATTGATGTTCATAAGTATAAAACTTAAGTTTGATTGCTGATCACAAATTTTGTAAATACATTTGTATTTTCTTGCTGTTCATCATTACAAAGTGTGGTTTAATGTTGAGAACCTCTTTATCCAATAATTTTATACTATTTTCTGCATGGGTGTTGTATCTTCATGTACGGTAGTGTGGGAAAACAAGATGACCTACAATGATCACACTCTAGTGCAGATCAACTTAAGGGTGTCTACTGGTCACTGAAGTTACCAAAAGTCACAAATTTAAGTTATTGATTACGGAAGTCACCAAAAAGTCACTTATTTTACCATAAATTACAAGAAAAGTTATAGATTTTTTGTGTAAATTGGGAAAATAATGCGATTGTGAGTAAAAGTTTTGCGACTTTAGCAATTTACACTCCAAATTTTCTAAATAGACCACGCAAAAGTCACCGATTTTTTTTTTTTTTTACATTTTTCACCCCCAAAAGTCACTAAAAAGTCACTGATTTTTCTATCTACTTTGCAGTAGACACATCCAACCTGTCACATTATAAGGAAGGTAATAATAATACAAATTTTATTTGATCTGCTATATAATGAATAGTTGGCGAGTATAATCGGTTGTATTGGCTAAATGGCATATCAATTAAATGCAAACTTTATTATTACCTACTATAAAGCAAAATTCATACTCCTTCATGGCACTAATAACATAACATAAACATAACATAATAATAATATAGCATAATAATAAACATAACAGAAAGTATTGCTTTTGAGGAAAAAATTTCCTTTTAACGAGGAAAATCTATTTACTAGATTAGAGAAGTAAGTTGAATTTATTGAGTATGTGCTATTGAATATACTATGCTGCCTGGACCCAAGTTGCGTCGTCATGAAATTTAATTGATTATCTATACTTATTAAATACGCTAAATGTTTTTTTGTGTAGAGAACTCCATCTACAATTTACAACCGATTTTTAAGTTTTTGGTGTCGTTGTGTAGGGCTTGTTCTGTAGTTGTTTCCGCCAACTGATAAGAATCGGACTGAAAATAAAGGCGCTATCCACCATTGAAATCTCAAAATTTCCATTAAAATAACATTGGGATTGAATAAAGCATTTTAAACATCTGTTAATAATCAGCTGTAAATACATGTAGTTTTTGGTGATTACCGTACAGATATCCACAATATTGGATTGGTCGGATGTCATTGATTTAGAGCTAAAATTAACATTTGTATTGTACAATAGTAAATTGCTCGATTTTGAGCAACCCCTATACTAGTTAATTAATAAATACAATAATGAATCTAATTGGTATTTCATGGTTGTAGTTATGGATTTCCTATTTATTTGCAACACCTTATTTTTAAAAAATGGCTCTAAGCTTCATAGGGATTTATAGTAAAAATATTTAATTTTTGTTGGTAATCTTACTCGTAGCTCTTAATCGTCCTAATCAAGTAGTTCTAACCAGTAAAAGAACAATGCTATGTATATATTTGGGCCTTGCATTTGTACAATCCCACTAGTTAGCTCCATTATAGGAAGACATTTTTTACTACCTAAAAGAAAATGTCAAAAGTTTTTCCCCTCTGGCTAGTTTGTACGGATGAGTATTTATCTAAAGAAATGGGCCTGGATAACTCAATGGGATACCTTCTGGAAGGTAGCTTATCTCACTGGTACACTTACCTTCCAGACGGATTTCACTGGTAACGCTTCTCTGTGGTAATGGATAATCTAAACTAACCTAATCTTACGTAAATAAATATCATAATTTTCAATTGTCACCGAAGAGCAAAGTTACCTGCCAAACTCAAGTGATATACGTAGTTAAACCTAGTGTATTGTAGCAACAAATTATTATAATCATTGTCAACTTTTGTACAGGAGTCAAGGCCAGTCATGGATGAAATCACAAAAGCCACTCAGTCCTGAACGCTAACGTCAGTCCATGAAACTTACAAGTGCCCTGTAATACCCACTATCCCCTGCATCTACAGACCAGAAATACTTACACATTTAACACAGTTTACTCGTACTATGTGAATTAATATGTTCAATTAGAAATATAACACAAGGGATATATTTTTTAATGTTTTTATGTTAAAAAGGCTAAATTTTGTTTGAAAAGACATTTTATTTATATTTTTTTGTGTTATTTCAAAGGTAGAAAATACTTTGATTTAGTTTTTGTTTCAAACCAAATGTGACATGACAATTACATTTATATAGTGATAAATTATTACATGTAAAAATTATTTTTCTTTCTTATTTTAATTTTTTTAGATTTTAATTTGAAGTCTTGATTTTCATACCTATGGCAGGAAGAGGATCTTCAAATTTGAAACTTGCAAAAATGTAAACAGGCTTTTTGCTGTGATTTATCCTAGTTAGATAATTCTATGGTTAGTTATTTTGTTTATTTATCAATTAAGGCTTGTTTATTGTCTTTCCAAGAAAAAAGTGTTAAAAACTTATAGCAAGTATAAAATACGAAATTATTTGAGCGGTATACTGTTGAAGATTTTAACTGAAGTTTAATTCAGCTGAATATGACGACAAGTGTTCCTGTCCTGCTATATGTTTTGTACAATAGTTATAAAACTTAAATGAATACTTTTCACCAAAACCTAGAATAAACATAATTTATCCAAGCTAAGTATTAAATATTACTAGATATTGCCACACACAATTTATTGCCGAAAGGGCACCTCTTTATCCTTGATTTTAATGTGTAATAACTTTTTCTGACTGGCCATCACAATGGACTTTAACCTAATCTCAAATTCTAGTCATAAAAGTTAAGATTAATTTCAAAATATTAAGACATATGAACTGCAAAACATAATTAATTTAAAACTCATTTGTTGCATGAGCAAAATGAGGTCATTAGTTTTGGTTGTGCAAACATACATAGTATTTTTTAAATGAAACGTTCTCTTTTCGTTAAACAAAAGTTGAGCATGCTTGGCAAACTTGGTTATTTCATTTTATATAGAAAAAAATTGGAATACCAACTATACGTTTGAGTTGCTTTAATCAAAGTATTTCAACTTTACATTGATCCTCAATTGATTAAAAAATGCATCAACTTCATGAAGTCTAAAAGGTGCAATTTTAAAAAGAAACTCCAGCAACACTTGTTTTCAGAAACTTCCAATAAAAAGTTTTAAAAGTTATATAAAAGTGTAGATTGAATCTGTTTTTCTTTTTCCAATGTGAATATCGGAGCTATCACAGACTATAATTTTATTGACAGTACTGGGGGGACCGGAAATTCTTAAGTAAACTTGTAAAACTTGTGAGATGTACTTGCTCACTCGCTAGGCTAAAGAATGCTGCACTCTGGTTTCAATTTAATGATTCACTGGCATAGGCGTGCGCACGATGGGTGCCATGGGTGCCGCGGCACCCACGGAAGCTCCAGACGGGCCTGAGGGGGGCGCCATTGGCGCAAAAATCACAAGATTTACTTAAATTTTAAGAACTGTACGAAAATATCGATTGGTTTTAAATATAGTTAAAATATGTAGTGAAATGAAAAGTGGTGTTAAGTTACATAATTATGTTAACAAAATTATTTAAATATTAAAAATCACAAACTTTAAATTGATCAGTCAGATGTTTTGAGTGTATGAAATTCGGCAAGGAACATGTGCGTGCGAGTGGTGTAGCTCAGCGTTCCATTTCTCAGAAGGACGGACAGGAAGTGAACCTTATGTCATATCTGCGTTTGGATTTGTATCAAATATTTTTTATCTTCTTTTATTATTCAAAAGGAACAGGAATAGATATACCTCTCCATACTTCCTCTTTCTTTTGAGTTTCTTTCTCAGTTCAGTTAGTTTCCAGCAGAGGTGGAGTGTAGATGTATGTTTTCGTTAGCGTTTGATGACATCGTGGCATGTAAAAAAGAAATGGAAGGTAAGTTTTTGGTTTAATGAAGTTAGATTATTAAAATAAAAGTAATCAATACCGTAGGCTCTTAGTAATTATGTTTTCGTTTTCGACCGTCCAAACCCTGCTCCCTGTCGTTTAACTCGTGATAAAACTGACTTTCACACAAAATCTCATGCGTTGTTGGTACCGTGTTAGTTGTAGACTGTGGTAGGCCATAAAAAGGTCGATACTGTTCACCAAATGTTTAAAATGAAAAAAAAGCTATGAATTAGTTAACAAAATTCGTTTTATAAACAAATAATAAATATATTCATAAGAATTTAGTTTATTTTGTTTAGCTCTTTCTTCTTTTGTTTTTTACGTTTCCGGTATCCTGCACTACTTAATTTTGTTCACATCTTAAACCAGAACTTAATTCTAAACATAAACAATTTTTAAATATTTGGAGGGACAGGGACGTAGATGTACACTGTACTGTACCTCGTTTGCATACTGAATAAAAATATTGTTATTAAAATATCATAAATGTGTAACAATTGGTAAGCTCCTTTCAACAATACACCTGTGTAGACTGTGTGGGAAAATTTTATCTGAGCTGATAACTGGGACGTCCGGTATGACGAAGTTCTGATTAAGAGAATTCAAACTTCAATACATCGTCTTAAGACAATGAGTAGGCCTACACGGTACGGTAAATATTGAGCATTCGACAATATTCAATCTTCAATTGCTCAAGTGTACTTGAATTGTTTTAATTGATTTTTAAGGAATTTTAATTTTAATTTGGAACAAATCCATCTATTTATTTGTATTGTTAAATCTGCGGCGTTTAATTTCTTAGAAAAATTTCAATTTAATGGACGAAATGAAAAGATAATGTGGAGACAACACATTTGTATACTCTAAAAAAATGCGAGTTTCTTACCGACTCTTTCAAGGGATCATTGGCCCCCGAAACCGGCAACACAATGAGGTCCCGTGCGGACGCACGGGCCGCTCGCCGCTATACTGTACTGTTTGCGTTTGCGACGGTGTTGAAATGTCAAGTTTCTACTTGATTAATCAAAGTCAATTTTATTGTAGGCCCTATCTACAATTTTGTCACAATTCTGGTTATTTTAAAAGCCTATGGATTTCAACATCAATTTACTATTAGTTTCTTTGGCAATACGCATTGGATAAATAGTTCCTATCTTCCTAATATAATTATAAAATTCTTCAATTAAAATTCAAACTAAAAAATTCTTATCTTTGAGTTGGCAATCCTAAAATATGAATTCTAGTTATTCAAGTTTATGTTTTTTAACAGCAAACAAGAGCAGTGGGAATGTGACATTTAGGCTTGGAGAGCGGGTTGGTGAGGGATGGCAGGGGGGCGAGAGGGGGCGCCATTTTCATGCTTGGCACCCACAGAGCTCAGACCCTGCGCACGCCTATGTTCACTGGTTGAAAATGTAACACATTGGTTTGGTTTATTTTTGCAGTTTACAGTTTATTTTGTTTCCATTTGGCAGGTACAACAAATTTCCATAAGGTTACTTTGAAAGGCTGTTGGACGCATGGCCAAATACCCCAAATAAAAACAATAAAATCCTAGGACAGCATTGATTACATAAATAAATCAGGAATTAGCTTTTGTTACAATTATATATATATATATATATATGTTTTAACAAACACATCTTTATCTCTCTCTTTTATTATTTTCAATGGCCTGAAACTTTAGTTTTTTTTTTTTTTTTTTTTTAATATTTATCTAAAGAGCCAGATATAATTTTCTTTAAATTAATAACGTAAACAAATTAAAAAGGACTAGATAAATGATGACTTTTCCGGAAGATTTAGTCTTATCTCAGTAGAGCAGTTGTTATTGAAAGAGGTGACTTTCACTTCACAACTAACAACACATCTATGAAACTTTTTATAACCATGTTGAATTAAATGGTTCAAAATTAGTGACTGTTTTATTTTTACGGATTACTCTTTTATACCAGAAAAAAATTAACTACAATTTAATGAAAAATTATCTTCACAACCTAAGCTGACTAAGTTGTGTTAAATAATCCCTAAACTAATAGTTGTTATAAATCTTCATGGCTCTGGATGTGCCCAATAAATTGATGAATCATATTTTCTACAATTATACTGAAAGTTTGTTCTCAAACCCCCCGAACAGTCTGTGAAAGGATAATTACTTTGTTGCCAGTTTGGACCCAGAGTTCCAATGGCCCTGCTGCCTCAGTCTCCCTCCCAGGCCTTCGCTCAGTGCTGGCAACTGATTTATCTCTTGATTAATTTTGACATACCTTTAAGTAGATCTGTCCTGAAGCCATATAGCAAAAGTGTAACAGTCTAAAGTAACATTGCTTATATTTATCAAAGGTACTACTATTTTAATTCACTAGGTAAACAATATGAGTTTGCTATAATTACTCATTATTATTGTGTCAAAATTGTATGGATTAAAAGAACACTTTTATATTTACATGAATAAAAGACATAATTAATCTATAAAATATGGTAATAATATGTGTAAATTTTTCTTAATAAATTTCATAACTATCGTTTGAAGACGTTATTTAGCAATTTAAATATTTTTCTTCAATAATAATAAGTAAAGCGGAAACTGGTATGCTCTCTTGTTGGTCTGTTAGGAATTAAATTAATCTTTTTATTTTGTATTACTAGTGTCTAGTCCTAAAATATATGAAGATATGTTATAAAATTTCACATCATATAAGCTTTTTCAGTGTGTACGTTTACTCAAGGAATAGAATGTATGTGAATTTTGCTTTAAATAGGTTGCACAATTATGTATATATTATAATGACATTAGCAGCGAGAAGCTAGTTTCATAATTTACTGTTGTATAATCTATGCAATGTTAATTGTTGATTAAATGTCTTTGTTAAGAATGTATACTTATTTTCCCTTTTATATTTTACTATAGAAAGTGCTTAAACTTTAAAATATTGTATTCATATAGCTTAAAAGGACTTTATTATGCATGCAGTAAAGCTGGGGTTTTCCATAGATATAGATGAGAACACTGGATCTCTGACTGAGGTGGTGGAATACAGGAGTCTTGTAGCAATTGGATCAAGCCAGCTTACCCACCACTTTAAGATGATACCGCCACTTATTTCAGCTGGTATTGTTATTGTTGGTGCGACCACTGCGTTCTTGTTTGATTACCTTCATTTACGGTATTCACCGTATAACCAACTGACAGTGGCAGAGGTAAATAAAATCCAACAATCTTTTTATATCTATGAGCTTTTATAGATCAGGAATTTCTAGCAGCAGAGAACAGAATTAACAAAGGTGCAAGTCACAGATAATTCCTGCTATGGTAAAGTTTACTAAAATAGTCCGATGAGAGTTGATGCATTCTTGCCAAATCTATCAAAGAACATATTTTATACAATGATGGTAATCATAACAACAAATGACCACATTGCAGGGCAGAAAGGGGAAATTGGAGCATGATTGTAGTTGTGGACATGTTTTTGTCACTATTTAATCAAAATCAACCTGTTTTACTCCTTTTTAGTCGTTCTAAAACATTTTTCCTGCAGTTAAACTTGCTCATTTTTACATTAAAACCAAAAGTGTATCACAAAATTTAAAATGAAAAATTAAATTCATGGAAGAAATTTAATATTTTATGATTTTTGTTTGGATTGACCAACATCAGTTTATTTCATCAATTTTTTTAGTAACTGGCCTACTGCTATAGTAACCGAAAGTTATGAAGTAAAAGAAAAAAACTATTTTTTAGGTAAATCAAACTTCCACCAACAAAATTCACTCACAAAACAACTTAATTATTAACTACTAACATATTTATAAATAAAAAATTAGATATTCAAAGAAAAGGAATAGTTTTCAATTTCCCACAGTACCTAAAAACATGCTGAATAAAGGCAAATGACAAAACACTAGTACTCGCGCAGGGGTCTCTCGGAGGTCATCCCATTGCAACCATACGTACACTACAAACTGCGGCAATTATTGCCGGAAACTGACTTGGCTACCTCTATGAGGTTGCCATTTTACTGTCCTGAGTGGCGCAAGCCTGTTTAAAAAAATTAACTAGCTAGAAACAGAAAAATGGCCATACCGTGAGACACCGACGCGACGCGACGTGGGCAATTGCATCGTGCAAATACAAACAATACGGTACCTTTATAGCCTCTTCTGCATAGTAGTGCTAAACGGCCATGACGATACACATTCTTCGTTTCATGACGTAAATATAAATATTTAATTCAGCTCTAAAAATAATGATGGTTAGCGCCGTTTTCATGCAAAATTAAATTTAAAGCTTAATTTACGAATTTCATGACAATATTATCATAAATATTTTCTTGATAGACAAGGGGCCCGTCATGTGTCTTATTTTGAAGGCCCAGGCCCAGACAAAATTTCAAAAAAAAAAAAAAAAAAAAAAAAAAAAACAGGCCGAGGCTTGCAGGCCCGCTATTGCTGCCACTGCTTAGAAAGCATCCCAGGAGGAAGTCCAGTTTGTATGGATGGTGAAGTTTGTGTCCATTAACTGGGAAGCTGTCCGCAGAGGTTCACATTCTAGCACAATTACTAGACAATCACTAGACAATTACTGTATAGCATACGTGTTGAAATTTGACAAGGACAATTCTCTTAACTCACAGGCACTATCCATCTAATCTAAGAAACGTTTTGCAAATATAGTTTTGAAGCCCTTTAGGTCTCCGCCCCACTGGACTTTAGGGCCCACGGGGTTGAAATATGACGGAGGATTCCCTTTGCTCATGGGTACTCACTAACAAAAGGTTTGCAAATATAGTTTTTAAAGCACTTTAGGGCTGCTCTACCCCCTGTATTTCCAAATTTCATTAGGACCTTCGCGGGGTTGAAATTTGACATGGACATTCCTCTTTGCTCATAAATGCTCACTAAGAAACGATTTAGCAAATTTACTTTAGGGCTCCACCCCACAGAACCTCAAAATTACCATATATGCTAAGGGATTAAAATCTAACGTGGATGCTCCGTTTTGCAAATAGGTGCTCACTTAGAAACGGTTTTGCAAATATAGTTTTCAAAGTTCTTTAGGGCCCCGGTTTTGACATGGTTGGTCTTTTTTGCTCAATGGTTCTCATTATGAAAAATTTTTGCAAAATTCCTTCAGAGCTCAACACACAGTACTTTGTTGTTTCAATGTCATTCTTAAGGAAGAAGATTTTGTTGCTCTTTTAAAGATTTTATTACCTAAAAGAAAAATTCAATCACGGGCGAAGCCGTGACGGGAAACAGCTAGTTATAGTTAATATATGAAAGTCTTTTGATTTGTGACATTTAACTGGCTGGGTAGCTGAGTGGTTATAGTGCTCGCCTTTGAATCCAAAGGTTGCCGGTTCGATCATTGGTTCGATCCTGAGGAAAGTTAGTAGCTTTTTAAAGGATCGATTCCGGACCCAGTTGCCATTTGTCATTGGGCTATTAATTAATGATGCTTTCTAACAACTGGTCGATGTTAGATAGTAACAAGACTGGGGTTTGGACTGTTCCCCGTCAAAACGTTAAAAAATGACACTGGCGTGGATAGACACAAAAAATTATTTTAAAGTTTTAACAAGTTTCCTCGTACGTTTAGTTTTAGAGGCCCGGTTTCTCGAAAAATGTATCAAATGTAGTCTATAAAAAGTATAACCGTCTGACTGTTTGTTAAATGTATCATTGTAAGTCTTGTCTATCTGTGATGTGAAATACTGACGATGCACCTGTTTTTAAGGTTACATTGCAATCATATAATAATAATAATAATAAACTTTATTCCTCTGACAATAATTAACATTGTATGGGAATTTACATTTTATAAGAAGAATTTACATAAAGTCTTTCCATCTGTTTCACAGTAAAAAATTTACAATTCCGGATTTTCAACAAGATTTTTTGTTAATTTATTCAATAGTCTAAACTTTTTTCAAGTCTTTCCAATCATTTTTAAATTGCTTTTTCTTCTTTTTTTCTTTCTTCCTTATTCTTTCTGCTTCTTTCTTCTTCCTTCCTTCTTCTCTCTTCATCATCTCTACATTTAATCACATTTTTTTTGCCTATCCCTTATTTTTGTTTGGTTTTTAATTCTGCTCTTCCTTCCTTGAACTTTCTCCTTTCTCTGTCGTCTCCTTTTTGTTTTGGGCGTCTCACCGAGAACAAAACAGACAAGGATAACATAAATATTAAATGTTATGTAATGTAGATGATTTTTATTTTGACTGAAAGTATAGGTAGATGTTGTCCACTCCATAAACTTGTCTCATTATTGTTGTATTTATGTAGGCTTTACTTACGATGTCCAAACTTCCCTTGTATTAAAGCATATTATACTATATGATTTGTTTTACTTCTTTAATCAACGTTAATCAATGCTCCTAATGGCATTCCCAAGTAGAACCGTACTGTACTGTACACAACTACGCAACCGAGAACGAAAACGGACTTTTACGTCAACGCCATTTCTACTATTCTACTACGAGCGTCTAGATCTAGCACACTTTAATTCGAGGTCGGGAAGTTCCGGCCATCGTCGTAACTGTTCGGCTCCCAGCCTGTGCTGTATCTAGGACGACCGTTAGGGACAGCACATACTGCGAGTTATGTTGCCCGAATAGTAACAATGATGGCCGGAAACTCCCAACGTTTGACATATTTTGTCAAACTGTGTATTTAAATCTTACCTAGCGAATGTACTTACATACCAAATTTTATCATTATCGTATTCTTTTTATTATCCCCATAAACCCCGTTGGTTTGCTAAGTTCCGGTACATACAGGGTGAATATCGTAAGGTGTCCTAGATGGATTACAGACAAACGCTTTGCCCTACAACCTTCAAACAAAATTATTTCCCACTAAATTGACCCCAAGGAATAATTTTAAAATATTTTTAACGTTGTATAAATACAGGGTGTACCAAAAACTGGGAGTCACAGGTTCGAATCTTGGAAATTTCAAATACAAACATATGTCATATTATACATCATTAGAAAGGTCTATTTAATAGAAACATTTTGGTGAAAACAGAATTTAGTTATCATTATTCGCTTCAAAATGGCGTCCATTTTTGTAGCCAAAATCAAAATTTACGGAATACCCTGTAATTCTTTTATTATTAATCATAAACGACTTCTGATTCAAAATACTTATTTGAAATAAGCTAAGCTTTACAATGATATGCCACAAGATCACATTTATTTTAAAACTAAAATTTCCAAAATTTTATACTTTTGAATATGTTTACATAAACAAAACTCAAAAATTTCAAATGCTAACCCATGTCATTTTGTATATCATCTTGAAGCTCTCGTTGAACTGAGCAACTTTGTAATTTACACTAATGCGTTAACTCTTTTGGTTTTGTAGTACAAGTTACAAGTACAAGTTATGTGCGTGTGTGTGTATGTATGTATGTATGTATGTAATTTATACCATAGATATATGTTTATTTCACATTCAAATTGTAGGGCTGGCTGCTAATGTTATATGACTAAGATGTTAATAATAATCTAAATAACTGAAATAATAAAATGAAAAATAATAGGGTAACTACCGGGCTTTGGTCTTACCGTGTCTACTACCGTATAGTAGCGTATTCCCTAAAGGGAAATTTGCTAAAAACTCATTATTACCAATTTGAATTGTGATTTACAAACTTTTATCACTACTTATGCTGAGTTTTACTTTCTGGATGAGTTTGCTGATGGCCTGACAGTTTCCATATTTGCATACCTTACTGTATATATTTTTATTAATATTGAAATAAAAAATTAATATTTAATGCCTTCTATAGCTTAATTAATCTATCATTCTCCCATTTTCATCCTCCAGATTTACCTAGAATAAATGCAATATGTTTTAAAGGCTATAATGTAGCGAACGACAAAATTTAAATCAATTAGAAAAAATTATATGTAGTTGAAATAAAGGATTCTAAACAAATAAATGTCACTAATAATCACCTCAATCTACAGCGGCAACCTTTTTTTCATATAAGTTACATAAATAAAAAAATTTTCAACACTAACATTATATTTTAAGATTTTCTGTATTAAAATCTTAAAATCATTCTGATTTTTTTAGATTAATTACTTTTTATAATTTTTAAAAAATGTATTATTCTATTTGTGAAGGTAATGACGTCTTGTTTTTATAAATGTCAAATAGTCGACGGTTTCCTGCCATCATTGTTACTATTCCGGCGATAGACGAGCATATAGCTGCGAGCCATGACGTCACTGCATTACGTCATAACTCGCAGTATGTGCTGTCCCTAACGCTCGTCCTAGATACAGCACAGGCTGGGAGCCGAACAGTTACGACGATGGCCGGAACCTCCCGATCTCGAATTAAAGTGTGCTAGATCTAGACGCTCGTCTATTCTACTCCCTATTCCTGCTGCCGCTGCCATAAACATCCCTCGATCCCTCCGACTAATCCGCTCTGGTGCTTGAGTGGATTGAACAAGAGTGTGAGACGTGAGATATTTGAATTTAAATTAAACTAACTTGTTGTAAATCTTTTGAGTTGTGACTTTTACATTGATTTCGAAGTTTTATCAAGTTTTCCTCGGATATTCACCATGGATGAAGGTTTGGAGTTTGACGAAATTGATGGGGTACGTTTAGTTAGAATTAGGCCAAAACCCGTAAAAGAAAAACCAAATGCTCAAGATACGGATATAGTCAACGTAGAAGAAGTAGGTGGTGTTCCTATAGTTAGAGTTGAACAAAAGTTTCTTAAAGACAAAAGACCAATCTGGTCTGATATGGAAATCAAGGAATTAATTTCTATAATGAAAGAAAAAAATATTATGCCTCTATTGAATGGGAGGCAGTATAGAAGATCAGATGTATTTAAAATAGTAGCTGATAATTTGAAGAAAAGAGGGTTTTCAAGGACTCCAGCACAAGTTAGCATCAAGTGGAAACATCTAAGGTTGTGCTACTTTAGACTAAAGACCAAGTTTTTTAGTGATGAAGCTAGAAAATTAGAATTCCCGTTTTATGAAGAAGTTGATGAATTGTATGGTGGTGGAAAACCAGCCAAGACTTCAATATCCTTTGAGGAGTTGGATGAGTTTTTCAGTAAAAAGCAATTACAAACAATGGAAATTGATGGTTCAAAATTCTTTGAATCCAACAATGTACCAGGTACTGTGTAGCCAACTTAAAATTTATGCAAATTAAGTTAGTTGGTAATCTCATTCACTAGTACGATACAAAAACATTGATAATTTATAATTTTCAGGTTTAGGTAAGTCAATGTTGAAGGGGAGGGGGGCAATTGGGGTACCGGCAGGCTAAATGCTCTGATTCTAGCAAAGATTTACTAAAAAAAAAAAAAAAAAATACTACAGTAAACTGTCAGCTTTGGATGGAAAAGCGCTAAAATGTTGAAAACACCGATCAGTCAAATGGTATTGTCATCAATAACCGTCGTATTGATCAACACAAGCCACATTAGAGATGGAATCGGATCCAAAGAGCGTTAATTTGGTGTGATGTCAAAAATTGATCAACTTAACATTGCCATCAACAGTAGGCATAAATTAGTAAGTTATTTAAAGGCTAGAATGGCATCAGTGGTTGAGCACTATAGGCCTAAAGAGGAGTCTTGTTACCTTACCTGTGTAGGTACAGAGTTGTTTTTGTGAATTTTAAATTTACATGAAAAATTAAATCTGTTTAAAATCAAAAGTAACTAACAGGCCTTTTTATTATGTAGGCTTATTTTTTGGGGGTAGGCCTATTTGTTATGACAAGTCAATAGGCCTACCCAACCAGTAAAAATAAGATCATGGGATGCTGTGTAAGCTTGCAGCAAGATAGGCTCAGACACTTTTGACTATTGACAGCAGCAACTTCGGCAGTAGTCCTGGCCATGTGTCTAAAGTTAAATTTATCAAATATTTCCAATTAGGGTTGACCGGGGTAATTGTGAACGGGTTTTCGTGTTTTGACAAAAAACCCTTTTTTTAAGTACTTTTTATTACAAATATCATATTATAGTATATGTATTTTTAATTCTATTACATTATTCAGGATACATTATACAAATTTTCAGGAAATTCCTCTGATAAACAAAATTGTTACAAGCCATTCACAATTCCCCGGCACGGTATTGCAAATCTTATCAATTCTGGGGTAAATGTGAATGCCATCAGAAAAATTATTTAGAACACACCAAAAGTGAAATGGGGCAAATCAAAATAAAGCCCAACTAATTCTCTTCACATTTACCCCACTTTCAAAATTATAGTCACACAAAAGCATTCACAATTCCCCCTAGTTCAATGCAGGTTCGAGATTTCTTAAAATTGTAAAAAAATGCAAGGTAAAAAAACATTCACCAAAACTGTATTAATTAGTTTAATACAACATAAAAACGATATATTGCCATAACAACTTATGAAAAATATGAAAAGTGTCAAAATTTTGTTCCTTTTCACTAAAAAAATTTAAGAGAGAACTTTGTAAGGCCAAATTAACAAAATGAAACCTAGCCTAACCTAGCGAAGTGAAACAGTATTAGGCCTACTGCTCATTGACTCCCACAGCTCCATTGAATACATAAGTAATTTTGCGGTTTTTGTAAGTTGTTATGGGATAGGGGAGTACAGCAACAATGTCAAAAATAGTAACAGTAAACAAATTGTTTTCCTTGGACACAAATTCAGTTTTTGCGTTATTGGCACAACGGAAACCTTCCACTGTTATGTCACCATCATCAAAGTCAGTTAACTCTTTACAATTAACAAAATTTAACTCAGTTCCTGCAAAAAAGTGCACTGTTTGTATTTTGTATTGAATTGGGGCAATTGTGAACCGTATTCACAATTACCCCTTTTTGTAATTCACAACTACCCCACAATTTAAAAATTATGGGGTATTTGTGAATTGGCAATAAATCCTAGAATTTTTATTGCAGTTGATAAAGAAATCTCTCAGGCTTTAGAGCACTTCTCTAGAAGTGCTCTCAAAAAATTTCTACAAAAATAAATAATAAAATTATTTTTTTAATTAATCATTTTTGTTGAGTGGCCGAAGTGATAGGGTTGACCGGGGTAATTGTGAATTGGGGCAATTGTGAACGCCGCTTATAACTTAGAAACTAACATTAATATTATTAAAAACCAACTTAAAACATGTTTTTTGGTCTTTTCTTAATAGGCCTACACGATTAAAAGTTGTTATTAATTTTCAAAGAATTAGTCTTTTTTCCATTAGCATGAAAAAACCCTTAGATTTTTTTTGGTGTATCACCTTGGCCACTCAACAAAAATAATTAATTAAAAAATAAATTTATTATTTATATTATTCCAGTTCTTATCAGTCAGTCGATGCGAGCAGACGTCCGGCTGGTTTCCTCGTCGTGAGATAAGCGTGTCGGCCTGCCTGCCCGATATAACCTGTCTAACGTATTGTAATTTTTACCTTCAGTGCATCGTCTAAAATAAAAAGTGATCTCTTTTAGTTATATTAAATCAACTATTGAAACGTGTTTTTATTTACTCGGACAAATATAATCACGTCTATAGGACCCATTGTTCATCAAGATGAGCTGCACTAAGTGTTTTCGTGATGTCACGAACGCTAAGGACGTAATAAAGTGTGTGGACTGCAATTCAATCTATCACGCAGCGTGTTGCCGGGTACGTACTCTTGCCAAATTAACCGCGATGTCGTCTCGTAGTGTGTCTACGTGGAAGTGCGATGACTGTGTGCAAGAAACGTCATCGAACGTCAGCAACAAGTCCGACACAGAGGAACAAAAGGTTACAGATCTGCTCCTATCAATGAAACGTTATATGGAGAAACATTTCGGAACTGTGGAAAAACAGCTTGAGACCCTACAGTCATCACACGAGGAGCTGAAAGGCAGAATTGTCATGGTGGAAACTGAAAGCGAGGCTCTCAAAGCGGAGTGCGTGGCCCTAAAAAATACTAATACCCAATTGGAAAGCAGATTGCACGTTGTTGAGAGAGAGCTAGCAGATCTCCAACAATATACCCGCAACCAAAATGTTGAAATCAGAGGTATACCTCCTACACCAAATGAGGACATTTATGTTGTTCTACAGTCAGTCACGGGTTCTCTAGGCATTGATTACAGTCGTGAGTCAATCTCTGTAGCACATCAACTTCCGAAACCTGCTGGGAAGCACTTCCATCCTAGTATTGTGGTACAATTCACCTCTAGATCTTCAAGAGCTGTCTGGATCAACGCAGCAAAACAGAAGAGGCTCAGCACGACTGATCTCGTTCCCACACTTCCCCCTGGACCAATATACATCGCAGAACATCTGACGGCGAATAACAAAGCGCTTCTGGGCCGTGCTAAATCACACGTGAGGCAGGGAAACCTCGCATATGCGTGGTGCCGCGACGGCAAGATCTTTGTGAAGAAATCGACAGACTCCAAAACACGGCGGGTGTTATCCTTGGACGAGGTGGAGGAAGTCTCAGGACAGCGTAGAGTCGGCGGCGGCGACGAGAGTGTCAACAGCGGCGGCGCGAGGAGCAGCGGCGCCGGCGGCGATGGCGAAGACGGTAAAGACGCCTCGCAGGCGTCAGTGACGGATTAGTTATAGGATTAGTTATAGGATACGAGGATTTTAACTCGAACTGGGTACTATGTTTCTAGTAAGAATTTATTTTAAAGTAATTTTTTAAAACCGTTAATTTCTAAGTATTTCTTACGTTTCCTAAATACAGTACAATCAATTATTACAGCATAATTATAAAAATTGTTAACAATAATTATTTTTTCTTATGAAGTAAATGGGAAGGTCATGTTTTCAGTAACCCAGACTGCTGACATTCTAACTACTGATATAAATCAAATAGAGAATTTCGTGAATAGAGGCCACTATCTGAAATATGTCCAGTGTTATCGAGATATTATCAGTAGGCCTACGGATATTTTTATTATTGTCCTTAACATAAATTCTTGACAAAGTTTGAAATATTAATACAAGCCACTGAAGAATTTTTTTTAATTGGTAAAGTTACTTGCTTATAATTTTAAGTATTTTTATTTATTTTAATAAATATATCCTTGATTAAGCTTTTTTTTTATTATGAACGTCAATAAATTTTTTAACACATCTCTATTGTCGTATTAGTCTATGATTTTTTTTTCTAAATTAGTTTTTTTATCCGATTACACTTAAGTTTTAATCACTGGATAATATTATTAAGTTTCTTTATTTACATTAGTATTCAGTAAAGACTTTTTCAGAAAGATATTATTTTTTTCATTGTTATGCACTATTAAAACTGTAATATTAAACACAGCTATTAATTGATGGGCGAGCAGGCCGGGAAATATATTTTTTCTGTTGATTTTGAATCGTAATGAAAGACGAGGACCTCGAGGCGTTTATAAATTGCCGAAATGTAAGCGAATTTATGTACAGTAGTTTTAGTGATTTCAAGTTTTTTGAAGAAATTAATGGTAGTTTAGGTGATAGATTTAGTTTTATTCATTTAAACATAAGGAGCTACAACAGGAACTTTGATGAACTGATGGTAGTTTTAAATAGTTATGATAAAAGATTTGATTTGATTGTTTTAACTGAGACTTGGATGGATGATAGTTGTGTGCCTGTGTGTTTGAATGATTATTATGTGATTGTTAGTAAGAAATGTAGGAATCAGAATGATGGAGTGATTGTGTATGTGAGTAAAAGGTTTGCTGTGTGTCATGAGGAAGTACGACTGCACGGTGCCACAGCTATTAAAGTGGATGTATCGCTTGGCGGTGAGCGGCTGTCTCTGCTTGCAGTCTATCGGAGCCCGTCGTCTGACCTTGAAGCTTTCATCGATGATCTTGAAGTTTATCTCGAGGGTTGGTGCAGGGGTGTGCGGTGCTGGCTGGTTGGTGACATAAACTGCTGTATTTTACCAGGAAACATAGATCCAATGCCACAGCGCTATCTCGATGTTCTTTACGGCGCCGGTTTCACATCTTGCATAAACAACCCCACCAGAGTTGTAGGAAATTCGAAAAGTTGCATCGATCACATTTTTACAAATTTAAAAAATACAAATGAAATAATGTCTGCCATTATTAAAACATCAATTACTGACCACTTTATAACTGTAGCTATGTTTGATTTTAATAAAAGAAAGGGGATACAAAACTGCGATATTAAGAGTCTTTCACGTATTGATACGGAGGTTGCCAAACAGTTGTTAGGCGCGCACGACTGGTCCGAGGTCCTGGAGACCGAGGACGTCGTTGTGGCCTGTGACACATTTGTGCGACAGCTGCGGGACGTAGTTAGTAAGTCAACTTATCATAAATCTCTCTCTTCGAAACATACTAAATTAAAACCCTGGATCACTACCGCACTTGTAAATTCAATTCGAGTTAGAGATAAAATGAGCAAAAAATTGAAAAAAGAGCCTTTTAATCCGTTACTTAAATTACAGAAACACATTAAATTTTGCAATCAAAAGGGCCAAAGAAAACTATTATCAGGCGAAAATAGAGGAATCAAAAAGTAACAGCAAACTTCTGTGGAAAAACATAGCTGAAGTTATTGGTATTAACAAAAAGAAAGATGCTTTCCCTATAGAACACTTTATTTCCGAAGGGAATTTTTCAGAGGATGGGGGAATTAAAGAAGTTGCGGATGCTTTAAATGACTACTATGTTAACGTTGGGGCCAATCTAGCTCGGGCCGTCCCCCTTTTTTTTTTTTTTTTTTTTTTTTGAGGGAGAGGCGGAAAAATGCATTACGCACACAGGTGGCCAGCCTGTAGTGTGGGGCTCCCCTAAAAAACGGGTTTACCCACTAAAAAACCTCCTCTACTCTTTAGGAATCTAACCTGGAATTGTTTATCACATTACGTCAGGCTAGGCCTAAATTTGGCTTACGCCCGTCGGGCTCGCTCCTTATCCAGCCGCTCTATCAAGGGATCTGGGCCACTTCGCGGTCCAGATCGGTTTTCTTTTCCAGGAGGATGCCCCGGACGAACTGTGACAAACAATCCCAGTTGCCCTCATCCTCCAAAATCTTTTGGCAGACCGAGTCCACCGAAAATGCACCAAATATTTGTGTGGCCTCCAGGCGGGGCCCTTCCCAACGGGGACAGCGGAAGAATGTGTGTTCCGCATCGTCGGGAACACCCGGGCAATAAATGCAGTCCGGTGAACCGGTCTTTCCCATCCGGTTCAGGTACGATCGAAAATAGCCGTGACCTGTCAAAAATTGGGTCAGGTAGTAGTCCACCTCCCCATGCCGCCGTTCCACCCATGGTTGGACCTGCTTGATAAGTCGCGCAGTCCATCGTCCTCGGGTGTCGTGCTCCCAGCTGTGTTGCCATTGCTGGAAGGTTCGGGAGCGCTCTTCTGTTCTTGCCGTGTCCTTGCCGATCTCGCCACGTCTCTGATGAATCGCTTTCCTCTCCCCTGCCAAGAGCTTGACAGGGATGACTCCGGCGACCACCAGGACGGCAGGCTCGGACACTGTCCGGTAGGCGGAACACACCCGGAGCGCAGCTTGACGCTGAACCCGGGCGAGTCGCAACCTGTAGCACTCCTTATCTAGAGCGCCTGCCCACACCTCTGCCCCGTAAAGGAGCACGGACTGGACCGCGGACATCAACAGACGTCTTCTGCTGGATCGGGGACCCCCGACATTGGCCATCAGCCTACTAAGGTGAGTAACTACCTTAGCGGCCTTGTCCGCCGTACGGAAGATCTGATCCCTCCAGCTTAACTTGGTGTCCACCATAACCCCAAGGTATTTGGCGGCACGAGTTGATGTGACCACCTCCCTTCCTACTCGAAACGGGACGACGGTGTCGATCCTCTTCTTCGTGAGAATCACGATCTCCGTCTTACTAAGAGCAAGCGAGAGACCGTGATCGGACATCCAGTTGTTGACAATCCGCATAACTCGGTTCAACTTTAGTTGGGCCAGCTCAACGTTGCGTGCAGCAATGAGAGCTGCGACGTCATCAGCGTACCCAACCAAAGTGGTTTCCTCAGGCATCTCGGACCTCAGGAGGCTGTCATAGGCAACGTTCGAGAGATCCGGGCCGAGTATTGAACCTTGTGCGGCACCAGAAGTGACTTCCATCGTCCGCGTTCCGTCCCTCGTGTCATAGATCAGGCTTCGAGAGCGTAGATAATCCTCGATGAGCCGCAACAGATATGCAGGAATACGAAAGGTGTTACGAAGCGCATCCAACATATCGACCCACCTCGCCGAGTTGAAGGCATTCTTGACATCAAGCGTAACAAGAAGCACTACTCGGCGGGAGAAATGGTTGTGGCTCTCGGCTCTCTCCACAGCTCTCTGAACTTCGGTGACAGCGTCGATCGTTGACCGTCCCTTTCTGAAGCCGTACTGACGGGGGCATAAGTCCCCGGCAGCTTCCACGGCAGAAGTCAGGCGGGAACGGATCAGCTTCTCGAACAGCTTCCCAGCCGTGTCTAACATGCAGAGAGGCCTGTGGGACGACGGCAGTTCGGGATCACCTTTGCCCTTGCTGATCAGTACAAGCCTGGCTGTTTTCCAGGGAGCCGGAAACACCCCTTCTACCAAACAGGCATTGTACATTCTCAACAACAAGTCAGCGTTGATTGAAAATACTTTCTTTAAAGCCTCACTGGGAATCCCGTCCGGGCCAGGAGCCTTGTTGCTCTTCAGGGAGAGAACGGAGGTTTCCAGCTCCTCGAAGGTGAAGAGTGGAACGTCCTCTACCCGTCCGAAGTCAACCGGCGGTCGCTGTGGATGTTCAGGAAACAACGCAGCGACGATCCTCCCCATGGTGGCGCCCTCCATGATGGAAGGTGGAGAGCGGGCGCCGAGTTTCTGTGTTACAAGTTTGTAACCCAGGCCCCACGGGTCAGAGTCAACGTCGTCACGAAGTCTCCTCCAGCTATTCGCCTTGCTCCTGTTGATCACCTGGCGGAGAGATTTTCTCGCAGCTTTATAGGCCTCCGACTTACGAACTCTGTCTGCGGGAATTCTCGCTCTAGTGGCGGCTCGTCTAGTTCTTAAACATGTTCTTCTGAGTTCCGCAATCTCTTCAGTCCACCAGTAAACGGGTTGTTTGTCGCGTCGGGGTTTCCTTCGCGGCATAGACTGGTCGCAGGCCGAGACGATCAGTTTTTATCGTGGATGTTACTAGTGCCTCGGCCCCAGCCTCACCAGGATTCCCCTGCGCTCCCCGAGAGATGACTTCGGTGAACTTGACCACGTCCAGTTTGTTGGTGTTCCACCGGCGTGGCCCTTCCCGAGATGCGGAAACTCGACGATTTGCCTGATCATGCAGGTCAAAAACGATGTATTGGTGGTCGCTACCCGTGTAGTCCTCCACAACCCTCCAGCCAGAGATTCTCGGAAGGAGCGACTCAGACGCAAAGGTGACGTCGGGGATCGTGCCTCTCTGCCCGGGGCGCCGAAAAGTAGGTGTGTCGCCCTGGTTGAGGACGACAAGACCGGCCCTGGCGATGAAATCCAGGATGTATTTCCCCCGGGAGCTGGTAGAGGGCATTCCCCACTCGACGGCCCTGGCGTTGAAATCGCCACCAACGACGACATGCCCGGTGGTGGCGAGAACGCACTCCTCTAGGCTATCTATCTTGTCGCGGAAGTCCTGGACGGCCTCGTTGGGTGTGAGGTAGCAACTGAAGATAGTCACGTCCCTACACCGAACCCAGACGAATCCTCGGCCGCGCCCGTGACTCCGCACCAAAACATCTCGTGTATTACGTGCCCAAAATGCAGCAGTACCGAGGCTGTCCGAGATCCAAGTGTTTGGGTCTCTGTCCCGATACTGTTCACTGATAAGGAGCGCGTCAGCACCAAGTTCTCGGGCGAGCTGATCTAGAAGGTTATCAGCTCCCCAGGATCTATGAAGGTTGGCCTGGAGGATGCGAATTACCGGCCGCTGCCTTTTGCCTGTTCAAGTGCGGCTCTGAAGGCACCGCACTGACCAGACCCGGGTAAGTGACCGAGGGCACTGGAGCCTGAATCCTTGCAGAGGAAGCAGGAGGGGCTCGAGGAACATTCCTTACGTTTGTGGCCCTGGCTTCCACACTGGAAGCAGTTGGCACTCCTGTCGGGCCCTTTACAGTTTCGGGAGGAGTGGCCGAAACCGAGACAGCGGAAGCATCTCAAAACTACCACCCTCCGTTTGAGCCTGCAACTGACCCAACCGACTCTGAGGTGCTGATGGCTAAGCAGCTTATTGGCGTGCTTTTCGCTCATCTCAGCAACAGCCATCCGGAGTTGACTTCGGTTAGGCTTTGTCAGCCATACCCTCACTCCATCGGCCGGTATCTCCGGGAGTGCCACCTGGATCGCACGGGTCACCTCATCTTCGGTGGAGAGGACATCAAGGTCCCGAATCTGGACCGAACACTTCGGTTCCAGGGCCTTGATGGAGCCTTTGTCCCCAAGTGCAGTCTTGAGGGAAGCGGCAAAACCGATCTTGTCACTCGACTTCCCCAGTTCGAGGAGGACATCCCCGTTCTGGGTTCGCCGAATAGACTTGATAACGGTGTCGGTCTCTTCCGGTTTGGCCTGCGATCTAATCTGACCCAGAACATCGGCAAAAGATCGCCCCCCTAAGGGCTTGATCAAGATTACCTCCGTCCTGGGCTTCTTAGGCCTGGGTTGTTTAGGCTTTCTGACAGACTTGCCAGAGGCCTCCCCAACCGGGTTTGAGACTTGCGTCCGCTCCACCCTCGACGCACTTTTCGAAGCTGCCTCCGCTTGCTTCTGCCTCCTCCTTTCTTTCTTAGACAGGCGCGTTTTCCAGCCCCCCAAAAGTGTTGAGGCAGAGTTTGCTGCCAAGGCAGGATTAGCCGCCGGAGCAGGAACCTCTGCAGGAGTAGCCGCTGGAACAACGACAGCGCCCGGGATGGAATGAGCAGCCGGGACAGGAGATGTCTGCGATGATGCAGTGACAAAAACCGGCCTCGGCGCCAAGTCCAACTCCCCGAGCTCAGGGCTTCCCGACGATGAACCGCTCTGCCTCTTCTTTCGCTTTCTTGCTTGAGTCTGGGACTCAGCCAGATGAGCTTGAGGCGAAGCAGAGATGACTCGGTTCGTGACATCGCGCTCCTGTTTCACTGCCTTTAGCCTGATTTTCCGGCATTCCTCGATTTCTTCTAGAGAATCTTCGAGTTTCGGAATCCCCTCTTTTATGGCCTTGTTTACGTTCTTTTGAATTAAGAGGGCCTTGGCCATCTCCTTCAAAAGAGCTTTCATCTTCTTCAGACATGAGTCTTCCTCCTCGTGGGCGTCGTCCTGCTGCTGTCGCAGCATTTGCAGCTCGAATGCCGCACGAAGAGGGCTCTTCCTGGGAGGTATTCCATCGAGCCTCGCTTTTGAGGTTTCTGCCTTGGTCACCTTCATCGCTAGATTGACCTCCACTTTCTTCTTTCCAGGATCGGACGACGATCCGGCGTCACTTAACGTCTTGAACGGTGCCGGTGGGGGGGAGGTTTTAATTCCCACTGTGGGCGTCCCAGTCTTCGAGGTCGGAGACCTCTGCACAATAGAGCTTCGCCTAAAAGCGGCTTGCTCATTCTCCTTTACGTTCTTCGTGTTTCGGTTGATAAAATCCATGCTTTCATGTCACCAGCGCATCGTGCGGCAAGGGGCGGCCCTTCATCGGCCGAGAGCGGGTACACCCTCGGAGGTCTACCCCCCGTAGGAGATAAGACACCCCTACCCCGGAACTCCGGGGCCCGAACCTCCGTTTGCCCAGCACCGATACACAAAATGTGCCGGACGTGCTGGGGGTCGCACCGTGGCAATGCAGAGTCCGATCCCTGCATCCATGCCGCACTCCCTGACTAAGGTCCGAAGCGGCTGGCTTCTGACGACACACTGGAGGAGACCATCGGCAGTGCGAGGCACACATCAGTCCCTGCAACACAACAGGGACACTCCCAGGACCCCCCAGCATGCGCCGGTCGAAAGAAGGTGGAAAGACACCCTTGATTCGGGGTCGAAAACAAGAAGGTGAGCAAGGTTAGCTCAGGAAAGAATAAAGACGGTGAGCTAAGACCTGAAAGATGAGAAGAAAGGCCCTAGCTCGGGAAGAACTGTGAGGAGGGTCTCACAGCTTGGCTCAGGTACCCCGGGGTCGCCAAGAAACACCCGTACAGTGGAAAGCCCACTGCCCCTGAGGGCGGGCCGTCCCCCTTGTACCGGAGCCGATTATCGACGATGACGAGTTTTCCGTTGACGCTACCTTTCAGCTGGTGCCCGTTACTGAGGCGGAGTTAGCCTCGGTCGTGCAGGAAATGAAGGGTGGTTCTGCTCCTGGTGTTGACGAAATTCCGGCAAAAATTATAAAGGACAATTTTGTTGCATTAAAGCAGCCACTTCTTCACATTTTTAATAACAGCTTTTTGCAGGGTAAATTTCCAAACTCTTTTAAGGTGGGTAAAGTAATTCCAATTTTCAAAGGGGGCTCAAAAAATCAATTTATAAATTTCCGACCAATTACCTTGGCTAGCGTGCTTGCTAAACTATTGGAAAAATGTGTGCGAAACCAGTTTGAAAAATATCTGTTAAATCATAATATTTTTACCGATAAACAGTTTGGGTTTCGAAAAGACAAAAACATAAATGACGCTTTATTTTCTTTAACTAATAATTTGCACGAGGCTATCAACAGTAATAAAAAACCTCTTCTTGTGTTTATTGATTTAGCTAAAGCTTTTGATACTGTTGATAGAAGTCTTCTCTTAAATAAGTTAAATTGTGTAGGGGTCAGAGGAATAACATTTAATTGGTTCAAAAATTATCTTTCCAACCGGTTTCAAACCGTGTCCATCTCAGGCATTAACAGTTCACAAAAAAGAATAGACTATGGGGTTATACAGGGCTCAACTCTCGGACCATTGTTATTTTTACTATATATTAATAACTTGGGCAAAATCAACTTAGGATGTGGGAAGATTTTTCTGTATGCAGACGACACCGCCTTGCTGTTCGAGGGCGCCAGCTGGCAGGAGGTATTCACCAGCGCGGAGCGCGGCCTGCTCACTGTCAAGCGATGGTTCGATCAGAACAAGCTCACAGTTAATCTAGACAAAACTAAATACATGCCAATATCACTGAGAGCAGACTCTGATCCTCTGAACCTAGACTTAAAACTTCATAGCTGTGGGACCGAGAATGATTGTGAAAGGTGTGTAAGTATCGAGTGTGTGAGTAATTATAAATACCTGGGTGTAGTTTTTGACAACCGTTTGAAATGGACAGGTCATGTAGATCACATTAGAAACAAACTACGCAAATTTATCTTCATCTTCAAACATTTATCTAGAGTTTTGACCATCAATCTGTTAAAGAATGTTTATTATGCCTACGTGCAATCAACACTACAATATGGGAACTTAGCTTGGGGGGGTGGTTATAAAAGTATTCTTGCGCCAATAGAAATTGTGCAAAAATCAATAATAAAAACTGCCCTTTGCCTTCCACGACTCTATTCATCAGATTTGGTCTTTGACGACTTTAAAGTTTTCACAATATCTCAACTTTACACCAGAACACTCCTTGTTTACATTTTTAAGAATAAGCAGACGATTTTTAACCAAACTACCCATAGATATTTAACTAGATCTTCAATTAATACCGGCATTCAATTCCCTAAGGTTAACAAATCAATTAATAAAACATCACCACAGTACATTGCAACGATAATGTTTTCTAAATTACCAAATAACTTGAAGTATCCTGAACCATGTAGTTTACAAAAATACAAAAAATTAGTTAATCAATGGTTATTGGAAATCGGACGTGGCGAGATCGACAACTATTTTGTATCGTTGTATTCCTCTTGATAAAACATTCCAGGTATTTTTCTATGTACGGTGTGAGGCAGAATAAAGGAAAGAATGATAGTGCAGGTGCGAGTGCGAGTGCGTGTGCGTGTGCGTGAATGCGTGTGTGAGAGTGTGTGAGTGTTTTCGGGGGGAGGGGCGGTATGCGTGGTTCAAGTCTCAGTATACAATTATTATTTATTGATAGCGATAGCAATAACTTCCTGTTTCCGTTGTGGCTTCTGATCTTTTCTTTTTGTTTTCCTTTCCACAATTTGTATACATTGTTGTTCCGACTATATACTGTTGTGTTTTGTTTCAAATCTTATAATTTCCTTACATAGTGTATTTTAAGAAGTTTTATTTTAGTTGTTTTGTGTCGTGCTCATGAAGATAGACTGATAGAACTCTTTCCCACGCTCAGGCTCTGCCTTTGTGGGAAATTTCCCTAATTTATATATAATTGATGTGTACAATGTATTTGTTAACAGTGTGGAATAAATAAATAATAATAAATAATAAAATTTATTTTTTTAGAAATTTTTTAAAGCACTTCTAGATAAGTGCTCTAAAGCCTGAGAGGTTTCTTTATCAACTGCAATAAAAATTCTAGGTTTTATTGCCAATTCACAATTACCCCATAATTTTTAAACTGTGGGGTAATTGTGAATTACAAAAAGGGGTAATTGTGAATGCTGTTCACAATTGCCCCAATTCAATACAAAATACAAGCAGTGCACTTTTTTTTGCAGGAACTGAGTTAAATTTTGTTAATTGTAAAGAGTTAACTGATTCTGATGATGGTGACATAACAGTGCAAGGTTTCCGTTGTGCCAATAACGCAAAAACTGAATTTGTGTCCAAGGAAAACGATTTGTTTACTGTTACTATTTTTGAAATTGTTGCTGTACTCCCCTATCCCATAACAACTTACAAAAACCGCAAAATTACTTATGTATTCAATGGAGCTATGGGAGAGAGTGAGCAGTAATACTGTTTCACTTCACTAGGTTAGGCTAGGTTTCATTTCGTTAATTTACGAAGTTCTTTCTTGAATTTTTTTAGTGAAAATGACCTAATTTTGACACGTTTCATATTTTTTACAAGTTGTTATGGCAACATATCGTTTTTATGTTATTAATACAGTTTTGGTTAATGTTTTTTTATCTTGCATTTTTTTGCAATTTTAAGAAATCTCGAACCTGCATTAAACGAGGGGGAATTGTGAATGATTTTGTGTGACTATAATTTTGAAAGTGGGGTAAATGTGAAGAGAATTAGTTGGGCTTTATTTTGATTTGCCCCATTTCACTTTTGGTGTGTTCTAAATAATTTTTCTGATGGCATTCACATTTACCCCAGAATTGATAAGATTTGCAATACCGTGCCGGGGAATTGTGAATGGCTTGTAACAATTTTGTTTATTACAGGAATTTCCTGAAAATGTGTATAATGTATCCTGAATAATGTAGAATTAAAAATATATATACTATAATATGATATTTGTAATGAAAAGTACTTAACACGTTGAGTGCGGGGTACGTTAATTAACGTAGTTCCACACTGGCGCGGGCGGCGGCCTACGTTAATTTACGTAGCGCTCCTGCCCGAAACATAATGGTTTAGTATGAGCTTAGCCATTGCCGGGAGAGGTTGATTCGCTCACCGCCTATTGTGCCAGTCCATGTGTTCACTTCGGTGTAGTTCGTTTCCCGGTCCGCCATTTTTTAAGGAGTGGGGAGGGCAGTTTCGCGTGCAGCGGCCTGCATAATATTACCTACCACTTCCGGATTGTGTAACATTGGTTTATTTGTTTAGTTAAGGCTTTAGCCACTGCAGGGAGAGGTTATATTGCTCTCCGCTTATTGGTGCAGTCCATGTGCTTGGTTTGCGTGTGATCATTCGTCGGTCCCCCTAGGCGCGCAGTGTACGAAGTGATTGTGTTCACAGTGTTTTCTATTGTTGATTTTGGCGTTACTTGCTCAATGAAGCAGGATAATGACGAAGAATTGTTAGATAATTTGTATTCTGATTATGAAAACGGCTCCGACGAGAGTTTACACAGTTAAAAGTGGCGATCGCCGGCACCACCGGCGGACTACGTTAATTTACGTACCGGAAATGAAGTCATGAGATTTGACAGAAAATAGATGAATAGACAACTTCTGACGACGTTTTAGCAACATACAAGCAATTACCTAGTGATTAAACAAAAAAAAATTTTTCGCATTTTTGATGACCCCATATATGGATTTTCCGCACTCAACGTGTTAAAAAAAGGGTTTTTTGTCAAAACACGAAAACCCGTTCACAATTACCCCGGTCAACCCTACATCAAAAAAAATTTAAGGGTTTTTTCATGCTAATGGAAAAAAGACTAATTCTTTTTAAATTAATAACAACTTTTAATAGTGTATTAAGAAAAGACCAAAAAACATGTTTTAAGTTGTTTTTTAATAATATTAATGTTAGTTTCTAAGTTGTAAGCGGCGTTCACAATTTCCCCAATTCACAATTACCCCGGTCAACCCTATTATAGTTAAAATGTGTCTAGGCCTATTACATGATTACCTCCTTCTTCACTTGAGACCAAAAATTATAAATAAGCTGTGAAAGTTAATATTTGACTCAGCAGGCCTATATCTCCATAAATTAATTGTCTATGGATATGTAAAATGGTTGTCTTGTCCACAGCAAAAATGGTGCATGTCCAATTGGGGTTTCTGATATCAAGGTCATTAGCATATTTAAGTTATCGATAAGTCATGATATACAGTACACTCTCGTTCATCGGAACTAATGTGGCGGACGGCCGGTTCGGATGTCAAAAAATTCCGATGAAGCGGAGTCCGTCGTGAGTCATCATTTCCGACCGTACAGTGACCTATTGTGATTGTATTCACTCTTGTTTTTAAGATAACACAAGAGATTTTATGAAATATAAAGGCACTCAAACTTTGAACATGGTAACAATGAACCTATAGGAATAAAAACAACGCAGGAAATAAAGATCCAAAATCTTTATTCTCATATTCCATATTCATATCCCAGCAGTCAACTGACTTCCACATAACACAGGTGCAGTCGCGACGCGAGACAGACTGAATGACAGTTTGGGAAGCGGATGTATGGTTCACTTCCTGCCCCCTTCCTCTTTCTATATTTGTGCGAATAGCCCACTCCACGGCCTCGTAAATCACATCGATGGCTACAGATTATGGAAAACGCCTGATGACTTTTGATGCAAAATGTGATACTTCACTGTTGTGCGGATAGAACGAATGAAAATTGAAGGTGCTAAAATGGGAAAATTATTTATTTCGTAAGAAAAAAAATTAATAATATCCAGATTTTCAGTTCCGATGAAGCGGAGTTCCGATGTCGCCGAGTCCGATGAACGAGAGTGTACTGTATCAAGCTAACTAGGCCTATTTAATCAAATAAGATCAGAAGCAATATTTAAATATTTTACTATTCAAAGATTAGCATCTTCAATGCTAACTTGATAGCATAATAGACAGTGCAATATGGAAATGAAACCTTACTAGTAAGGGTTACATGTAGGGGTATTGTATAGCAATTTATCGTTGTCAGCCATAATATATATATATATATACAGTATATATATATATATATATACAGGGTGTCCAAAAAAAACCTTTACACACTTTTCCAGGTTATTGCGCACGTCAAAATAAGCAAAAAAGTTCCTATAAACATATGTCCTAAAATGCTTCGTTAACCCGCTAGCCGCCATTTTGTTTTTTACACTAAATAATTTTTATTTCCGTAACGGATCATTGTATTAAGTTAATATTTGGCATGAACCTTCATTATAACAATACCCATTTTCAGTAAAAAAATTATTTTTTTCCAATGTGTATTTTCAAAATGGCGGCCATTTTAAAATTTTAAACTCAAATATCTCAAAAACGGTCAGTTTTATAAAAATGTTTCAAGAGACAAAAAAGTTGACGAATTAAATTATCTAAATATTGATACCAAGTTTGTAAGGATCCGACAACAAATAACGGAGTAATTGAGATTTTTCTCTTAAAGTAACCTAAATTCGCATTAATCATAGAGCAAAATCAGTGTTTTTCTGCAGGAAAACCACAATAACTCCGTTATTTGTTGTTGGATCCTTACAAACTTGGTATCAATATTTAGATAATTTAATTCGTCAACTTTTTTGTCTCTTGTAACATTTTTATAAAATTTACCGTTTTTGAGATATTTGAGTTAAAAATTTTAAAATGGCCGCCATTTTGAAAATACACATTGGAAAAAAAAAATTTTTTACTGAAAATGGGTATTGTTATAGTGAAGGTTCATGCCAAATATTAACTTAATACAATGATCCGTTACGGAAATAAAAATTATTTAGTGTAAAAAACAAAATGGCGGCTAGCGGGTTAACGAAGCATTTTAGGACATATGTTTACAGGAACTTTTTTGCTTATTTTGACGTGCGCAATAACCTGGAAAAGTTTGTAAAGGTTTTTTCTGGACACCCTGTATATGTATATATATATATATATATATATATATATATATATATATAAGTTTAGAGTCTCTTTTTAGATAACACGCTCACTACCGATCGTCAACTTTAGTAGATACGAGATTGTCTTTAATGACATGACCCTGCGGACCTGACGTTCTCCTGAGTCTAAGCTTATTGTATTAAACTTAACCACAGGCCAATATCTAGAAACAAACATGCTGCCAAATTTACAAAAAAATATATACCTAACTTATGTGGACACCACGACGCCAGCATATTTACTAGGTATCCTTGTAGAACGACGCCTAACAATCTAGTCGATAAAATAAACTGTGTTCCTTATGAGGAGCTATAATAAAGTTGACGTTTGCGTCAACCATAGTTGACGTTTGCGTCAACCATAGTTGACGTTTGCGTCAACCATAGTTGACGTTTGCGTCAACCATAGTTGACGTTGGTGCACTGGATTCAGCCCATACATAAATAATTATAGTTGACCCTGGTCTGTGGCGAAAACTTGCGTGTCAACGGAACCTCTGATTTTGATGAAATTTGGTACAGGGGTGTAAGTCAGCATCTACTTGAATGAGCTAGCGAACCAGAATGATCGGACCATGGGAACGGGGTTTTATGGGGTTTCAAAGGGTAAAAAATGGGTTTTTGGCTTTTTGTTATAATTTCAACAATTTTACCATTTAAAAGAGCTTAAAGGAAACAAACTATTTAGTATTTTGAATTTTTTACCTACAGTAGCTTAAATAATTATGGAGAAAAAAAAAAAAACTAACTTATGTTTTTTATGTTTTTTTTATTCTTATGGGAAATCAACAAAACCTTCTATTTTGCTTATTTTTTGACATATGTTGTTAAAAATTTGGTATGTCATTCATTAGGAAGCGTTTAACTTATAGTACCAGGTTAACCGAGCCTTGCTCGTTGGTTTTTATTCACTTTTGTTATAGTGTCAAGGTAAAAAAGCAATTAAATTTCCACCAACAACCAACTATACCTCTTCACAGTTAACAGCTGTTTCAAAAAGTCTGCTTAACATTAATGTTTCTTTCTTTTTGTTTACATACATTTCGTTGTTATTTCGTTACCAAAATAGCAACCCATAAGACTAATGTTAAAAATTACAATTTTAAAACTTAATTTTAGACCAAATTCGATTTTTCCTGGGGTTGAGGCTGTTTCTAAACTTATTTTTGGGCCAAAACACTCTTTAATGCAAACTTTAAGCAAAATCTAACAGCTAGATTTCGAGATCGTGGAACACACATCCCTTCAGATATTCCTCGTATTATAGTATAGGATTTGCTTACAAAACCCTTATGGCGGCAAACCTAGGTACTCCCCCCATGGGGTTTATGGCAGGCCTCCAAGTTGTCCTACTTTTCCTACTTTTTAGTAGGAAAGTAGGAAAAGTCCTTTTGATACCTAAGTCCTACTTTCCAAATTTTCTGTCCATAAGTTAATCGTGCGATAGTTTACTACGCTTATTGTCAATGTAAATTTATACTTCCTTCCAAAAAATGTTTTTTTTTTAAATTATGGGTGACACAATTATAAAATTAAACTAGCTGGTTTTGATTTTTTTTATCATTAGTAAATTTCCCTTGTAGGTAAGAAGCCTATACCGTAGAACTGATAGTTCTTAGATCCAGGACCATGACATTTAAAATTATTATGTAATACCCATGTGATTTTTGTCATTTAGGTTTTTTGGGAGTGAAAGTAACAATTTTCAAATTTTTGCATCGCCTAATAGTAGTGATGCAAAACAAAATACTGGTCTGTTTCGGTGCTTTGTTAAATAGTTATTTAATTTCTCAATACAGAAAAGTAAAGGGCTATCCATGCTCCTTCCTGATGTAACCCTGGTTGTTGCAGCATTTTTCAATGTCAGGAAAATATTTAAAATTCATCCAAACCTTATATATTTGATATTTTATGATCATAACAAGATTCTACGAACAAGATGTTTGTTTTTAGGTTAAATAAGGTAGTTTTCAATCTACTTTTTTTTGCAAAGAACATTTAGTGTAGAATATGTTAAAAAAGTGTTAAGACTGATAAAATTATAAATATCATCAATTCATTTAAGCTATTGTAATGTAATTATACAGGGTGTTTCAGAACTCCCTACCAATATTTTAGGGCATTGTTCCTGGGTTAAAAACATATCTAAATATCATATTTAAATTGTCCGGAAGTCTTAAGTTACTCACACAGCCGCCATTTTGTTTTTTACACATAATAATTTTTATTTCCGTAACGGATGGTTGTATTCAGATCATATTTGGTATAAATTTTTATCATACCAATGTACATTCCCAAGAAAAAAAATGTTTCCATTGTATATTTTCAAACTCAAATATCTCAAAATCGGTAAATTTTATAAAAATTTTACAGGACACAAAAAATTGTCAAATTAAATTACCTAACCAATGGTGCCAACTTTGTAAGGATCTGACAACAAATAACGGAGTTATTGCGATTTTTCTCCATAAAAACATTGATTTTTCTGTTAAAATGGCCTTATTTGCTTTAAATTCAATGCAAAATCCATGTTTTTATGAAGAAAAATCACAATAACTCCGTTATTTGTCGTCAGATCCTTACAAACTTGGCACCATTGGTTAGATAATTTAATTTGGCAACTTTTTATTGTCTTGTAAAATTTTTATAAAATTTACCGATTTTCAGATTTTTGGGTTTGAAAATTTAAAATGGCCGCCATTTTGAAAATATACAGTGGAAAAAATTAATTTTTTTCTTGGAAATGTACTTCGGTATGATAAAGATTTATACCAAATATGATCTGAATACAACCATCCGCTACGGAAATAAAAATTATTCTGTGTAAAAAACAAAATGGTGGCTGTGTGAGTAACTTAAGACTTCCTGACAATTTAAATATGATATTAAGATATGTTTTTAACCCAGGAACAATGCCCTAAAATATTGGTAGGGAGTTCTGAAACACCCTGTATTTTGAAGAATAATAAATGAATGAAGTACAAGTACTAAATGCCATACACCATCCAGAGTTTCAGTTGATTTGTTTGTAAAAAGAACCAGAAAAAACTCTATACTGGTATGTGAATTATTCTGATTTGTTTTAAAAAGAGAAATTCTTCAAATTCAAATTAATTTATTCATAAAATTACTAATAAAGAAATGCAAAAAAATCCAAAATTAAAGTAATGTAGCCTACTCTATATTTTTCAATTTAACTAATTTAGTTTTAATTGAGTTTAATTTACTTTTTAGCAAATTTGCTTATAGGGAACACGCTATTAGGGCATTACTCATGCTAAGACCTAAGCCCGAGACCATGTTACTTTTTTGTTTTGAAGTCCCTAGAAGTCAAAAACAACTTTATCAAATTAATATATATGTATATACATGATGTATATTTTACATTCAAGTTGTAGAGCTGCTAATATAATTAATACATAAAACATATTTCAACAAGAGCACCCTTTTTGAGAATCCAAATTTCTTTATTTTTGACTACATGTTACGTGATTTAGTCCATCTTCATGGTCATTGTTGAAACATTCTAACCTATTACCGGTATTAGTAAATAAATATTTTATAAAAAAAAATGTTATCAAATTATCAGGTGGTTCACTTTACTGGTGAAATTGCTACGTACCTCTCTACTTCATTTGTAGTTTAATCTATATACTAGGAATACGCTCCGATGTCCGTCCCGTACGTGAATTTTTTACTCACTTTTTGAGTTATTAAGTGACGCTTTTTATGGGTTTTTTTTTAGGGAGAGGTAAGAAAAATGCATTACGCACACAGGTGGCAAGTCTGTAGTGTGGGGCTCCCCTAAAAATGGGTTTACCCACTAAAAACCTCCTCTACTCTTTAGGATTCTAACCTGGAATTGTTTATCACATTACGTCAGGCTAGGCCTAAATTTGGCTAACGCCGGTGGGGCTTACTCCTTATCCAGGCACTCGATCAAGGGATCTGGGCCACTTCGCGGTCCAGATCGGTTTCTTTTCCAGGAGGATGCCCCGGACGAACTGTGATAAACAATCCCAGTTTTCCTCATCCTCCAAGAACTTTTGGCAGACCGAGTCCACCGAAAATGCACCAAAAAATTTGTGTGGCCTTCAGGCGGGGCCCTTCCCAACGGGGGCAGCGGAAGAATGTGTGTTCCGCATCGTCGGGAATGCCCGGGCAATAAATGCAGTCCGGTGAACCGGTCTTGCCCATCCGGTTCAGGTACGACCGAGATAGCCGTGAATTGTCAAGAATTGGCTGCCGTTCCACCCATGGTTGGACGTGCTTGATAAGTCGCGCAGTCCATCGCCCTCGGATGTCGTGCTCCCAGCAGTGTTGCCACTGCTGGAAGGTTCTGGAGCGCTCTTCTGTTCTTGCCGTGTCCTTTTAATCTCGCCTTGTCTCTGATAAATTGCCTTCCTCTCTCCTGCCAAGAGCTTGACAGGGATAACTCCGGCGACCACCAGGACGGCAGGCTCGGACACTGTCCGGTAGGCGGAACACACCCCGAGCGCCGCTCGACGTTGAACCCGGGCGAGTCGCAACCTGTACTACTCTTTATCGAGAGCGTCTGCTCACACCTCTGCTCCATAAAAAAGCACGGACTGAACCGCGGACATCAACAGACGTCTTCTGCTGGATCGTGGAACCCCGACATTGGCCATCAGCCTACTAAGGTAAGTGACTACCTTAGCGGCCTAGTCCGCCGTACGGAATATCTGATCCCTCCAGCTTAACTTGGTGTCCACCATAATCCCGAAGTACTTAATAGCAGCACGAGTTGATTGGACCACCTTCCTTCCCACTCGGAACGGAACGACGGTCTCCATCCTCTTCTTCGTAAGGATCTCCGTCTTACCGAGAGTACGCGAGAGAGCGTGATCGAACATCCATGTGTTGACCACACGCATGACTCAGTTCAACTTTAGTTGGGCCAGCTCAACGTTGCGTGCGACAATGAGAGCTGCAACATCATCGGCGTACCCAACCAAAGTGGTTTCCTCAGGCATCTCCAACCTCAGGAGGCTGTCATAGGCAACGTTCCAGAGATCCTGGCCGAGTATTGAATCTTGCACGGCACCAGAAGTGACTTCCATCGTCCACGTTCCGTCCCTTGTGTCGTAAATCAGGCTTCGAGAGCGGAGATAATCCGCAACAAGATGAATCGCAACAGATATGCAGGAACGCGAAAGGTGTTGCGAAGCGCATCCAGCATATCGACCCACCTCGCCGAGTTAAAGGCATTCTTGACATAAGCGTAACAAAGAAGCACTACTTAGCGAGAGAAATGGTCGTGGCTCTCGGCTCTCTTCACAGCTCTCTGGACTTCGGTGATAGCGTATATCGTTGACCGTCCCTTTCTGAAGCCGTACTGACGGGGCCATAAGTACCCAGCAGCTTCCACGGCAGACGTCAGGCGGGAACGGATCAGCTTCTCGGGCAGCTTCCCAGCCGTGTCCAACATGCAAAAAGGCCTGTGGGACCACGGCAGCTCGGGATCACCTTTGCCCTTGCTGATGAGTACAAGTCTGGCGGTTTTCCAGGGAGCCGGAAACACCCTTTCTACCAAACAGGCGTTGTACATTCTCAACAACAAATCAGCATTAATTGAAAATACTTTCTTTAAAGCCTCGCTGGGAATCCGTCCGGGTCAGGAGCCTTGTTGCTCTTTAGGGAGAGAACGGAGGTTTCCATCTCCATCGAATGTGAAGAGTGGAACGTCATCTAACCGTCCAAAGTCAACCGGCGTACATCCTAGGCCTAGCCTACAAACACAAACAATGATTTTAGCTAAGAGCTCAAAACAAGCAAGTAACTTAATAATAATTATGCTTATAATATTAAAGGTAAATAGATTGTAGAGCGAAAAAACAATACAATTTAAAATCCATGATTGCAAATTAATAAAAATCAAGTAATGTAAGTATTGTAGAATTACGCTTACTTAACACTTAATGCATATTTTGTTACCTGAGACATAGGCTACAATGGCACAACACATTCTAATTAGTTGTTCAATTTAAATCTTTCTCCCAAATAGATATTTGTTGTATCCCATAAATTATTTAATCGCATAATTCCGTACGACAGCAATTCATTCCACATCAACATGCCTATCTTTTTGTATAATTTATAACTTCAACAAGTAAACATAAGTGTTGATCTATTTAATTTAACAAATAGGTCTGTCAAAATATCAATTAAATTTTATTTAAAAACGTAACATAACGGCGAGCAGATATAAACAAGAAAAGGTTATGTTAATATGTTGAATGTTGTTTTCAGCAAACACAGCAACAACTCAGCTGCGATGGGGGAATATAAACTGATCATAGCAACTACATTAGTCAAATCATGTAGCCTAAACAACTAAAGTTCTGTCAAAAATTCCGGAAAATAAGCTTTTTTAATACTTGAAAATAATTGCTCGATTATAGTTTATTACCTAGTTTAAAATACTTAAAATCTAACCTGAGAATTTCATTGAAATCAAATTAGTAATAAAAAAGCCTTTTGGGGGTCTAAAATTCGCTTAGAGAAATTTTAAGTCGCTCTAAAAGAATTTTATACTCTATGTTCCATATAGTAAAAAATTCAATTAATAGGCAAGCATGTTTCATTTCCTCCTTTTACTTTCTCCCTCTATACCATAGTATATGGAGAAAGTATTGTTTTCGTCAAAATTTTTGAATTTGAGTTGTTGGTGGATTTATCCATTTTGGGGCCCCCTGAGTCCAAAAAAGTGGTTTTCAGAGTGATGTCTGTGTGTGTGTGTGTGTGTGTGTGTGTGTGTGTGTGTGTGTGTGTGTGTGTGTCCATGTGTCCGTGTGTCTGGATGTAAACAGAGCTAGAGAATGCCCCAATGGTCCGATTTTGGTGAAATTTGGTACGTAGGTCCAAACTCACGATAATTCCAGGCGTTTTTTTCATTTTTTTGAATTTTTTATTTTTAAGGGTATTTTACCCCCAAAAACCCTCAAAAATCGTCAAAAATCAAAATTTCTCAAAAACGGCTCTAACGATTTTGATTAAAATTTTGTGGTTAATTAAGCTTAAAATGGTGAATAAAATGACACCACCAGCATCTCCGAGAAAATTCGCGTTCAAAAGTTATAGAGTAAAAAGGGTTTCAAAAATCAATTTTTTGGATTTTCAAAATAGCTGTTGTCTTGAAATAAATTTTACTTATCACCATTAAATCAAGCTCAAAAAACTAAATAATCCAGAATTTTAAATTATTGCTCTACGTCAAGTGGTTGCGGAGAAAATTCAATTTTTCGTTTAGCGGTAAACGCAGTACGTTGTTAAAAGTCACAGACTCGCGTAGGGTCAAACGAGCGCTGCTCAGCTGGTAGCTATCCGACTGAGTCATCAAGACTAATGTTTGAAGCTTTTAACACCTATTTTATATTGTTGGGAGAAAGTATGTGTCAGTTAACTGATACCATTTATTTTCTCAGCTTGTGTGCATCGTGGGAGAAATCCACGCATACCGTTAGAAAGGGAGTCCTGTAGATGAGCAGAATCCCATTCTAATTCACATTGGACTCCAGGGCTACGCCCCAAAGGCTCTCAAAGTTCCAATGTTAATCTTATGGAGGAAGGATAATTGATCGACTCTGTTGTAAAAACAACTGCTAGAAAAACAGAAAGAACAGATCATTCAGTTATAAAATGTTTTTAAACTTCTTGGGTCCAGACCAACCGAAATGTTGGTCGAATTTCGACCAGGAGGCGATCTCTAGTTATTATTATTTTCTTAAGAGACTTTATTATTTGAAACACCGATACACTATGTGATGTGTATTCTTTCAAAGATTTTGTGTATTTTGATGGAATTTGATTGTTAATTAGTTGTTGAGGATTCTCTTTGTGTGATATGAATAAAGTATACTCTCGTTCATCGGAACTAATGTGGCGGACGGCCGGTTCGGATGTCGAAAAATTCCGATGAAGCGGAGTCCGTCGTGAGTCATCATTTCCGCCCGTACGGTGACCTATCGTGATTGTATTCACTCTTGTTTTTAAGGTAACACAAGAGATTTTATAGAAATAAGGCACTTAAACTTTGAACATGGTAACAATGAAACTATAGGAATAAAAACAACGCAGGAAATAAAGATCTAAAATCGTTATTCTCATATTCCATATTCATATTCCACTAATATTCAAACAGTCAACTGACTTCCACGTAACACAGGTGCAGTCGCGACGCGAGACAGACTGAATGACAGTTTGGGAAGCGGTCGAAACGGATGTCCACTTCCCGCCCCCCTTCCGCTTTCTATTTTTGTGCGAATACTCCACGGCCTCGTAAATCACATCGATTGATACAGATTATGGAAAACGCCTGATGACGTTTGATGCAAAATGTGATACTTCACTGTTATGCGGATAGAACGAATGGAAATTGAAGGCGCTAAAACGGAAAAATTATTTATTTCGTAAGAAAAAAAATCAATGATATCCAGATTTTCAGTTCCGATGAAGCGGAGTTCCGATGTCGCCGAGTCCGATGAACGAGAGTGAACTGTATTTAGTATTTTTAATTTTTAATTTGGCTTAATAGGTTACGGAGAAAATCTAAAAAAATAGGTTTCCATGTTATTCTTATGGGAAATCGACCAAATTCCTATATCTCGCTTATTTATTAACATAAATAGACCAAATTTGGTATTCACTATGTATAGTTTAATAACTTATTCTTTCTTAAAATACCCATATGGCTGTAAACCTGTATACTCACCCCCATGGGGTTTGTGGAAAAAATGAAAAATATCAGAATTTTATGCAATTTTGTAAGTACCTTAGAAGTATTATCGTATATTTACTTACAACAACCCCATGGCAGTAAACCTACATCCTAGTCACCATTATCTTAATAGGAAAACTTAAAAAATACCTTTTTTGTCAGAAATTCGCCTAGTTTCCAGATCTGTTGCGACGGGGGTATTTTAAATTAATAATTCCTATTTAAAAATAGCTTTTTAATGTAACTTTAGGATTGACCCTATCCAACCAAACCTACCTGCTTCAATGAAGCAGTTGACTCGAGTTTTACAGAGGTGTCACTGGAAGATTATCATTAAGTGAAATACCCTGAACTGCTTTTGGAATGTTGATTTAGAATAGTTTTCTAGCAAAAAAAATCAATAATCAATCATGTTCCTATGTTAGGCAATTTAAAAAAAAAAATATTTTCCCGTTAAGTATTTGCACACCACAATTAATTGATCAATAATAAAAAAGCGCAAATTTCTCAAAAACTCATGTTTGTGCTGGTTAACTTAGGATTTTTAAATTTCATTAAATGCTTCCCTTGAATGTTTTATAATGAACACTGTAAGGTTATTTTTACTTATTCCTTGATCCTTGTATTCCTTTTGAACTTAGTATCTAGAATATTCGGACATCTCAGCTGAAACTTCATTTGGCCTTTACGGTTGGTAATATATTTTTCAATAGAAATGATTGTAGGCTATACAGAGATATTTTAGTGGCTTACACTACGGTATTTTACATCAGATTTACTAATTTTGTAACTAAATATTCATTAAAGTTTCCATAGGATATTTTTTGTTCCAAGAAAACTTGTTCTTACTATTTAAAGGGCTAAACTTACTAGGCCCCTATATGTTAGCAGATTTTTAGGTCAAAATAAGTCCTTCTTTTTTGCAAAAAAGTCCTACTTTTTACCGAAAAAGTCCTACTTTTCCTACTTTTTGGGTCTCAAAAACCACTTGGGGGTGGGCCTGTTATGGGGAAAATAAAAAGAACACCATAACCTGATAAAATTTCCTATCACAGAAAATTATTATTCACTATTCTTAGGTAGGGTTTAACTTATATTTACCAACAAAACCCATATGACAGCAAAATTATACACTCTCATCCCCATGGAATTTATGGGGAAATATAAAATATACCAAAAATCCATTGAAATTATGTTATCATATTATGTTCCATTATAAACACATACAGTACACTCTCGTTCATCGGAACTAATGTGGCGGACGGCCGGTTCGGATATCAAAAAATTCCGATGAAGCGGAGTCCGTCATGAGTCATCATTCCCGCCCCCTACGGTGACCTATCGTGATTGTATTCACTCTTGTTTTAAGATAACACAAGAGATTTTATGAAAATAAGGCACTCAAACATTGAACATGGTAACAATGAACCTATAGGAATAAAAACAATGCAGTAAATAAAGATCCAAAATCTTTATTCTCATATTCCAAATTCATATTCCAGCAGACAACTGACTTCCACGTAACACAGGTGCAGTCGCGACGCGAGAGGCTGAATGACAGTTTGGGAAGCGGTCGAACCGGATGTTCACTTCCTGCCCCCTACCTCTTTCTATTTTGTGCGAATACTCCACGGCCTCGTAAATCACATCGATGGGTACAGATTATGGAAAACGCCTGATGAAATTTGATGCAAAATGTGATACTTCACTGTTGTGCGGATAGAACGAATGGAAATTGAAGGCGCTAAAACGGAAAAATGATTTATTTCGTAAGGAAAAAAAAAAATAATAATATCCAGATTTTCAGTTCCGATGAAGCGGAGTTCAGATGTCGCCGAGTCCGATGAATGAGAGTGTACTGTACATCTGCATTTTGACACATAGCCCTGCATTTATGCGAATATATATATGAGAGGTGGCCGTGCGCAAATTGCACATTTTATGATTCTGTATGAGGGAAACTAACCTAAAGTACATGTATGTTGGTTATGAAGTGACAGAGATCTATTTTTGTTTACTATCTGGCTTTAAAATTCATCTGAAGGTAAGTTTAATCAGCTGTTAAATTACAATTCACAGATATTGTAATAAAAGTTGGTCAACATTTTAAAGCGCCCTCTAGAAATAAATCAATGGCCAGGGGGGCAAAGCCCAAAACAATAATAATTTTAATTACGATTCGTCCACGAGCTAACTTATATCCTAAGCTTTAAAATGACACCTCAACCATAAAAATCGGTTCAGTAGGTCGAGAGAAAAAGGGACATAACAGACAAAACCCTTATAGAATTAAGAATATATATATTTTTTTATGACTTATTTTTGGTCTCTGGGCACCTCAAAACAAAAAAGTAACATGGTCCCGGGCTTAGGTCTTGCCATGAGACCTACGGTAATAGCTTCCTCCCTATAGGAAATTCGCTAAAAGTAACATGGTCCCAGGTTTAGGTCTTACCATGACTACTACCGTAATAGCGTATTCCCTATAGGGAAATTCACTAAAAAAGACTACTTACTGAACTTTGTGTGAACATTACTCGTTTCTAATTTTTACGGTTTTCGAGTGCTTTTTGCCAAAAGTAATAGTCAATACTCTTTATTCATTTGTATACATCGAGTACATGAATAGTGTCATAACAATTCTTAAAACTACGTATTAGTATAACTACCGGGCGAGCTACACATACTCAGCCAAGTTGACAGCGCGCTGTGGCGGTTAGGTTGTGAATGTTATTACGAAATATGTCAAAAATACTTTAAAAAATTATTCACAGTAAAAATAACACACTGATAAATGAACTCTGTAAATGAAACTTGGTAAATGAACTCTGGCTATGAAGCGGCTGAAGGGCCCTCTTGTCAGTGACCTGACGGTGGTTTTTTTTTTTAGATGTAGGATGGTTAGACATACATAATGTCTCACCACCAGGTGACTTGTTTTGAGTTAGTGAAAGTATTTCTGACCTATATGTCAATAACAAAATCAACCTTACTACTGCAGCTTAAAATAGTGTCTTGTGTGTAACAAACATGTACCCGTACCCACTTTCCTCTAGCAGTAATTTTTCCTTAATAAGGCATTTTGTTTTAGTATAAAAAAATTTAGCCTATATGAATTAAATTTATTGTAGGCATAATTAATTTAAATGTTGATTTTTTGGGGGAGGGGGGACAAGATTTTCTATGACTTTCATAATATGCTTTACACTACCACAAGCTATAGATAAAGAAAATTCAGCCCAAGTCATAATTAGTTTTGTATGATTGTTTATTTTAATCCTTTTTAATTTTTTCCATATTATTTGAAGCGCCCACCCTCATCAAATGACACACATGTTTATCATAGGGTGCACAGTGTTCTTCTGTAGCCTGCATGACTTAACTAACTACACATGGTCCCTGTTACAAACTTTTTCAGTAGGTCAAGTGTCCACTTGGGCTGATCCTTGGGGACGAAATGACCTGCGTTCCTCACCATAACTTCTGTCAATCCTCCGCCACTCTTGCAGTACCCAGCCAGTTCTCCATTTACTCTCCAAAGTTTTCTAGTAGCCTGTTGAAATCTTCCTTTCTTACTCCAGTTGAGCTGCTGCAATACGTTTTCTGTCAGAGGGTATGAACAGATAATGTCAAGTTGTCCATTGTAGAAAAGAATCCTGTACTTTTCCAATAATTCTTCTACTTTGCTCCTTACTGACCTCATGACATCCTCTTTCAAAGCTAGTGCTGAAGTTTTCCCGTCATTGAACTGGTTTCTCCCCACATGTAGTGCTCTTCGAATGGTCATGTTGGATACAAAAGGCAGCAGTTCCTCTTTTCCTTCAAAATCATTTACATAGTTGTAGTGTTGTGTCAATCCAGTAAGATTTGTAAAAAGAGTCGAATTTGAATAGTAGTAGTCCATTATCATTATTGAAAACATTTCAGTTGCTTTGAACCACTGTTGTAAATTAATTTTATCAGTGATTAACTTCTCATAATTTTGAAATAATTGTTTTCCGTTTGAATCGATTAACCCGAGTTGGTAAAGATATTCTCCATAATGCAACATATTTATCGGATCGACCATGCCATTTCCTATAAAAAGTCCCTGCAAATTTATCTTGAGTGTTGAATTGAGCTCATCCTTATATATTGAATAAGCAACAGAAGGAAGATATTTACCAGCATATGACTCACCAGTAAGATAAAAGCTGTTTTCTTTAATTTCTGGAAATAAGGTGAAGATTTGGAGTAAGGCATCATGCAACGACTTCCCAATTTCATCTTGTGTTGTTGGATATCCCCATTGTGTATTTTCAGTAAAGCTAAACCCAGAACCAACAGGATTATCGATGTATATTACATTGTAATGATTTGACCAAGAATATGGGTTTTGCTTTAGCCCAGTTTTGGTCCAACGAATGGGACCATTTTCAAAAAGTAACCCGATAAGTGAAGATGCACCAGGACCCCCATTCAACCACAAGAGTACTGGCCTGCTCTCCCAGGACTTAGCACTTGGAAAAAACCAAAAGAATAAGTTGGAGTTGTACTGTTTTTCCACTGTTAGGTAACCGGAGAAACTTATCAAACCCTCTTGTATGGGTGGTACGAGAGCAAGTACCCTGGCATCGTAAATTCTTCCTGCTTCAATGTAAGGTGTTAAATACAGAGGCTGGTCTGGATCATATTCACTGTGGACATCACACACACATACTGTCACAAACAGAAAGAAAACACGTGCATTCGGCCTCATCGTTTGATGTGGACTGACCCTAGTAATCATGTTTGTTGATAGTTTTGTTTGAGTGATAAGAGTGTGATCTCATCAGAACTACAGAGCGGTGTATTAAACAGTTTTAATTACATTTTCATTGTTGAGGCTCATGATTGATAAATTAGGAAACAATACAAATTTAAAATTTGTATATTCTGAAAATTGAACCAATGCAATGATCAGAACCATACCAATCATGATTAATAACAGGTTTAAATTCCCAAAGTTTATCATGACTTATACTATACCGTCAATTGTTCAAAAAGTACATTTATTTTGAATTGTTTTCTTAACGGTTGTATCGTGTGATTGATAGAAAATGCCAATGTTAAATCTTACTGGTTTAAATTAGGTCTGGGAAAGTGGCCCTGAAACAAACAAAGAGTTAAGCTGGTGAATCAAAACTGGGAAAAGGTAATTTTCGCATTTTCTATTACAGAGTTAGGAATTTCTTCAAGACCATGGGCTTTCAAGTTTTCAAGTGCACTTGAAAACTTTTAAGAGAGCCAATGACACTTCTGACTTCTCTCTCCTCAACAGACCTTAAATGAAGGTGTGGTTTGATACTAATTTTGACATATTTAGTGTTACTTTCTCCTGGTCTAATACATCGTCAACACTACTAATATCTTGATCCTCTTGGTTTTAATTCACTTTTTCATCTTTTAATTTTTGTGCACCACAACTGGGTTTTACGAGTTCCTATTTTTTTGTTTTCTTTGAAAATGGCTATTCAAAATCAAATTTAAATAAATTTAAAAAAAGATAATGTTGGCATATTTACCCTGAAAATCGCAAGATAAACATGGCGCCAGTTCTCTTTTTCAATCAGTATATCAAAGATTGCGAAATTTTCCTTTGTGAAAATACTGACTTCCATTAAGCTGAAAAATTCATAAATCTATATGAGTTAATTTTTGTCTATAAACACATGAATTACAAAATAAATGTTTTTTTCAGTCAGAATACCTTCTCGAGAGGAGATACAGCAAGCTAGGGAGTCGTCTATCACAAGTGCATTGGAAAACTTCACCCGTAATTGGCAAGCAATGGTGCTTCGGGTTGCGGAGCAAGAAGCAGAACAGGATAAAGCGGAGAAGGAAAGGGAACTGGCAGAGCAGCGAGTATGGGAGGAAAAGTTGATAGAGAAACAGTGTGCTGCAATGACAAAAACAAACCAAGAGTTTTTGATAGGCTTGAAAAATATTTTTTTAGAATTAAAAAAATAGAATAACAATCACCAATTTTGTATTTTAAAATGTAAATATGTAAATAAATTGTTGCAAAAAATTTGCCTTTTTTACGAATTTCCTAGTTCTCAAAAAATGGTTTATGTTACCTGCCTATAAATGATCCAATGTAGTTGAAATATCACTACAGCTGTTTAGAGCTCTTCATGAGCACATCTTCAAGGTGAAGAACACAAATTTAACACATTTCACTAGTGGAAGAGCAAAATTTTAATCGTCATAGGACTAAATGAAGTTTTGGAATAGAGTACCTACATAATCTGATGTTTCGCGGTTTCTACTACGTTAAAATATCATTTTACAAAGACCAAATCTCAATCTAGTGGTGGTGCCTCGGCACCAGTGGCACCACCCGTGGACACTTATGGTAAAAAGCAGCCTAATCAAAAGCATGTGTGGGGTTGGGAGGTTCTGCCACAGGTGACATGGCACATATAAAGATTTTAAGAGGGGCATTGTAGTTCCTTATTTATATTTTAGGGATTTCTCAAGTCAAAAGTGAAGAAAAGCAAATATTATCGTGGTAAGTTAAAAAGAGATAATTTATTGTTGGATCTAAGACAAACTTTTGTTTTTATTGATACTATACAATTAGTTTTAGTGTGTACATTAACTTTTAAATGCCATGCGATGTTCATATACAGAATTTTGTAAGGAGTATAACATTTAACATGTATAAATATGACTTTTTTTAAATTGTAAAAAAATATTATGTGCAAAAAAACCAAGTTAGCTGAACAAAATCTGAGTGCTGTACAGAATGAAGAAAGTGAATCGATAAACTTATAGAAAATGTTTTGCTTTTAACTGTATCAGGTTTCAATCATACATCACGATAATATTGGCTATTAATAACCGTAGTAACAAAAAAATTCAAATTGTTGCTGATGAAAAATGTTTGACCATAGCACAATTTAGTGTAAAATTGAAATGAGACAGTATTGAAGTATTGGGTCAATATAATCACTGCTGGCTTGTATATGTATTTCTGTTTCAATAAGCCATTGTGTGGTGGCAGGCATAATTGCCTTTATATCGGGGGTGCAGTACCAGCTGTTTAAAGGTATCATTCCAATGTGTAAACTTGGTGGTTGAACACCACCACCATACTCATTCAGTCCATGGGCCTGGGCTCCAGAATGTTCAATATATGTTGTGTAAAACTGCATAAACCCAGAATCCAATAGTTCATCATTTGAAGTTGCACCCCTCTGTATCGTGCTAAAAGTATTTGGGCCCAATTGTATATTATCCAAAAAATTTTGTTTTAATTTCCATGGATATGCCTTTGATTGGTTTTGAACCTTAGATCCATACAGTATACTGGTCTGCCATTTGCCAGCATAATTTCTAGTCCAACCCCTCAGTGTGTTGAAGGGTTTTAGAATACAAATTTGGGGTCTGTATTCCCAACTGACCTCAGGCCCAGACATATTAACAGCAGTCATAGTAAATATCTCAAGATCTTCAAAACTATTATCCAACCATTCATCATAGGCAACTATGCCACCCTGGGTGTGCAACTTAACGTATAATAACTTGTCAGAGGTATTTCTCTACCAAAATTTGAACCAATATCATTATAAGTTGGAACATCAATTTGTCTGCTATACCTTTTACCCCATAGTTTATCTGGATCATTGCCTTTAGATCAAACGAGATGGCAGTTGGGATACAGGGTGAATTTTGATCAGATGTATACATAAAATCTGCACCCCCATATTTATTGTTAAGGCCAAAGGCATACATGCCATGAACCATACCAGAACTATTTACTTGGGCTACTGTAGATGAATTTGTTAAAAATGGAGTTCTGAATCCAATTGGTTTACATTTAACTTTGCACAACTTAACTTCAGACCCTCTTGGGAGATGCAAAATTCTGCTTGTGTCATGTAGAATGGGATACCATGGCATGGCACCCTTGCATATGGGGTAGTTACAAAAAAGGCACTGCTACCAAAATCATCTTTAAAATCTGCATTTGGTACAACATTACATTGGTAACCAAATGTTGAATATAATCTTCTGTGGGAATAAACTATTTTTGTAATGTTAAATTTCTTCTTCTTTGGTGGATCAGGTTTATTAATTTCAACTTTACCTCCTGTGGTTTCCTTGTCTTCATTTTCCTCTTGGGTTTCTATTGGAGTGCTACGTTTGGATCTTCTAAGAATACTATCCATAATACTCTCATACCCTCCTCCATGGTATGTTAAATATAGAACTAATAAAATATAATAGTATAAACAACTTTACTGTTTGCACAATAGAAAGAGAGTGAGTGTGCACCATACGTGGAACATCCATGTCGGCCATTTTGTCATGAGATCCAACCCACGTATGAGTGCCTATGACTTTTCCAGCTGTGAAACTCATGATCTGGAGGCTTGTCGCAGCTTGTCATCACTGAAGGGATATAGGTTCCCGAGCACAAACACTGGTGTTCTGTTGACCGGCTCCATATTTCTGTACTTAATGTTCAAAAGAAATGTCTTCCCTTGTAGGAGATTTAACACATCATTGTCATAAGCACGATCGTAGTTACACTCATCCCACTTTATTACCCTACGGTTATGACAACTAGCAAAAGCAAAGTTGTTTGACCTGGATGGATTTTCCATCTTGCCAGGATTTAACATGAAATCACACACTCCATCAACCCGACAGTATGCAACTATTGCATAAAATTATATCTTCAGAATTTATTTATTTAGAAATCACGCCTAAATTTCACGCATTTAGAAATCACGCATTTAAATGTGGCTGTTTTGAAACACCTTGCAGATAAGAATTGGAGCAAAGTCCAATTAACTATGACAAACCTTAGTTGGATAGTCTCTTAACAAGATTATGATTTGTAATTTCCGTTAGAAATGTGAGTAATGTTGGTGCTTTAATTTGACAAGTGATTGAATGTAAGTTTTGAAAATGTTTAGTTGTTTTAGCCGAGCAACCTCCCCCACCCGGTACTGAGTCTCTGTTGGGAAACAACACACCACCAACACAAGACCATCAACCGTAGAGCTTTCAACAACTTATTTTAGTATTTATCACTGTAATGTCAGGTCAATTAGGAATAAGTTAAATTTAATTGATGTGTTTTTAAGTAGTTTAAGATGTGATATTTTTACACTAAATGAGCATTGGTTGTTTGAAGAAGAATTCTCATTTTATATACCAAATGGATACACCTTAGGTAACATTTGTGTTAGGAATAATTCACAAAATAGAGGGGGTGGAAGTGCTATTTTTGTAAAGCAGGGTATTGAGGCTAAACCTGTAGATGTAAATCAATTTTACTGTGATAACATTTTTGAAGTTAACGGCAATTTTACTACCTGATGTTAATGTAATTGTTTGCACCTTATATAGAACTCCTGACTCTAACGTCAATATATTTTTTATTCAATTTGAATCTTTGTTGCTGTATTTAAATAGAAAATTTTCTGGATTGAAGTGTATTATTTCAGCTGATTTCAATATAGATATTTTGACTAAATCACAAGAAAAAGAATCATTTTTAAATTTATTACGTTCTTTTGACATGTATTGGTTGAATGAGGAACCAACAAGAGGTGAAAAATGTATAGATAATATAGTATGTAATTTTGACAGAAAGAAAGTAATTTGTTACGTGAGAGAACCTCATCTATCTGATTATGCAGGGGTATATGCACAATTTCCTGAAATCTCTGTGGGAATCACAAAACCCAGCAATGTTTTAAGGGAAAAAATCAGAGATTTGACTCCTACAGCACTAATAAATTTCAAGAGTAATTTATCACAGATTGACTGGACACAGTTATTTAGTTTAAAAGATGTCAATATGGCTTTTAACCATTTTAATTTAATGTTGACAAATTCATTTAATGAATGCTGTAGAATTAAGGACGTTAAGGTGAAAACTTGTGTGAAGCCTGATTTAAAATGGTATTCACCAGAATTAAAAAGTTTTAAAATGTATGTAACTGCTTTTTATGATAGATATAAGAACAGCAAGGGTACAGACAATGAAGTTACATTCAAAGAACAATACGTAGAAATAAAAAAGAGGTACAAACATAAAGTCAATTACTATAAAAAATTGGCAAATGAAAAGTATATTCAGAATTCTTCCAATAAATGTAAGGCAGCTTGGAATTTGATAAAACAGGAATCAAGCTGTAACATGACTAATAAGCAAGAAGTGTTAATTGATTCACTGATTGAGTGCTAAGTGATTGATTGAAACTTTTAATGATTTTTTTGTAAATGTAGCGAGTAATTTAAGTGTATCTGGTGATCAGAACATATCCCACAATGCAGTAGAATTATTAAACAATTTTTTGCTTGAACGAAAAAGAGATTGTGAATGTTTAGAGTGGCAGAGAATCAAAACAAAAGATGTGATGAAAATTGTTGCTAGCCTTAGTTCCTCATGTAGTGAAGATTATTATGGTCTATCAAATAGAGTAATAAAAGAAATAATTCATTAAATAGTTACACCATTATCTCTACTATTTAATATGTTCTTAGATCAAGGTGTATATCCTCAAGCACTCAGTGACAAAGGTAATACCGGTTTACAAAAAGGGGGAAGAATTGAGTCCATCTAGCTACCGGCCTATATCTCTGGTCCCGGTAGTAAGCAAAATATTTGAATCATGCGTTAAGGCTCAACTTAATAAGTTTTTTATAAATAATAAATTGTTTTGTGATGAACAATATGGTAATATGCCAGGTAGAAATACAATTAAAGCTGTACAAAATATGGTAGAAAAAGTGTTGGAAAACTTTGAAAATAATCTAATTTCATCTGCCTTACTCATTGATCTAACTAAAGCTTTTGATTGTATGAATCATGAGCTCCTGTTGAAAAAAATGTTTCAGTATGGTATCAGGGGCAAAGAGCTTAATCTATTCAAATCGTACCTAAATAACAGAGCACAAATGGTAGTACAGGGCAGTGATAAATCTGACTTTAAAAAGATACTGATGGGTGTGCCACAGGGTTCACTTCTTGGGCCCATTTTATTTATTATTGCTGTAAATGATTTTGCTTACAATGTTCCTTGCCCCTCAGTGTTGTATGCAGATGATACCACACTTCTCAACAGCAATAAGCATCTAGATGAACTAAGAAGAACTGAGAACCAAGCCCTAGAAGTAGCGATGGAATGGTTTCATTATATATATATCGTATGGCATTAATAGCCAGCCACCAACTTCAGAAAAATATAAAACATTCTCTGCGGTACATAGCACCTGCGTCAAAACATTTAAAAACTAAACTAAAAATATAAAGTTATGATCTCTCTTTATAAAGCTAAATCCAGGGCGTTAAGCCATTGCAGCCCAGCTTCACTTGCACAATGCAGCCCAATCAATCCTTCGGGGATAGCACTCAAAGGGCACTCATTAACTATGTGAGTCATAGTCTGGAACTCCGCTCCACAGCGGCATGACTGGTCTTCTGTCATTCCCCATTTGTATTTCCAATAATTACATCTTCCCACACCAGTGCGGAATCGATTGAGAACAGTCCACTGCTTCCGAGGAAGATCCATACCACTTACTGCTAAGGTTGTGTCAGCAATTAAAAATTGATTCCGGCCTTGGAAAGAGTCCCAGGAGGAAGTCCAGTCGGTATGGATGGAAAAGTTTGTCTCCGTCAACTGGGATGCTGTCCGCAGTGGTGGTCTTCGGGACCTCAATCTGCCCATCTCCTGGGGTAGGTAATCATGGATGGGTAGCTGTGGAGCGGATATGATCTTATTATACTCCCTAGTAAGTGCCTCCCTTCGTCTTATTTCAGGTGGAGCGATATTACACAGCACTGGGAGCTAGGGTACAGGTGTTGCCATGAGTGTACCACTTATGGCTTTCATAGTCCTGTTCAGTTGGACGTCGATCTCTCTGACATGCACACTGTTCAGCCACACGGGAGCACAGTACTCTGCGGTTGAGTAAACCAGAGACAAAGCAGTGGTTCGCAGAACTTGTGCATTAGCTCCCCATGTGGAACCAGCAAGGTGATGGACAATGTTAGTCCTAGCTCTCACCTTGGCTGCTGTCTTTTGTAGGTGGCTTTTGAAAGTGAGAGACCGATCTAAAGTGACTCCCAGGTACTGTGGGTGATCATTGTGCTTTAGCTCAACACCGTCAAATACGATTTTAAGCTTTTGGTGGGCTAGTCTATTGTTCAAGTGAAAGCAAGATACCTCAGTTTTAGTTGGGTTTGGATTTAGCTTCCAGGCCTTAAAGTATTCACCGAGGGTCTTGAGGTCATTTGTTAGTACTTCCTCAGCATGTCGGAATTTCCGGTGCTGATAAGCCAGTGCGACATCATCCGCATAGGCAAACTTTAAGGAGCAAGTGTCAGGCATGTCGGCAGTATACACATTAAACAGCAGTGGGGCAAGCATTGACCCCTGTGGCAGGCCATCCTTTAGTTGCCTAAAAGTACTTTCCTTGCATCCCAAATATACTTTAATCATCCTATTGGAGAGCATCGAGTTGAGGAGACGCAACAGGAAAGGGCAAGGAATCAGGTTATAAAATTTAATGAGAAGTCCTTTTCTCCAGACAGTGTCATAAGCTGTAGTAAGATCCAAGAAAGCAACAGAGGTTTTCAGTTTTCGCTCAAACCCATTCTCGATGAAGGAAGTAAGAGCTAGAACCTGGTCACAACAGTTGCGCCCAGGCCTAAACCCAGCTTGTTCGACGGGGATGCTGGAATCCAGAACAGGGAGGATTCTGTTGTATATCAACCTCTCGAGCAGCTTATAACAGACACTAAGAAGAGCTATGGGTCGGTAACTTTCTGGCAGTTGTGGATCTTTATTTGGCTTCAAGACAGCTATTATTTTCGATCTTCTAAATATACCAGGCAAGTCGCCGGTTTCCCTTATGGAATTAAAAACTGCAAGAAGCCACTGTCTAGCCTTTTTACCCAAGTGTTTTATGAACTCTGGGAAGATTTCATCCATACCTGCTGCTTTGCCAATTGGCATAGCGTCAATCGCCACATCCAGCTCATCTACTGTGAAAGGTCTGGAGACTTCCGATGGCGCTTGCCGACTTTCCTTAATTTCATTAAGCTTAAAATTTATTTTCCTATCTGCGGACGTACGCACCGGTTTAGACAGACAGGAGAGGCGTTTTGCAATAACACAGGGGTGAGGTTGCGAGGTTGCGTGTTTTTCATTTGGCTTACCAGTGGAGAGCTTCCTGAGCAGAGACCAAGCTTTCCGACTACTGCGGGTGAAGTTCAGATTTTCAACAGTTTTCACCCATTTCTCTCTCCTGGAGTTGTCGAGAGAGTTAAGGAGTTGATCCGCTACATCTGTGTCAGCAGTGTCAGTGAACTCACTGTAAAGGTCTTCGCACTCTTGACTCCATCCTGGTATGTACTCTTTCCTAAAACCTCTTGGGATGGACGCTTTAGCGCAAGACAGAACAAGTCGTGTGAACCGATCATAGTTTTTTATTTTAGGAGGGATGAACCTGATGCCTTTGTCAAGCCTGAAAGAGAAGGCCTCCCACTCAGCTTTGTTGAAGTTCCACCTAGGCCGAGGAAAAGATCTTACGAGAGGAATTTGGATTCCCACTGATATCAGAACAGGCCTGTGCTGAGAGTGAGGAAAGACATCTAGGACCCTCCTGCAAGTTGGTATGGGTGTTGCTGACCGGTCACGAGAACAAAAGCACAAGTCTGGGGAGTACCCACGACGCCACCGGGCAGAATGGAAAGTGTGTGGGTCCTTGGCATTAAATACCAAGAAAAGGTTGTTATTTTCAGCCCAGTAAGTCGTTAACACAAATGTTTTTTTAAGGATTTTTATTTTTTTATTTTTTTTATGTCACTTTCATTTGTCAACAATAAATATAAATATTCCAAATAATTTAATCATGTAAGTCTTAAAAATTTTATTATTATTGTTTAGAAATGGTTGAGAAAATTTCAATTATTCACCAAAACATTAGAAGTTTAAGAAAAAATTTTGATTTGTTTATTTCAGAATTAACTGTAAATAATTTAATGCCTGACATCCTAATATTATCTGAAATATGGATATATTCTTCTGAAACAGAATTTTATCAGATTCCGAATTATAATTTATTTTTAAAGTGTAATGATACCTACAGATCAGGCGGAATTGCAGTTTATGTAAGTAAAATCTCATTATCGAATGTTAATCTTTTAGATATGGATTGTGATTCAGCTGATGTTCTGTTTATCTCATTTCAAATATTAGAACATAAATTTCACTTAATAGCAATTTACAGATTAATATTCCAATCAATAGATATTTTTGTTAGTGAGTTCCAAAATATTTTTAGAAACAAAAAATATAACTTCAAAAGTATTAAAAATTTATTCTGGGTTGGAGATTTAAATATTCCAATCAATGGTAACGATATAAATTCTGTGGCTATTGATAATTATATTTCTTTAATGGCTGGTAATGGGTTAGAAAGCTTAATAAATACGCCTACTAGAATTACAGATAATATAGCAACGTGCATAGATCACTGTTATGTAAGATTATCTTGTAAAAACAAGATAGATGTAGATACGACGGTGACTCATGCTGGTCACACAGACCACTCCATGTGCAGGGTGGACGTGCGCGTGGTTGGCGGGGGGCGGGGAGGGGACGGTGCGGCTGTCCCCTCCCCTCCCCCGGCCCGCTACCGCACAGACTACGCTCTGCTCAGGAAACTCCTGGAGAACGAGAGCTGCACTGATGTGTACAACCAGGTTGATGCGTCAGCGGCTTTTGATGTTTTTATTAATATTTTCAAAAATTACGAAGCCCGATGCAAAAAAAATATTGGCAATAATAAAACTCAGGTGAAGAAAATAAAACCTTGGATAAATGAGTCAGTGTGTTATAAAATTAAAAAAAGAAATAATATTTTCAGTATAGTAAAAAATCATCCAAATAATGAGAACCTGAAAATGTATTACAAAAAATTCAGAAATAGATTACAAAATGAAATTAAACTCTTAAAGGATAGTTTTTACAAACAAAAGTTTGAAAAATGCCAAGGTAATTCTAAAGAAACCTGGAAAGTTTTGAATGAAATAACTGGTCAATCTAAATCAAATAACACAAACATTCAATTAGAAATCAATTGTGAATCAGTTAATGATCCACAAAAAGTGTCAAACGAATTTAATAATTATTTTTTAAGTATTGTTGAAAAACTAGCACTGAATAATTCTATTTCTCATGATTTTTTTTCGCTTGAGTACAAAAATTATTTTCCACGAAAATACCAACCACATTCGTTTTACTTGGATGACGTAATGCCAGATGAACTTACAGCTGCAATTAATAGTTTGAAAAATAACACAAGTCCAGGGGTGGATGGTGTGAGCTCTAAGTTAATAAAGGAATCTTCAGCACAGATTTTCCATATACTATTGTATTTGATCAATCTCAGTTTCCAAAGTGGGGTTTTTCCAAAATCTTTGAAAAATGCAGTTGTGATACCAATTTTCAAAAGTAGTTCAAAATTGCACTGTAATAATTATCGATCTATATCGTTGTTGTCAAGCTTCTCTAAGATTTATGAAAAAATAATGAAACAAAAACTAATTAAATATCTTAATTATATAGATTTTTTTAGTACAAATCAATTTGGATTCCGAGCAAACCTTAATACTGAGCATGCCCTCTTAAATTTTTTGCAAAACATTTATCATGGTTTAAATGATGGTAAAAGTGTTAGCGGTTTATTTCTCGATATAAAGAAAGCCTTTGACACTGTAGATCATACAATTTTGTTGAATAAATTGTACAACTGTGGAATACGGGGAGTTCCCCACAGTTGGTTCAAAAGCTATTTGTTAGGAAGACAACAATGTGTTAAAATAAATTCGGTATATAGCGGTATGGGGGTAATAAAAACAGGAGTTCCTCAAGGCTCAGTGCTCGGAGCAATATTATTTATAATTTATATAAATGATCTTTGTGATGCAAAATTTCATGGAAAATTAACTTCATTTGCAGATGACACTGCTCTGTGTTATGCAGAAAAAAATTGGGACACAATTAATTAGCCATGAATAAAGACCTTAAAGCACTGCAGTGGTGGTTCACTGCTAATCACATGCTGCTGAGTGCTGAAAAAACAAAATTTATAAATTTCAGTCTCAGAAAAAAAGTCGAGTTCAATGATCCAATATTTTATCACTGTTCTGAGTGTATTAAACAGAACAATATTATGTGTTATCCAGAATGTGCAATTGTGAGCCAGACTGATAATATAAAGTATTTAGGGCTTTATCTAGATTGCGATGTAAGTTGGAAAGTTCATATCACTAAATTAAAAAATAAAACTAATAGCATTTTGAGATATTTTTACTTTCTAAAAGACATGACTAGTGAACATGTGCTAAGAACTTTGTATTTTTCACTTATTCAGAGTCGAGTAGAGTATGGATTAATATTTTGGGGTAATGCTTATGAAACGCACACTGATTCTATTTACATTCAGCAAAAACATGTATTACGATTGATTTGTTCCAAAAATAAATTTGAGCCATCTCTTCCGCTTTTTATTAACAACAAAATTCTACCTTTAAAATATTTATTTGTCTTTAAAGTCTTAAAAATGTTTTTTAGTAAAAGTGGAAATAGACCAGAAAACGAAAATAGTTACCGAAATAAACTTAGAAATGCAGCACAGTTCACATTACCCAGACCGAATAATACTTTCTTTATCAAATCTTACAGTTTTGTAGCACCAAGAATTTTCAACATGCTGCCTGAAAAAATAAAAAATTCACCGACTAAAACAATTTTCACTAAAACATTAAAGAAATGGCTATTTAGTTTAGAAGACATTGACTTTCTTTTCCAAATATTAAGATAGACACTAGTATAATTTGTTTGTATATTATATTTAAGGGCGCACTATGGCGAGCTTTGCCACTCAGGGACTAGGTATTGCATACCATGAGCTTTGACGGCACCTGGGGAGGTGCCAGAGCCGCCTGGTGGTAAAGTGCGGTGTGCGGTTTGAAAGTACCAAACCATAGCATAGTTTTTAAGAACAATCATAAGTTTTTTTGTATGGCACATTTAATTTTTATTTTGATGTAGAGACCACTTTTATTTTATTTTAAGTTTTATTATTTCTTATCTGACCGCTGTTAGAATTCATTGTTAATTACAGAGATGGAACCTCTTATCAGGCATAGCCTTAGAGGCCCTATATTTTCTTCTCTATGATTATTTTTCCTTAAAGTATAAATTTAAACGTGTTGTAATTCTAGAGGTTTTTGTTGTGTTTATATTTGTTTTAGATGGTAATTGTATAAATTGTTTATAGTCAGTCTGACAACGGAAGATGGACAATTTTTCTTAATTAATTACTTTCAGGAATTTTTGTAAATTTTGTAAATTTTGTACATGTTAATTGAAGAAAATAAATCATTCTTATTATTCTTATTCTTAGCTTGTAAGACGAGTGCCATTTTCATCATCGGACGAGTATCCCCACTGTGTGTGATGACTGTTAAAGTCACCTACATATACTACAGGATGTTCAAAAGTTGGGAGAGCTGTATCTGGCCACTGGATGTTCGGTGGTTTGTAGACATTGACAATGGTAGTCTCAGATACCTTAACAGCAATAGTAAATATGCTGTTCACACAACTTTTGTGGGAGACTGATACGTCGTCTATGTCTTGCCTCACGTAAGTCGCCACACCATAGACCCTGTGTCCTATTTCCTCCACAAGCCTATATCCTGTGATGTTTCCCCTCGCACTGTTCTCTAGGTCTTCTACATGTGTTTCTTGTAGTGCGAGGAACTCGACATTATTTTCTCGCAGCACCTTGCTGAGGCAGTCACTTTTTGATTTGCTCAGACCCTCTACGTTCAGATGACATATATTTAAAACGGAGCCTACATTTCTAAAATGGCCCTGGAAAGGGCCGTTTGAATTTAGTCTGGCAGCTGGCATAGCTGAGAGATCACTCGCGTGATAGTTCAGCTGCCAAAAATTGTTGTTCGTTTAGCACCACCCAGGGAGTACGTGCAGCTTTAATGGAATGCTGCGGACGCGAACAACTTCACTCCCCAAATTCTGTTTGAATGGTTTCATTCAAATTATCTAATTGTTAATGACAAAAAGACTGAGCGTATATTTTTTTCTCTGGACTTTTCTATTTACAAAGATATAAAACCTGTTAAATTATTAGGTATGTACCTTGATAGTAGGTTAAGTTGGGATTGTCATGTAGAGCAGTTGTGTAAAAAATTGTCGAGAGTAGTTTATCTCCTTAGAAAATTAAGAAATTGTGTAACTGAAAAAATGTTACATTACTGGCTGGGTAGCTGAGTGGTTAAAGAGCTCGCCTTTGAATCTGAAGGTAGCCGGTTCGATCCTGAGAAAAGTTAGTGCTTTTTGATGGTTCGTTACTGGACCCAGCTGCCTTAGGTCATTGGGCTATTAATTAATGATCCTGACAAATAAAACAGCTGATATTTGTCAGTAACAAAGCTACACCTCATCTGATCCATCACAATCATCACACTCACCCCTTCAGTCATACTCACCTTAAAATACGCACCACAGAGTGCGTCGGTGTTTCAGATAAAGTATTAAGTATTAAGTATTATGTTGATAACTGCCTACTATGCTTTTTTCCACTCACATTTAAGGTATGGTATTACTCTTTGGGGTAATTCTTGCAATGCACAGGTGGCTTTTAAATGGCAAAAGAAAGCTGTAAGGGTTATAAAAAATGTATCCAGTAGAGAGTCTTGTGACCCTTTTTCAAAGAGCTAAAAATCATGACTCTTGCAAATCTATATGTATACTGTAGTCTGTTGGATGTAAAGAGCTCATTAAATAAATTTACGATAAGAAAAGAAACACATGACTATCCAACTAGGAAAAACTACCTCCTTAACTTAATGTCAGTGAGATTGGAAAAAACAAAGAATAGCCACATTTATATGAAAATTAAATTGTTTAATAAATTATTGGAAAACATGTGGTATATGACCTCAGAACGATTTGAGAATGTTATTAAGGTATGGTTGAGAGAGAACGTGTTTTATACTGTTGACGAATATTTAGCCTGTGATATTAACACTTTAAGTATTTAAATTATTTAACTGTTTTTGTTTATTTATCTACATCATTCTCTGTTTTAAATATAATTTTTGTTATTGCTGCTGCTAGAGGATATATTGAATTGTTGACATTGACTTTTAATATGCATTATAATGTAATTTGTGTACTGTACCTTTAGGAAACAAAGGTTCTTAGATTGTATGTATATTTAAGATCATGACTTTGTCAATTGCATAACACTGTGTTTAACGACAATAAAAATTCTTGATTCGAGTCAAAATGGTGTTCTATGCCAAAACGCATATCTAAGAATTTAGTTTTTACATTAGTGACACATTGTCTAGCAGTATTTTTACACCTAACATACAATGTACAATTGACCAAATTTAAATATATGCTGCACTATAATAACAGCAAACTAACTTATTAGATTAGATCCACCATTGCTCACAATCCAAAATGTAAAAAAAATAATATAATAATAATAAATAAATAAAAATAAATGAATAAATAAATTATTTAGTTTAATTACTTACCCCATATTTACACAAAAGTAATTGTTTATTATTTTTATTACGGTACTAATTAAATTCAGCCTAATTGCCATACAAATTCATGGTTAGGATACCTTAACACTAATATTTTGCTGTTTTATACATGCTTTGTCTAAAATACGACCCTTTTTAACCTGGCCTCAGAAACCCTAACCTCAAGTCCCTTACTCCATTTTCACTAAATCACTATTTTAAGACAGGGACTTTAAGATGACGAGAATCTAAAAACCCTGTGAGTTTGAGCTTACACTTTTTTAGATTTGTGCAATGAAAATTACCAATTTTAAAATAGATTAGAAAAAGCTACAACTAAAAAGACTTATAAAGACTTATAAAATGCTACAAATTGTGCAATTTAGATTATGGGGTCACATTAAGGATTTAACCTTGACACCCTTTAACATGACTGAAGACTACATAACTTCTCCTTAGGATGCTCCAATTCTGAGCTGGCACTTCTAAAGAATGAGACTCTTGCCTACACCTAAGCCAAGCCATTATTGTAGTGAAACTTAACCAAAATCTGGTTAGAAAATGAAACAAATTCTGGACAACCAATTTTTGCTGAAATGTGTACTATAAAAATATCCCCTGACCTCCCTCAGAAAAGTCCCCTGAAATCACCAGAGGGAAATTGCCTAAATATACCCGTCGCAGCAGATGTGCGTACTCAGCGAATTTCCTATAAATAAGTTATTCCTTGTTTTATCAACAAAGTCATTTGTGATTATGTAATTAATAAACCTAAAAGAAAAATATTTAATGTCATTATATTATTTAAAAACTGATTAATTTTCCTGATATATTGCAATTTTTTTTACAGTAATAAAAGTGCACACATCAAAAGCTGATATGCATAAGGAATTATCTTTTTAAAAATCCCATAGCATAAACATTACAAATACAAATTGTCACTTAGGAAACAACACCGCCAAGTGACAAGATGAAAACTTTTCAGGAGAGCCAAAAAACTCGTGAGGGATATAGGCGGTGTTATATTACATAAAGAGTACAATATAACTCCGCCTATCTTCAATAAACACTTTAAGCTATTAATTTGACTCTTAAAATGTTTGTTTTATAATCAAGACAATATATATCTGATAATTTATTAATAACTTAACTTCTTCCTACCAGCGTAGGTTGCTTACACAAAGAATAATAATAAAAAGTAATTTAATTATATAAATGGTTTCTTAAAATTATTGCTGAATGTTTTACGGCGGTTACTGCAATGAGATATAGTTTCTTTTGATCTAATTTAAATTTTTTCCAAAAGTCCACAACAAAATTTGAAACAGTTCCTCTTGAGCCAATTAGCAATCCAAACACTTCAAAATTTTCAATTTTATAATTTTCTTTGTAGAATTTTATTGTTTTGCTGTAAATTTTCATCTTTTCCAAATGTACTTCTTCAGCCTGTTCTTCCCTGGTCTCAAACCGGATTGTTGGATCTACAATGTATCCTTTATTATTTTTTCTGTCCAGCACAATAATATCACTTCTACGAATTGAGTCATTTTCTGCTATTGCTGATACTTCCTCATATACTTCATACGACTTGGATCTGAATTCATCAGCAATGATAGATCTTATTCTATGGTGCCGGATATTTCTTAGAAGGCTACCATATTGACACTGTCCAAGGACATGAGGCAATGTTTCAAGGATGTATGTCTCGGCTGTAGGACAATGCCTACACCGGTTGCCGTCCTTGGACCGTCCCGGTAGTCCTCTAACTGGTGCACAATTTGCGACCATTTTAATGTAGTCCTTGTATTCGGATTCGGTGAGACCTTCCAGTTCTTGCATTTTCTTATTTATTGAAGTACATTGTTTAAAAAGAAATACTCCTTTCCCTTTCTGTTTTAGAGAACACCATTTTTCAAACTCTAAATTTTGAAGGTGTTGCCGAATGAATTTTAGTTTGATGCATGAATTTGATTCCATGTATGTTAATCGTAATTTTGCTAAACACTCACTGATTTCTGCATCATAGTTTCTCTGATGTGATATATAAGGATCGTTTACTTTCTTCAGAAGAACACATATATTTATGTGTTGTATATAAGCTTCCCACGATGCTTTTATAACGCCTAGACCTTTGTAATTTTTGGGAGAGTGAATCATAGAATTTGGAACATCATTTGGTAGTTCTAAAATTTCTTTCATAGCTGATCTTAATACCAAATCTACATCATAAAGAAATCATACTAACACTATCTATGATCTTTTAAAAATTAATTGAAATTAATCAAAACGGTAAATAAGTTTCAATGGTTGCTCACACAATAATACACACAATTATCACACCAGACATAGGAATGAAATGGCTATTGATTCTCATAGATTAGAATTTTATAATAAAAAAAGCTTCATGCGCAGGGAAATTTTTTTTGATAAATTGCCAGTTGAGGTAAGAACTATTGATGAGTTTGTACAGATTAAGAGAAAACTAAAAGAGTATTTGATTTTTAAAACATTGTACAGCTTTCAAGAGTTATAGAATTTTCATTGTTTTATTTCACAGTTATTTTATTAGAATTAGTTTTAGTTTAATATACAGGGAGCGGCAAAATGATCTGATGATTTTCGTTGCCGCGCTGTCGAGCGAGTTAGTGGTGGGGGGTGGTGGGGATAGCAGCGTTTAAAGGCCGAAAGGCGGACATTTTTAGTAGCCATGGAGCAGTGGTCGGGTGAGCACCGTGCGTTTGTTGTCGAAACGTTTTTTAAAAGTGGTGATTCCTGAGTTGCTGTTCAGCGACAATTTCGTAGACGTTTCAATTTAGGTCCTAGAGGAAAAGTCCCAACTCGAAACACTATTTTGCTGTGGGTTAGAAACTTCAGAACTACCGGTTCAACATTGAAACAGAAGTCGGCTGGCCGCCCAAGGTCAGCCCGGACGCCGGAGAACGTCGAGAGAGTAAGAGAAGCTGTGGAAGCCAGTTCTCAACGGCCAGCTCGTAAACAAGCAGCAGCTCTGCAAATGTCTGACCGATCGGTGAGAAGAATTTTGCGGTTCGACCTGCACTTTCATCCTTTCAAAATGGCTATTGTGCAGCAGTTGAAGCCTAGTGACTATGCAAAACGCCTTGCATTTTGCGAGCAAATGATTGATTTGATGACAGACGACAAAATTCTCATTATGAGCGACGAAGCACATTTTCATCTGAATGGATATGTGAACAAGCAGAACTTCCGTTATTGGTCTGCTACGAATCCAGAAAAACTGCATGAACGGCCTCTTCATAGCCCAAAGGTAACTGTGTGGTGTGGTGTAACCAAAAATTGTGTCATTGGGCCATATTTTTTTGAAGAGGGTGGTCGAACCATCACTGTTAATTCACAACGTTACCTGTCAATGTTGAAAAACTTCCTGATTCCCGAACTTCGCAGAAATCGTTTAGTGCGCAATAGAATTTGGTTCCAGCAGGACGGGGCGACTGCCCATACAGCCAACGAGGTGATGGAATTCCTAAGAAGTAAATTTTCTGGACGAGTAATCTCGCGTTTCGGGGACATTGCGTGGCCAGCACGCTCCCCTGATCTCAGCATTTGTGATTTTTTCTTGTGGGGATTCCTTAAATCAAGAGTTTATGTAAACAAACCCCGCACACTTGGGGACCTGAAGGAAGCCATACGACAAGAAATTGCCAACTTGTCTCCCGAAATGCTAGGGAAGGTGTTTGACAACTTCACCGCAAGATTGGAAGAATGCATGGGCCGAGAAGGACATCATTTAAAAGACATAATATTCAAGTCTTAAACAAATGAAATCGGCTCTTCTTGAGGTATTTTTGTTAATTTCCATAAATATCAATCTGTAATATGTAATAAAACACTTTCTATCTTTTTAAATGTTTGAACTATTTTAGTTTTAAAACCGTCAGATCTTTTTGCCGCACCCTGTATGACGCCATTAAATGTATATCATGTATACTTCATGAATGAAGTTGTTTTCAATTCAATTCAATTCAATTCACTTTATGCAGAATGAAATCCGTCTTTTATTGACTACCACGCTGGAGGAGAAGTGGTGGAGGTGGACATTGGCATTGTTTTTGTAGTCAGTGAGATAGGCAGTTTATGAGAAATACGAAAGCAGCTAATTCTGTTGGATTTTAATGAACTATGTCGCATTACGTGTAAAATGCATGTTTCCTTAGACCCTGTCTATACGGGCGACTTTGTCGCCGCGACTAAGTCACTGACGTCTATTTGCCTCATCACTCATTTTGTTGTTAGACAAATGGTGATGTGGAGTGGGGGTAGCGCAGACAGTGTTACCAACACTGCAAATACCGCGCACGGAAGGGACACTCGGGCAATGCTAGCTGACACTAGCAATGATAGTGTTGGTAACACTATCTGCGCTACCCCCACTCCTCGTCACCATTTGCCTAACAACAAAATGAGTGATGAGGCAAATAGACGTCAGTGACTTAGTCGCGGCGACAAAGTCGCCCGTATAGACGGGGCCTTATAGAGATTGCCAAAACCTCAATTTTGCCAAAAGTGACTTAGGCAGTGTTGTTTCTTATTAAGCGATGAAATGCAGAAGACAGCTTGATCAGCTGATTAAAAAACAGACTCATATTATCTCAATCTCTCTCTCACCCATTGTACACTTTTTTCTATGAAAATACCATGGGATTTAATAAGTAGGTTTGCTGCCATTAGGGGTTTTTATAAAACATTAGTTATACCCACCTAGTAAAAATTCATGCTAAATTTTATAAAGATATTAACAAATAAGCTGTATATAACTGTTTAAGAGATTTTCCCACAAGAATAACATGGAAAAGTCCACCGAAAATGCACCAAAAGTTTGTGTGGCTTAAAGGCGGGGCGCTTCCCAATCGAGGAAGCGGAAGAAGGTGTGCTCCACATTGTCGGGAATGCCATGGCAATAAATGCAGTATGGTGAACCGGTCTTGCCCATCCGGTTCAGGTATGACCGAAAATAGCCATAACCTGTCAGGAATTGGGTCAGGTAGTAGTCCACCTCCCAATGCCACCGTTCCACCCATGGTTGGACATGCTTGATAAATCCATTGCCCTCGGGTGTCATGCGCCCAGCGGTGTTGCCACTGCTGGAAGATTCAGGAGCGCTCTTGTTCTTGCCGTATCCTTGCCGATCTCCCCTTGTCTCTGATAAATCGCCTTCCTCTCTCCTGCTAAGAGCTTGACAGGGATGACTCAATATAATGTTCTTATGGAAAAGTTTTAGCACGAATCAACAAAATGATGAATCTGAAAAACTATAGAGATCGCCGGCCGCGATCGCCGACTGAGATCGCCTGCCGCGATCGCCTGCCGCGATCGCCGGCCGCGATCGCGGCCACCGCGCCGTTCGCAGTTCCCGACCCGATAAATTCCCGAGTAAAAAAAATCCCGCCCGATGATCGGGAAAAAATTTTCCCGAAATTTCTGGTCCCGTCCATCCTTATTTACAAGTATACATATTTTTTATCTTTTTTTTTTTGTAAAGTAACATTTACTTTCAAAAGTTGCCAGTAGACAAATGTTAAAAAAATAATGAACTTTATAGAGAAAACTTAGTTAAATTGTCTTCTTATCACTCCCAATTTATTACTTTTTTAACTATTTGATCTACACTTTGGATATTAACTAATCAATCTATTAATCAAAACTAACGCATTTTTTGTCAGAAAGCAACCTTGGTTTGATTACGAATGCTTGGGGGTGAGAAGGCGAATTTTTAAATTATTAAATTTGTTTCGCAAGACTAATTCGGATTTGATTAGAACAAAATACTTATCAGAGAAGAATAAATTCAAACGATTGTGTGTAAATAAAAAAAGGTTATACTTTGAAAAGATTATTAAAAACATAAATGAAAATTCAGACAGCAAAAACTTTTGGAGAGCGATAAATATAATTAAAACTAGAAGAGATAACGTAGTGGGAAACATATCACCTGATAAATGGGTAGAACATTTTGGGAATTTGCTAAACCCACCGCTTCTGGCAGGAAGTATAAGTTACGCAATGCCACTGATAAGGAATGAAAGATTAGATTGTGATTTTGAGATATCTGAGTTGTACGCGGTTTTAAAAAGTGTCAAAGCTGATAAAGCCCCAGGCCCTGACCGAGTGCCATATGAATTCTACAAGCATGCTCCAAATGCATTTTTATGTAATTTATTAATAATTTTTAACAACATATACAAAAGTGGGAAAGTACCGGATAGCTTTAAAAGATCAATAATTTTTCCTTTACATAAAAAGGGGGATATAAATTCAGTTGAGAACTATAGAGGTTTGTCTTTTATTGATTGTATAGGGAAAATTTTTATAGCTTTATTAAATAACAGAGTTAAAAATTGGGTGGATTCAAATTCAATAATGACAGAGTTTCAAGCAGGATTTCGTAGTGGTTATTCAACTGTAGATAACATATTTAATTTATCTTGCATGATAAAGTTAAGGTTGTCGTCGAAAGGTGGCAGACTGTACGCATTTTTTGTAGACTTCAAATCAGCATTTGATACAATTGATCGCAGAGCTCTAATTTTTAAGTTATCGTGCTTGGGAGTTTCAACAAAAATGACCTCTGTTTTACAAGATTATTATTCTGGCACATCCGCAGGAGTGTGGTGTAAAGACGGGGTTACGGAGAGTTTTCACACTACCGTAGGCTTGCGCCAAGGCTGTATCAGTAGTCCTACAACGTTTTCTTTGTTTGTTAACGACCTGCCAGGGGCGTTGGGAGGGGGCTGTAATTTTGAGGGTAACAAAATCAACATTCTGATGTACGCTGACGACATAATTTTGCTGGCCCCTACAGCTACAGTTTTGCAACACATGATAACGAATTTAGAAAAGTATTGTGAAACCTGGAATTTGCATGTAAATTTAAACAAATCTAAAGTAATGGTTTTTAGAAATGGTGGAAAGCTGCGAGGTGGTGACAAATGGTGGTATAAAGGGGAGAGAATTGAGGTGGTAAACAGTTACAAATATTTAGGAGTGACTTTTACAAGTAATTTATCATGGAACGTTCAATTAAAAGAAAAATCTAGTACCGCAAAATTTGCTTTAAATTCTGTATGGGAAAATTTGATGAAGAACAGGGAAATTAACATAAGTAGCAAATTCAAATGTTTCGATTCAGTAATAAAATCAGTTGTTTGTTATGGAGCCGAGGTTTGGGGGAATGTGGAAAGTGAGTATGTGGAATCTGTTTTAAAACTATTTGTAAAAAAGTTATTTAAGTTGCCATACAACACACCAAATTATGTTTTGCATTTAGAAACCGGGCTTGAAAAACTATTTTTCCATACTATCAGTTTAAATTTAAATTACATAGTTAAAATTTTGTCTTTGCCAAACTATCGATTGCCGAATGTGCTAGCTAAACAAGTAATACGAAAAAACATATTCTGGAGTCATGATTGGAAAATCCTTGCGAGCAAATTTAACGAAAATATAAATTTCGAATCAGATGATGTAAATGGAGTAGCTGTGCAATTAGCGAAGGTTTTAGAGGGGGCTAAAACATTGTTTTGGGCTGAGTGTGTAGGTAGGGCTCGCACGTCCTTGTATCACCGGCAGCTGCTTACCCTTGACCTTGACCTCGGCGACAGGAGTCCGCTGCACGATAGCGATATCAACGTTATCTCTTGGGCCATTAAAGCTCGAGCTGAGCTGATCAACTTAAATTTCAAACCATGGCTTGATAGAAATTATACATGCTCTATGTGCAATTTAAACGAAAATGAAACAACTTACCACTTTATAGCTATATGTCCGGCTTATATGCATTTAAGAAATATATTTTTTGGAAAAAGGTCCTTAAGTGAAATAGAATATATTGATTATTTGAATGGAAGGAATTGGCGGTTGTTATCTAAATATATTAGAACTGCATGGGAATATAGGTGGGGTTTTATACAGGAATTTAACTTTGGCTAGATTTAAAATTACTCAAATCAGTTCTCCTTTTTTCCAAATTAAAAAAATAAGTAATGAATAAAAACATTTTGTGTATTTCATTTAATTCTATATTGATATTGTAATTTGGACAACTGCAAACATAAAAAGACTTTAACTTATTATTTTTTTTTAATATTTATTTTTACACATTTATATTGTTCTGTTTTTGCTTATCATAGCTTCCAAAGCGACTGCATGTCTTTATCCTAGAAAGGACATTTTGTTAACTATTTTTTGTGCCAACCACAACAGACGGTTAATAAATAACCATTGTTGTAATGTACATGTAGGCTAATTGATATAATTTTGTAATCATGTTTGATTGAAAATAAAGCATGTTTTTCTTCTTCTTCTTCTTCTTCTAATCAATTTAGTGTCTGAGTGTAGAATTCGTAAACAATGACAAAACAATTATAGAGGCCTAAATGATAATCATCAAATTCTTGCATTAGGTCATAAAAATAATTAATATAAAAATAAATATTTTTACATAAGATCATTAGGAAGTAGCCTATGTCTCAAAATACTTTGCTGATTCATCTGAGGTTATTTTATACCTCAATCCTATTGAATAGGTAACAAATGTACACAATGAAACATAACCTCTTCTATTTCTTGCAACCTAAATCTATTATATCTTATTTACACTATTATTAGTAGATTAGGATAACAAATTCAGTTTTTCTTCTACAAATGAGATAGAAAAGAATTTCAATATGGTTGTGGGTTACATTTATTCCTGATGTACAAATCTGTTTATAATTTTCACTTCATGAGTCACCTACAAAACTCAAGTCAAACTAATGAGTTTTTCAACAACTTTTGAGTTGAGTGTAGTAGTGCAAACTTGGCTTCTCAATACTCATGTAATTGCAAAACACTACCTTAAACACAGGTGAACTCAACCAACTTTTCACAAACTGTAATAAAAAATATCATTACCTACTGATCTCGTACTAACCACACCAAATTTCATTGCTACAATGACCGAAATACGAACAGAAAAAGTATAACTGTCATCGGCAGGAGCCTATGAGAATGGAGTGATGCATCGGAAATGAAAACAAATCAATTTCTGATATCATGGTCGGACTAGGCGAGGTGGAAGCTCCGTCGAGGTCAGACTAGCGGAATGGGATCGTCCCAAACAAGATAAAAAAGTTGGATTATATAAGGTCGGATTATAGCAGGGTTCTACTGAACAAAAAAATAATCGTTAGTCTAACATTCAGAAAAAGTAAAAACTAAAACTATATTTGGTTTTTAGGAAACTAAAAGTCAATATTGGCTATAAATATAACTTTATTAAGTACAATTATTGAACACATTGAAGAAATATTTATATAAGTTTAACAAAACAGATAACTTGAAGTAAAGTTACATCTAGGAAGGGTTTATAATTTTGTAGAGTAAGTTATTACAAAAATATTTAACTTTTTGTAGCTTAGGCCAACATGGACGTATTATTATTTATCTGTTGCATATGAAGGCTAACATTTAAAATTATTCAAAATGTTTAATTGCATTAGTTTAACTCTTCATTTAGAAAAATAATTATAAGTAGAGGAATTAATGTATGATTTTTAGAGGAGCGTAAAAGAAAATTTTTACTTTAAATTATATTGTGTTATGTTTTAAATCCATTGTAAGCTATTTAGTTTTAGTTTTTTAGGTACATGAGTTTAAAGATCGTTTAGTTTAAAGTGAGACATCTGAAAGGAGTATAAGGAAAAAACCGAAAAAAAGAAAAAAAAAACACTGTGATGGTTACTGTCTATTAAAACAGACATTTATTGCTTCAGCATTCATATGAGAGGCTAAATAAAATAAATGCAATAGCAGCACAGGAAATTTTAAGGGAAAAATAAATTTTTGAATAAAATAAATATGACCTTGTCACCATTTTATAAGTATTGCCAAAATGTGTGATGTCTTTCTCAGACATTTCAAAATTATTATCCCCTAAAATCATATTTTTAGTAAGTGCTATTTTTTTTATTGTTAATTAAAAGACTTTTTTAAATTATTGCAGCAATGTGCAAAGATATTATAAACATTAAGCCGCATCCGCAATGGCCGAACGTTTGTGGCGAACACAAAAAATCAACAAACATTCCTAATGAACAATTACCAGCCATATGATTTACATTCTAAAAGAATGGAAACGAACAAAACACTTACAACAAAACAATTTAGAAAAACTTGGTTCCGCAAACATGTTTGGCTAGTGCGGATGCGGCTTTACAGAACTGGTTGTGCACAGAGGGAAACAATCTTTGATGAGAAATTTTGGAAAACCAACATTAAGATAAAATTATTATAAATAAATAACACACAAAAGGCACATACATGATCACATACCAAATCAGTTGCCAAATTTACATTTAGATTTTTGATATGATAATTTTAAACCAACTATCCATTAATAAATCATTTGACACTATTGTGGTTCAGGATTTATTCTGGAAAATAAATACACAAAATCGTGGTAGGATTTTGGCACTTAAGGGGTAAAATTAAATGTAATTACAAAAATGTACTCTGTAATTCCCAAACAGCTGAATTAAAATTCTCCCATCACCTCTTTATACAAAGTACCAAATAATGTACATATTTAAAATTAAATTATACTTCACATATATTTACATAATCAGTCTAAAAATGACAAAATACATTGTTTTTAAAACACAAACAATATGTCTATAAAAGGCATTTAAGATTTTTAAATTGCATAAAGATATGTTTTAATCAGTGATTTTATTGTATAGAATTCTATGACGTTAAGAGAAATAAAATACCTAAAGTTTCTTTGGTTGAACGAATTACTATAAAATATTTCAACATTTTAAAGTGGGTTATTTTTGGAACAGTAAACTCTGCTACCCCAACTCACACATATATTTTATTGCATTAAATGTCAGTACAAAGGCCAATGCACAATGCCGTAGCGTTGCACAGGCGACATAATAATACGCGAATGATGTCGCAGCTGCTACCTAGTTTGGCCAGCGCAGTCGCAGCTTTAAGGGCTGTCAATTTGACTGTGTGTGCTTACAGACCTTTAAGCAATCCAATTTTATGTTAACAATTTTTACAACATTTCTTTTTATTCACTTATTTATTTACTTTATTGAAACAAATTAAAAATATTTTTATAGTGTTTTTTTTTGTTGGAAGCCAAAATGGCATTTGATATTTACATTTATTAACACACAATGTTTTTACAAAGCATTTCGTTCTATGCATTTCAAATTGTGTGTGAGCTTTTCCAGATTAATTACGGATTTAAATTAACTCTCATATAATACTTATCATCAGTTTTGAAATGAAAAAGAAAATTCCAAGGGCAACGATGGATGGGTGAGAAATAAGTAAACAGTGAATGTCCAGAAATGGCACTAGAAATATCTTCTTATCTTGAAAGCAAATAAGTTTAACCATGGAAGACAGTTAGTAGCTCAAGTTAGTAATTTGATTTCAATGACAAATAATTCAACTTGCCTAACTAAACAAATTGTCATGGATAACAATTATTCATCTTCTTAATATAAAACAATATGTTTAATAAAATATAAAATTGCACCGTACTATAAACCAACATCAGGTAAAACGTAACTGTACATGTTGTATGGTTATTAAGTATTTGTTTATCAATCCAATTTAAAAATTACAAAAGATATCTATTAAATAAACATATTTACTTTTTAACAATATTTGCTATTTTAACAATTAAGGACGGAATGGATAACAACGTAAATTAATTAATGATATTTATGCTAACCCCAAACGTGATTATTCACAATCCAGTATCACAGAAAATCAATCTCAACAAAATATGTTAATCATCAAATCAGGACAATCAGCAATACATAAATTTAACGAGAGCCAATTCCAAATATTTTTAATACAATGTAAACAATTATTAGGGCAAGAGAATATGTTTTTACAAACTAGAAATCAATCACGTACAGTCATAAGATAAATTCTGTTATTATAAAAAAAATTAAATTATTTACTAAATCAAAACTACTAATACAAGTATAAAAATTGGACATGAGTTAAGGGAAATTTAAACACATGGCAAAATAAATATAAAAAATACAATATTAGAGTAAAGCAGAAATCTTAATAAACATGGAATGAATATATTCTAGATCACAGAATGACATAAAATACTGATCAACACCAAACAGGCACAATATCGGGGTGTTTTAATACATAAAAAATATTGATAGTCACGCTCAATAAGAAAATTAAAATTAGAGAAATAGTAAAAATTGATTTTATAAATACTGATCATACAATAATTGAAGATGAATATACAGTACTAGATGTAAAAATGTAATAACAATCATCATTATGAACCTGTGTCAAAATTATTATACAAAATAATGTAATTAAAAAAAAATCTTATCTTTATAAAAACTTAAATTACTAGGTAATGTGACATCACTTTATACTCTTGACTGCACCAAGGCATGAGTTAAATTTGTTTCAATTGACAACGTTAGGAATGAAATTTGTGACACTCATTAAGTAAAGAGCCTCAATATATAATAAATAAATTAGAGGTTGAGATTTTACTACTTTACTTATAAATACATAGATGATTTGATTTAAGTACATAAATAAATAATCACAACAGTAGACTCCCTCTTAAACTGACACCTTTTAAACGGCCTCCGCATTAACTGGTCAACTTTATCACAAAACCAACTTCCTTTTAACCTGCCATTTTTTTATGTAACATCGCTTTAAAGCCATGGTTTTTCTAGAAATGTTGTTTTTATATCTTTCTTTCAAATCAATTACACTTCATATTGCAGTTAGTTTCAGAGAACAATTTAAGTAACTTTCCTGAACAAGAATCAACTTATTCTTAACCGGAAATGAATATGATTATTAACCTTCATTCCGTTCACAATGCCAAATTTTTTCAGTTTAGTCTTTTCAGTCTGTGTTAAGATGTGCTTTGCTTTTGTTAAACCGGAAAAATAAGGTTAGGATAAGAGAAGGTAGCTTCCAATTCCATATAATGACATATTTAATGTTATGTTTTGTCTTATTCCAGTCATGCAGACTTATGATTTAGTGTTGTTAAAGATAAAATGCTTTAACCGACCAATTCGTTATCCAGCTAGTGTCTAGTCCTGAGGTGGCCGGTTAAGAGGGAGTCTAATGTATATAATACTGTAAAAATACCTTAGAGTCACAAAAATGTACTTCAAAGTCCAAAAACTTTGTATTTGTGTTGATCTCACTATTAGATTAGCTTATTCTTTAGTGCATTTAAGTTTCATATTCGCACAGCTGTTATTAGTCTTTATTTTTATTGAATGAAGAACATGATTATTAGTTGATTATCAGAGTTGTATTATTACGTAAAATGCAAACCCTTACAATCAATCTTTATCATTTTTTATTTTACGTTTTAAAGTTTTCATATAAAAACTTAAGATATAACCATTTGTGCTGTAAACAAAAGTGCAAAAAAATCACAAATTCAATTAATAAATAAAATCTGTAAATAGTATAAGTTGAGGAGTATGGCAGGAATGCATCTCATTAATAATAAATAAAAATAATACTAAAGTTACTAAAATAATACTTCATCGATGCCTAATTATTATGAACGAATGTATATTTTGAGCAATGCTCTTACGATATCACACTTTGAAATGGAAATGTATCATGCTTAAAATACACCTATAAGAAAATAGACTACAGGGTAGTTGCAGACTACATGTAGTGAGACAGGTACGTTTGACCCAACACGCCACCACAAGTTGACTGCAACCACCCAACGATCTATGTACAACGAGTAACTCCTACGATATGCAGACTTGTGTTGGTTTACGACAGAATGCAGCACCTCCGTACCTTGGTGTCCCCGATGACGTTGTCTCCCGTGTTGCCGGCAAACCGCTTCACTGACGGGTTCTCCAGCTCAGAGCCTGTCACAGATGACCGCGCCGACGATTGAGCTTGGATCATCGATATGTCAGGACTCGAGTTGCGGTTCTGAGCTCGCTGTTTTTTGAGCTCCGCAAGTGTCCCAGCGTTTATTGTCACCGACACGTGAATGTTGATTTTCCCGTTACCCTCTGTGGTGTAGCTTGCTTCTGTCGGAAGTTCTGAAATAATAAGGTTGTCTTGGTAAATCTATTAATATTAAATATTATCTTATATATCTTATTCTAAATTTAATAAAAATTATAAATACCCAGTTTTTTTATCCGAAACCAAACAGGCTTTTCGGATATCCACACACTTCTAGTATCTTTCTAGTATCTTGACTATAGGGGAGTAACTAATATTTGTTTAAAATCCCCATGGCGGCAAAATTGTAAGTGTCAATGGGATCTTCTCTACGGTCTAAGTCTACTATCCTGGGATCATTTTTACTATCTATTACATTAGTTAAATATTATTTTTGTAAGACAATTACGATAATTTTAGAATCCATCCACACCAAATTATTTCTTTATTTAGACAAATTATTTTACTAGCACAGGTAAGAAGACAGCCATGCGAATTGTTTTGTTTTCTCACCTAGTGGGGAGCCTTTGCTCTCTTCGCTGCCGTTCCGTGAGTCGCTGTCCTTCCCCTCTGGTTCACGCCTCGCGAGGGGAAGAACACCGTTGGCCTCCGCCCACTCCCCTCCGGCACCACCCCCCTCCACCCTCTTCTCTAAGCTGAGTTCTGGTGAAAGCTTCAGTCCAATGTCCGGAACATCTACCGGCTGCTTGAACACCTACAAGATTTTGGCAACATGTCAGGAAGGGTCTGTTAGTCTGTAGCAGATGCTTTGCTTGGTAAGTGATAGAATTCAGATAATAACTTAAACTTTTCACACAATGACAAACTATTTATTCATTCCTATAATACACACATTTAAGAATAGAAACTAAACAAAAAATGAAATAATAAAAGACATTTATTTTTTCAAAAAAGTATTAGGAAAATTATTTGTTTTATGCATTTAGGTTACTTTTACCTCTTCTTCTTTAGGTACCTCTTCCTCTTTAGGAGAATCAACTGATGATTCTTTTACCTCTGGTTCACTTGGGGTTTGTGCAATTGGTGTCAGAGGATCAGTTTTGTCACCCTGGATTCCATGACAGCATGAAAATAAGATTGGGTTTAAATATTTTCTAACATGATCCACATTAATATTTTAAGTTTTTAAGATATCGTGGATTAAGAAAAAATTACATACAGACTGACAGATGGAAAAGGGACAGAGGTGGGGACACATTTCATTTGCTTACTTTCACATTCTGATCTCATGAATTTTGATCACATGTTTGCTAACAATGCTAACACATTGAATACAGTCAATGATGGCAACTCATGTAAATCCACTTAATTTTGTATCAGCAATAATGTCAATTTATCTCAACTCCCTTAATAGTACTCCCTTAAAATGTTTGCAACTAAACATATTTCCATAAATTACAATATCTAACCTGAATGGTTCTGTAGATTTACAGATGCAATCTTAAGACATGTTTAGGATCACTGTACAACTAAAGAGGAAATATTGTGTACAGTACATCTGACTAAAACTACAAGAAGTTTGAAGTTCTAATATCTTACTTAACATTACCAAGCAAAAATTTAATAATTTAATGAAGCAACAAATGATTACAAAAATGCAGCACTTGGGATTGAGACCCGGAAATCAATTAAGGTTGCTGTGTAGCTGTAAATGCGTTAACCTGTTAGCATACATAAATGCAAAATTTTCCCACTCCATTGGATGCCTTTTGTTTTCACAAAAATAATATGTACACTTGATGAAATAAACTGGTAACGTATCTAGTTTTTTAGGTGTGTTTGGTGAAAGCAATGTCACAAATAATAACTAAATGTGAACCTGCTTTATAATAAATTATAAAGTTGATAGTCGATTATCTAATTGGAACTTGGGCAGGGGGTGATTTGGATGATAATTAAATGTGGTAATTTTATTTGATTATCCACCCTTGAGTGTTTAAAATTTATTTTATACATAAATAAATAATTTTAAATAATTTATAGGCTTTGACAAAAAAGCGATCAAAACAAAAAATAGTACACATTCATTATATTTAACTTGTAGACGCATTTTGTTTGCCGATTCACATTTTTATTTTGACTAAGTAGGCCATTCAAGGTTTCGGATAATTAACTGTTCGAAATATTAATTTTTGGGTAATCGATTCTCTACTGTAAAAATCTTTCTTCCACAAAGTCTATGTGTACGAGGCAGACAAAGGTAAAAGTCTGGCAACCTCTAAAAAAAGAAATAAAATCTTGTGATTAAAATGAAATTTAAGTTAGAAAGACGACACGTAATAGCTTTTTAATGATAAAGAATCAGGTCGTGAAAGTTAAGTACAAGTATGTAGGCTAGAAATGCTTACTATTAGCCTAGCCCACCCTTTACAAAAAAAATTATGATTAGGTAACATTTTAAATATTACGTACTAATTTATTTTACTTGTATACACTGGGATACATTAATATTGAAAAACATGAACATTTCAAAGTTTAGAGACAAAGCGGGAGTAGGTTTTGCTAAAATATAATCAATGACATTGCTCCTTAAAAAGAGGGAATCCTCCTTGAAATATAATAAAATGTGCCCCAAATGTGAATGGCCAAGGATGGGTGGTTACCTCCTGAGCCTGCCGCCGGAGCCGGGCCTCCTCCACAGCGTCCTTCTTGCTGGTGAGCGTCTTGTCGCGGATGCTGGTCCGCCGCACCGACTGTGTGCGTGTGTTGTTGCTCTGCGTGCGCTTGACCCTGCGCCGCGCCTCCTGCTGCCGTTTGCTTTCCTGCTCCGTACGCAGCTCCATGATGCGCTCCCGCAGTTCCGGGTCCTCGCAGATATCTGATACAAACACATCAAATCTATCAACCTAGTGAATAATGATGCAACTCAATAGAAAATGTATTTTGAATCTTACGAATACAAAATTACCTAAAATGATAGGTTTAGATTTAGAATAATTAATTAGTTTTTTACTTGAACGTGTACATAAGTGAATTTTTAGATAAATTTACTCTGGGAGAACTATAAAAGCGACAAGCATGAGGTGAATTAAATTTACTTCAATGGGTTTAATTATATTGCTTTAGTTTAAGGAAAGAATTATAGAGTGAAGCATTAGATAAGGATTAATTAAAATGAGATAATATTGCAACACATTAGGGTCGGTGTAGTTGAGCCAAGGCTGAAGTTCAACTAGCAAGGCAAGTTGTCTATTTGTATATTCAAAGATGCCCGTTTACAACACAAGGTCATGGCATCACACTCTATTAGAGAACGGGTAGTTGAATTTCATTATAATTTGCTTCTCCCACTCTCAATGCGGTAGTAAAGGAGGTATTTTAAAAATAGATGTATTTCTACACATTAAGAGTGGTTTTCATGCATAAAATATGCAAAACCTATACATTTAAGAAAAATGTTATGTATAGCAAAAATTGCTGTGGCGGCTGAAAAGTCAGGTACCTTCTTTAGTTTTTGCAGTCTATGGCCTTAAGGGTGGGTATCTGATCTGAAATCTCATGGAAATGATAGTGTGGAATTAAATTATCGACAACTTTTGTATTTAAGGTATTGCTCTATCTTTTACAGTTTTCGCACTAAATCACTTTAAAGTTGGAAGTTCGGTTTTGAAAGTCGGATGTAACACCAGTTACTTAGCATTCTCAGAAATCAACCCATACAACCACAAATTTGATTGAAAGCTCTTGATGTGAAAACTCCAGAAAAATTTACGATATCCTCCCCAACTTCCATAGGGCTCCGTCCCAGACGTATTCAATGTTACCATGTTATTCTTATGGAAGCAATATTTTAGTGATGAACACATGATTACATTTAGGAATATTAATTTATAAACAGCTGTTCTCTTTTAAAGTATTGAGGAAAGATTGGTAATAGAAAAAAGGATACTATAGACCTGAGGCAAGTGAGCGCAGCGAACGAGCTCACTTGAAGGGCATAAGATTCCTCAAGTTGGCATTGCAATTTGAGTACCGTTGCAAAGCACGGGTAAGTCAGCTAGTTATTAACAAAGCTGACAAATTTCTTAGGGCTCGTCTAGTATTCATGTTTGCTTTGCTATGACTGGATGATTTTGAATGCTCACCTGCAGGTGTTTCATCATGCTTTGTCCTGGCGTTGAGATCGGCTCCATTGTGAACAAGAAGTTCAACAACTTCCAGCTAAAAATAACCATCATCATGAGACGGCATCATAATAAATAAAAATCTATTATTTTAGGCTTATATTAAGCATATCTGGACATTAAAATAAAGTACACTGAACAGGACTGCTTTGAGGAGGAGAGGTCGAGGTAGAGGCACATTGGCATCCAAAGGGAAATGTTAGCTTTCCCTCTCAAAAAAGAGTTTCTGAAAGAACCCCGACTAAATTTCTAACGCAATCACTGATAGAATACATACTGATAAAAGGTTGCCTTGATATAAGAACGCATAGTGCAAAACTTTACAAAGGCCAATTTCAATAGTGTTAAAAACCTGTAAAATACACCCAAGGAACTGTACCAATAGATAATCAAGGGGATTATCAATATCTTAACCCTCCATTGGGCACTAGAATTTTTAAATGCCATCGGGCACAAGCGGAGGTTGCCTCGGCAATAAAAAAGAAATACCCCCGTCGCAGCAGACCTGCGTACTCAGCGAATTTCCAAATTAGTAATATTAATTTTGACCAGCTAAACTTGTAAACAAAATTTCATCACGTGCTCATAAATAGAAAAATAAATGTCTATTCTCCTTAAGATAAATATAGGGAAAGAGTATGCAGGTATGCTGCCATGGGGGACACTAAAAGTAGGTTTTTAGCATAGAAAAAATTTATTTCGACCATATAAAGACATATAGTAAGTTTCACCAATGTCTGTACATAAATAAAAGAGTATGCAGGTTTGCTGCCATGATAAGCACAAAAACCAAGATTTTTTACCTTAAATGGATGAATCTCAACCAAATGAAGCTAAATACCAAGTTTCATCAAAAAATATTGGTTAATAAGTGAAATATTAACACATCCTTATTCTCCATAAGATTAACATTGGAGCCCTAAAAGACAATGTACTGTCTTTAGACTTTGTAATATCTCGGTAACCAATGGAGATAGAGCAAAGCTTCAAAATACTAAATTGTGTGTTTTTTTGGGCTAAATCCAATGGTCAAAATAAAAATTTAAAATATTTAAATTTTACATATGAAAAATGCAAAAAAACCCATTTTTGGGGTACAAAACCCCCCAAAACTACCTCTTCCGGCAGGTCGATATGTCTGGTTTTCGAACTCATCCGAATAAACGTAGGATTACACATCTCTACCAAATTTGGTGTCGATTGGACCATTTTTACGAGAGTTATCGTGTCTAGGGACACATACATATATATATATACATATATATATACATATATATAAAATTTTTAATGACTATTATTTTTGGTCTCTGGGCACCTAAAAACGAAAAAGTAACATTGTCCCGGGCTTAGGTCTTACCATATAAGCTACGGTAATAGCTTATCCCCTATGGGAAATTCGCTAAAATAATAAAGAGAATCATTCTTTTTTTTAAATATTTCATATACATATATATATATATATATATATATATATATATATATATATATATATATATATTTTAATTAAATAGGATTTGTTTGTTTGTTTTTTTCTCTTTGGCGGGGCCAGGTAGTGATACCTTTCTCTAACTCGGCCTAAAAGGCCTATTGTAGCACCCCTAATGTTAAATCAATCTATCACATGAAGGCTCTTTGCAAAGCCTAACTGTAGCCTGTTGATATCCATCTCCATTATTTCAGTTGACTTTAATATGGCCTTTCCTAGGAATTTCAACCTTTGCTAAGAAATGGCCGGACAGTCCAGCCATAAGTGTATGGCGGATTCTACCTCCATTGTACAGAATCTGCATAGATCGGATTGATTAAGTCCGATAGTCTTGAGATGTTTCTTCAGAGGCCCATGACCTGTTAGCATCCCTATTAGAAGACTGATTTCCCTTTTGTTTAGGCTGAGCAGCTCCTTCCACTTCTTTTTAAAAGAGTCAATCAGTATTTTTTATTGTCTCCCACCTGGGGAAGTTGTTCCAGGCTTTCTCTTTCTGACCTTTTTCCCAGGATAGAATTTTGTTTTGTCCTATGCACAGAGGGCTCTGGTCCTATTTAAGCTGTTCATCTGAGCCCTTTCTTGCCAAAGCATCGGCCTTTTCATTGCCTTTGTGCCCAGAGTGTCCCGGTATCCAGCCTAACTGTACCTGGTTGTGCTCCACCAGCGCTTTTAGAGCGCTCTTGCAGCCTTGCACAGTCCGTGAATCTATCACAAACGAGTCTAGTGCTTTTAAAGCAGCTTTCAGAGGGTGTTTTTGGATATTAATTATTCAAAATATGTTTTCTTGCAGATTAAGGTTGGATTTAGGGCCCTCATACCTGATATATCAGTAAAAAAATTGTATTACTACACCAAAGTAAGGAAAATTGAGCTACTTTTCTATTTCAATGAGATTTTTTAACATTTAAATTTTTAAGGTGTAAGAGCTCTAATGTAATTGTTCAACTAAATGATTAACAAGATTCAAGAAAATTTTATCAAAACTGGTATCTGGAAAAGGGGAATCTAAACCATGTTTGCATGTAAGCCGTATGGTTTACTGCCATGTTCACTGCGGTACTAGTACAAAGGTGAAAATGACTCCTAAGGCAACCAAGATGGTTAGAGAAATCGCAAGCGAGTGTGTGTTTGGAACTCACGTGGCCCCAGCAAGCAGCCGCATGCACCGGCTGCCAGCCGTCGTCGTCCTTGACGTCGGTGCTCACATGATGGTCCAGAAGGAATTCCACCACTCGCAGGTACCCGTTAGCTGCGGCTATGTGCAACTGCAACATTACAACATTTAATAAATATACCTACGTTTATCTTTCTTAGTTGAGACGGTTTATTCTTTTGAATTATTGTACTATTTACAAAGGAAGTAGTGGTTTGTTAAAAAAATTACAATCAAGAAAGTTTGTAATTTGTGCTTCATTACAAAACCCTTTCATTGTAGTTTCAACAAAATGGCTAGCATGTTCACAAAAGTTATTTTAAACTCACATGTAATATGTGTTGATAAAGATTCAATTCAGGAGGATATTACAATTAAAGGTATGTCTTATATAGATATACAGATTGATCTTATGCGTGTGGGTGTTTTTCAATCACAATAAAAACATCTTACAGAACAGTGGCATTATGGGGGCAAGCCATTTGGCCGAAAAGGCGCGTGGTACCCAGAAGCCTCGAGCACATGCCCCCCAGCCGAGACTACAGCCTGTATGTTTCCTGCTAACATTAAACACTAGTGACAAAACACGAAATAACTCAATGCAATGTTTATTTTATCTTATCTATTGATGTTTCACTCTTATGCACTCTAATCAATATTTTGAAATGTCAGTTTTAAAGTTCATTTATTAACTTTAAGAAAAAGTACTTGTTGAGTAATTTGTTTTTAGAAAGAACGGTATTTGGCAACAGAGATCCGTGTTTCCAGCTTTGCGTAACATTTATATTCGCGGATTTCGCTCTTAGCAAATGGTGTTGGACCAGTCAACAGCTGATGCTCCTATTGGCTTACATACGGAATTTCACATAAAAAATTCCAAACTAGGTACCAAGCGCCTTTTTGGCCAAGTACGAGGGTTCCGGCATTATATGATGTAAAAAAAGTAAAATCAAATAGCTTTTATTATACAAGAATTCAACCTAGGTCATGTGGTATTGGCGATCTCACCAACCAATAGAAGAAATCACAGCAGCAGTATTGTGGAGTTACGGGGAAGATTTCATGGATAAATAACGGGGATATAAAGCACAAGCCTAACTTTGATGGGTTATATTGCATATTGCATGTGTAGCTTTGTCAAATATCAGACCATCAAAGTAAAGTACAGTAGAATTCCATAAACCCGCACTTCAATAACCCAAATTTTGGATAGCTCAGAAAGCTTGCCAGAGCAGTAAAGTGCATGGCGTTCCAAGGTGCTATGCACCATGACATCGGTGGAGCCTACAAATACTATGAATAAATGTTTATTTATTATAGGAATAATCTAAACTACTCATACTTTTTCTTACGTTTACTCATTGCTTGATAACCCGGGATTTTCACAAATTTGGATACTGTTCAGTCTACATTAGTCCGGGTTAGCGGAACTCTACTGTAGAACCTCTTACGTTCAACCTGCCCACAGAGATCTCCTCCCAATATCTGTACTTATGTTTTATGTTTTAAACGTCAATACTATTTGGGGTTTCCCCTGACTTATTGCTCCTCCCGATATCCAACGTTTTGGTTATCCTGACCATGGCCCTGTCCCATCATGGTCAGATATGAGGGATTCTACTGTACTGTATTGTAAGTGCTAGTACACTACAACATTCACTATGTGATTTTACACAATATTTAGCTCCTTATATGCAATATAATTTCCTATATTTAAATGCAGACACCGTATCAAATTTCCGATGCTCCCTGTGGCACTAACCGGGGTGGCGCCGTGCTGGTCGTGCAGCTCGAGGTCCGTGTCACGGCCGGCGGCAGCTGCGTGGGTGAGGTCCGCTAGCATCTGTGTCTCGGTGAGCGCGCGGGTCTCATCTATCAGCTGCTGCGTGACGCCGCGCCGCGCCATCTCGCTCTCGATGTGCTCCAGCGCAGCCTCGTCCTCACAGATGTCGTACGCCATGTTGCCGTCCGCGTTCACTGCCAGCAAATCCGCTCCACTACCCAAACACAACACAAATCAGACGGGAGGACATCTGTTTTGTTAAATTTATTTTATGTGAAAGTTTTACAGTTATTCTTTTATTTTTTATTTTATTTTTTTTGCATATGGTTGATAGTTTTTAGTAGCGCCACTAAAAATATTATAATAGATTTGTAAAAGTATTTGAAAGAGGATTAATGTTTAATTTCTAAACTGGCTGTAGTTATTTTTAAAGAATATATTGGTCATCAGATGAAGTGATATAATACCATCCCCTGAGATATAATCAATACTCCCGTCGCAGCAGACCTGCGTACTCAGCAAATTTCCAATGGAATTTTGGTATATTTTCTATTTCCTTATAAAATCCATGGGGACTAGAGTATGTAGGTTTGCCACCATATGGGTTTTGTTGGTAAAGTTAAACCCTATCTAGTGAATGTACATACCAAATTTTATCAGGTTATGGTGTTCTTTTTATTTTTCCCATAAACCCATGCTCCCATTGGTCATTGGTCCTTAATTATTCAAAATATGAGCTCAAAATAGTGTTGGCAAACATGACAACAGGTCTTAGCGGTGAGTACGTAGGTTTGCCACTATATGCACATACAGATATATATATATATATATATATATATATATATATATATATATATATATATATATATACATATACATATATATATACATATATATAAATTTGAACGAACGGTGTTTTTGGCTTCAAAACGAACCTTCAGGACCTCAAAATGAAAAAGTATCATGGTCCCGGGCTTAGGTCTTACCATGACTACTACCGTAATAGCGTATTCCCTATAAGGAAATTCGCTAAAACTGACCAACAGTATTGTGATGTTTGAAAAAACAATTCTCAAAGGGCTTTCTCAAAGAATCTACAAAGCCCTTGTAGACAAATTTACTATTTATTGAAATTCTTCTAAGTCCATACAAAGTTTTCACTGGAAATCACTCTACTGTCTAAATTGATGTATTTGGTGTTTAGGAGAAGCCTGCTGTAATTTACTAGTGAGCAGAAAATTATAAAATCCGGGAGGATGACCATATCCAGGGTTTCAACCTGAGACTCGCTAAACGAGAGCTACGAGTAGGCCTACTCCCATTGTGCTCTTTACGTGGCATAGCATCACTTATTAGCTGTTTTATGATAAGCATGTTATTTTTTATGTGTTTGTTGACAACATTCCCAGGACACATTGTTGGCATTTTAATATGGTACTAGTGGCTTGTAGGGGCAAAGGCCCCTAAAATTAAAATGGTGATGTTTTCTCCAAAAGTAAGTTTCAATTTATCACCTCCTTGCAGTATTGCTGTATTTTTCAAAAGCTTTAGTATGTGAATTTACACGTTTGGGTTTTCTAATAAAATATTTCCTAGGCTTGACGAAACTTTTGGGCGATATCAAATCTGTAATTTACCAATAAATGTCCCATGTATTAAAATACAGTAGTCTATTTGGTGGAAAAAAGAAAAATTATTACACTATTATACTACCGAACGCGATACATATAGTTTTAACCTTAAACATGATCATGATGAGTTTGTAACTCAAGTAAATAGAATAGTTCGATACAACACAAGCCCAATAATACTGCAAACTCCTTCACCCTATACCCCCCTTCCCTCACACTCGCCGTGACCCCACGCCTCCCCGTACTCCGGATCACCTCTCCAGACCCATGTTTCCTGTACCCCTTTGCCCTCTCAAGCCCCTGTGCCCCCATTCTCCAGTGTTCACATGCCCGCAGTTCTTCTCCGTTCGGCTCCCTTGCCCTCTATGTTCCTCATTCCACCCTAATGCCCCCATGCCCAACCACTTTCTGTGCCAACGTCGTCTCAAGTACCCCTTGTGCCCCCATTCCCATACCCCGTACCCCATGCCCCCCCTAACCCCAGTGCCCCCACGATCCTCGTGCCCCCATACCCTCGCACCCACGGTACTCCCGTGTCCACATGCCTATACCCTTCTTACCCATAGTCTCCATGCACTCTATGTTCCCAAGCCTTCCCCGGGCTTCAATTCCCATCTGCCCCCCGTTCCCCGTGCCACCGACGCCCCTAGTGCCCATTGTACATTTCCTACCGCCACGTGCCCAGGACCCCCTATGTTTCCATGCCCCCATGCCCGACGTTTCTCCCAGTGGCGCCCGTGCCCCCCGTGCCATATACCCCTTTTGCCATCGACGCCTCTAGTGCTCCTTGCGCCCCCGCACCCCCCGCCGCGAAGTGTCCCAATGCATCCCCATGCCTCCCCAGAGTGTCCCGGAGGCCCCCGCACCCCCATACCTTCCATGCTCCCGTGCCATCATGCTCGCCGTTCCTCCCTGTGCTGCTATGTTCCCCTTCCTCCAAAGTGCCCTCATGCCCCCCCTGTCTCCAGTGCCACCGACACCCTTCGGGGCACCATATCGACGATTCCCCTGTGCTCCCCATGGTCCCGTGCTGCCATTCCCTCTGTCCCTCTCCTTACCTCCGTGCCCTCCTGTGCCGCCAGCCGTGCCCCCTATTTCCCCCATGTCTCCCGCGTGCCCCGTTGCCCCTTGCCCCGATGCCACAATCATCCTACACTCATGTCTCATTCATACTCAGGTTAAAATACCCACTTTGTGAGGTCCTTGTCTCAAAATAGTGATTTAGTGATTTAGTCCCTCGTACTTTAATTTTAGTTTTTTTTTCTTTTTGTCAATGGAGTAGAATACTGATTTATATTGTTAATTTTCGCAAACTAACATTTACATGAAAAGCTCCTCGCCTTTATGGATTAACAGGCGTATTGTTTTCCTAGAAATCAAATGGACAAAACAAAAAAAATATTCCTCATATGGAGGTTTTCCAATGTTAGTGGTTTACATAAAATGATTGAGTCGAAAATAAACAAACACTCAACTAAACGATTAAACTCTTCAACTCAAACTACTAAAAAGCCAATATATAAAGCAGAACGTAATAACTAAACGACATTATTCACTGAGTAAAGACAACCATTATATCATCAATGCCACATCCAAGCCAATTTTAACTTTGTTATATTCAGCATAAAAAATCATTCCACTCCAGCTACCTTAATGAAATAGATGGCGTCACAAAAATGAAATCTCCTGTGGATCCGTAATCCGTTTATGACTATCAGTGTTATTTTTTATATTGCATTGCCAATTGCAAAAGTTATAACCATATGGTTATGTTAACTCAAAATATCTGCTCAATAACCAGCTGAGTTTATGATAAAACACTGGAACATCTGCTTAATCACACGTGTAGATGTAAAAATTTTCTTACCATTTGATTAACATTGGAACTTCAAGGTCCAATGGGGCGAAGCCCAGGTAACTTTTGATGATTCTGGTATTTTTCCTTGCGTCCTTGGCCCTCAAGCTTTAAAATGAGCCATCATACGTCATCCTATCTTACTTCTAACTCGAGATATTTCGTGGGGACCGATTCGCTTACGGAATTATATATATAGATTAAACAAATCAGGAAGGGTCTTTTTTGGAATGTCTCCGCATTTTTAAACAATTTTCTATTGAGTTCCCACATAATGGAAATGGTTAAGACACGACTAGTAGTCAAGTGGGAAGTTATTTTATCGTGATCGTTATCAGTAAGATTATCATTGGGTCCTTCACCTGCCTATCGGTAGGCTGATAAAAGGTTATGCGCACTCGGCTTACATATTCAGTCGTCATCATGTTTCTAGTTTATAATGTCCTGCAGTACATTCCTTAGACATGTTGAAGGCAATAGAAAATTGTTTGAAAATGCAGGAACATTCCAACCTAACCTAACCTAACCTAACCTAATCTAACCTAACCTAACTGCCCCGCGGCTCTCCCGGCGGGTCAGCTGAGGGATAGCTGTGGGACGGCCTAGGTTAGGTTAGTTTAGGTTAGGTGTCTTAACCATTTCCATTATGTGGGAACTCAATAGAAAATTGTTTAAAAATGCGGGGACATTCCAAAAAAGACCCATCAGGAAAATATACAATGTATGATATACTGGTTCTGGTTGCACAAAACATGTAGCACGTCAACACATTTTTGGCAATCATAGTTTTTGTTATAAATAAGCTATTTTTGTAGATAAAGCGTAAGCTCCGTCACCTGGCTATGAGGTATCTGACGAGGTGGAGGTGACCGCAGGTGGCGGCCGCGTGCAACGGCGTCCATTTCTCACTGTCCTCTGCGTTGACGTTGGCTCCGTACTGCAGCAGCAACTTCATCATCTCCTCATTGTCATCTATGCAGCACTGCAAACAACCGGGAAAACGACCAAACTTGAGTTAAAGTGGCTGTTAGAGTGAGGCGAACACTGTACTGACTCATTCCTACTTAGTGCTCTTGTGATTAGTTTGAGACTTTCCCTTTAGTTATTTTTCTGATGTAGGTTATATGTATGTTTCGTAAGCTGAATAAAATTGAGATAATAATTAAAAATATAACATGTCAGGACACTTTTTCCAAGTCAGTTTAAACTGAAATCAAAGTTATTATTTTTAATACTTAACTAATTTAAATATGGCTCAGTTGAATCTCTATTTTTAGAAAACTAATATCTATAAATTAAATGTACACAATGGATTTACATTATTTTTCTATCAGTCACAAGTGCAATGTGTGGAGCTAATTCTTTGCAATCATGTACTGAAACTTTGGTAAAAAGAGAATAACATCAACAACATCAAGCAATATTAGTGATTACAGTATTACACAAGAATCAAAGATAAAAGATAAAGATAAAAGATATTCCCTATAGGGAAATTCGCTAAAACCAGGCTACTGAGAGAAGTCAATCAATTCCTCATTATTACTGTCTACTGTGTTTACATTATTTACACGTTGAAGCTAGTCACTACATCTGGAGAGATAACATTGATAAAAGAGAATACAACAAATTGCACAATTTACAAAGAATAACATAAAATTTCTTTTATAAAATAAATGAGAAGAAAGCAATTAACGAGGGTGCGATTTTTTAATGTTAAAAGATGATCAGTCTCATTAAAATATTCCACCAGATCGCACACAAATTTCTGTGGAACTGAGGCAAGGTCAGTAAACAAATTAACCATTATAGAATTCAATATTTTTACATTAATTAATTTACCTAGTTGCAAGCTATTTATTTACTACTTTATAATCTACAAAGTACAAGTTCATCAATAAAAGTTGTCCCAATTGAAAAAAAGAATAGCTAAATATTAACAAAACAAAATTGATTTAATATGAATTGAACTGATTGGCACACTTTTGAGTCTTTTGTTATGTGAATGTACAACATAACAGCATCTGAACAATATCTGATGTTGGGATAATTCAACAATTGTTGGAAGTATTCTAAACACCCTTCCCTGTCACTATTCTCTTAGCAGCTCAGAGTTTTATGCTAACCGTCCAGCAGAGAGTTTAGTTCGTCCTTTGGTTTGTTGATTTATTTCAAATTTAGTACAAACTTTTATTTTTGCTTAAGAGTTGTCAAATTTTTTTGGCCGTAAAAATTTTAAACTCTTAAGAGTCCGCAGTACGTGCGTCATTTTGGTATTTTGTCCCATAATAACAATGTTAAATTTGAAATATAACTGTGAGCTTGTTTTTCGTCTAAAAATTACAAACTTGATGTCATTTTAAAAGTTACCATAGTGTCTTTCATTTGCCGTGATTGAAAATTAATTAAAAAAATTATCCACTCGAATAACAAATAAAAAAAATGTATATTATCACCATTTTTAAACCATGTTAAACCATTTTTAGGAGGGTTAATAAAAAAAACTATCCACGTCACATGAACCACAATACCGTTATTGTGAACATATTCAAGTTTCATGCAAATCCGATGCAAGATTATCGAGATAAAGTGTATCAATGACACCTATAATCAACATTGTTCTTATGGGACTAAAAAACAAGATGGTGGAGGTACTGCAGCCTCTTAATCTCCATTGTTGGGATTTTTATATTAAAATTTTGTTCACGACTCTGTGTTTTGATGTGCACTACTGATAGATCACTTACTTAAAATCTATATATTAATAGGCAAGCATGATTCTTTTTCTCCTTTTGTCTCAACTTGCGTATATAGTTGGAGAAATATGCGCATACCGTTAGAAAGATCATGATCTCTAGATAACCACATTCATATAATAATTCACACTAGCCCCCAGCTCAATGCCCTACAGCCTTTCAAAGTTTCAATGTTAATCTTATGGAAAAAAGTTAGGGTAATCATTGAGGGGTCCACAAACTATCGAACATGCTAGACCCGACGACTTGTCCAACATGTTCGACAGTCCGTTGGATGCTCGGTCAGGTGGTGTGTCTCGGGACTGGCTTTTTTTTAACCAAATTTGTCAAGTCCGATGTCAAACCCGACATTGGTCCGACGTCAGATCTAGCATGTTCGATAGTTTGTGGACCCCTTTAGACATGATTGAATAATTAGACAGATGTTAGTATTGTATATCAAAATAGTGTTGCTAGCAAAACAGAAGAACAGTTTCTCAGTTATGAAATGTTTTTAAATTGACTGGGTCCAACAGAATTTTAGGTTGAATTTCGATCAGGCGGCGATCTCTAGTTATTATAAAATTAGACGTTAAAATAATAAACTGATTATGAAAATGATGAATCAACATTAGATAATTACTTAGTTGTGCATTTTTGAAATAAAGACAACCTTTGTGAATGACCCTGTATGATAATTTTTAATTGACCATATAACCTTGTAACAAAATGGTTTGGGTATACAAATTAAATATATAATGTTCAATATGTAATGGTCAATACATAATGTTCTGAATGGTTCTGTGATATATAGTTTGGTTATAATACTAGTAGAAAAGTCCCCTAAAAAGAAACTTAAAATTACAAATGCACCAACCTTACATATGAAATACAACAAATATTGTAATAACTTGGTATACTGTGTTTAATAGAAGAGGTTTTATTTTATTTAAAAACTGAATATTGATTAATTTTATAGATATACTAGCTTTTCCCGCAGTTTCCCTTGTGTTACTCGCCATCAGGTTTCTCTTGTTCACTAATCTCACTCTCCGTCACGCTCATCTGGCGTCAGGTTTAGCTCGTTCGCTACGCTACCTCGCTGTTACGCTCACCGTATATATAAAAAATTGCTGGAATACTTAAAATTAGAATTTTTATTACATTTTTTTCTTGGCAAAAAAATAATAAAATAGATTTTTTGACCAAATTTTTTGTCTTTTGTAAAAAGTATATTAAAGAAAAAAAGAAAAAGTATACTTTGTTGCCATACTTCTGATATCGACAAGAATATGTGTACAAAGTTTCATGGTGATTGGTTGAGCAGTTTTCGTGTGAAAGCATAACAAACAAACGGACATTCACAGTTATAATAGTAGGGATTATTCGTCACCTGATGAAGAGCTGTTAAACCGTCCTCGTTCGTAGAATCTGGACTAACCCCCTTCTCCAGCAACCTTTCAACTGAAACAAACGAAAGTCGTCACTAAACATCTCAATCTAGCCAATTCAATGCTGGAGAGGGACATATATTTTAAATTTTAAAAATCAATAAATTAAATGCTGAAAAATTCAATGAATTATTTTTTATATCTTGATTTTTTAAGCTTAAAAATACTTTTTATCAACTTTAATTATTATCAACTTATACATTGCGAGGCATCTATTAGCAAGGCTTCAATAGATAAAAAAATATTTAAAACCAATTTTAACTGTAAAAAATTTAAAGTTTAATAAAATTTTGTTCTAGGAAACAAACTTTACATTTGAAAACATTTAAAACTAATTGTGTAAATAGGATCAAAACTCTTTTTGGCATTAGATAAAATAATTTGTATTAAAAAAATTGGGTTGAAAAAACTCACTAATTCTAAATGCACGATAAGTAAAAAGTTACGGTAAGTTCAGTAAGTTTGTATAAGTCATGTGTGTGGGTGGGTTTCCAGTTGAAGATGTTTTAGCTGGGATGAAGTGTTAATGGTATTATCCAGACCTTTACAGACTGGCTTCATCAACTTTGACAATCTAATACTGAAACTTCTACTTTGACACTAATCAAGTTAGAACACGGAGTGTAGGAATTTGTTGATGGATGGTTTAAAAAGCATGGAATGTCAGGGATGAAAGTGTGTAGTCATTTGAAATTGTTCAACTTCTGTTTTAGTGAAAATATTAATTAAATAATATAATAAATAATCTTTATAGAACAGAATAATGTTTTACTCTAAAAATATTGCATTTAAAACAACCAAAAGGCCAATAAAAATTTTGATAACACACAGAAAACTAAACTTAAACTAAACAGAAAACCAAATCTCGCTAAACACTAAAATTACCTTTATATAGTAAGTGAAAAGTGTTGGAGGGATAAATTATTCCCTTATACATATACTTTCCACTTTTGCCATAGGTCACGAATATGTGAACTATTTTGATGAATTTTCCAACTGGACAAAATTACTTTGTCATTCAGTTTGATAGCTGATGTCCTATTGAGATAGTGATGAGCAACTAGGAATACGCTCCGATGTCCGTCCCGTACGAGAATTTTTACTCACTTTTTAAGTTATTAGGTGACGCTTTTAATGATTCTTTTTTTTTTAGGGAGAGGTGAGAAAAATGCATTACGCACACAGGTGGCAAGCCTGTAGTGTGGGGCTCCCCCAAAAAACGGGTCTACCTACTAAAAACCTCCTTTACTCTTTAGGATTCTAACCTGGAATTGTTTATCACATTACGTCAGGCTAGGCCTAAATTTGGCTAACGCCCGTGGGGCTCACTCCTTATCCAGCCACTTGATCAAGGGATCTGGGCCACTTCGCGGTCCAGATCGGGTTTCTTTTCCAGGAGGGTGCCCCGGACGAACTGTGATAAACAATCCCAGTTGTCCTCATCCTCCAAGATCTTTTGGCAGACCGAGTCCACCGAAAATGCACCAAAAATTTGTGTGGCCTTCAGGCGCGACCCTTCCCAATGGGGGCAGCGGAAGAATGTATGTTCCGCAACGTTGGGAACGCCCGGGCAATAAATGCAGTCCGGTGAACCGGTCTTGCCCATCCGGTTCAGGTACGACCGAAAATAGCCGTGAATTGTCAAGAATTGGCCACCGTTCCACCCATGGTTGGACGTGCTTGATAAGTCGCGCAGTCCATCGTCCTCGGGTGTCGTGCTCCCAGCTGTGTTGCCACTGCTGGAAGGTTCGGGAGCGCTCTTCTGTTCTTGCCGTGTCCTTGCCAATCTCGCCTTGTCTCTGATAAATTGCCTTCCTCTCTCCTGCCAAGAGCTTGACAGGGATAACTCCGGCGACTACCAGGACGGCAGGCTCGGACACTGTCAGGTAGGCGGAACACACCTCGAGCGCCGCTCGACGTTGAACTCGGGCGAGTCGCAACCTGTACTACTCTTTATCGAGAGCGTCTGCCCACACCTCTGCTCCATAAAGAAGCACGAACTGAACCGCGGACATTAACAGACGTCTTCTGCTGGATCGTGGAACCCCGAGATTGGCCATCAGCCTACTAAGGTAAGTGACTACCTTAGCGGCCTTGCCCGCCGTATGGAAGATCTGATCCCTCCAGCTTAACTTGGTGTCCACCATAATCCCGAAGTACTTAGCAGCACGAGTTGATTGGACCACCTCCCTTCCTACTCGGAACAGAACGACGGTGTCTATCCTCTTCTTCGTAAGGATCACAATCTCCGTCTTACGGAGAGCAAGCGAGAGACCGTGATCGGACATCCATGTGTTGACCACACGCATGACTCGGTTCAACTTTAGTTGGGCCAGCTTAACGTTGCGTGCGACAATGAGAGCTGCGACATCATCGGCGTACCCAACCAAAGTGGTTTCCTCAGGCATCTCCGACCTGAGGAGGCTGTCATAGACAACGTTCCAGAGATCCTGGCCGAGTATTGAATCTTGCGCGGAACCAGAAGTGACTTCCATCGTCCACTTTCTGTCCCTTGTGTCGTAAATAAGGCTTTGAGAGCGGAGATAATCCTCGATGAGTCGCAACAGATATGCAGGAACGCGAAAGGTGTTGCGAAGCGCATCCAACATATCGACCCACCTCGCCGAGTTAAAGACATTCTTGACATAAGCGTAACAAGAAGCACTACTCAGCGAGGGAAATGGGTGTGGCTCTCGGCTCTCTTCACAGCTCTCCATGGACTTCGGTGATAGCGTCAATCGTTGACCGTCCCTTTCTGAAGCCATACTGACGGGGGCATGAGTCCCCGGCAGCTTCCACGGCAGAGGTCAGGCGGGAACGATCAGCTTCTCGAACAGCTTCCCAGCCGTGTCCAACGTGTAGAAAGGCCTGTGGGACGACGACAGCTCGGGATCACCTTTGCCCTTGCTGATCAGTACAAGTCTTGCGGTTTTCCATAGGGAGCCGGAAACACCCCTTCTACCAAACATGGGTTGTACATTCTCAACAACAAGTCAGCATTAATTGAAAATACTTTCTTTAAAGCCTCGCTTGGAATCCCGTCCGGGTCAGGAGCCTTGTTGCTCTTTAGGGAGAGAACGGAGGTTTCCATCTCCTCGAATGTGAGGAGTGGAACGTCATCTAACCGTCCAAAGTCAACCGGCGTACATCCTAGGCCTAGCCTACAAATAAATACATACAAAGAATGATTTTAGCTAAGACCTCAAAACAAGCAAGTAACTTAATAATAATTATGCTTACAATATTAAAGTTGAATAGATTGTAGAGCGAAAAAACAATACAATTTAAAATCCATGATTGCAAATTAATAAAAATCAAGTAATGTAAGTATTGTAGAATTACGCTTACTTAACACTTAATGCATATTTTGTTACCTGAGACATAGGCTACAATGGCACAACACATTCTAATTAGTTGTTCAATTTAAATCTTTCTCCCAAATAGATATTAGTTGTATCCCATAAATTAGTTAATCGCATAATTCCGTACGACAGCAATTCATTCTACATCAACATGCCTATCTTTTGGTATAATTTATAACTTCAACAAGTAAACATCAGTGTTGATCTATTTAATTTAACAAATAGGTCTGTCAAAATATCAATTAAATTTTATTTAAAAACGTAACATAACGGCGAGCAGATATAAACAAGAAAAGATTATGTTATTTTCAGCATACACAGCGTCAACTCAGCTGCGATGGGGAAATATAAACTGATTATAGCAACTACATTAGTCAAATCATGTAGCCTAAACAACTAAAGTTCTGTCAAAAATTCCGGAAAATAAGCTTTTTTAATACTTGAAAATAATTGCTCGATTATAGTTTATTACGTAGTTTAAAATACTTAAAATCTAACCTGAGAATTTCATTGAAATCAAATTAGTAATAAAAAAGCCTTTTGGGGGTCTAAAATTTGCCTAAGTGAAATTTAAAGTCGATCGTATAGAATTTTATACTGTATGTTCCATATAGTAAAAATTCAATTAACATCCTATAATATTTATGCAAGAGATATTGTGATTGATTGTTAAAACAATTATTCTTATTACTGGCTAGTAGCATAAAAGATATTTATCTACTTAAGACTATGTTTCAATAGAACAACATAAAGTTTGAAATAATAACTGGCTGTTTCCCGTTACGGCTTTGACCATGATTAAATGGATTTTATAGGTAATTAAGCTCGTTCGCTACGCTCACTCTCTATCACAATCACTTTATATATTACAAATCGCTGGAATACCTAAAATTCGAATTTTTCATTGAATTTGTTTCTTTGCAACCAAGAAAAATAGATAAAATAGAGATTTTCAGATTTTTTGTAACTATTGTATGCCCTCAGGGTCAGAGCCCTTTCGACAGATTTGCAACAAACTTCACACAAACCAAGGAATCTAAAATAAATAAAGAGAAGGTAGGGGTTAAGACATGCAACACCATCTATGCAACAGGTGTTCTTTTGCACCTATGACATCACTATTTACTATTACTAGAAATGATAATGATGACGTGATAGGTGCAAAAGAACACCAGGTGCAAAGAGGGCATTGCATTTCTTGACCCCTACCTTCTCTTTATTTATTTTAGATTCCTTGACACAAACCATCCTTGAATAATGCCTGAAAGTTTCATTACAATCTGTCGAGCGTTTTCAGAGTCCATAGGTCCACTTTCTATTTTATAGATATAGATAAATTTGTTTACATATGATCTATATTGTAGCATGGTCAACTGACTAAGTTCATGTCTCTCTCAGCTTATTGAATTTTGAGCTCTGAAAGTCTCGTTACGTTCAGACCAACCCTTGCAATTTGGCGGAAGTGAAAGTTTCCTTCTCTAACCTGGTTATTCAGCATCATAAAAATAAGATTCAAATTGCTGAGAATAGTCAATTTTTTATAAAAAATTATATGTTATTATTATGAATGCAATGATTTAATTATTTTGTACTTTTAAGGCAGTGGTCAAAATTTAAAGAACTCTCCAGAAAAAGAAGGCTTCTATAGCTTAACTAATTAACTGTACTAAAAGTGTGGTTTTGTGTCAACAAACTATTGGGTCTGGTCTAGACCACATGAGAGCAACATCTTTACATTTACCTTCGGTGATGTCGTTGCGGCTAGCAGCCTCGAGCAGCATGACGCTGTCGCTGAAGCGTATGCGGCGGTGGTTGGTCCGGTCGCGACGGTGTCGCCCGCGTTCCCACTCCCGCTCCCGCGCCGCCCACAGCTTCAGCTGGGTCGCGCGCCGGCGCCGTGCCAGCGCCAGCCGCTCCCCAGTGCTCATGTGCTCCACCTGCGCCATCTCCGACACCAGTTCGCAATGCTCCATCCTGCACCTCTGCAACACGTCCGCACAGTACTCGTAAATACTTCATTTTTGGCATACTACTGTGAAAAATTACGTTTTCGATATATGCGTTGTGGGGCTAAAGTAGTCCTTCTTCACCCTAGGGAGAAAAAGGATCAGCTAATCTACCCCTAATAAACCTCAGGTAGGGAATGGTGTAAAATTTACCTTATTTGTATAGGCAGAGGAAACTTGTATAGGCAGAGAAAACTTTCTTAAGTTTACTGCTCTTTACTATTAATGTTAACTTGTTGTCTAAGTTTTGAATAAAGAGTTTTGAATTCGAAAAAAGAACAAGACGGATTTCTTTTTTTGAGAAAAATAGTTGTGCTTCAATTGTAAAACTTGACCTTGTTTAAAAAGTGTCACTTTAAACCATCAAGATTATGCTATTGCAAGGAGAAAAATATCATCTTTGTGCGAATATGTTAAATTAATCTAATTACAGAAACAAAACAATTCTAGAAATAGAGATAGTATTTTGCGGTTTTGTTATCATAGAAAAATTAGAAGAGGGTAAAGAATGAGTTATAAAGTTGTTATGACACCAAGTCTAATTACCTGACCTAATGGCAAGCCAGGTGTGCCCTTGGCGCACTATTATATTATACAATATCCTCTCCTCTATACCTAATTCTTATTTCCATGTATCTTCAGAGGCAACCAATAGTAAAAAAAAACTATTCTGCACTAACAGATTATACAGCAGTTACAAACATAATTAGAATTCAAATATAGTTTTAATTTATTTAAAATTAGAAAAAGTACAGTATATATGAATATTTTTAAAATTTACAATGTTTATTTAAATATTTGTAGCTGAGGGATTTGAAAACGAGACGAAACACGATTGAATGGTACACATTTTGCATATGTGTAAACAGAGATTTGCATAAATTAACTTCCCAAGCATCTGAGAAACGTTAAACTTGTTATTGCTGTGTAAAGGTTACATTTACATATCATATTTGTTAGAAAATCAAATATTAATAACACAGTGATATTTGTTATGTTAGTGTTATACAAGCTGATGAAACTAAAACAGTCATTAATGAAGTTAAATATTGTCTTTTCATAACTCGTACATAAACTATTACTATTATTTATGCGAGAATTAAGAAATGAGTTATGACATGCAGCAAGACTATATTTTGAAGTTAAATATTTACTAAAAAATCAAAATAGAATGTTTCAAAAAGAGTTTAAACATCCTCTATTTTATTTTTGATATTTTAAGTATACTCTAACAAGAATTGTGCTACAAGACAATTTTACAACATGGATCAATATTATTCATTAGCGATAAGTTAATTTATTCATATATAAACCAAGCAGTTCCCCTACTTTAAATTCCATTAGTAAACGTTTTTCTCTATACCAATTTAATCTGGATTATCCAATGTAATTGCTAAACATTTTACAGTTTTAAATCAATAACATCCCATCAATCCAATATTGTGATTTTCAGTAGGCCTAACTACTCGCCAAAAATACACTTATTTACAGCTGTACATTAAGAGATGTTTAGAAAACTAAATCGAAGCCAAATGTTTTTGAAATGGGATGATTAAAGATTTATTTTAATAATTTATAGCGCATTTATTTTAAGTCCGATTTACACCATACTTTGGTGGAAACTCATCAAGCCCTATCCAACGACACAAAAAAATGTGGAAATCGGTTAAAAATCTCTTACCAAAAAAAAAGAAAAAAAAGAAAACCCTTGTTGTATTAAATAAGTATAGATGTAGATTATGTCTGTATAAAATGATGAACAAAAATGGGTATTAGAAGAAAAGACAAGATATAACAATAACAAAAGGTAGTTACTTTCTAATAGAGGGAAGTCCATGTTTACGCACGACAAATGACAGAGTACTGTATGTGTAACCCTGCAAGTATAGTTCAAGGTTAATGGTGAACGTGATCTCAAGCTCCTGTTTGTCTTCCTCCGGGCAGTCAAGAGAGAACACTCTTCAAACAAAACTAGATTCAACTAACATCATGAGCTGAAGTAGACAATTTGAGAAATTATAAACATTGGAGTGCAGTCCAATAATTATATAACGTTTTAAGAACCAATAACATAAAGCCAGCACATGAAATAAAATATCAAGCCTTAAATACACAAACAGACTTCAGTGTCTGTGAAACTAAAACTAATTTCTTCAATACAACCCTCAATTATAAACTAGACTATTGACTGAAACAGAATATTAAAAATTTAAAGTGTTCAAGGAGGTAAATTTTTACCAGACTTAAAATAATCTAGGCCTAATAAAGAAAACAGAGTAAAAAATAATGCTAATATTTTAAGTTCAAGTTGAATTTCTTCTGTATGGAACCTGAACCTAATGAAAATTGGATTGCAAATATTTATTGAGTAAACAGGGCAGTCAGACCCTTTGAAATCCCCTTAGCTCCTTTTGTAAGCAATCGTCTTATGTAGAACTAACTCTTGGTAAAAAATTGTTTTACATCAGACTTTGAGATGGTTTGAGAACCAAATACTCAACAAAATATTATTAAATAAAAATATTTAAATATTTTTAATATGACATGGAAAATGAATGCAAATTATTTAATACTAGGGGGCTCGTGCGAAAATTGCGCATTTAGTAATGTATTCCTTTCTGGTGAAAACTCTCTTACAGTACAATTTGAAGAAATTATGAATTTTCAAACAATATTTATGTTGGTTATGCAGTGACGGACGATCTACTTTTGTTTACAATATAACTCAAAAATTTATCGGAAGGTAATCAGCTGTTAAATTACAATTCACATTAAAGAACTTGAATAAGAGTTGGTCAACATTTTAAAGCACCCTCTAGAAATAAATGAATGGCCAGGGGGGAGAAGCCCGAAACAATATGACATTTTTAATTACGATTCGCCCACACGCTATAGCGTAAGCTTTAAAATGACACCTCAATCTTAAAAATCGGTTCAATAGGTCGAGAGAAAAAGGGACGTAACAGACAAAACCCTTCTAGAAATAAGAAGATAGATAATTTTACCACGCATATTTTTTGTTTCTGAAATAGAGAAGTTTTGTAAATATATACATAAAAATATTATAAAAATATATTTATACTGTTCGGGATAAAAAATTTCAGGCAAAATGAAAATAATATTGAAATAGATTGGATTTGCTAATACTGTAGTCAAAACAGATAAAAAACATGGTTGAAACAAATTAGATGAAAGAATTTAGGTTTAGCGTAGAAATAGATGAAAAATAGAGAACGTTTTTTTTTAACTGTAAAACATAAAAAAATATCTCACACACAACTTTTTGTCACCAGAAACTGATGCTTTTAAAGTGGTACAGTACTGCTAATGACAGGAAGTGTAAATAGAACATGCACAGTTAAAACCAAATTATCATTAAGTGCTGTTACACAACAGGTTTAAACAGTTTTTACAGGCCTAGATATACTTTAAATTCTCTAAAATGCTTGTATCTGGCAATGAATTCACACTGATATGATCCTGATAACTTTCATCTTCATTTTCATTCTAGAAGCTACTCATTGTAGTTTAACCTATTTACTATGTAGGGAAGATGGTATTTAGGTTAAAGTCACTTAGGTTATAGTCATGGTAAAATGGCTAGGACTATATAGCTCATTGATTTTGATAGATTTTGGATTAGCTCATTGATAGATTTAGGATCATTTGAGGCAAAAAGTCATAAGAAACACAGATTTTTTTTTCAAAAATAAAAAATAGAAAATTAGCAAAAATTTCATAGAATTTAGAATGAAGATGTAAGAATAGGAGGAATCTTTTTTCTGAATTTCGTTATCAACGATGATCGTCATTTTTTAGTTTCATAAGGGTCAAAATTTGTTTTTGCAAAGGTCAATAAAATAGGTCTTAAAGGTCTTGTGGATATTAAAAAAAATATTTTTTCTAATTTATTTTTTTATTTGTAAGAATTTGATGATAATACCTAGATATTACAATAGATATTGCAAAGGAATCAATTAATCCCTAGTCATGAGATATACTTTTTCAAGTATTGCTTACCCTTTCTATATGTCATACTCCACTTGTCTAACAGGACTAAGATCACAGTCAGATTTATTAGGCCATCATAGTAAATTCAAACCGTACTAACTGTTAAGGGGTACTTGTTAAGCGTAAAGTAACAGGCAAGCACATCATCAACCAACCGGTACTGGACAGTTAACAGTAAAGTGCACATGGACTGGTCATGAATGACCTCCCCCCCTCCCTGCTGCTAGACAGAGACACAAACAAGTTATCTTCCTTCTCTCTCTGTCCTACAGTCTAGGTGGGAACTTAAATTCCTAGTTGTCTGTTCCTGAGAATAGTTCCTTGGTTGATACGGTCATAATCACATTAATGCACATAGTTTTAAACTGCGATGAGTGATATTTAAATATATTTACTTACAGGAATAAGACTGTTTTCTTTTTAAGCTAATTCATTTTTCTCTTTGTTACATAATAAGTCTACAAACTAAGTTTTACTTTCCCAATATGGCAATTAAAACTAAAAAAAATCTAACTGTATCAAATGTAAGGTGCCGTAATTACTTTTTATTTTTAATGGGACTTGATGTAAAAAATCAATATGACGTTTGAAAAAGTTCCCTAATGACTACTCTATTTGAACTACTTTTGAGCGGAAAACATTTAAAAAAGAATTTATATAGGCAAAGGGCATAAAATAAGTGCTTTATGATGAATACTAAAACAATAAATCAATTTGATTTTGAGAATACTTCATATTTTCAGTTTCTACTGATATTACAAGTTTTGCGTTATTTGAGGAAGGTAACAACTATTCAATGTTTTACACAAAATAAACAAAGTATTAGATCTTAAGATTGATAATTTAATAGCTTGACAATAAATAATTATAATATAAATTTTCCAAAGCAAAAACACATTTAATTAAAAATTATGTTAAATTATTTAACTGAAAGAACTGTGTTTAAACCTTAAAGAATAACAAATTCTGTAACATTCACACTACTATCTCATTGAGCCAATTTTCACGCCATGACCGTGTGAAATGTTGTTGCGATGCACCGGTTCGGAACCACTAACAGGGGCAACACGGCTTGACATTCAGGCAAAACGGTTCCCATGCTGACCCTACAGAATCAATCAGCCAGGAATGCCCATGCTCTCGCTCTCAGTGGTGACCTACATGCGAGAAGCCGGGACCCACCGGCTCCTCCACCCGGGGTAGACACGTCCCACGACTTGGGGATAGGATAAAAAATTACGAAAAACATTCAGTAATTTAGTAATATGCATTACAAAATGCTTGAATATTAGTTTTGCCAATGGACATGAATTTTTATTTATAATGCAGTATCTTATTTTTCAGTATAGTGTAAGATGTTCTCTAATGCCATTTGTAAGATATATATTCGAGCAACTAAACCAGAACTAAAATTTTACTCTTAGAAATTCATATTAAAGTAAAGTATGATTTATAAAACCTAGGTTTATGAGTTTCGTTTGAAATGCTTTCTCCACATGAAAGATACCGGTAGTAGTTTGGTATACGGTATGGTTAATGAAAGCTCAGGTCCATTATACGTTATACATTATACAGCTTTGATTCAAGTATGAGGTGGAGAGGGTTGGACTTCAGGAAGTGCCTCATAATTTATGTAAGTTCGCTTAGCTTTATACAAGTAATAAATGCACATATATTTTACAGAGTCTTGTTTGTGCTTTGGGGTTACATTGGAAAAAAGACAAATAAATGATTAAGGGGTAATTAAAATATTATCTTAAAAATAATATTATCTTTTAAATCAGAATCACACAATAAAAATATTAAGGTGCGTTTTCCTGAAGCTAAAAATTAGTTTAATTCCTTATAACATATGGTCAACTTGGTTTAAGGGTTAAACTGATTTTGGAAAGCGACCCTTGGTCAGAATTTTCAGAGTAAATAATTTGTTTTTGCTTTGTTTTGTTAATTTGTTTGTTATGTTAAATCATATCTTTCCATTAGGATTTAATCTTTCTGTTTGGATTTAAAATGTGTTCTGACAATAAAACACTGAACAAACAAATTTTATATTATAATTAGCTGTTATCCGGCCTGCTTTGCAATGCCGACTTAAAGAATTCTTTGCCCTTCATGTGAGCTTGTTCGCCGTCAGATTCAGTTCGTTCGCTAAAGCTCACTAGCCCCAAGTCTGTAATATCTCCTAGGTCTTTATTATCAATCTTCCTTCAGTACCTTAAATGAAAACAGCTGTTTGTAGAATTTAAACTTTTTTGCCATATGATGTGTTTATAAACAACTCAAGATTTAAAAAAAAAATCCAAAACAAACCTGACATGGGTACGTTTATGACAGTCCTGGAGCTAAGAACTGAAGGCTATACATAAACTAGTGGCTAATAAAACCTTCTCCGTGAAATAAAGTATATATATATACTCAATTGAGTATATATATACTTATATATATATATATATATATATATATATATATATATATATATATGAGTATATACAACATCCTTTTTTATAAATATAGATACAATGTCTCAACAGATTTGATGAAAATAAATCATCTCTAAAGTTGAAATACGAAAGCAGTAAATCTTGATAAGTTGCAAAGATTGTTGAAACTGATTGTTTGGAGATTGATGAAACCCCCGGTTCCTTGCTCAGCTTTCATAGAATATTTACTTTAAGATTGGTATTTTGTGAAATTCCATGTGCTTAGAGTTTTGTATTGCTCAATATCCATAAAATATTTTGCAATTTTCAGTTATTGTTAGAAAACTTCATTGAAGAATAGTAGATTTCATCACTAGGAAGAAAAGTGGCTTTTTTCTATACCAATCGTGTTTTACAAGCGAGGCGAAGCCAAGCTTAAAATAGCGACTAAACACAGAAAAAAAAAACACTTTCCGTTTGAGTGATGAACAACGTTTTTGATCACACTGCATAAATATAAAATCAACAACTAATTTAAAAATAAAATATTTATCTTAAACTATTTATTGCCTTACTAGCTTTGGAATAGTACAATTTTTACTTAAGAAAAAAAAAAACAACTTTTGAGGTTAGCACATGGGAAAAATGAACAGGTGTTTTTTAAAAGGCTACAGGAAACGCTAACTTTAAGGACTAATTACAGGCCAGAAAAAGGATGTTCTGCGTGCAGTATGATGAAAACTTTTTTTTCCTTACACTGGGACAATTTTGAATGATAAAAGAATAGATACTAACCAAGAACTGCAGTTTCCGAAGCATGTTGGCTGGCTGTCTGTACGTACCGGTACCAATGTTTGTACACTGTGTGCCTCGCCTCTTCCCAACTGTTAATTATCCCCATTCACAAGTTTCAGCTAATTTAAATTTAAGATCTACTTAAAATGAGATGAGCAAACTTTCCAAGTTGTTATTATGGTGATATGTGCTCTCGGAGATTTATAATTAATAAAATAAAATATAAATGTTACAATGCTAATAATATTCATTTAAAAAAATTCAGTTTAGTATTTTTTACTATAAAAAATTAGTTTTTAATTTAATCCAAGCAATTAATGTAATTTCAACTTGATGCCAAAATAAACTGTGTGCAATTGATTTAAATTCTGATGTGATTACCAAGGTACACAGAATTAACTTACTGGAGATAGCAGGAAGTGTTAAACACTGTAAACCGTAGATAAATAGATGAAGATAACCAGTTTACTGTTAGTTGTTGCTGTGGCAAATTTTGTACAGTTTGCACCGGTAATGAAAATTTGTGTTAATCTAACCTATTGCCATTATGATATTAATTTACCAGGACAATTTTATTATTAATTTTATTTAAAAAATGTGCTTAAATTTTTACTTTACTCTATTAATTGTTGCAGGGTAAAATTGACGAAGCCATTTATATCTTATAATTTGACATAACAGAAAGTCTACCTATTTAGAGTTTCAATTTCTATTTCAACGATAATTTACAAAGAGAGTATAATCAACAATATTTTTGGATTTATGTTACTTTTGGAAAAAATTGTTTAAGTATACTTGTTTATAATTACAGTAGAACCTCGATAGTTCGACACTCCTGATAGTTCGACATGGTCCATGCCAACTTAACATGTTAATAATGACCGATATCGTCCATGTTGGAGCCTGAGAAAGGTGAAAATGTAAACAATTTGGCAAATGATTGAATGTTGTTTATGTTAAAGTTTAATTAGGTTATGTTTTCACTAAAATTTAGTGTTTCCTAAATTCAAATTATGATTTTTATACTCCCAGTGTTGAAATTTCCCATATACTCCCTATAGTTCGACATTTCGATAGTTCGACACTCTCTAAGTCCACAAACTGTCGAACTATCGAGGTTCTACTGTATTTTGTTTCTATAAATTGTCACTTAAGAAACAACACCGCCTGAGTGACAGTCTTGGAAAAATTAAGTTTTTTATATCTCTAGGGAAACATATGCATTTTGCATGTCCTTGCTACGTAGTTTACCAAAAATTCAGCTGGGTATGCTGCTACACCATTATTCTCACATCTCACTGACTACAAAACGCCGCCTATATATCCTTCAGTTCTAGCATTGACTTTGTACACTACGTGAGTAGACTTCTCATAGCATAGGTGTGTGTGAAGCATATTGACGGTGGTGCGATCTCGTGCGGCGTCCATCGAAGTACACGTAACATATGATAGATAAATCAGTATTACCACTCTTCTAAACCAAGGATGAAACATTTTATAACTGATAGTTATGTTAATGTTTTGGTAAAATGTTTTGGCAGCACTGTAGATTCAGCTGAATAATAACAACATCGATGGCAGCGACTCTGGTGCGGCGGGCACCGAACTTCCAAATTTTTGCCTCAAACTAAATGCATTGGATGAGAGGTCTATTCTTGTTAGTGTACATAGTCAATGGTTCTAGCATGGTAGTCAACGAGAGAGGGATGTCATCCTGTGTGATGTGAACTTATTTACCGTTTTTATTTTTAATTTAATTTTTATTTCCATTGACTTTTAAAAGATAACAGGTATAGTTACTTATTGTCTTGGTTATAAAAAAATATTTTCATAGTCAAATAGCTTGTGTTAAGTGGAGACAGGTGGAGTTATACTCTTCATGTAACACCGCCTTTATTCCTTGGGGTTTTTTTGGGTCTACTGAATAGTTTGCTTCTTGTAACTTAGGCTGTATTGTTTCTTAAGCGATGAAATATTTTATACTATACATGTGTATGACAATTTTAGGTAGAGATTTAAGGAGAGACTTTGAAAATGGTTTAATTTGCTTATAAAGTAGCCTACATATAAAACTACATACAGTATACTGTATTGATTTATCAGTCATTAATTTAAACATGACTTAAACAAAAATATCTGTTATTTTACACCACAGTTATACCATAAAAAATCTATTGGGAAAGTGAAATCCTTGTAAATCAAACCCATACAAAATGTTTCCGCTCGTGTACAAACATAGCAAGGTAAAGGTTGGTCTCAAGTGGGCAAATAAGGGAGATAACTGGACGGGCCGGTTTGGTAATAAAACAACATCACCAACGACCAATCCACCATCGCCGGTGTTTTTCTACTTTCTCAATTGAATATAAATGCTTCACCATTAAGGTATCTCAGCTACACGTTTTCTTTATTGCAGGTCAATGTCATTAAATCTCAATAAATTGTTTTAGGAAACTTTTTAAAAACACAACAAAAAAAAATTATTAGTATACAATTTATTGCTTGCCAATGAAAACAATAATTTTCATCATACCATTGCGATTAACGTTGTTTTCGGAACGGTCAGCTGTGATCGAAACTAGTTGATTCCCGGTGGGTTGGATAAACGTGGTTGGTAAACAAAGTTTTCGGGACTTGACCGCGAAACAGTGGTTTTCGGGACACTAAACAAGTTAATTTATTTTTATTTTTAATAAGAGCTGTAAATAGTTCAAATACAAGATAAACAAATAACCACATAAGAGGGGGTATATAGGTTGAAATTTAGTAATTTTTATCAAACTGTAAATTAATTAAAGGTGGTATGATGAAAAGTACTGTTCGTAACTCGTCCGAAAGTGGTATATCAGTGCTCGATCGAATTCAAGCTACACTCGGTTTCGCCTCGTACTTGAAACTCGATCTTGCATTGATAACAACCACTTCCCGGACTAGTGACGAAATATACTATTTCAGTTCAATAAAAATTATATCAAGCAGTCTAGTGTGTGAAGAAAAAAAGTCAGACTCACTCCTAAAAAGCTTAAATATCTTTCCTCCAATTCTTACAGCCAAAATTCTTGAACAAAAATTCCTTTGTGAAGAAATTAAAAAGAAAATGACTTGTCAATGGGGAAGGAAAATAATTTGTTCTATACACTGATAAGAAGTAGTAACTGTAGAGTAATTTTTTATTGTATCTTATATCAAGCTCCACAGCAACATTTATTGATACTTTTAATCATTATCAATAAATGTTTATAAGTGACATGTTTGTATACAAGAAACTCCTACAGTTTTTAACTATCAAAAAAATTTTGGTAGAGCATTAGCTAGAGCAATCTTTCTATATATTATTATTACCGTACATCGGTTTCCAAGTCACTGAAGCTAAATTTCATTATCTACACATGTTTATTACGCGGCATTTATTTATAAGGAACTTCGACAGTTTTCAACAGTTTATACAATTTTTGTGTTGTCAATTAGCTCAAAGTTGACGTGAAGTTGTTTCTAAAGTAAATTGGTAAATATCCATACAAATGGAAGCTAAAAAATGTTAAATTAATTGATTTTTAATAACGTTTAACAGCTTTAAGAGTAAACACAGTGCACCAGCGAGAGCATATATCTTTTCATACTAAAGTCTTCATGTTAGAGCATGGAGGAGGTTACACTGATTAACAAACGGCATTAAAAGAGCATACACAGTAAAAACTATGTATGAATTTTAAATTTTGAATCAATATTCAAACTAAATTGTTCAATTCAGAGCAACATGTACACTAGTTTACTAAAATGTGACTAAATAATTTGACTTTCATCACAAATAAAAAATATTACAAATTTTTACAAGATTTTACAAAACAAGGTTAAAGCAACACACAATAACATAAAACATTGGAGAATAAAACAAAATATTTAAGTGAAATGTAAGAAACTAATATAGTTCAAAAATAATAACTTTTTGGAGGAACATTACAATAATTGGTTAGCATTGAAGAAGAAGAAACAATGAAATTTTATCACGAGAATTTTTTTAAAAAGCTGCATTTAATGTACATTATTTGAAATTCATTACACCAAGAAAACATAAACATGCAAGGAACTCCAAGTACAAAAACAAAAAATAAACACTGTAAAATACGGCATGTTTAACTTTTTGTTTAAAATTTCTAGGAAAATGTGTTAAGGCAAGAATGTCTGTTTTAATTACCTTGTTTTGCAGTTATTTTTATGTTCGTGTTCAATAGGAATAGGAACATGTGAGTTGTAAATAGAATTTAATGGGAGGTGCGTGGGAGTGCGAGACAGTGAATGTGTTGAGTCAAGGCTGAGCCTGGGAAAGGCTCCTTCCCAGTATTGGATATCCGAGTATCAGTTTCTGCCGAGACTGACACATTTTATCTCAAACTAGTCTCTACATCAACATCACATTTGAAATTTTACTAAATACCAATGATTATTCAAATCAACTGCGTCTTTTTACAACTTCGTATCTGTGATATCAATCCGTCAATAGTCTATAAGCTATAAATCGTTATTCAATTAAATTAATGCAATATAGGCTATTTTATTTAATTTTAAATTAACTATTTCAACCTTTGATTATTTTTTGTTGTTAAATGTAAGGACACACACTTTTTTATCTTATTGTATTAATTTAGAAAGATTAAATATAGTTGAGGATCTATATAATGTATTTATTTTGGGATACATACCAGAAGCAACCAAAGAAACATTGAATGCAAATTCATATTAAAATCTTTGAAAAAAAGATTATCACTTTAGTTGGTTAACAGATTTTATCCAACCACAAAGTTTCCTCATAACTGTTTAACTATGGTAAAGAACTCACAGACGTATAGTGTTACGTCATTAAACTTTGCAAACTGAGGTATTCTGGTAACCTGGCACCTTCAACACTCATAACAGACAACAAACGTTCACTAATTGTCAATATCTGATAGAATTTCCATTGAGAATATTAGTTTAGCGAGACTCAAACTTCTTGATTCACTTGTGTTCGATTAATATATTGTTGTTAATAAATGTTCATGTTTTTTAAGACTTATAAATATTTTGAAAATCTAAAACAGCAAATTACTATATAACAAACAGTTTTTATAGTGTGAAAGTTAAGGTAAGAGCATATGCACATTATTTTCATTAAAAACAATATTAAATTTAAGTTTATGTAATGTAATATTATTTATTAGGTCACAAAATCTTTGTATTTTAAACTAAGACTCAGTGAATGAGAGAACTTAACTTAGAGAAGTTTTAATAGTGACTCAATGAAATAAAGCTTTTATAATCAGGCATTAAGCATTAAAAAAAAGTAACTGGGGGCCGAGCGTTTACTCGGTAAACGGTAAACAATTCTTTGTCAGTCAGTGTGCTAAAATGCCTTGTGCAAAAAAGCCTTTCTAATCAAGACAAACTCGTTCGCTCCACTCACTCTCCTTCATGACAAACTCATTCGCTTCACTCACTTGCATTTCAGATTGTTTTAATGTAGGTCTATGGGTGCTGCCCTCTGGTATATATATATGTTGAACCACATGTTGAATCTGAAACATGTGGATTCTTCTTCTATGGTTATTCTAACATGGTTAACAGCTGATATCACCATGTTACTAATTCTTTTGCTTATAAATTGAAAATTAATTCTACAAATTCCTTATTCTTTTCTTTTTTACTTTGCTTTTTTTATATAAACATTCATAATCACAAGTATGACATATGATTTAAAAAAATTATGAATTAATTGTTTATAGTAGCATTATTACAGTTTTTAAGTAATTCATTATAGTACGATTCACCAAAATAGTCCGATGAGAGTTGATCAAAGTTGCCAGATTTATTGCAATACACAATGACTACAGAGTGATTCCCAAGCGAGAACTAAACTTACCGACCTGTATTATTGAGAAAATTGCCAACATACTGGGAGTTGCGGATTACCGAAACACCCTTTTTACAGTGTGTATCTGTAATTACCTCTCCAGACCAGAAGTCACTGATGTTAAATACAAACCCTCACTTTAAATATTTTTTTTTAGTTTTACACGGTTTTTAAGAAAATTTTACAATTTGATCTTGTACGCGTAATTTTAGAAGTTTATTGAATATTTGAGGTTGAAATTTAGATTTTCCTCATTCTTCTCTGAGCATTTTAGGTTAAGCAAAAATTTCTCGGCACAAAAATGTCTTAGACTCTTTTAAATACGTTTCCAACAAAAATTGTCAGTTTGGTCCAAAATGTTTTTTTATTAAATTTACAACATGACGGAGATTAATGAACATGTATTTAAATGTTTAGTAAATCTAATCACGTGATAATTGATGTTTTATGATGGTATATTATTTTAAGTGAGGTTCTTAGACATTTACATGTTTGGTAAGTTCTGTTTTCCCCAGTTAAAAAAAATAATGTCATGCTATTTATTATTCTAAATCAGTATGATTAGGGTTTAAAATATTAAATTTTAAAGTTGCTTCAAAATTACGTCTGGTCCCCTCTGTATTGAAATCAGTGTCAATCAACAGAGCAAAATATGTTTACCTACAACGGCACTATTTTTTTTTTTTGTACAATTTTAAAAGAGGTGCAAGGTTGGTATGGGACACCCGGTAAGACAGTACCAAACATTTTTACCCAAAATAAATATGACATTATTTTTTTCTACTCTAGCGGCCAAATTATAACATCTGAGGCAATCCTCGCGAACATCTTTCAAGTTACTACAAGTTTGGTTCTATGAATTTTTGCCCCCCCCAGTCCACACAATTAAACATAATTAAATGTTTATTTATTTTTGCGGGGAATTTTACCCCATGTAGACGTAATTTTACAACTACTATAATATTTTACTCAGAACCTTCACTTTGCACATAGACATATCTTGCACTACCAATATCAATCAAATTATCAAACTTAAAAATTATCATGATTTTCAATATCACGTATTCTTCTTTTGACTGTGAGTCGGAACGAATTGCTATATCAAGCAACTGATTGTTTTACTTAGATTGTTATTTACTGACCTGGTCCTACGGCTAAAACATACGTCCTTTGATGTGTATGGTAATTTTAATATTTTAACCATTATTTAACATACTTTTGTTAGTAACTACTGTATTATTGTATTTAGAAGCTTGAAGTTTTTTTGTTTGCCTTGACAGTAATTTTTTAGGAAATTGGTTAAATTTAAAAGTTTTACACCATTAAAAACTGAAATGAAGGCATTGTAATGAATGCCAATATTACCTTATGTATTTATCATTGTATGTTCAATATTACTGGATCGTTATGTTATTCCCTGGAATTTCAACACAACTAATTGAAGGATAGTAACTGAATAGTATTTTTGTAAATAAAAGGAGTTTTTGGCAAGTTTTATCCACTTTGTTAAGCTTTCCAATTATTTTGTTTTTATGGAATTTTTCATTGTTTTCGATGATATAGCCTACTGCACATTTTTTTGCAGTTAATCCATTTAATTTTTTTATATATTTATTTCATATATTTTTTTAACCTTTATAGAATTTGGGGGAATTAGGGTGGGGGTTTGGGGAAAGAGTCTCTGAAAACGAGCCGTAGGCGAATATATTTTCATTCCTTAGATTGAGTTAGTTGCATAAGTTCAAATTTAGGTTATTTCTGCAGTCGTGGGAGTTAATTTATGTTATAAATAAATGACAAACTCATTTATTTTGCTATTTTGCTCATTTACAAACTCTTATATTTATATGTATTCTGTTCATTATATGCGACTTAAACAACAATTAACGAATTTCTGGGTAACCCCTGAGGGGGCATGGGGGCGGAGCCCCCATCGAGCCGTAGGCGAGTCTATTTATAATTTTGAATGCATTACACAATATCCAGATTAAAATGAGTTTAATCATTGACTTTGTACACTACGTGAGTAGACTTCTCATAGCATAGGCGTGTGTGAAGCATATTGACGGTGGTGCGATCTCGTGCGGCGTCCATCGAAGTACACGTAACATATGATAGATAAATCACTATTACCACTCTTCTAAACCAAGTATGAAACATTTTATAACTGAAAGTTATGTTTATGTTTATGGTAAAATGTTTTGGCAGCACTGAAAATTCAGCTGAATAATAACAACATCGATGGCAGCGACTCTGGTGTGGCGTCCACCGAACTTCCAAATTTTTGCCTCAAACTAAATGCATTGGATGAGAGGTCTATTTACGCTAGTGTACATAGTCAATGGTTTAATAATTCAAATTACCTTAAGAATTATTCTTTTAGTTTAGTTTTGCGATATTAAAAAAACAAATTGTATAAAATTAATTGAAATTAAGTTAAAAAGCTAAAGCCTTGCCACATAACTTGACGAATGAATTTGCACTACTATTCAGTTAAAATTATTGGATAATCAGCTGTTCCATGAAATTAGCATGTAACATAAGCTTAACGTTTTTGGAAAAGTACCCCCTCTCCTCCCCCCCCCCTCGCCTATCACAGCTGTTTTTGGCCATTTGTCAACTTATATTGTGAGACTTATAGCGGAAACTGGCAACTGGAAGGGTGGCAGCCATTAAAGTAGATTCTAACTTAGAGTACTATCTCAAAATGATTCCTTCTCCAGACTCCCATCCCAACCCAAACCATTACACATGATGCAGAGAACAGGCGAGCAGTGAGCCCTGACCAGCACAACATGATTTACATATCACCGGCGGTGAAAGGACGGGGAGAAACTCGCTTTCCGTCGGTGGCTAATTATCCTGCAACTGTCAGCTGATACGATCTGATGCTGCAGCCGACACCCTTCATATGCACAACTGCTAGCTGATATAGTACATAAATATACACCAATACCCAACTAACTGTTACAATTATGGAACAATTATACCCACTTTTTAACTGAATAAAAAATTATTTCAATTGTCACCTAAAGCCGCGTCCGCACTGGCCGAACATGTTCGCCAAACAAAGTTCTTCCGAACTTTTGTTTGTTCGTTGCTAACCTGTTGGAATGTAAATCATATGGCCGGTAATTGTTTGTTAGGAATGTTTGTTGATTTATTGTGTTCGCCGAACAAGTTCGCCACGAATGTTCGTCCAGTGCGGACGCGGCTTTAGGATTGTCCTTTCCTTGAATTTTGCTTTGATTTATTATGATAACAATTTATTTTGATTACATCTCAACTGTAACTGGAAGAGGGCCAACTTTTAGAATGACTTCCATGAGCAATCTTATTTTTAATCATGACCAGCCACTATAACTATAACACACTTTACTTAAATGTATTGTGAGTCAACACTTTTCTATAGAAACTTAAAAACCATTAAAATTAAAATCAGATGGAGATTATATTTTGTATTCCTTACAAATGCATTGTCAGCATTATTTGCCCCAATTACTTTGGGTTATTAAGTTTAAATTTCTGCCAATAAAAGTACACAAAATGAAATTTATAAAAATCTAACCAACTGAGATGAAAACTATAATTAAAAGTAATCATGTTAGTTCAGTTCATTGCATTACAATATTAAGGTTTTAATGTGGTTGGTATCTGTTTGTACAAAATAGGATAAAACTATAAAGGTAGGTTTACACGTGAGAGTTTTTCACTCTCAGAGAGTTTCGTACTCTCAGCAGGTACTCGCAGAGGTACACAACCAGCGAATTTTCCAAGATTGTTAATCCCAGACAGTTTTCTGCGAGTACTATCAACAGCTGTCTGAGATTTTTATGAGAGTAACTAACTACTCCCCGAGAGTGAAAACTCTCACGTGTAAACCTACCCTAAGACTTGAAAATTTTTATAAAAAAACTCAACAAAGATAATATAAAATATTGTTTTCTACAAATTTTGAATCTGAGTCAACAGTAGAATTTTTTCAACACTTCTGGTAAAAGAAAAATGTTTACAGAGTGTTGTTTGTTTAGGGGGATGAGTGTATAACTAAAGAGTACAGTTTTCTAGGTACCGTATTTCATTTGTTTTAGTAATTGTGGAATGTCTTCAAGTGTTTTTTTATTTTTCCAATGTTAGTATTTGGATGAAAAAATTATGGTTTATAATGGCCAAAGTCCTAAGATAAATGATATAACCTGCCGGTTTGAAAAAAATTTGCTCAGTATTTGGGTGCTAACTTGCCAGAAATGATGTTCCTATTGAAATGGTGCCTCTTGTGATGTTAACCTTGCTTCTGTTAGTTTTAGAAAAACATTTTTTGTTAAATTTATTAATTGTTTTTCATAAATGTTGAAAATATTATTATCTGGAGAGGAAATACATGTCAGTTTTCTGACAAATAAGTGTTACCTTAACTTTGGAAATAATCTAGAACAAACATAAAATTAAGTGTTAATAAAAAAAGTTAAACTTTTCTTCATGAATTGGAATGGACTGCCTTCATTGACTGTTGAAATATTGACTTAAAAAAGGTTATGCAACTTATACAAAACGTGAAAGGTTAAAAATTACACATTTAAATTAATTTTATTAAAATGAATTTAAAACAGATATTTGACTCTGCAGTCAAATGTATGACTCATACTAAAAGAGTGGCAGCAATCCAATTATTTTTTCCAGTTTTGAATATGCCTATTATTTCTCCAAGCGCTTATACGTATTAAAGGTCTTAAACAAACGCTGCTGCACGGTTGATTGGACGGAATTGGATCTTTTACAATCTGATCGGCTGGAAAATTTCTCTTCGCACTAAATAAATCTGAATTTTATTACCAGGAATTTAGTTTTGCTAGCAATTGAGTTCAACCAAAAAAATTATTCAATTTAAAAAAAAAAAAAAATCATGCAGTTTCATCAAAGCCTTTTATGATTTTTTCATCCTAACAAAAGATTGATTAATCAAATCCATTAATTTTCAAAATAATAATATCCATCCAATTTAAATTAATAAACTTCTTATTTAGCTAGGCTATCAATCAATCAATCAAACATTCTTTATTTAAATAATGCACATAGTACATCGAATAGAGTCACTTAAATAAATTAAATTATAAAGGGCCTAATACAGATCCCCATAAATGTATCCTGCATGAAAAGCTATACATAATTTTTTTATAAATTGCAGGGAGAACAAATAAAATTAACAATCAGAAAAAATACAACTAAAACTAGATAAGATAGAAAAATTATTAAAATATACAAACAAACTGCAATTCTTAATACAAATTAAAGTGATTCTTAATACATAAATACTATCCAGAGGAGGGATTGTTTGTTTCCCAAAATTCATCTATAGAATATAGAGACAATTGAATGAGGTAATTTTTTAATTGTTTTTTGAATTTTGTCATCTCACTTTCATTGAAAATGTCCTGAGGTAAATGAAATAAAAGTTTTTTGCCCATGAAGCGAGTTTTCTTCTTATAAAATTTCAGTCTATGAGACTCCACCCTTCGATTTAATCTCGTGTCATATTGGTGACCATTGTTAGCTGAAATTTGATTTGGAATTTGAAATTTGATCATTGTGCTACAAAAATTTATGTTCAAAAATTGATTAAGTTGTCATGAAATACAAATTCGGAACCACTCCTAGTTGGATTAGATAAATGTAGAATACAAAGCCATCATAACTATAGCAACTTTAAACATGGAATTACATAGTAATACATTGAATAGTAATATTTTTTTTGTACATACAGTAACATATAATGTGGGGATATGAATGGGTGAAGTGATCTTTAAATAACCAATATTCCACATCATTTTTATTAGACCTATAAGTTTAATAATAACAAATTTTAACAGATGGAATAAGTTAGTGTTGCAAATAAAAATATTAACTCGTTACATTTCATTGCAGGGACCAATAACATAATACTAGTCTACTTGTTGCTCGAAATCGAGCAATTCTTATGATACAATACAAAACTAATATTTAGTTCTAAATCAACGAAATCCGACCAATCCAATATTGTGAATATCGGTAGTGACAAAAAACTACACATATTTACAGCTGTACATTAAGAGGTGTTTAAAATGTTCAATCCAAATCTAATGTTATTCCAATGGGAAATTTTCAAATTTAATTTTTGTATAGCGCCCTTATTTTATGTCCGATTTTTATCAATTTTTGGCGGAAACAACTACAGACCAAGCCCTATCCAACAACACCAAAAACTTTAATATCGGTTGAAAATTGTAGGAGGAGTTCTCAACACAGAAAAAACCCTTAGCGTATTAAATAAGTACTAGAGATCGCCCACTGGTCAAAATTCGAACAAAAACTTGGTTTATTTTGAGTCAATTAAATTTAAAATGTGTTAAAACTGAAACATCTGTTCTTCCTGATTTGCTAGCATTTGTTATTACAACAGCTGCCTAATGATTCAACCAATTATCTTTCTTCCATAAGATTAACATTGAAACTTCGAAAGCCTGTAGGGCGGAGCCCTGGGGGCAATGTAAATAATAATTGGATTCTGCTCATCTACAGGACTACAGACTGGACTGGAGACGATTGCCCTAGGTAACTCCTCCCACCCCTCCGTCGTTATCAGATGGACAAAGGTTGTTATGTTGCAGTCTGGTTCCATTATTTATTATTGCGTTAAAAATAGAGTGTGATTTGAAATTGAGTTTTTCATTCAGGATAAATTCTTTTCTGTTGTTGTCATGGAAGCCTTTGTATATTTCGTATTGTTCTAAAGAGTTTAATTTATTTCCTTTGCGGCAGATGTGCATTACTTCTAGACCCTTATCTAATTCGGCCTTCCGGGTCGGCCTTCCGTGTCTGCTTCCGGGTCGTGCCGCGGTGTGATTAATTAATATGATTAGGCCTACTGAAATTTGTATTAAGTGTGAACTGTGTTCGTGTATGTGTCGTTTTTTAACCGTTGACGAATCCCTCGGTGGATATTAAATGTTCTTTGTATGTGTCACTTGAAAATGCCGTATTCACGGCGAAACATGTTGTGATTTATTCCAACAAAATTTGAGCTGTTTGACAGAAGGTATGTGTAATAATTTATTACTATTCAATAGCAGTTCAGGGGCTAATACAATGGATTTTAATTTTGATTATTGTTGGGAACATTTAGTAGATGTAAAAAACCGATGTTGCCACATTTCCAGAGTGGGCACAACACGGGGGACGCCCCCTAGAGGAAGTCGTTGAGGGGACCGTATTGGCCTATGTCATGTTATACATCATTTTAAAGGTCTTTGAATGTAGATTCAAATGCCACAAACCCGACCTCTAAAGGTCTAACACAACGCGAGTTATTGTGTTTTGAAATTTCGGCAAAATGCTTTTTATGCAAAGTTTGACTGCCTGCCATTTCTGACTCGAACGTTCATTTAAGGTCGGCTTTGCGGCATTGCTTTCTGTTGAACATGATCCTAAAGCTCACGTTAAATATTTCATAAAATATTTCATGGGTTGTCCCAAATCAGACTGAAAATCATAATGTAATCATAATATTTCGGATAGTAATTGAAGACGGCAAATGAAGACTTAAAATAAAACATTTCATTAATTTTCCGGATATTTATAAAGAGGAGATAGATAGAATTTAAATATATTTGAAAACAATGTCACCAACTCGATCTCAAATGAACGTCTGAGCCAGAAATGGCAGGTAGTCAAATTTTACATAAAAGGATTTTACCGAAATTTCAAAAAACAATAACTTGCGTTATACTATACCTTTAGAGGTCGGGTTTTTAGCATTTGAATCTACATTCAAAGACCTTTAAAATGATGTATAACATGACATAGGCCAATACAGTTCCCTCTAAGACTTCCTCTAGGGGGGCGTCCCCCGTGTTGTGCCCACTCAGGAAATGTGGCAACATCGGTTTTTTACGTCTACTAAATGTTCCCAATAATAATAAAAAGTCAAATTTTATTAGACTTTTGTGCATGCTCAACCTGTTCAGATCCTGGACTAATAGTTAAATAAATTTAATCAAATGAGATTATTGAACATAATGTCATGCAGAATGTTCATTGCACATACACAGAGAGCACACCACCAAGATGGAACGTTGCGTTTTCAACTGATAAGGGACAAGACACGGGAGCTGTGGCCAAAAACGTAAACTAAATCTTTCGACAGAGTGTCGTCTGTAGGCTGTACACCGTGAATGCCACTACTCAAAATAGAGAATTCCCAGTAATTCCCTCCTTAACCGATGGCATAAGTTAAAGAATAAATATATTCTCGGACTACGGTAATCCGAGAGTTAAGTAAGTTATCCCCGATCTCCGAAACCCGATTATTTAATATTTTTAACCCACCGATTATCTTATTCCACGGATTAACTAACTCCGGGATTAAATATCCCCGGACTCGGAAACCGGCCCTAAATGTGTGAATTTATGCACTATCTACATGATAATTTTCGAACAAACAAACTTGAACCTTCAAGTGTGGGAGTTCCCAAGTGCTGAATGGTGGCGATGGGAAAACTGTTCTTGCTATTGTTTTCATGTAAACAGTTTTGTATGGGGCTGCCACCTCCACAAACAATACATTGCTTTTAATAGAATAAGACAAATTCCGTAAATTATATTTAAAGTTATAAAAATTCTGCTTTGAGCACTTGCAATTTGTTGTTTATGATATATATTATTGATATAATTTTATTCTAAAAAGGTATATTTTTATGGGTTAAGTAACTGTATTTTATAATTTTGTAAACTTTCAAGAAGTGAACCCATTCTAAGAGAAGATTTGGCTTCTGGCTGCAAATCTGTAAACTAACTATTACATATACGCCAATAAAAAATAGTAATAGATCTCAATATCTCGGAGGACTTCCCAATGCAGTAAAAACAAGTGCAATGTACATTATGAAGATGATACCAATTTTATTATAAAACGAGACTCAAGTGATAGTATAGAATGCTGTTCTAATCTTGATTTGACCGATATAAAACAATTTTTAGATAAAAATCACCATTTACTAAACACGGAGAAATCAAGTATACTATTGTTTTCTACTTCACAAAATAAAAATTAAATTAACCCTAAAATTCAAATTAATAAAAAATTATTATCAAAAAATAATGAAACAAAATTCCTAGGACTAACCATAGATAAAAATTTGTCATGCAATAAACATGTCGAGTGTTTGAAGTCAAATGTCTTCAGGAATCTATGATCTCTGGCAAATGTCAGGAATAAGCGACATCGAGACACTAAAAATAATCTATCACACTCTAATACAATCTCACATTTACTATGGAATACTAGGAAGCCCGTGCAGCGCAATGCGCTGCATTTATTAGAGTACCGGGTGATCAAACCTTGATCTATGGTAATAATTTGAAAAAATGTCTCTATAGTGAAAATCAGATCGATCTTCATTACCAATTCTCCCACTTCCCAATGTGATAGTGCTGAGATGTGGTGCTCGTTCTTTTAGGTCTAAATTAGCTGAGATTACATAGTTGTTCTTTTGCCGATATGTCTTAGGGCCTTTGTCTAAACCCTCCTATAAAATTTTAAATAAATTCACAGATGTTGGATCCACATATAGTTCATAAAAAATAAAACGTAAATGACAAAAGAATAAAAATCAACATTTCATTACTCCCCCGGTCCTGTATGAGTTATGCCGCACTCACTGCGGTTGTTTTTGTAGTACTACTGTATGAGGTAGTCAATGACATAGTGTATGAGTCCACATTACTATTTATGCCTATATCCTCTTTAACTTAACTTTCCATGACATTACAAAATTTAAATAAAGAAATCAAATAAATTAAGAGAATCTACATCTTTGTTGGTGTGGTCCATTTTGTTTTTAGTGGCATTTTTATTTTGGTTAACATTTTTCTTTATAAAAACCATTTTTGTAATAAGCTTGTTTTCTATACTGGAGGTAAAAAACTTTTAAATGTTGTCTTTTTACACAGGTTTTTTTTTTTTAAATATGTGTAGCATTGTGCATAAAACATGTTTATACTATAATAGTAAATAAAAAGGTTATTACACTTACAACCAACTATCCCTTTTCCTTATAGTTTACAGCAGTTTGAAAACCCATGCACACAAATTTGGTGTTCTATTTTAGTATTTGCTACCTTTTATTATTGTTTCAATACCAGTCGGACAACCAATAAGATTCATGTCATAAATTTCAATTTCCAAAATTTGTTTCGGAAAAAATGAATTTTTCCAGGTTTAAGTTACAAAAATTATTTTTGTGAACCAAATACGCGTGAATAAAATTTTCAAGCAAAATATACCTGCTACATTTTGAGAAAAGGTTAAATCCCCAGATTAGACACCCCTCGTATTAAAGTATGAAATTGTGTTGATATTTTAGTACCAGTTCAATTAGCTTCTATTCAAGAAATCTAAAATAAATAAAGAGATTATTTTGTCTTCATTTGTTTTAGATTCCTTGCTTCTATTCAGCTTTTAACATATGTGTTCATTTAGTTGTTCAACTATCAACAGCTGTTTTATTTAGCAATTCAAAATAAATTGTTTCCCATGTTAATCTTATGGACAAAAAATGAACTTTGAGAGCTTCCAGTGAGCTTCAGGATTAAAATATCAAAAATCTAAAACCTTATTGCAAAACTACGAACTGAGGCCATTCTTTTGACACCTCAAACTTTAAAATTGGTCCAGAAATAAGGGAGGAGAAGCGTTAACAAAAAAGGGGCATCACGTATTATATATATATATAGATGTATCTACTTTATATTGAGCAACAATCTAGATCAAATTCTAATTAAAAAAAAGCAATAAGAGTAGTTGCTGGCCTTAAAGCTGATTCAGTCAAACACTGATTCAGTCAAACATCTGTTTACCCAATTTAAAATTCTTACTGTTTATAGTCTATATATATATATATTTGAAACAATAAAATATGTTAAAGAGTACGAAAAGATACTCTGTTAAAAACAAACCATAAATATAACACGAGGAATAAAATTATCATGGATCAGCACAACCTAATTCTTTACTAAAAAACAAGTGACATGGGGGAACATTTTTTTAAGTAACTACCAAATGAAATCAAAAGTATACAGAACTTTAACTCTTTTAAAAACAAACTAGAGCAATACTTAATTAATAAAGCTTTGTACGTCATTTCGGAATTTCCTTGAGGGCTCCATACCATATCATGTACCATTTCACATATCTTAGATCTTTTTATTTAGACGTTTTACATAGATATCGGACTTGTAAAAGAAAACATTAAAATTTCCTAATTTTCTAAATTCATTTAGTTTGTATAAAAATTAATTCAATTGGAATACAATAAGTAATATTAGTTGCTAATGTGTGACGCTATTCTATGTATTTACTTTGTAATGCTATGAATAAAGAATATCTGATTCTGATCTTATTCTTTATTTCTTATTTTATTTTTTTATTTGTGATCCTTGCAAATGTGTTTAATTAATTCATCCTAAAAGACCTTTTCCATGGCCAGTTATTAAATGGTTTTAATGTTCATACCATAACAGCAAGTGTAATAAATGTAAGTTTATGTCCTTTTACACACAAAAATAAACTGAAATTACAAAAAGGTTGATAACAAAAACTGCTCGGCGGAATGAATTGGGGAAGGGTCTAATGGGTTTAATCCCAGGAGGTAAATAAAGCAACTTTATGAGAGCAGAGGTTTTTAAAAGGGTGTTTAGAATATTTTGTCAAAAAACAATTGTAAATGAATAATAATAAAGCTCAATGGAGCTTAGTGCTTCAAACACAAAATACCTCGGGGTGATCAATTAATTACGACAACAAAGGTAAGCTTGTGAGATAACAGTGATTACAATTAATATAGTGTAACACAATATGCTTCACAGTTCGTAACATTATGTTAAATAAATATAAGAATTCTTTGGAGTATTACAGCTTTTAATTAATCATAGACTTAACTTTTGTCAGGAAACCTTTATGGAATTCTAGAATTTATTAAACTTTCATAGGAACAGTTAGTTTGAAAAGCTAAGAAATTAACATAAATGAAATTTTAAGCATAGGCTATTTTACATTATTTATTATTCTGTAAGTCCGTAGTATTCTTCTTCTTAATTTTTAACATTTAAAACTACTGTCAACCAAAGAGGTGTGTCACACATAAAACAATAATAATGTGGTAATTGATGAATAGCGAAACCTTAGAATTGAATGGATGTGAGATGAATTTAAATACAATATAAACACAAAGTATATTGTATCCATTATTTCATAAATATATAATATAATATGTGAAGCGGTATTTTGTGAACTCAAACTCCCATATTTTCTGACCAATTTTAATGTTTGAGGTGTCAAAAGGTTCATCTCAAATTGTAGTTTTGCAATGAGGTTTTAGGTTTTGATATTTTAACTCTAAAGGACATGGCAAGCCATTAAAGTTTGTTACTGTCCATAAGTTTACATGGGGATGATTTATATTAAAATTGCAAAATAAAACCACTGTTGATAATAAAAGGTGAATATATGCACTTGAACTATCTGTACTGAATTGTCAAATGTACACTACAACATAGAGGTGTCCATAGCGAATTATTGTATTACATTTTCTTAAAATATAGCTGGTGAAATTTGCCAAAAGATTGGATTTATATGTATTTGGGTACAAAAATATGTTTGGTAACAGCTGCAACACCAGAGAAGGTTCCTTTTTTTCTAAAAAAATTTGAAAATTAAAATTTTTTATAGGTTGTCATGTTGGTAACAAAATGAAAAGTAAACAAAAAAAGTTAAAGCAGAACACTTATGTAATTTTTATGCATGGGTTTTCAAACAAATGTGAACTAGGACAATGTATAGGATATATCGTTAATATTGTTGTTCAGCTAAATTCACAACGTTAATCAGTGTAATATGATATTATAACAAAAGTTAATTAGAATTTTAGTACAGAAAGCTAAAAATCTTAAAAAGCGGTTTTTTGTCTAAACAAAAACATTCGCAATGAGTGCTGCATTACTTTGTACAGGACACGAAAGTTGTAATATAATTTTTTCTCTGAGGTTCTGTATGCTATAGATGTGAACAAACATCTGTGAATGTATCATAAATATTTTACGTTTTGTAGGCAAAGCCCCTATAACAGATTGGTATATAAGAACCATAATGGAATCCCAATTAAAACCAAAAGAAAAACATCAAATTTCAGAACTCTATCATGGTAGGAAGTTTGAGAATTAGTGATAAAGATTGATTGATCAAACAATAACAAGGTATAAGTTAAAATAACTGTCATTGTGGCCTATTTTTTCCTTTTTTTGCAAATTAATGAAACTTACTAATACCGAGCAAGGTTTTATCTCCCCGTACCCTGATAAATGCAATGCATTGTGCTAAGCAGCAGGTCCAACTAGTATTATTATATTAACAACATCATAAATGTATAATAGCATAGATTAACAAAAATCATAATTTGTCACCAAATTGTCTCCTTTTTTGACTCGACTTGTTCATTACTGAAATATTTATTTTCCTACAGAAGGGTATAAAACTTATAAAACAATACAAATTCATTTAACTAATTTCTCTAGTAGAAAATTTCAAGTCTTGTCTAATCATTGTTTTCACTTTAATCCTAATACAAAACACTTACATGAGTGTGAATGAAAAAAATATAAAATAAATTTGTGAACTTAAATAATTAGAAATATATATGTATGAGTTCAGGGACAATTCTTAAGGGAACATATACAAACATTAATAAGGTAATTGTTTTGAAATATAATTTATAAAATCATATCATAGATGAAATGGCTAATTTTATATTAAGACTACGCATTACAAACTTATGAGTACAATTTTGGTTTAAGAAAATTAATCTTAGCCACCCTACCCATAGTAAGAAAAAGTATTAAAATACCCCCGATGCAGCAGACCTGCGTACTCAGCGAATTTCGGAAAAATCTTGAGATTTTGTATTTTTCCCATAAACACCATTGAAATGAGTATGTAGGTTTGCTGCCATATGGGTGTTGTAAACAAATATTAGTTAAACCCTAACTAGTGAATGTACATACCAAATTTTATCAAGTAATTCCAATAAATAAGCAAGGTACAGGGTTTTGTTGATTTTCCATAAGGTTAACATGGGAAACCTATTTTTGACTTTTCTCCATAACCTGTTAAGCCAAGTTAAAAATTCAAAATACTAAATTGTTTGTTCTTTTAAGCTCTTTTAAATGGTTTTAGTTAAAATTGTTGAATTTTTAAAATTGAGGTCCAAAAATGCCAAAAAACCATTTTTAATTCCTTTGGAATACCATAAAACCCCATTCCCATAACCCGAATACATAGGACACATATACAGGGTTAGGCAAAAGTCTGGATACCCCCAGTTAACTTTTTAACGCGTTGCAGTAGGAAAACCAAACTCGGCACATGTTTACAAAATCAAAAACGGCACTTTTTCATCAACTACACAATTTTGCCCCTGCCCCCAAAATGGGGTATTTTGGGGGCAGCCCCAAATTTTCAAATGTAAACCCCTATCGAGTGACCCCTCATTTTAAACGGTTTATCAAGAGAAATTAAATGGCGCAAACCGGAGGTCGATATCTCACCCCTAACCAAAATGGCAGCCATTTCAAAATTTGACATGGGCAAGCAAGTATAAGTATGGACACCCCCAATTAATTTTTTAACACGTTGCAGTAGGAAAACCAAACTCGGCACATGTTTACAACATAAAAAACTGCACTTTTTCATCAACTACACAACTTTGCCCCTGCCCCCAAAATGGGGTATTTTGGGGGCAGCCCCAAATTTTCAAATGTAAACCCCTATCGAGTGACCCCTCATTTTAAACGGTTTATCAAGAGAAATTGAATGGCACAAATCGGATGTCGATATCTCATCTCTAACCAAAATGGCAGCCATTTTAAAATTCGAGAAGGGTAAATTTACATTTGTTAAAATTAAATCGGAAAATAGCTTTTTGGAATTTATAATTTCTTGAATTATTTTAGAATTGAACCTAATAGCAGAAATGAACTAGTAGGTTCAATTCTAAAATAATTCCAGATATTCTCGATTCTAAAAAAGCTATTTTCTGATTTAATGTAAAGTCAATTTACCTTTCTCGAATTTTAAAATGGCTGCCATTTTGGTTAGAGATGAGATATCGACATCCGGTTTGTGCCATTCAATTTCTCTTGATAAACCGTTTAAAATGAGGGGTCACTCAATAGGGGTTTACATTTGAAAATTTGGGGCTGCCCCCAAAATACCCCATTTTGGGGGCAGGGGCAAAGTTGTGTAGTTGATGAAAAAGTGCAGTTTTTCATGTTGTTAACATGTGCCGAGTTTGGTTTTCCTACTGCAACGTGTTAAAAAATTAATTGGGGGTGTCCAGACTTATACTTGCTTGCCCATCTCAAATTTTGAAATGGCTGCCATTTTGGTTAGGGGTGAGATATCGACCTCCGGTTTGCGCCATTTAATTTCTCTTGATAAACCGTTTAAAATGAGGGGTCACTCGATAGGGGTTTACATTTGAAAATTTGGGGCTGCCCCCAAAATACCCCATTTTGGGGGCAGGAGCAAAGTTGTGTAGTTGATGAAAAAGTGCAGTTTTTGATGTTGTAAACATGTGCCGAGTTTGGTTTTCCTACATCAACGCGTTAAAAAGTTAACTGGGGGTATCCAGACTTTTGCCTAACCCTGTATATGAAAATGAACGAATGGTGTTTTTGGCTTCTGGGGACCTCAAAATGAAAAAGTAAGGTGGTCCCGGGCTTAGGTCTTACTATGGCTACCACCGCAATAGCGTATTCCCTATAAGGAAATTCGCTGAAACACATCTAAAGACATACAAATAATAACATCGGATACCTTTTATGATAAATCTTTCCTAATTTCATATAGGTAGTATGATGGTTCTAAAAGTTCAGGAACATACTTTGTGAAATTTTCCATAGATATCCGCGACACTCCATGTTCTACTATTATATGAAGTGTAGTTTTTCAGAAATAATGTTAAATTTCCCATAAAAACTTAAATCATAATTTAAAATTAAAAAAAATGAAACATCTTTACCATCACAGATGAGATTTTGATACTTCATCAACTCATCGTCAATTAAATTGAAAAATGGATAAAAGTACTTACAAGCGGCATGGTGGCGATAAATTAATAGCCGATCGCTGTTGGCGCAGAGCTTGCGAGGTGTAAAGTAACTAAAGTGTCGGTCTGAACGGCCCACTCACCCCCCAATGCCTCCCCGCCCTCTCGACACCCCTCACCCCCGGTGGTGTGATAGACAAACGAGCCATCACTAATGCAGGCCACATGAAAGCTGGCTGTTTAGATCTGATGGGCCCTTAGAGCCATCAGTGTTTACGGTAGAGCAACACTGCAGGCGTTAAAGATTTCATGTGATGTAAACGAGATTTGGTATTTCAAAGATTCAGGTTTCAGTTTGCATTTTGTGGTTTAAAAATATAGACCAGTGAATATCTTGCAAATATGTTCGTTGTCCTACTAAACATTGGCAGATTCTACATAAAAAAGACATAGTAAAAAAGTTTACTGATACAAACCTAAAGCTTCAGAATATACCTCTAGATAAAACTAAGGCTTTTAGTGTACAAAAATTGAGAATGTTAATAAAGGTAAAACCATAAATAAGTTAAAAAATAATATATTAGGTTTCTTTTCTACTGCTTATTTGTTTATTATATGTTGCTAAATTATTTCAGTTTTCACTTTTTCAAACATGACTAACTAAAATATTATGTGGACCATTTTATTTATTTTTTATTTATTTTTTTTTTTATAAAGAGGTTGGCGGACCTCTTTTTGCCTTACTTAGCCCCGTCCACATAGACTATTGATCTATGTGTGGATCGTATTAGACAAAGTAAAGGGGTGAGCCGCTACAGTACAAGGTACTGATAAAAGTCACTGGCAGAAAGCGGATTCGAACCCACAACATCGCTGCCATGGTCCTGAAGTCCGGCACGCTAACCACTACGCCACCCACATTACGTACCAAATCATTTAAATATGAATTTGCATGAATGTATAAAAAGAATTAAATACAGCACCTAAAAATTTTTCTGAAAAACTAAAACTGCTTGTTTGAACTGACTTATTAAATTGTCCAAGAATTATTGAAAGTGAACGATGATGAATGCCTATAATTTATAAATAAATTACCAAATAAATCATTTAATTTTTAGTAACAGCTTAATTTTTTGGTCGATTTGCACTAATATTATGTAATTGAAATAAATCAAACAATTCAGTATTGCTAGGTTAGATAGCATTTTTAATTCCTATAGGCTAACAGCAGCAATCTCTACAGATTACAATTTATACCCGCCTGACTGGAAAAAGGGTACCATTAATAATGAACGGCTTCGTTGTCAAATACAATCTCTCTGCCAATTCATTGTAAAGAAAAATAACAGAATTAATTACCGTTAAACTAAATATTTTAGTAACTTTTTATTTTATGAAAATATTAGAAAAACTTATTAGTAATTTAGGAAAAAAAAATAATTGTAACCAAAATCAGTAAGAAGTTAGTAAAATAAAGAAAACATTCTTCAACAGACCAAAATTCCACTCGATTGTAAAAAACTCTACTCTATTGTGTTACATTAAACTGTCAGATTGTATTTCACTCACAAGCAATATTACAAGAAAAATAGTTTTATCTACAAATAATGTAGCTTAGATATTTTAGTTCAAATAGTTAAATACTATACCAACACACATGTTATTATTTGCTATTATTATTTTGAATAATTTACAGAGTACTGCATTGGAATTACTTGACACTATTTTTACAGCTAACACTTTTTCAGCATAGAGATAAATTTCTTAAGCTTTCATCTCATTTCTCATGAGCAGCGTAGGGACAAATACTTCATTCATCAAATTCTGTTATATCATAAATTCTTCTCAATGTCAGTTTTAAAACAGTCCCAAAACTGGTTTAGACAAACTGATTCCTGATCTATACAGTACAGCAACACCTCACCCTACTTTCATGACCTTTGACCTAACTCTCCCCCTCCAAACCCCACCTCTCATGGTGATTGCATTATGTGGTCATTCTATATACCAGTAAACATTTACTCTCTCGACACTCTATATTTGTATTAGAAGGACTAACCTCGCTTTCAAACACAAAATTCCAAAAACATGAAAAAATGTGTATTGTTTCTCACTTTTAAAACCATTTAGCAACTACCCAACGAGCATGCAATAAAATTTTAATTTGGCTATGGTATGTGCTCGCTGCATACCATAATTGTTGGGTATAACCGCCTCCAATAATGGTTGAAAATCCCAATAACTCAAGTTTGTTTAAACCAATTTAAAGTTAAAATATTGATGACTGACAAAAAAAAAAATAAATAAAAGTTGTATACATTATAATACCATTACGTACTGTAAAGAGGAATATAAAATACAATAATTTAAAGTGTTTGGAAAGAATTTAATCTGGAATGAAAAATTTTAAACACGATTTCATTAACAGCAATCAAATTCTCTGTTAATATTTAAAAAAATCCACCTATATACATTTAGTTAAGACAAGTTTGGAGTAATATTCTTTATTTTACAACAGTTTACAATGTGTAAAAAGATGTTAATTTTTCAGTTATTTATCTATATTGAATAAATAAACATCACATTTACATATAAATTAACATCTACTGAAACCAATTGTAGTGTCACTTGTATTTACTTTTTTCTTTACAAATGCGAGTTGTCTCATTTCAAGAGTAGAACATTTTGCAACAAATGATTTGAGGTCTTTGATAATATAATAATTTTAATTCAATGTTCATAATGACTAGAGATGGAACTGTACAGTTATCCCTTGTAAAATGTTAACAATTTATAATAACGTTTCTATGAGGTCAAGAAATAAAACTTTTATATATAATATGGTATAAAACTCCCTATCTCATCCCTATGATTACTGTTATCCCAATGTTTGAAAAGGCATACTCATTTTTAAGGTTTCAATATTTTTAATTCTGCAAAAAATATTAAAAATTAATTAAAAGCAAAGATTCAACAGTCATGAAACATTACAATGTAGAATCACATCCCAGACAACAATTATTGTTGACAATATTGTAAGCTATAGTTTACAATTTAGTAAACTAAATAGGCTGTTTTGAACTTGGTATAATGAAAACTACAGATGAAGTGGCGCTTGCCTAGTTTGTTCTGCAACAGTTTCAAGTAAAGTCTCAGAAACAATCCTGATATCATCTAAATGAGCTATTGTCTTGTTATCTCCTCTCCTCCATTGTTGCAAACATGCTATGAGATGATTTTAATGCAACTTTCTTTACTTAGTTACCGTTGTGACAACAGCCTGGAAGCTGAGCTTAGCATGATGAGAGCACATAGTGCTGTACAGTTGGTGTGTTCGATGACCATGAGAAATTTCTTAGCACAATAACTCTACATTTGAGGTTGATTACATATGTACCTCGATTAAGGTAACTTAATCATCATGCTAAAACTGCAAAGAAATATTTGGACAGGTTTTAGCAACCCAGAATCACTACTCATTAGAGTTCCGAATCTGCATTGTTCAATTGGTTTAATCATTGCTAATCACTGTTAAATTTTTACTTTGAATGTTTTGGAGTGCATTTAAAAACTTCCATCTTTACCAGAACCGATTTATTTGTTTGTATAAAGTAAATAGTCCTAATTGCTTTTTAATGGTTTGCCCAAAGAGTTAAACTCTCCTCAATTTTAAAATATTTTACCTGTATAAACTGCTTCAAAAGTAACTTATTTAGGCTTAAATAATAATATAGCTTTTTAAATAAATATGGTCTACAACAGGTATCCTCACTACGCTGGCCCGTAGGACAATATTTGGTGGCTATTATTAGGACCATATGAGTTAAAATAAAACTTAAGAATTTTTTTTAATAATAATAATAGCATTTATTTTGCTGACAATATTTAACATTGAATGGGAATTATAAAAAACATTTATGAAAAAAATTATTGGGCCTAAATATACTTTATATAGACATGTATTATATTTTCTAATTAAGTGTAATGAAAAACCGTCAATGTTTCTCTAAACTCTAAACCTAACTTATTTACTCAGACTACTGCAGTGTTGTTAAAGAACATTGAAAACTTTTTGAGAATCACAGTTTCTTTCCAATTTGCTAATATAGATGCCATGAGAGAGCTGTGAAAGATTTTACAATTCAATTAAAAAAAAACAAACAAAAAAAATCAAGTATTTCTAGAGTCAATTAAAAGACATTTCCAACTCATTATATGCCATTTGTTTTATTAATGTAATAAACTTATGTACAATCATACTTTTTGTAAGTTAATTAACCATATTATCATATTTATCATATCATATTTTATTTAACCACATTATATGTTCGAGTTTCTTAATGTTGGGGAATATACCTGTTGGCCTGAGTATACCTACACAGTTGGTCTAATTGTATATTATTTGTAATGTTTTTACAATCAATCAATACAGTAGAATATTTTCTAAATTGTAACTTTTCTGTGTTATTACTTGAAGAAAAATGTGATTCATGTAGCTTAATTAAAAATATTTGTATTATTTCTAATGCTTTTACAATCAATGAACACAGTACCTAGAGTATTTTCTAAATTTTAACTTGTCTGTTATTACTTAAAGAAAAATGTGCTTCATGTAACTTAAAAACACATTTTTTAGGCTTTATTTTTCAAAATATTTCTGGAGGAAGGCTCCTGGACCCCTCTTTCCCCTGGGGGTATTTCCATAACCCCAAACCCCCTGGATGTGAACCCTCACCAGATAAAATCACACGTCTTCACTGATTGCGGCATGGAGAAAATTTTACGCAATTGGCTCTTTAAGAAATCCTAGTGAGGATCCCTGGTCTATATGCTAGAACACTTATGCAAAATAAAAATTTTGCAAAGACAAAAACTACAAAATTTTACTAATTTGATAAATTCTATATTTTTAAAAAATATTTTGTAAATGCATACTCTTTAGGGCATCTGGAATCAGCTAGTAAACTGTAAACAACCAAATATTTCTTGATTTTCCTAAAACTTTCTTTGATATGAAGTTGTTTGCAATCAAATTACAGATAATTTCCATAATAGATCTCTTCAAAGCTAGGAGCCGCCTTGAACGATTAAGATGATGAAAGTGAAACAGCGTGTTCAGAGGGCTATGAGGTATGTACTAGGGAAAGGCCTGCAATAATTACGTCTGATAGAACATTGCAGTCATGACCATAACGAACCACGGTTATGATTATAATGAACCAGTTTCATCATTTCCTGACAGGCTTAACGCAGCTTTAGTCATACAGCGTACTAACCAAGACAAAGTTGGAAACAGTTGGAGAATATACCGTGCCTTTTAAGATAAACTACATAGGCCCAATAAGAAAAATGTCCAAAATATAGTTATTTCTGAAAGTTATAGGGTATGAGTCCTGTGCTAAGTATCTAAATAAGTGGTCGATTTTGAACCCAGTTGGACTATTAATTAATGATGCTATCTATCAACAGGTCAAACGTAAGACAGAACAAAACTAGGGTCTGGACCGTTCTACACCAAGTATTAATTTCTCTGGCTTTGAAAGACACCAAAAAATTCAAGAGCAGTTTAGCTTTAAACCAGGTTGTGGTAAGAGATCTATTACCATGGGATAATAGATAATTAATTCTAATTGACAAGTCCTATTTAGGCCTATTTAAAGCCAATGATATTTTTAAAAGGATACAAAAATTAAATAAAACTTTTATTGGAAAAAGAAGTGGATTCTGCCTATTGGAGATGGATTCCTTTAATTTTAAATGTAAAATAAAATCTACACTTAATACTATGAAAATTCTTCTAATATTACTCTAGTATTAGGCTTGTAGTAAGGCTAGATACACCATATTTGCTATTAAATCTATTAACTCTGAACACAATTTTAAATTTCATGAAAAAGGGTACTTAAAAAAGGCCTCCTAACTAATTAGGGTAGTATTAATTTTATAAAAATAACTTGAGTTACTTTTTTAATGACGTGTATTACCTTATTCTAAATTTTCAGACGTACAAAGAACAAAAGTATAAATTTAACAACACACTTCAATGGTATAAACAACTTGAGAAACTAAGACTGATCAACACATCTTCTAGATAACTTAAGTTATCACAGAGAAGGCGGCTTATCAGTGAAGGTGCCGTACATGCTGTATCAGCTTTAACACAGCGTTTGTTTAGGATCTGCGGAACCAAATATTGTTCTACTAATCTTCTTCAAAACTCTTTTCCTTATTACTTTCAACATCCTATTTGTTAAACCTATACATTGTTAAACACTAGAAGTGTAAGCCTACTAAAGTCTCATAAGTATTTGATTTTTAATATTTATTGTTAATATATAGATTCAGGATTTTAACCACTGAGATTTGTTTCAGTCATCTAGATATTAGTTTAAAATTACATTCGATAGAACGGTGTTATCTTAGTGAAAAAATAGTGAGTGCAGTCAACAAAACACTAGGCCTACCTTAAATGTCAGTTGAATATAATAATAATAATAATAATAATAATAATAATAGTTTATTTCCTGAACAATTTACATTGCATCGGATACAAGACATTTATGACAATTTGACGTTATTCTTAATTTATTTAAATTACTATATGATTGCTTTGTCTTCTAAATAATCTTCAATTTTATATTAGGTTTTTTGTAATAATATATTTTATTATTATTTATTTTTTATAGATCTACATTCAACTCTCTACCACCAACAAGAATGAATTACACTCTACAGAACTCTAATAAAATCAAAACTACCGTACCTAAAAAATATTAAGTATTTTACTAACATGTTTAATTAACGGTAGTTTTAACAGAGAATTTCTTTTAGGTAGGCTACCTACATGGTGTTTAATGCATTTTCTAGATTACATTTGCAAGTCATTGTAGTTATTATATTCAGATTTTTTCCAGCTAGTATATTATGTTAAAATTATATAACGATTTACAAATAAAAATCAAACTATAAAATACACAATCAATTATACCCATATCATCTACAGTATTAAGATAAAAAGATTTTGTAGCTGCATTTACTCTACAATCAGCCTAACCATCTATGTTCTTTTTCGATAATTAATTTTTAAAAGTCACACAAGACTTCATCACTGCTAAGCTAATAATGGTAAGGTAGGCTAGACCTCAAATTTTAATGGCCCTGATTTAACAAATTTGTTCTTTGTAGGCCTAAGTTTATATCTTATGTCATTTTGTCGACCTAGCTCGCAGGGGCATGAAACAAATCCCTCCATATAGCTAATGCTGCCAGGGTGGGTGAAGACCGCAGTAAAACTAGGGTATCTGGCTAGCTGAACAGTTAGCATGTTGGACTTTGGTTCAGGAGGTGACAGGTTCAATTCACGGAACGGCCATAAAAATCTGTTAGGTTTTTGTAAGTAAACTGCTTTCCCAAAAAATAAAATAAAAAATAATTGTAGACAAAGTGCAATACGTAACTTAACAAAAGAAATCATGCCAGTTTGAACAAGATAATTGCACACAATTCACTTTTAGCTGTTAAAATCAGTCTTGACGAGAAGACAATTAAAACCCTCGTTTAATTCATTCTTTACTACAATATATTAACATTGCAGCAACCCAGAATCATTACTCATTAGAGTTCTGCCAACTCACATATAAATCACCGATAGTTCCTGGTTTGTTGCATTTCAGAGGTTGTAGGCCTATAATAGTAGGCTAAGTCTTGCATAGGGCCTATGTTGAATGACCTTTTTTTTGAATTCCTGTATTTATTATAAATGTGTTTTTTTTCTTTTTTGTTGACGAGGTCAATTGTATGTAATGTGTTTAAAGATCAATAAACGTCTTATGTCTTATTTTGTAGGACAATTTAGATAAAACTCTATTATCCTCCTCCACCGTTATTATAGATGTTAAAATTTCGATTTTGCGATTAAAATTGTTCGATGAAAACAATCAAATCAAAAACGATATTGAGGTAAGAAATGTTTACAATAATCTAATATTAACCGTAAACCTCCGTTAATATTATGGACAGTGATGTTTATAACAACAAAATCAATGGTTTATGGAAACATTTAAAACCCATATTTTCACAATAAATAGGGGAAAACACCTTGCTGATTAATATTTTTGGCAGCATTTGTGTGACACCATTAGGTCAAATGAAGTCTGCATCTTCTCACAATTAAGATACACTTTACAAAATAAACTTAGGTAGTTTAGTTTTTGTTGTTCTTTGATAATTTTATTCGCTAGGGTCAAGTGGGGTAAGTGGACCCCCCAAATCACATAGTACCACTTTGACTGCAGATTAAAAAACACATGTCAGTGATATAAACATAAAATTTTGTATGATTATTCTTTAGAATGTTTTGTATATGTATTATTTTTATTTTACTAAAAATGTTAATTTTGTATTTTTTTGAATTTTTTTTTGTAAAGTGATGTTTGGGGCGTACACTTGCCTTTCAATCTGGGGTAAGTGTACACCCCCCCCCCCCCTTAATGTAGCTTTGCATTGCATATATGTTGATGTTGGGGCAAGTGGATTATAGAGGAGAAAATAAGCTTTCTTTTGATTTTTTATTTATCAAAATACCTCAAACGGTCCAGGAGTTATGAACTTTTTCGTGAACCTCCGCACGGTAAAACGGAAAACTCAGTTTTTTAAGAAATTGTAAAGTAAATGAAAACTTAGAGATAACACTATTTCAGTGAATTGACAATTAATAGGTCTTAAAGAGCAGAAAATGGGCTTTATTTTGTTTTTTTGTCCATCAAAATATCTTGAAAAATACAATAAGTTAGTTTGGAAGTTTCTTGGAAACCTCCGCTTGGTGAAGTAACTTTAAACCTAAGTGCCGCTTAAAAAATAAAAAAAATTACTAAAAATTCCAATAGGGCCTATATTAAGATAATTATTTTAAAATTAATTGGTGATCTGACTCATTTTTTAAAGGGAAATTAAAAAATAATGTTTTTGTTGCCCTAAAAAGTCAATTTTGGGGGTGTACACTTGCCCCATTGGTAAAAGTACACTTGCCCCAACAGCGATGTAACAATGGGTAAGTGTACGCCCCCCCTCCAAGTCCTCCAAAATGACTTTGTGGGGTAATAACAATATTATTTTTGAATTCCTCTTTAAAAAATTAGTCAGATCACCAATTTTAAAATAATTATCTTAATATTTGAATTTTTGGTAATTTTTTTAATTTTCCGAGCGGCACTTGCGTTTAGAGTAGAAACGTAAGATGTTTTTAAACTCATCAAAACACACAGTAATAATAACCAGAAAATTTTTTAGTGATTATAATTTGAAAGAGCATAGTTTGAAATACCTTTGTCTAAGTTTTGAATTTTTTTTAAATATAAACCAATTTTTTATTAGCTGGGAGTCCACTTGCCCCGGGCGTCCACTTACCCCACTTGACCCTATATTGTCAGTTAAAATTTTACTTGTTTTTGTTAAATCAGTTCCTTGTTTGCATTATAGGCTAAGTTGTTTTATTGTTTAAAAGTATTTTTTATTACCAGAACAAAACTAAATCAGGTGATAAAATCGTAATCGTATCATGTAATTGTATCATCGATAAAATAGCAATATTACCGTATCGCAAAATCAAAATTTTAACATCGATAATAACGGTAGAAGAGAATAACAAAGTTTCGCCCACTTTTGCAAAGATGCTTCCCTCGTAAAAATTGAATACACATTGGCAATTAAAACAATTAGGGTATAAATTAGTATCTACGTCAGGCAGATTTCAATGACACTTTAACGTAGATCCTTCCAATTGAGCCTCTTGGCATACATACGATTGTAGGAAACTTCACTGTCAATTTTTGCACAGGTGCCAGTAACACTTAAGTCTTAGGAGCCTAAAACGATTGTCTTGATTAGGTTTCAATAAAATTAATTCCATCATCAAAAGCACGGTAAATTGGCTTAAAAAACAAAATAGTAAATAAACTGTTTGGAATAGCTCAACAAGCTGCTTAAAATCTTAAGACTAACAAATTGTGTGAAAATAGGGAGCCAAACTTTAAGTATATCTTTTACTTGCAGACCTGCTTGGAACAATAATGTTGTCTGATGATTTATTTACATACCTTGTGCCGTCGTCAATCCATATACGTTAGTGTTCCTGATAACTAGTTTCGGGACTGTTGTCCCACCATCAAATCAGTCAAAAAAGTCATCAAAACTTTAAAAAAGTCATACTTTACATTTAATAACACGACAACTATCGTCGTGTCGCATCCGTCATCCCATCTGCTGCGTGTTCGGTAACCTTCCATGTGTTGGCCAGCCAACCACAAATTAACTGTTAAATGTCCGCGTGTGTGTTGTGTTGTGTTATTAAATGTCAATACTGCAGACATTCACGGGAATATCGGTTTACTCGATTGCTATTTCAAAACACAGTCGTCGGTTCCTTTTGATTCCCTAACTTTACACGATTGAGATACAAAATATCGTCATCTAGCAGTTTAGGGTAGGAAAATTATTAATTACAGATTTTTGCCTTGAGTGCTCGTCTCCGTCCCCTTTGATACCACACCAAAGCAATCTGGGAGAGTTAACTTACATATTATGTATAATTTTGTAGCCTCGGTTTAAACTTTTTTTGTAGCACCGAAAGGGTTAGGAATTGTACGTTAATCACTGCACTGTAGTAGGCCTAGCTCTCCCAGTAGGTTGGGGGTTTTGTCTTTTTGAGAGCAAGATATCTATCTACCTTAGAGAAGCCGTATTATAACTTTTAACCTTTGAAATCAAGATTAACCTAAATTTCTTATTTAAAGAAATTGCTCAAATTACTCAAAAATATTTTCTACATAACTAGTTGTAAGAAAGTGTTTATCTTACCTTTTGTTAGTAGCCTAACTGGGATTTGATGTAGGCCTAGGTGAACACAAAAATAACTGATCAAACAAAAGACTCACTGAACCATAACTTGTCCCGCTACATTCTTAAACACTTTTTCCCGTTTAAGTTTAGTTTTAAGTCATCATTAGAGTTAATATCTTAACACAAAAATTAATATAATAAATCCTAACTCTAATGAGGAACATCATAGGAAACACTGACTGAGATTTTATTTAACCAACTGTTGATACTTTAGTATGGTTAGGATCGGATTGGTTGGACATCTTCTAAACAGAGCAGACGAGCTCTCAGAATGGACCGAATGGATAGGATAGGGATATCAAGAAACTGGAAGGCGCTGGAGGGGGCGGGAACTGGAAAAGGAAGGAAAGCCAGTACTGGCCGGTGGACACAGTGAGTGGAAGGCGTGGAAGGAAGGACACAAGGACAGAGGACAAAAACAACGGGATAAAACAGCTGACGATCTGACAACTGCTGCAGACTGCAGTGCCGAGTTTAACGATGAAGTGTACAGTCATCCACGAAACGAAAACCCAGAATAGTTTTAGCATTGTTTTAGTTTGGAACTCGATGACTTGGAGCGCTAGCGATAGCTCACTAGCGCACACAGCGGCTGGCGTTTTAGCAAAACCACCAGCCAATCACGAGTAGTGATGGCAAAATTTCTGGAAAAATCGATTTTTCGATATATCGATGTATCGAAAGAGAAAAATCGATCTCAGAAAAATATCGTCTTGAAAAAATCGATGTCAAAAAATCGATGTATCGAATGGTAAAAATCGATTTTTCCGAAAAATCGATTTTATTTTGCCATCACTACGTTGGCAAAATTTCTGGAAAAATCGATTTTTCGATATATCGATGTATCGAAAGAGAAAAATCGATCTCAGAAAAATATCGTCTTGAAAAAATTGATGTCAAAAAATTGATGTATCGAATGGTAAAAATCGATTTTTCCGAAAAATCGATTTTATTTTGCCATCACTAATCACGAGACTCGTCTTCCATATTTCCGGTTCAATCCACTTCAATCACGACTGTAGTAAATACGTCTGGAACCCCTTACGTTCGACAGCGCTAGTAACTACGCGCACAACTGTTTAAACGAAGCTGCCCTTCAACTTGAGAGTCACGTTTTGGGAAAATGAACAAATTAATTTCTGCTAAAATTGTTTGATTAAAAATTTAAAAGATCCACTTCCCATGACATCCTCCATTTCCAAGAAATTTCGTTTATTAGCGGGTAATTCAAAATAATAGCCCTTAAAAACGGCAGGATATAGATTTACCTTAAAGTTCTAGAGAGTAACCTTTTTATGCTTGCTGATAACACCATAGAGGCCCAATTTTTAAATCAGTGAGTACAGTGCTTAGTGGGTTAAAGAGTTTTATCAACGAAACTAGGTAAATTTATATAGTTTAGCCTCATCATCGTTGGTTGGCTTATTCGCAAAAAAATTTTCATACACCCTTCAATAGGTACATGATGAAAATTACCAGTAATATGCACATTTTGAGGTTGGTTTTTTTTTAACTTAGCGCATCCTGTCATTAATCATTTTCGTCAGTATTTCACAGGTTTTTTGCATTCATCACTATTGTCACACATATGTAAGTATCTATAATTTTGTTCATATAATATGATATATTGATAGTTTTAGTCTGGCATTGTAAAAAAAGATGGTACTTAGCACATTAAATCTAAATGTTTAAGTATACAATTATATATGCACAAATAACTACTGTGTTAAATAATCTGTGTAGGTAATAATAGAGTTAATAACCAACCGGAGACATAGCCCCCCACCCCCTCCCTCCCAAAGAACCTCGTCCCATTCCTACCGTACCCTCCCTCCACACTCACGCAGCCCCCTACCCCCGCACACACACTAACCTCGCGCACACAACACACACTCACAGACGCACACCACCTGATCACGGACCATTCGTACAATCTATTTTAGTTGTAATCTTATTAAAATAAAATTCAGATCGTTCTATCAGATTGTTTCAATATGCTAATCTATATATCCAAAAACGGTTAAAAAAGTAAATTGGTAAATAATTACTAAAAGTACCTAAGCTAAATAACTAATTTAACTAAATAAACAGTATCATTAACTGACTGTTATTCATTCCATTAGACTGATAACCCAGTAAAATTATGTTTTTAGTAATTGGGCATGCAACATGGTTGCGTTTGAACTATAATTTGTGAATCAGCACCTTACTGATCATAATCAGTCTTGGTGAAAATACAATTATTAATTTTCCTCTACTAACCTCCTCTACTACCACACCTGAATGACAAAAAAAAAAAAAAAAAAAAAAAAAACAATGTAAAAAATCATTGTAACTTTTTTAAATAAATAAAAAAGATAAGATGTTTGTAAATAGATTTTAGCGTTGCATTGGCAGTCAAGTGTGAGTGTATAGATAGTGTCGATAATTGTCATGCATTGTCGCGATGCCTAATTAAGAGTACACTCTGTCATTCTATTATGCAAAATAGGTTAAGAAGTTTTTTGCCCATTTCGAAATTTGTAAAATATCTATTGCACAGTGCCTGGACATGTCCTACAGTAGACTTCCCTCTTAACCGTCCAACTCGGGAACAGGCCTCGGCCGGATAATGACTTGGCAGCTTAAACCGATGTACATGTAAAAATGCCAACCTACAATTTCATATGGCCTAAATGCAATTATGGCTTAAAAAAAAATTCTAAATATATTAGGTACTCTATATAGTTTATATAGCCAACATCCGACACCCATGAAATCAGTGACTAAAATAAACTAATAATAATTTGTTTCTTATTTCGTCTACTGGATAGCAGGTCCAAACACATTCACTTCTGGTGGCATACACTTCCGTCCAGGACCATAGGCGTGCCCAGCTCTTCAGTAGTGGTGGTGCCAACTGAGAAAGATTGAATCTTTATAAATGATATACATATAAGTATTAATGGTGTATATTAAATTAATAAGTAATACATTAAACTTAATTGGTTGTTTTAAAGGGGAGAGGAAATTGCCCTCAATTCAAGCAAAACAGTAAATATCTAGGTGTGCACGAATCGGATTGATTAACGACAATCCAAGGATCAATCCCGTTTTTCGTCTATCATAGATAGGCTATACAGAATATTCAATTTCACATTATAGAATATTATAACAAAGCTTAAGACATTGTATACTGTAATTTATCTATCAAATCCTTAATTTCTTTTACAACTGAGGATAGCTTTCGTTTGTAAGCTAAATAGTTTATGATTCCGAAGACGGCAATTTCGTTGCTGCCGTAGACCTACACTCCGAGCAATGTGATGTTGGAATTTACCAGTATCAATCTGTTGTTTGATATCCCTAGCTCCTTCAACAATATTTCCTAAAACTAAGTACAAATAAATCCACATTATATACAGTTTTTGTTGTCAAATTGAGATAATCGTAATTCCCATGAAATCCCCTTCTAAATTAATCCCAAGTATTCATATCCTGAATAAACACTAACCATAAAGCAAAATTAGACTACAGGGTTTTTCGGTAGGACTAAGGTTTAGGAGAAAATGCTACAAAACTACTACAAGAGTCATGACAATTACACAGTTTACTTATGTTGATGGTGTTAATAAAATGAAAGTAATATTCTTAAGCCGCGTCCGCACTGGCCGAACATGTTCGCCGAACAATGTTCTTCCGAACTTTTGTTTGTTCGTTGCTAACCTTTTAGAATGTAAATCATATGGCCGGTAATTGTTTGTTAGGAATGTTTGTTGATTTTTTGTGTTCGCCGAACAAGTTCGGCACGAATGTTCGGCCAGTGCGGACGCGGCTATACATTTGGTTACTGTAACAATCAATCGTAATTTATTTTAATCTAAATCTAAATAAATAAATTAATCTAAAATAATTTTAATCTAATCATAAAATCCTTACGATTTTAGTGAAAGCCTGATAGAAACTAATAATATTGTGACACAAACTAAAATAAATCCATTTAATGGAATCCACTGTGAAAATTAAGAAGCGCCCCGAAGAAATTATTGTTAGCTCCCGGAATCTGCCAGGTACGAATGCGAATGTGGCCGATGATGTGAGCAAATTCAAACTTTTGAATCTGCTGTTTCCCGGTTTCTACAACGTAAAAATCACATTTTACACAGACCGAATCTCAATCTAGTGGTGGTGCCACGGCACCAGTGGCACCACCCGTGTGCACGCCTATGTCCAGGACAGTACATTTTAGGTGGTTTAAACTATATAATAATAATTGAATTATTGAATATAATAATAATAATAATAATAATAATAATAATAATAATAATAATAATAATAATAATAATAATAATAATAGTTTATTTCCTGAACAATTTACATTGCATCGGCTATTAGCCGATGCAACGTTATATTCCCGTATTTATTTATTTATAAGGTATTTCTAAGGTATATAAGGTATTTCTTTATTTATAAGGTCCATCAGGAGAAGGTGGTGTGATTGTCACCTGGTGATTTCATGATATAATGTTGAATTGAATGAGACAGTAGATAAGAAAACAAAGTTTCCGTTGAAACATGGTGGGTTAAAGCAATGCTGAGATAAAAAATGACCGGTTAAAAAGATGTAGTTTTTGTGCCAGGGTAGGCCGGTTAAAGCGGAGACTGGTTAAAAGGTGGCCGGTTAAGAGGGAATCTACCGTATATACTTTCTCTTGCCTAGCTAAATGATGTTAAATTTCATAAACGCTTGGGTGGAGGAGAAGAATGGTTTTGGAATGAAAGTTCTAGTTACTGGTAAAAAGTTTTGTTTATTCTTTATACAAAGTGTACAAAAATGTAGGAAAAACCTGTAAAAACAGTATAAAGACAGGATATTGTTATATTTGGGATTGGGATCTGATGTTCTTCTGGAGAAGTTAATTTTAATAAATTATCATAATACACCTAATACACATTCTCTCCAATGGCATACTCAACTCAAAAGTATTTAGAATCAGTTCATGTCAAACATATTCAATGTTAATCAATGTATAAATAAATAATTAAGTAATTAATAGTCAACTTTTGGGGCAATGTTTTACTTGAACAGTTAAGTTACTGTACTTTATCTGCACAGTACGTTGTTAGGATTGGCTTATTAGTTTGTAGCCAAACTGAAACAACATGCGATGATGAGATAAATTCTGTTCTACCCTATTACATTTGTTAAATTTAGTTATATTTTAGGACCGGTTTTATAACTAACACCTCAATCTCTCAAAAGTGAACGAAATTATATGAAAGACATGACAAATGTAAAAGGGATTTTATTCATAGAGTAATAAAGTTAAAACCAAAAGAACTAGCCATTCAAGGTTGCCATCTAGCTTATTATAAAGACATTATAAATGGACAATACCATCTGCGGAGTGTTTGATTATGGCTAGTTCTAATAGTTTTTACTTTAACCTTGTGCAATGCCATAAAGATTGTAGTGTTATACAGTTAGGATTAGGAGTATATACTTATAGAGTTTTAGTAAACCACATTTTGCTGAATTTATTTCATTTAATCTTTTCACTCCTATTTAACTAAGCCTATTGCCATTTATTACACAGTATTTACATAGCCATATAAGTACATGTCATCATCATTGTTTGCTGTAATGATGAAAATGATGGTTCACGGCTGACTGCTTTATTAAGATTTTCAGAAATTATTAGGACGGGTTGTCTGCTTCATTTATACACTTAAGAGTTTATCTTCTGCAGATATTTCAATTTAGGATGAGAAATATGATTTCATAAAGACGGCAGAAAACTGACAAGTCATGGGTGGATTTACATTGATGCTAGTGTGCGCTGAACCTCCAGATTCTTAGGGTGATGATAATTTTTTTAACAATTGTAAAATACTGAAAAATAAATTTATAAGGGGTTACTGTTAGATAAAAATAAATACACTTTAATATTTATGCCTAAAACCAAACCATGTTAATTGGGTTTTGGTGTTTGAATTTTTCGCACTAAAATATCTCATAACTTTTATGGAGAGTTCGCACCCCCATATTATACAGATATAAATTTGCCCATGTAAGGCTGCGTTCACACGAGACGACTTTTCGCCGTGCGCCGTGGACACCACGGCTTGTGTCGTAAGGATTGTACGGCCCGCGCAGTGCCGCGCCGTGTCGGCCGAATCGTCAATAGTAAACATAAAAAGTTGTTAGTTTAACCTCTTATAATAGTAAAATCAGTAAAAGGTTTTGATTACAAACTTCATTAAACGCATTAAATAAAGACTGCGATTATGATACTACCTAAATGAGTGGCGATGTCAAAGGGAAGTTTATTAATGCATAAATTGTAATAGAATATGTTTAAGTTTTAATCATCTACTGTAAGGTGTTTACCTATATTTTGTAAGAATGGTTTTTAGAAAGGATGAAAAAGCTCCCCTCAGAAAGTCATGCAGTGCTTGGCCTGCTCACATTTTATGTCTTTATTTAAACTCCGATAAATATAAATAATAATACTATGACTTTAAGTTAAGGGAGATCAGCAATTAACTGATAGTTCTCCTCGAACTCCTCGCCTGAAATGCCTGCACTTTTTTGTTTTCTATGCAGGTGGACCAACGGCTTTTTATCAGCCTTAATTAAAGGCGCAAAATGGGAGCAGGTGAAGCACTGCATAACGCTCTGGGGGAGGGGATCCTTTACCCCCCTTCCTTTAAGTGTAAATAATCTATCGTTTACTTTTCTATAAGACATTTCTGTTTATATTATGCAAACTGGTTACAATAGTTGAAGTGGCAATATTAGTACTAATACCAGATTCAACATGTGATTGAATTGAAATGGTCGTGAATGTGCCGTGAAAGAGCCGTGGCCTCGAATTTAGCGCCGTCCACGGCCGCCGTGACGGCCGACGTGGACAGCACGGCGCCGTATTCGACGGGCGTCGTAACGTGTGAACACTTCCCATATACTCCAATGTAATTCAACCTCCACGGCGCCGTGCCGTCCACGGCGCACGGCGAAAAGTCGTTTCGTGTGAACGCAGCCTAACAATTTAACTACAAGATACACTTCCATTATACCCATTTAAAAGTAATTTACAGTTGAAAGGTAGAATTTTATTTCTCACCATGTATCATCCTAAATTATCCATTTCTTATCAGAAACAGCTGTTATTTTAATCCAAGAAATCTAGAATGAGAAGGAGGTAGGTGACATCAACAAAAACAATAACAAAACTGATGGCATCAAATGCGCAGCACTTAAAATATTCAAAGCAAACCACTCATGTGTCAACAACAACAAGGTCAGAGACAACAAGATAACAACATGAGGTCAGAGGTGCAGGACCGCTTCAATCAGCTGTTGGTGTCACCTACCTTTAATACCTTTATTGAAATGGCAACCTAACTCAATAGGTAGTTTAAAGCCAAGTATGAATGAGAGATGAGTGTAGGATTGGTTTGTTCTAGATACATTGGACCTGTTCACGTTCATCCACCGCAAAAGAGGTTTGTTTACGTTTTTCCAATCACGAGACTAATTCCAGACATTTTGTTTGTGGGATTTGTCACATGGTAGGCAAAAACGTAAACAAACCGCTTTGCGGTGGATGCTTGTGAATGCCCTCATTGATTGACATCAACAACAAAAAATCAGTGACGTTGTTGGTCAGCCAGCTGATAGCAACTGTCAAATAGATGTGACGTGTCTGGTACTTTTCGCTTTGGGAATCACCTGTGATTGTCACAAAGTTTCGGTGTTTTAATCTCACCTCTTAAATTCAGAGTACATAATAACACTGAAAATGCCCTGATGATCATGTCACTTTTCCTAATTCTCATAGGAAACACTCCTTTTTTCACACCTTAAACATCAAAATAAGCAATTTGTTTAAAAAAGCAAAACAATGACTTTTGACGTGAGACATTAAACAGCTGTAATAGTGTTTGGTGATTATGATTGGTTTTGTATTCTTGGTAGAAAGGGGAACAAGAAAAATAGTAAATAAAATGAGCCATAAAATATTAAAACCAACTTCACCTAAACAGTTAAGTAAGAAATCTAGAATATAATAAGTTAGGTGACATCAACAACAACAAATAACAAGTCAGTGACGTTGTTGGTGCATCAGCTGATAGCAACTGCCAAATAGATGTGACGTCCCTGGTGTGTTTTCTTTTGGAATTTTGAATCAGCTGTAGTTGTCACCTAAGAGTATTCTATACCCCGTTCAAAATAAATGTGCGGTCGAAAGACAGAATTTTATTTCCCACCACAAGGGAAATTCCCTTAATACCTTCCTGAATTCCCCAATTTTCTCCACAATCAGATGTTATTTTAATTTCGCCCTTAAAATTTAGAGTAGTAAATGGCGCTGATGTTCGTGTTACTTCCCGTACTAGCCGTTGGAAGCACTTCTTGTTACATCTCAAACGTCAAAATTAGAATATTTGTTTACGAAAAATCAAAACATTGGCATAAAGTGACGTGAGATATTAAACAGCTGTGGTATTTCTCAGCGATTCTGATTGGTTGGATTCTTGAGAGCGGGAGGAACGGGAATAATGGGGGGATTGAAATATGCGTTTCGACCGCACATTTATTTTGAACGGGGTATAGTTTTGGTGACAGTGATAAACTAAGGAGAAAAAAAAAATAGCAAACGTAACAGTTAGTAAATGGAATCATTCATGACAACAGTACGATAAGTACACCATTTCTCAATAAGGAACTTAGAATTCAAAATTTTCTATTCTATGCGTAATTTACAATCTTCATAATTAAAGAAACATTTCACAATAGTCTTCTTAACTACTAGCTAAACTCTATCACCATCTAATTCTAAATATCACATAACTGACTAGAATTAACTTTTGCGGTCTTTCAGTCTGGAAATATCAAACCTACACATATACAATACTGTAATGATTGTGCGACAAAATTCTAAACCTACTTACAAAACCACAACCTTTGATTGAGTATAAACATGAACACATTTTTGCTAAAATTATGCTTATTACCAGTAAAAAACTAGGTAATAACTACATCTTTAGAGTCCTATGTTGAACACAAGCCAAGTCTGATTGTTCATATACATAGAATATACACGGTAACTCAAGGTAAAACTAAAGGATTATTAGTTATAAAGTTTATACCATTTATGCCATTTATCTTTATGTAAATAAACTGTAAGATGTAATAAGGTAAAAAAAAACAAAACATTGAAAAAACAGAATAAAACAAACTTATTATGTTGTTAATGCTGAACGCTGGAAAACAGTTTTGCTCTGAGTAATGAACAACCAATCAGAAAGATATTGCTGTATCGCAGGAATCAAACAAGGAAGGCTTTGAAAAATTAAGTCAAACTCTAACCGATGTTCAAATGTCTGTCGAAGATATGAAGTGTAAAATTTCTACAATTGAAACAGTTAACATCGAGTTGAAGTCCGAATGCCGTGAGCTCCGTGCTGAAAATAATATTCTGAGAAACAGAGTTTGTGATCTCGAGTTACATGTGGAGGACCTTCAACAATATTCTAGGAATCGTAATGTGGAGATGAGGGGTGTACCTGTGACGCTGAACGAAAACGTATACACCATACTGGAAACAGTAGCCAACGCTCTTGGTTTAGACTATGACCGCAGCAGTATATCTATCGCCCACCGACTTCCAGCACAGCAGCAGAGAATCCCTTCTATCGTTGTCCAGTTTGTTAGTCGCACAACCCGTGCTGAATGGCTTTCGGCCGCCAAAACAAAAAGGTTAAAAACTACAGACTTAGCTCGGGGCCTACGATAACTAACGGGCCTGCATATTTCCCCCCACCACCAAAGTCACGTGACTATTTGCGGCCGATCTGCAGCACAAGTTTCCATAAGATAACATTGTGAAAACGTGACATCCTTCACTTATTTCCCACCTCTTATGAATTAGATAGTAGGTTACTAGACAAGACTTATATATTTTAATCTAGATTAAATAAGGAACAAAATGATACCATTACTGTAAAGTTAACAGTTTTTCTGATATTTTTTATTACGAGATAAAGTCTAAACTTAATTTAGTTTATAGTTTTGTTTACACTTTTCATCAGCTGTTTACATAAGAGTATATTTCGTTGCAAATAACAAAAATTTAGAACCGAAAAGGTACATTTTAATTTGTTGTATCGAAAATAAAAATTATAACCGGCAAATTATATTGATTTAAGATGTTTATTTCATGTCTTATTCCTAGAAATATCTTCAAAAGCATTGGAAGAAATCTGTTAACAAAAAAGTCAATGCATCCTACAATGTGAGAAATTCAAGTTTTTCTTTTACCCAAAAAGTGAGTTTTAAGTTTTGCAAAGCGGAACGTTATTAGTATCATTCAATTTGTAATTTAACGAGGATTAGAAGGATATGCAACACTTATGACTTCATTTACGTGTATTTAAAAATACACGTAAAAAAGGATGCCAAGTCAGGCTATTGCAATGCTTTCAAATGGAGATGACAGCTGAAATTCGGCCGCATCTGGTCACGTGACCAAAAATGTATGCAGGCCCGTTAGTTATCGTAGGCCCCGCTTAGCTCCCTCGCTGCGCCCAGGCCCGGTATTCATTGTTGAACATTTGACTCCAAACAACAAGCGACTGCTTTTTCACGCCCGATCACGTGTTAAGGAGGGCCGCCTTGCTTTTGCCTGGTCAAAAGACGGGAAGATTTTTGTAAGGAAGACACCAAGCTCAGCTGTTAAACGCGTATGGAGCCCTGACGAGGTGGATGACATCGCGGGGACTGGTGGAGTCGGCGGTGACGGCGGTGACAACGGTGGCGGCAGCGGCAGCGGTGCGGCAGCGGCGGCGGGAACGAACTTACTACCAACGCAGTCGAAGAAGGCTAAGTGAAGTTAGACTGAACCGTTTTAGTCTAATTCCCTGTATGTATTCAATTAGTTATTTTGTTAATCGTGTTCAACATTAGTCTTATAAACAAATTAATTTTTTTGTAGTAAAAATTTCTAAATAATTTGTGAGTAATACCTTTTTTATGGTTAGTTTTGTATAACGTTGTGTATTCATCTATAATTTTATCTTGCAACGAATATAAGATAGCAGTATTTAGATAGTAATGCCTATCAAATCTCTGTTGACAATGACATAATGGTTACTGAAATTAACTGTAGGATTGCAATTAGCTAACTATTTTACTTTTATTTGCAAGGTGTAAACAAACTCGAATGTGTATTTTCTTTTTTAGTAGATTCTGAAAAAAGTTGCTGACTATCTTTTGTTTAGTTTTAATTTTACAAGAAACACAATATAGGAGTTCTAAGTATAATTTTCTTATACATTTTACACTAGAGATTACCAATTTACAACTAATAATGGGGGTTTATTTCTTGCAAATTACATTTGAAGTAACAGGTTGGCGTGTTTTAGTTTTCTGCTAGGATAGTAAAATTAGAATACATTAACTATTAATAAATATATTTTTTAAGTACTCAGTATTATACAGTTTAAAGACAAGTTAGTAAGTTGAATATCTTTTTTATAGTCTTTTATACTTTTGGTCTTAACCGTCTCACTATGCAAGTTTAATTTTGTCTTGATATTAAAACACCGCTAGGTAAATTGTAGTTAATTTATGTTGGACAATTTCAATTGCCAAGTTAGTACAATAGATTAAGTATTTAAAAATACGACCAATAGGCCTATGTTATGCGATTGAATATGTGTGATAATTTTTTTAGCGATATATCTTATCTTTTCCATAATTGAAGGGTTTCAGGCGGGCACAGGAATGCGATGGACATCGACGTGACTGATGAGATAGCTGATAGTACAACAGTCGATTCATTTGTGTATGAGGAGGTTGGGGATTTCAATTTTTTTACTGAGCACAATGTTAACGCAAATAATTATATTAATATTCTTAGTTTAAATATCCGTAGTTGTAATAAACATTTTGATGAGCTTATGCTCACGCTTAACTTGTATAAAAATAAATTCGACATAATTATTCTAACAGAAACCTGGATGGATGAGAGCAGTGCGTGTGTCAGTATGGATGGGTATATGTTTGTGAATAAAGTATGTAAAAATCAGAATGACGGCGTGATTGCGTTTGTAAGTAAGGGTATTGCGGCGTGTTGTGAGGAAATCTGTTTGCAAGGTGCCACATGTCTGCGGGTTGATATGACGTTTGGCGGTGAGCGGGTGTCCCTGCTGGCGATCTACAGAAGTCCATCGGGTGACCTGGGGAGGTTCATCGACGACCTCGAGTCTTATCTTGAGGTCCGGTGCAGGGCTGGGACGTACTGGCTGGTCGGCGACGTCAATTGCTGTATTTTACCGGAATCTAGGGACTATTTTCTGTCACAGAGATATCTTGACGTTCTCTACGGCGCGGGATTTGTAAGTTGTATAAATGTTCCAACTAGAGTCACCGATTATAGCAAAAGTTGTATTGATCATATTTTTACTAACATTAAAAATATTAATTCGGTGAAATCTGCAATCATTAAGTCAGAGATGACTGATCATTATTTTACTGTTGCGCAATTTCAAACTCGCTCACATAATAATTTTAGGAAAATTAATTTCACAAATGAAATATCTCGCCTTGATTTAGAATTAGCTGCACATTTAGTCTCAAGTTCGGATTTTTCACAGGTCTTAAATTCTAATGATGTTAATCTAGGTTGCACTCTCTTCATTGAACAATTGCAAAATATACTGTCTTCGTCAACTAAATATTCAACTATATCTTCAAAAAATGTACGTGTAAAACCCTGGATGACTCCAGGTCTTTTGCGTTCTGTTCGGACAAGGGACGGTTTAGGTAAGCGACTTAAAAGGCAGCCTTTTAACGTAGCTCTCAAACTTCACTATAAAAATTATCGAAATACATTGACAAAAGCAATTAGATCCGCAAAAGAAATATATTATCGAAACAAAATTAATGAATCAAGGAATAATAATAGACAACTGTGGAAAAATATTGCTGATGCGATGGGGATTAAAAAAAGTAAAGACAAGTTCCCAATTGAGTATTTTTTAAGGGATAAGGATAGCGTTTTGAAAGATGACGTTATGCAAGATGCAAACAGTTTCAATGAGTATTACGTCGGTGTCGGAGCCGGCCTCGCCGGTGCTGTCCCCCCCCGTGTCCGAGCTCGTTGTGAATGACGAAGATCACCGGATTGCTGCCGATTTCCGGCTTGTGCCTATCACAGAGAATGAGCTGTTCCGCATTGTTAATGGTCTCAAAGGAGGATCGGCACCTGGTATCGACAATATTCCGGCAGTTTTTATAAAAAATTGTCTCCATTATCTTAAAGATCCTCTTCTTCACATTATTAACACTAGCATTGTCGAGGGTATCTTTCCAGAATCTTTAAAGGTGGGCAAAGTTATTCCGATATATAAAAGTGGTCCTAAAGACCAGTGTGTCAGTTTTAGACCAATCACCTTGGCCAGTGTCATTTCTAAGCTAATAGAAAAATGTGTAAGAAATCAATTAGAAAGTCATTTGAACTTGCACAATATACTTTTTAGTAACCAGTTTGGATTTAGGAAAGATAAAAATATAAATGACGCCCTTTTTCTTCTGACTAAAAATATTCACACTGCAATTGAGCGAGATAAAAAACCGTTATTGATTTTTATTGATTTGGCGAAGGCCTTCGATACTGTTGACAGAAGCATTTTATTAAAGAAACTTGATTTAATTGGGGTCAGGGGCTCTGCTCAAAATTGGTTTAAATCCTATCTCAGCAATCGTCAGCAAGTAGTTTCAATTAATGGACTATGCAGCTCTCCGAAAGCAATTGATTTCGGGGTTTTGCAGGGTTCGACTCTTGGCCCTCTCCTTTTCTTGATTTTTGTAAACAATCTGGGAAAAATTAATTTACTGGGGGGGTAGTATTTTTCTCTATGCGGACGATACGGCTCTTCTCTTTGAGGGCGACAGCTGGGACGAGGCTTTCCGGCGTGCGGAGGGGGGTCTGCTCACCGTCAAGCGTTGGTTTGATCAAAGTCGGCTCACAGTAAATCTTTCCAAAACAAAATGTCTGCCAATCTCTATTAGAGCTGACTGTGATCCAGTGTACGCCGAACTGCGCTTGCAGTCATGTGGTGGTCTGCAAGGTTGTGCGAGTGTGAAGTGTGAATGTGTTGAGATTGTGTCAGAGTATAAGTATTTAGGCGTATATTTTGACAATCGTTTGAAATGGAACTCTCACATTAACTATTTAAATAATAAACTAAGAAAATTTATATATATTTTTTCGTCACTTAGTAAATATTTTCCGCCAGACTTAATGAAAACTATCTATTATGCTTATGTGCAATCCTTATTGCAATATGGGAACCTTGCCTGGGGTGGCTGCTATCAAAGCATCATTTCTCCTCTAGAAATCACTCAAAAGTCTATTATTAAAGCTGCTCTTCAAAAAAATCGTCGTTTTCCCACCGAACTTCTTTTTGATGAATTTAAGGTTCTTAATATTGCACAATTTTACCTTAGAACTATAGTTTCTTACATTTTCAAAAACAGAAATAATATTTTTGACGAAATAAAGCACCCTTATTTAACAAGAACGGCAGCTAATGTCGGAATTGTCACTCCTAGATTAATTAAAACCATCACGTCAACATCTTCTCATTATATTATTAATTTTGTTTTATCAAAACTTCCTTCATTTTTAAAAAATCCGCCTCACTGCAGTTTATACACATTCAAAAAGCTTATAAATCAGTGGCTAATTGATATTGGTAGGAACGAAGTTAGGAATTTTTTTTCTTCTCAATATAGATAGCAATGAATTGTAAGATTCGGTTGTGTGTTTGTGTCGTGTGCCTGTGTGAGCGTGCGGGGTGCGTGAGCGGGTGAAGGAATGGAGAAAAATGAGAGAGAGTGAGAGAGGGAAATTGTGTGAATGAGTGTGTATCTGGTTCCGGTATGAATGATTTCAGGTTTCTGTTGATTTTATAATTTTACATAAGAATTTAAATTCCCCTTCTCTGTGCAAACGACTGTTGTGCTTTTTTTTTAATTTTTAATTTTTTATGTTAGATATAATTTGTTCATTTTACATATAGTACATTAAATAGGTTAGGTATATTGTTTAGTTAAGAGTTATGTTTATTTTATATTTTAGTTTTTTATGTACAGCTGATAAGGACTCGTTCCCCACCCACAGGCGGATGCCCATGTGGGGGACATTTCATGATTTATATGTATATTTTATGAATATTTGTACTTGTATTTTTGAAATAAACCTTTGAAATAAATAAAATAAATAAATGGTTCGTTATAATAACATACTGAAATTTATTATAACCACAATATAAATGTACCAATAAAAATATGTAGAAATTCATATTTATTTCCGTTGAATAGTGTGCTTCTACATTAAGTTACCATTCAAAAAAAAAAAAAAAAAAAAAAAAAAAAAAAAAACCTGATGCATATGAAATAATATAATATACAGGGGAATATGATGATTTTTTGTGGATACATACAATATCTTGATGACATTCCCACAGTTTACATTACAAAATATACATAGATGATCACAGTGTTTCATGAATCACTGTAATTCTTACAACTAATCATTACAAAGTGTACCAGACTTTACTGGAGCGTAGGAACACGAAGATCCACTGCAGGAACAACTGTCATCCCAACTGCCATTGCAGCTGCATAACTCTGCAACAGAATGCATATTGATGGGGAGGGTCATCAACATTATTTGCTTGGAATTGCTACCACACACTTTGGTATTTTTAGTTTAGGATGGACTATATGATGATAAACTATAGCTAGGTCTTAAATAAACTGCAGTTTGGGTATGGGTGGTTCGTAGAGTTTTCCTTGACTCAAAAAATATCATATGTTACCCATAAGGTAGCGGCCACACGGGCGTTTTTTTCACTCACAAACGTAGCATGAAAACGCGCGAGAAATATGAACAGCATGAAATGTAATGGGGTATGCCACACAAAGTGTGTTTTCCGGTAGCTTTTATAATTATAATTCAATTATAAATTCAAGCAGCGTGAAAATAAGCTAGTATTTACAGCGTGAAAAACGGTCGTGTGGCCGTGCACTAATCTAGTTGATCGTTTGTTAAATTTTTTTATGAAACACAATTTTTATATACAGTGCACTCTTGTTCATTGAAAGTAATGTGGTGGACAGCCAATTCAGATGTCAAAAAATTTGGATTCAGCAGACTACATAGTGAGTAATCATTTTTGCCATTACGGCAACCAATTATGGTTATATTCATGATTGTTGGTGAGATAACACAAGGAATTTTCTGAACATAAGACACTGGAACTTACAACTTACAAATAATATAATATTTTTTATAGGAATATTTTTTAATAGGAATAATATATACTATAATATTTTTTATAGGAATAAAAAACAAGTAAATTAAGATCCCCATACTGTCCCCACTCTATGGCCCTTATTAGACGAGGCAGCCAAGTTGCGCAACCAGTCGGGCAGCCAGTCGCTTACCCCGTCACCGGGCATTGGTTCTAATGGGAGTTATTACACGAAGGCAGCCAGTCGCGCAGCCACTTTCTGGTTGCCGGCTGGTTGCCGAGCCCGGCGACCACACCGGCGACCACTGGCTGCTCAGTCTGGTTGCTCTCCTTTGTAGCATACGGATCTTATTACACTGAGCAGCCAATCGCCCGCCACCACACAGAAATTTTGTCAATCCTTGCGAAGTATGGATTGCTCGCCATTTTGTTAATCTTTGTTATTGGTGTTGGTTTTGCATTACGTATTCCAGCTAACAAAAAATTTGATTTGGATATAAAAGTATTGAAAAACTTGTTTTCGTATGCACATCAAAGAGTGTGTATGAAGGACCCACATAGCACAAAATATTTATTTTACGTAAATAAGTACAAAATTTCAAACTACGTCGAATAACTTTTTTATTTATTTTATGTTTATTTGTAGGTTTATTAAAAATATGGGTGAAATAAAATAAAGTTTTTTATATTTGTTTTACTTTAAAATCATCAAAGTCAAATACAACATAATTTTTCCCCCATTTATTGAACACTTAGGCTACTTGAATAATATTTTTAACAGTAGACGTATATAGGCCTAATTTATTATTCAGATCGAAATTGCCAAGAGACTGTTAATTTCTTAATGGAAACTTCATATTATATTTAATTTAAAAGAAAAAAGTTATATATATATATAATAAAAAAATAGTGTCTGAAAATGTAAAATAAAAAATGGTGAAATGGAAATAAGTGCAAAAACTTGAAATCTTTTGTACATTAAATTGCATGGTAAAACTTTGCCAGTGGAATAAAATCATGATTACAAAAAAAATTATGTCAATAAAAAAAAATCAATTGAGTTATTACAGTTAAGTATTAATCACACGAATTTATTTCATATTCTTGAGGTGTTAAAAATATAAAAATTCTAATTCAATTCAATTTTTAACAGTCTAAAAGTTTTGCTAAGTTTAAAACACCTGAAAATATGCATGAAAATGATCAGCAAAAGAAGTAGCAAATATCTATATCTCATCTTGCCGGTCACACAGCGAACTGAGCTAGTTGGTGACTCTCGATCTGGCTGCTCAACTGGTTGCTCCGTTTGGCAGCCAGACTGGCGACTGGCTGCCCGACTGGTTGCGCGACCTGGCTGCCTCGTCTAATAAGGCCCTATATTCCATAGCAGTCTTTTTTCCCGACTTACTGGCATTTATTCTTTTAATAGCTTCAAGTAATAAGTTCTTTTAACTTCATCCCTGATACACACAAAACATTTCCCGCTAGCCCCGAAACACACAAAACATTTCCTGATTTTCACTCATATTTCAACAGTTAATTGACATTCATCCTACTATAGGTGCACTTGTGAGATGAAAAATGTGTAAAATAATGGAGGGAAAGATACTACATGATGTCATTTTATCAGCTATATAAGTTATCAATCTTATATTAATTATAAAAATTGTATTTCTAAAATTTCCCAAAAATTTTATAATTGTCATATGAGCACTGAATCCTGGATATTATGCATTCTGTTCAGAACAATTTTTCAACTGGGATAAACTACTTAAAAGTGAAACTTTTCAAATGAAAGAAGAATAAAATTATGAAAGGGAAAATATTAACCAAGGAGATCAATAAGCTTGCCAAGGAGATCCATTGACTGTTCATCTTACTGAAAACATGATTTTTGTTGTTACAGTCACAGCTGTGATTAGTCAAATCATCGTTCCTTGTTTAGGTATAACAGTTCATTGATTTGTCTTCAGTAAAATGGAAACATCCATTTGAGAGCGGTTGGAGTGTTTCAGGTCTTGTAGGCTTCCGCAGCCGAGGGTAGTCACGGTCTGTCATCATTCATGGAGTGCGCAACTACAGCATGGGGTTTGTCATGTTCGGTTTGATGCTAGTTCAAAGCATTTATTGCCAGGTTTGTCTTAGTTGGTTAAAAATCATTTGAGTATTTTTCAGTGTGGATTTATTCTCATACTACTTTTATGGTTTATCTAGTTACTATAAAAATAGTTTTCAGAGCTGAGAAGCTTTAGTTAAAACTAGTGAATATATAAGAAAATTTAAAATGTTCACTTATAAAATCTATAAAAAAATGAAACATCAAAATAAAATATAAAAAAACTCAGATTAGTTTCATTACATTTCTTTACCTTGAGGTAACTGTGAGTATTGGGTAGAGACTTCATTAGCAGGAATATTTCTGTATGATTTATCTGAAACTCTGCAACAAAATTAAAAGGCTTAAACTAATTATACATCTCAATTTGTTTTTATTGGCTAATTAAACGTATAAAAAGTCTTGTTTAAATTAATTTGGCGGTTTTATTGTGAATTCCAACCTTTATTAAAGAAAAATGTAATTATTTTTTTTATTTAAATTACAGTATGTATGTGGTTTTAATAACTGAAACTTTGTATATATTTTTTCTGATACAGAGACCCTTTATTTTAAGAATCGGCTCATACGCACAAGCTCTGTTCATGTGGGTACCTTCTCTACATATAAACTACACATAAGCTTCACATTAGCTTACAAGCTTTACGTTGTATACTGTATAGTAGATTTTTGATAACCCAACCCATATGGGACCAGGACCCTGACGGATTATAGAATGATTATGTATTCTGGAGATAATATTATAAAAATGTTAACTAAACCTTAAAAAAAGAGTAAAATTAGGTACAAACTGTTTAAATATTACAAACTACAAAACACTTTAATACATTTGTTAACTTAACATGGAAATACAATTAAAACCTTAAAAAGAGCATTAGAAGAAAATCTTGCATAAATAAAATTTTAAAATGCACTGACGAGATATTGGTGCCTAGGATTTGTCAGATTATTGAACTTGTCGGACCAAAGAATGTAAAGATTTTACTGTATAATTTTTTAAATAAAGATAATTTGACTTTAACTTTGTATCTATTAACTTTAACTGCAATTTGCAATAAAATATTATAATTATACAGTATTTTCTAAAAAAATTGCAGTTTTGTAAAATGTTAAAAATTTTTGTTTATAATTTTATTGGCATTAACAGATGTATATCGCCTAGATTTTGGAAACAAAAATGGAATATCATTAAAATATTCACCTTTTGTCATGTTGGCAGTGCTGGGCACAGGTACAGAAAATGCTGTGTTGTTGGTGAGTGGTGTTTGTATTCAGTTGACATGGACCGGCTACCTAACAGAAAGTGGACAAAGAGTTACTTAATTTTATGCCAAGGTCATAATAATACAAACATTAAAGCCTGATGTCAGTATAGAAGCATGTATACGTATTTCACATCATATGCATGGTTTGGAAATTTTGGTCTTCTTTTAAAATAACTAATTAAATTTCATCATCTTTAATTTGCCTTTTAAATTTTAGTAACTATCAATTTTTAAATACTGTTTGATGAAAATTCACAGCAATAATAATAATTGTGAATGTGGAATGGGAAGGAAAACTATCGGCCATGCATGAATGGAATTCTGCCTTGTATTTCTCCAAACTTTAGGCCTACCATGAAGCTTTTTTTCATCTCAGTGTTTTCCCATGGTTCCAGTACATCCATAAAAGAATAATTTTAGTGAAGTCATTCTAGAATTTTGATCTTGCATTTTGAATATCTCTAAGATTTTACATTCCCTTAAGGCCTTCAATTTATGTACTATATAGAAAACCAGTAACGATATTTTTTTGTCAAATTAAATATAAGTACTGGGCGTGGACAGACCAGTTAACTTGTAAGACAAGCTCGTTTACTTTGCTCACTCACTTCCACAAGTTAGTTCGCCACCCTCACTCGCAAGGCCAAGTGTTGCTGCACTCTGGCTTAAATTTAATGAACCACAGGTTGAAAATTTAAGACTTGGTTTATTTCTAAAGTTATAGCTGATGTTTGTTCAGTTTAGTAGCTACAATAAATATTCCGTAAGAATAACATGGGCACGTAAAACGGAAACAGGATTTTCCCTGTCGTGGGACTAACTCCAATTGATTCTCCATGGAAAGTCCTTGGGTATAAAAAATGTTGCATGTGCAAACAGTGCTTTTTTTAAAATATAAGATATTCTAAATTATGTGATTATCATGGTATATTAGCCATTGAGTCTGTAATCATTACAGGCATCCGTAAACATTACTTGTCAATGATTAGATAACAAGGAATTTTCACTTTTTTATTTTAATAATCAGTAATAAAATTTCTTACCACTGAATAATGTTGTTGGGGTTGTACATATCTATTGTTGACAAGACTGGAAACACTGCGACTGGCTGCATGACTACCAACTGAAGGGCCCTCTGACACATTGCTGCTAACATTAGCGACACACTTTGGTGTGTGGTTCACAGGCTCGTAGTTGTTGGCAACACTGAGAACCTGTCTGTAAGGAAGTGGGGGGCTGATGGATCTTCTATTGATCTGGAAACACAAGTAAACTAAATTTATATTAACAATGAAATAAATGTAGTGAGATAACTTCTCATATTGCCAATCAGAGCTTGAAAGTTTATTAAAACTTTACTATTTTTTTCTCAAATGTTTATAAATATTTATTGGACTTAAGAGTCATCTACACCTTTGGGCTGCTAGCAGTCAGCCATGTTAACCATAAGGATTTCGGGCCATACATGGTATTTCATTCCCCTCTTTCATGCTGTTTATTCAACCAATTTTCGTTAAACTTGGTAATCATGGGTTACATTAGGTCTCTCATAACTCAAAAGCTTAAAAATATGAAAATACAACTCAATCCTATCAAAAAGTAAGTAAATTTTTCTAACTTCTAGTAATTTTTGTACTAATAAAATTTTTTTTATTAATATATCAGGTATGATAGACCTAGATCCAACCCTAATCTACAATAAGGAAACATTTTTAATTAATAATGAAAATGCGGGGGAGTTTCAGTGTTTTTTCAGGTTACTCTTAACCAATTTTTCTAAAGCAAGTATTTGTATTCAGATAAATAATTGTTAGACAACACTATAATATATAAAGCTTATACGGTATTGAAGGTAGTATTTTTGAGCAAACATTACCTGAGACGTACTTCTGGTGCACCCAGGAGGAACTTGAGCCACAAAATTTGGTTTTCCTGCTGAAAATACAAATACTATTTTTTAGTGGTTGATATAGTTATAACTTATCTGCACTAGGTCTCTCAAAATTGAAACTTATACGGTACATTGTGACTCTCCTGGGAAATAAATACTGGTTATTTTTAGCCAGTATTCATCATCAGTAGTCTTTTTCACTAATTTCAGTTGTATTCAGTACGAGTATAAAGTACGAGTATCGGCACTTAAAAGACTCATCGGAAACTCTCTATAATCTGTAGGGTCAGTTTGGGTGGTGCTTTGTTATAACTCACAATGAATTAAAGAAGCAGCCACAAGTTAAAGAGCTGCCATCTCCAAAGCCGCCGCTATTGACTCCACCTCAACTTGTTAATGTATTCACAACAAACCAATGTTGCATAATCATGCCAGACTTCTCTCCACTATATAGATAGATCATTTTTTGAAAAAAAAAACCAAACCAATATTCATCCTTACTTTATATTGCATTAAAATATTCCCTGGTAGTGTTGGCATCTCAAAAATTAATTAATTGAAATGGAGAACAGATAAAGAGTGATTGCAGTTGGAGACCTAGGCTTCAGTGCAGTTAATGTCCACAGAGGAATGAGGGGGGTGCTGATAGTGCTGTGCTTTGGCGGCTGCCTGTGGTATTTTATTCCCCTGTTTCAGATGCTGTTTTTCAACCAGTTTTTGTTAAAATTAGTAATCCTGAGTTACTTTAGGTCTCTTATACCTCAAAAGTTTAAGAATATGAAAATACGACCCTCGGTCATGTTGAAAAGTAAGTCAATTTTCCTAACTTCTAGGATTTTTTGCAGTAATATAATTTTTTTACTAATAATATATCAGGTATGAGGGACCTAGATCCAACTTTAATCTACAACGAAACATTTTTAATGATTAATATTAAAAAAACACTCTCTGAAACAGGAAATAGTGTACCATTGATAGTGATGTTGGCAAATCAACGATTAAATTTTAGAAAACAGGAAACTGACAGTAAAATATTTTGAGCATTTTCAAAAAAGATAATAAAAGATGGACACTGAGAATCCACATTTTAAATTGGTCAGACACCTGTCAATAGTGGTGGCAGTAGCAGTGTAATTTTTAACTTTCGGTGGCCACTTTGATTTGAGATACCTAATTGATAGTAGTATATATTAACAAGTTCACGGCGGCATGGGAGCGATTGCTCCCATACGGAACCTTAATGCCATCCTGGTGGGTGCGATCGTTCCCAAACTGCAGTGCGATACTAAGTGTTTAATTTTTAAAACAGGATCTTTACAAGAAATCTGAAACCTTGCACAGCACAACTCAGTAGTATATTTTATTTGGTGACCATGAGGATTCTCTTGGACAGCACTGCTGCTACAGTAGGTGTGGTGGTTTTCAAAAAAGGATGGCGGTGAGGTACACGAAAAATCATGCGGCCGCGAACGTGTTAAAGATGGTTGTTTGTTATAAAATACATCTTTCCAGGGCCGGCCCTAGGTTTTCTTAACCTTGGCAAAAGTATCAATCGGCGCACTCTGTAGTCATATTTTATTTTCTTAAACATTTTTATCCTCACCAATGATCAAGTTATCTATTTATACACTATATTCCTTTTAATACAATACTAATATCTAAAACATTTTATAATTTGACATCAGATACATACAATTTTTGGATGTGATGTGAAAGTAACATTTTTATGCAATTAGAAAAATATTGTGGCCCTGCATTGATCGCTTGCACATTGTCCCACTAAAGCTAAGACAGGACCTGTGAGCAAAATAAAAATTGATACAAAAAAACAAATTCATTTGCTGACTATTGTTTGCAGAGTGCAAATATACATGTGAGTCGCAAACAGGTTAACTAGAATTTCGATTTGAGAAACATCATTGTTCAGTAGTACCAGATACATTAAGATCAAACTTACTATTATTCGGTAGAGTTGTGCAATGAGATTTTGATTTTTGAAGTGGTCCCATCCAAGTTTCACTAGAAGGAATAGTTTTGGATTCCACCAACGACGATCTTGCATTTAATTTTACTAATTCCCCTCTAGATTCCTGAAACAAAATTAATAAATTAGAAAATATAATCCTTAAATTAAATTGATAAAATGTACCATAAATTATTCATACATTTATTGTAAATTGTATCATAGGGCATCGATAAATTGTATTTAATGATTGTAAATTATTTAACAAATAAAATTCTTTTCTGTTATGATTGGAAGATTTTCAGAATTGCAGTGATGGAATATTGCTATACTACTGTACAGATAATTACTGTACATTGTTATATAAAATGACATATTACTAAAAATATGCCATTTAAAAAATTAAACCCTTTGAGTGCCAGGCTTCAATCACAGATCAAACCTCTGAGTTCTGAGTAAAGCTTGCTTGTTACTTTCAGCAGAGCAAAGCAGCTTCAGAAATTTATGATCCTTCGTAGATACTTCACATCTCTTGAATTTTAACTCATAACTGATACTGCGAAGGAACTTGTATCTTGCTATCATTTAAATCATTATTAAGCTCTCAAAATGGTAAAAAAATAAATAAAATAAACAAATCAAAAGGATTTACTTTTAATGTATTAAACCACTTACTTTGTTGTTAATTATCGAAGTGGTAGCATATGGGGTGGGTTCATCTCTCTTGGCAGAGTAAAACGTTGAGAGGTTAGCAGAGATGGTGGAGTTATTTGTCTCTTGGGGTTGGTAAGCCTGCAGACTAACCCAGCCACCCTCTATCCAAAGAGAGTCCTTACAAGCTCCCATCAAGCTTAAATTGGAGAGATCACCCATATTGTTTACTGAAATGAAACACCACTTTTATTAGGAATCTACTAATGAATCTAGTGGAGTACTTAATCCTGTCCAAATCCAAATTTTTGATATTGACTATTTTATATGGTGTTATACAATGCTTTTAAGGTAGTGATGGAAGGTTAAGAATAAACTCTAAAATACAGTAAACTTTAATAATACAGCAAATTCGGACTATTGTGGACTGAACAGTGTCTGGGTTTGTGAAATGTCCAGGTTTTGGGGAAACAATTAAACTACAAGAAAAAAGTACAAATAGTTAACTTTATTCCTATAAAAAAAAAAACATTTATTTCCAGCATAATATGCATAATACAAAAACTAAAAACTTATACCTCATTTATTAAAACAAACTTTTAAGAAGAACCAAACTGTTTTTTAGGCTCCGGCCGATGCCATTGCACTTAGCACCTTTGGAGCCCAGTGTACTTAATTGTTCTGGTAGGCTTTCCAAGTTATCCAGAATTCTGGATTATCGAATTTTGGGTTTGCGAGACTCTACTGTATTAAATTTTGTCAAAAAATTTTTCATTCAAATTTTCTCATTTCATGAACCATGAATGCCAGGTGTGACAATATGACTTTAGGGTTCAAATTGACTGAAATCATCTGATTAAAAAAAATTTGTTCAATATTCTATTATAGGTAATTTGTAATGAAAGTTATTCCTTCACGATATAGTTATACAAAAATTAAAATGCTTCTATCAATAATAAATTATATTTGCAGACCAATATGACAAAAATGAGTCCCACCACGTACTAGAGTGACCCACCAATTGTATGGCCGTAGAGTGGGACCATTAATTATTTATTATATTTGATTCATTTTAGGTTCTGGACTTACTACTAATTTTGGAACCTAGTATGAATCATGAGAAAATAACTCACCACAATTTCCCAATTCCTTACTGAATGCTTGCCGTCTCTTAAGGTAGAAAGTAGTGAGGAACGTGATAGCCGAGACGACAAGACAAGCAGCGAGTAGAAGTGTGAGCAGAGTGTTTGTGGAGTCTGGGGATGTGGGCTGGGTGGAGGGTGGATTGGCGGGGGGACCGAGAGTGGCGGGGGCACTCTGCGGTCCTGCCCCCACCCCCGTCACGGCACTCACACGCACGGTCACATGAGGAGAGGCATTGTGAAGGGTTACTAGGGTAGTGGTCGCATTCACTGTTATGGTAGCTGCTATCTTGTTGCCCGATCGAACTTGAATCTGCAAACAGTTAAACATCTCATTAATAATATGTGCTGAAATTATGCTCTTGAGATGACGTAGGGAATTTGAGAAATTATTCTTTGTCACTGACTCACTGACAATTAGGTTAAAATTAGATAGATTTTTAAAAGTAAATAAAGGTGTAATTCTTAATCAGCAAGCACAGAACAGAAATAGAGAGGTCAGCCAAGCGCAGAGGTAAAGCTATACAGACAGCGGCTAGGCCCACAAAAGGAGTGGCGGGAACGATGATTCACTCTAGTCCCGAGCACCACCATCAGCTTTGACTTCAGTTGTTTACTCAAGCCAACTGAAAATCAAAATCAAAATCAGCTGTTTGTCTTATTTAGGGCAAGCAATGTATCAAGAACAAACCAAGGTAGGTGACACCAACAGCTGTTTGAAGCTGTCCTGCACCTTTGACGTCATGTTGTTTATCTTGACACATGAGTGGTTTTCTTTGAATATTTTTAGTGCTGCACCTCTTTTACGTTATTGATCTGGTTATTGTTTTTGTTGATGTCACCTACCTCCTTCTCATTCTAGATTTCTTGAGGGCGAATTGCACACAAAAAGAGTGGGGGAACATGGTTTCTCCACCTGTAATGTTAGTTGGATACAAGTGGCCCCTCTATTTCTGTTCTGTGCTCACTGTTCTTAATGCTTGAGGCTAATTGAAGGTATATCTGTTGAAGTTGAGAGTTTTTGTACACATGGTAAATGATCATGGTAAACACTAAACGTTATTTAATTTATAGTCTTTTTCTTGAAGCTACCAAAAGCTACTATAGCTGGAAAATGTACAATGGTAAACACTATACATTATTAATGCAGTTCAACTATCATGCACCATGTATTATCCATAAATTTACCACTATAAAAATATTGTTTAGCATTTGCCATAAGATTTACCTTATGTTGCAAAAACTGTCTAGTAATTAACAAGAAAATATATCAAAGAATGCAATTTCAAATATTTCAAACCTTACATTATTTATCACACATTTTGAAGATTATTATGATGATGTTGCAATTCCATGCACATAACAACTTCCTCACACATAACAACGATTAACTTCCACAAGTATTTTGGTGTATAAAATGGAAAAATGTATCGATACCGTACCTTGTAACCCAACAGGTGTCCATTGATTTCATCTTTGGGAGGAGGACCCCACTGAGCAAAAGCTGTTGTTTCGTTGAACCATCCCATCTGGACCTCTTGAGGAGGTGCTGACGGCACTGGGGAGAAGAAAATGTGGCCTTACTATTGAAACCAATCAATTTAAACTTAATTTTAAAACAGAAACAAGGTCTGTTTGGTTTTTATGTAAACCTGTTGAATTTGTCTTCTTTTGGAAACTAACACACAACTGAAAGGAAAGGAAGTATTTTTTTTTGTTTTATTTAGCTCAATGCATTAAATAAACTCTGCAAATATGGTTGATGAAATAAGTGTTCTGAATGAAGAGACAAACGACAATTAATTAGATGATTTTAAACAAGACTGCCTTCCTGTAGTATTTACAGAAATGTAATAAAAGTTATAAAATTTATACATAATTTAATAGAAATCATAAAAAGTTTACATACCCCTGAGGACACTATTAGATTTACTAAATTTAAATTGAATAACCATTGTATTCACTTAAAAAAATTATCTTATTTTTGAAAGACATGTTTTTGGGTGAGGTGTGATATATTTTTATTTATTAACAGATATTTAGGCCAACACTCATCCCGCATCCTGTTCAACTAAAATAACTAAAATACCTGTTGGTGAGTGTTGCCTAAGCCAAAGTTAATAACTGGTCAAGGAATCTTCATAAGAATAACTCAAAAGGTTTGAAGGCATTTGATTCATTGCAGACAAAAATTTATTCCTAGTTACCAATCTCTGGTCCAAATAAGCATAGAAAATTGAGTCATACATAATTGTACTTTTGAAGCAATATAGCAAAACAACATTTAAGTTACCATCATCAAGTGTTTGGACCACTTTCGAATTTGATGGCCTGCCTTCAACCGTCTTGTAGAAAGGTACCAAGAAGAAATTGTACTTGATGAACTTCCTGAGGCCTGTGACAGTGTAACTCGTGGCTCCAGCGTTCAACACGGTTATCAACTCATAATCCCCAACAGTGCTACTGTAGATGTTGCCGAGAGCTTGAAAGCGCAGGTAAATGCCTTCTACATATTCCTCTGCATTTAATATCTGCAAATAATTACAAAAACCAAATTTTACTTTGTAAAAAAAAATCAAAACTGTGTTATTTTCTAAGAGAGGGTTTCTAAATATTTGACTATGAATTAAACTCAACTTCTTCATACTTTTTTATAACAATATTTTTCTAGAAAGTTGAAAATTTTCTGACAGATTAGTACAAATTTAGAAAAACAGTACTGTATATTGGACAGTAAAACATATTGGAACATATTTTGTGCATATTGAAAAGTAAAAACAAGATAGTCAGATGAAATTTTGATCCAAGAGTATACCAAGAGGCATATAACAAGAATTTTTGCCCTCCTTACATTAAAAAAATATGAGTTACTTATGTATTATGTTTGATAAGTATGTATAGTTATACAATTATCTACTTTTCTAAAGAGGACATTTTCAGCCAACTATATTTTTCAAAGTACCATATCAGCTCACCTGCCATGTGACCCTAGCTGATGTGGACGATACAGCTGTCAGCTGCTTCAGTTGCAGGACGTTGGCTGACAGACTGTCCCTGGCTGCATCCAGCTGTTGTTGCGACACTTTCCGAGCGTTCACATTAAGTGTCCGCACAACCTCAGACACTCCACCCGACTTCACATCAGCTGTCTGAGACTCGGCTTGGACAACAAACACGTAGTCTGTGGAGGGTTTCAGATCTGTAATCTGAAATGTGACATATTATGTAAAATTAAGACAGTTAAAGTAATTATAATTCTAAAACTGTTCTTAGGAAAACCTCTGAGAGCCTTCATATATTTTGGGGGACCATATATTAATCCCACATTCAATTTTGCCCTAAATTGTTTTAAATTGAGTGATGATAAAAATTAAACGATCAATTTAAATAATAATTAATAAATAATTTAATCACCAGAATTGTCATTGATAGGAAAAGGAACCAACCATGACAGTGGTGGCTGAAACTCCTCCGGCCGCCACCATCCACTCCCCTCCAGAGCTGACGCAGAAGTAGAGCACGTTATATCTTGCGGACGAGGCGCCCGTGTCAGGCCAGGACAGGGTCACGCTGGCCTGGGTCACGTTGATAACTCTTGGCCTCAAATTGACCAACCCTTTAGTGGCTGGAGGTGGTGGAATGGTTAGTGTATTTATAATCTGAAAAATATAAAAAATAATTGTTAATACCTGCATCTGATTGAACATGCAGGATTTAATAATATTGGTTTGAGCGATACCAAAATTTCAACAATAATCTTTGAAAGGCAACATCGTGGGAAACGTTCTAACAATCAATTTAATACAGATGTTTTGTATGGTTCACAACAAAATAACATTTTTAGCTGATGGACTTCACCGTTTCACTCCTTCACATTCAGTTGTTAAGACAATTTTTTCAAGTCATTTCCATTATAGATTTAAATATGATTTGAGCTGGATTAGTAATTGATTATTTGGCCAAAGAACTTACAACTCAACTACTCATAGTCTGGTTGATATGTAGAAAGAGTGTGCGTTTGATGATGGATATACTTTTTGTTTTAGTGTTTATCTTTTTACATATCAGGTATAATACTCATAATAGGTCATAATACTCAGGTGCTCTATACTGCAGAATTTATTTTCTTATTCTTAAAACCTAGTGGCTGGTTAAATTAGCCATACGATATACATACATGATGGATATCTTGAATTTCGAACACACATATGTGTACAAAGGCATAAATTTATATAGGAGGCCATCTTATATTTCATATGTATGGGATCGTATAGGGTTCAATAGGTATCAATATATCGGATCAGATCAAATTTTCTTTTTGTATTTTCGCTGCAACTACTCAAAATAATTTAACAGTTAAAAAATGCTATATATATATATATTTTTTTGAGCTCTTGTAAGGTATGTTTCCAACACAAAATTCAGTAATTAAAAAAATGTATGACAAAAAATGGAAAAACATCATACAGTGAAAATCAAAGACGGTTTCTTATCTTAATTCCTCAAGCCTTTGTAGTATTTGTGTTTCAAATTTTAGATCTATCACCAAATGCACAACCTTCCCAATAATTGCTCCATATCTGCAGGACCAACACAGTTTACATTTGATATATAAAAGTTTGGAAACCACTCAAACTTTATGAAATATTCAGGGTTTGGTTAACCTTCACATTAAAACTGGTACAGTAAAAAAGCTATATAGCCGGTATAGCTTTCTGGGTTTTTGTACACTTTGATTTAGTATGGATGGAGCTGTATTATTAAAATAGCTTTTTTTGTTTATTCAATTTGCTCTCGTAGTAAGAAAAGTGTTCACTTCGATAAAGCTTTATTTTGTCAACTCAACCTTTAAACCTAAAATAGCTCCTTACTTCCAAACTATCTATGAACCTTTTTATGAGTCTCTCTACTAAGATTTTGCTGTACCTTGATCCTAGCTGCTACAATGTTGGCCCCCGCCTCGTTCACCGCGGAGCACAGGAGGTACTCGTCCTCCCCTCCGCGGACAGTCAGTGTGTTGTCCTGGGCCACGGAGACACCGCTGCCACTGTACCCGGGGACCATCAGCTGCTGGGAGCCTTCCAGCGCCCAGAACACCAGCGGCGGAGGATAACCCTCGGCGTGGCAGCGGAACGTGGCGGAGTCGTTGGGCCTAACTGACACATCTGCTGGTAGCACCGTGAAGTGAGGTGAAGCTGGAAAAGATGCAGCATTAGAATGAAATATTAATTACACATAGCCAGGACTTCATTGACAGCTATTTATTTAGCTATGAAGTTCCAAATTAGACTCGATATTTTCTAATTAGCGTATATTTAGTAAAAAATATTTTCTCCACAATAGTATAATAAATTTTGTTTTTAATGAAATTAATTAAAATAATTAAAAATGTTATTTTAATTGCTGCGATAAAAAATTCTCAATAACAAATTAAACTGTAAGATAAATTTCAAATTTACATTTCTAATGTAGGTCATAAAGTGATAAATAGATTGATATGCTCATTCAAGTAAGAATGGTTAATAGTTTTTTAGACTTAAAATATTAATCTTCATGTAATAATTCATTTAATTATGATGAAAGGTAGTGCTGATGGGCCTACATTGTGCAAGTGAAGCTGGCGAAATGGCTTAGTGCCCTGGATTTAGCTTTATAGAGATATCATAAATGCTCATCTTAGTTTAATATTAAATTTATTGACGCAGGTGCTTTGCACTGCAGAACATCTTTTATTTATTTTATTATTATTATTATTTTAAGTTGGTAGCTGGCTATGATAGCCATACGATACATACATTTAATTATGATAAGAATTTGAGCACTATAGGTATGATTATACAATACTAGGTTTCTCAGTTTTGCAAAAGATTAAAACACCGACAAACTCTCCTTGAAATACTTCAGTAAGAATTAATAAGTTCCTTGACTTCTCACAATCCACCACTCACCATGGACAGTGACAGTGGCAGACGTGGTGACGGACCCAGCGACGTTGAAAGCTTCACACACATAGCGACCTTGGTCAGCTGGAGTAACAGGGTGGATGATGAGGGCGTCCTCTGTGACAACTGCATGTCCTGGCAGGGTATCAGCTCCAGAAGTAGCAGTTGCGGAGGCTCGATACCACCTGAGCGTTGGCACTGGCTCTCCCCCAGCCCGACATGCCAGCTTTGCTGTGTCATTCGGTGAAACTGTGATATCTCGGGGAGCGGTGGTGATGAATGGTTTGACTGGAAAATACGGTACATCATATATTATAATATTAATGCATAATTTATTTAATTTTTCTGTTCAAGTTAATGACTTAGCAAGATAAAAGCTGAACAAAACTCTGTTACATAAAGTTGAAACAAAGCATACATGGCCTATTTTATTTGATGTTAGGTTAGAGATTAGGCCTACCAAAAATATATTTGGGACTTGTATGAATAAAAACAAATAATAAACTTATCAATTTTACACAAGCAACAAGATCTGTTCTAGTATTGTAGGAACTCAACTGTTGAGTATAAAATCATTGGTTTATAATAACTTAGCAGACCTTTTCATGTGGGTTTTATAAACTGATATAACTTTAAAAATTCATCAATCAGGCTCAACTTTTTTTTAAATAATTGAAATGGATCAAAAGTATTCTTAGCAAGGGAGTAGATATGATGTAGATCTGTAAAAACCTTTGGATTTGAGAGTTTGGTATTTCAAATACATGTGGAGAACGTACTTCAATTCTTAGTGACAGTGGTGACTGACCAATATACAGGTGTAACAACCTCGTACTATCACACAATTTAGTGTTTGGGTAGGAAAAAGAAAACAACAGACCCTTGGAATTGTCACACTGCAAATGATCCTTCAAATTGAAAATAATTAACAGATAAATTACTGGAATGTGGAATTGTTGGAGGAAAGTTGTTGCATAATTTTAACGTAAAAATGTCGAGGGGATAAGCCAGGGCCAGCGCTGGCACTTTTGCTGCCCAAGCAAAAATTACCTTTGCTGCCCCCGGCAAAGGTAATTAGTTAAAGATATTAATTTTGGCATATATATTTTTCTTTTTTTTTTAATTTTTTCTACCTTTTGGGAAATTGTTGCTTAATTCATCTAATGAGTGCGCAGGCCCTGGGCTAAGCTGGGATACTGTACCACAATGAATGTCACAAGACAATATAATGCCAGACGGTCTGATGTAGATCCATCAAAACCCAGCAAAATTGAATATATTCAGTTGAATTCACTTAAATATTTATATTTAACCACAAGGTCAATTTGAAGCATCACAAGTGAATAAGTTAAACTTACCGTGAACAGTCAGTGACGCAGGTCCACTTGCGCGCTGCCCCACCATGTTTTGAACCACACATTGGTAGTCACCAGCATCAACTTGTCTCACATCAGATATCATGAGATTACCTCCCTCGACAATACGGAACCTGTTATAAACAGTAAAAGTTTTTATTCTGAAATGAAAGCTTGTTTGGATTGTTTTCTAAGCTTTTGAATAATAAATATGTCATTTGTTACCTAGGAGCAGAAAAAAAGTTGTTTCTGAAGAACTTTTCAGTTACCTTAAGTCATTTATCAGTAAAAAACACATACAGCCTAAAAAACTTGTAATCCTGTTTTCTCAAAACTGCATTCATTGTTTATTATGATGATTGCATGACAACTGATACTCACAACCCATAGAATATAAAGATGGCAGTGACCTCCTCGAAAATTTTCTTATTGATATGTTACTAGCATCAAGCTGATAAGGAGTTCTTGGTAATATCCATAAGAAGTAACCAACTTGGCTACTAGAGATTATTCTGATGTGATTCGATATTTTGTAAAAGTTGTCTTTTGTAGCATTATGACACTTAGTCTGTTTTATTTCAGTGTCTGAAAAGTCCAAGGTAAATTTAAAATCATCCATGATAATGAAGATGTTAATGAAGTATTAATCTAACACTTCTAGAGATGCCAAAAAATTAAGCACCGGGACTTTATTTATTTAAAGGAATACTTGCAAATAAGCGATAGATATTACCTTGTGGACGCTTCCAGATCAACCACTTGTCCATCCTTACGCCAGTGCAGTGAAGGCTCCGGGTGCCCCCTGGGTGGTCCACACTCCAGCAGCGCTGTCTCACCCACCGCCACCCGGGTATCCTGTGGCTCCTGACGGAACTCCTCCTTCAGCACTACAACATGACTCATCTGTAACTGCGTGTCCATCCTTATGCCAGTGCAGTGAAGGCTCCGGGTGCCCCCTGGGTGGTCCACACTCCAGCAGCGCTGTCTCACCCACCGCCATCCGGGTGTCCTGTGGCGGCTCCTGGCGGAACTCCTCCTTCAGCACTACAACATGACTCATCTGTAACTGCGTGTCCATCCTTATGCCAGTGCAGTGAAGGCTCCGGGTGCCCCTGGGTGGTCCACACTCCAGCAGCGCTGTCTCACCCACCGCCATCCGGGTGTCCTGTGGCGGCTCCTGGTGGAACTCCTCCTTCAGCACTACAACATGACTCATCTGTAACTGCGTGTCCATCCTTATGCCAGTGCAGTGAAGGCTCCGGGTGCCCCCTGGGTGGTCCACACTCCAGCAGCGCTGTCTCACCTACCGCCATGAGGGTGTCCCAAGGGGAAAAGTTTTCCAAATAATCCTATGACAGACAACGTCTAACGTAGTTGATTTTAGCGAATTTTGCTATAGGGAATATGCTATTACGGTAGTAGCCATGGGAAGACCTAAGCCCGGGACCACTTTACTTTTTCATTTTGAGGTCCCCAGAAGCCAAAAACACCATTCGTTCATTTTCATATATATGTATATATAAGTAGATAGTATCATGTTGGTTCTGGCTCACTTTTGGAGACAATCAAAAATCAAACAAATTTCACAGTTTTTTTATACAATTATGCAATATTTTTGCCATTTTTTGGCCAATTTTCAGCTTTTTTCAAATTGTCATAAAAAATATGCAAATTTAATGAAATTTTTAACAAATATGCCTAAAATCTTCTACAAAATAAAATTTTTTTAAAACAAGTAAAATTATCACATTTTATAAGTATTTTTTCAATAGTCGACTTTTCATAAGGTAATTTAAAATTTTAATAGTATTTTTTCAATAAAATTTGACTAAAATAGTAATAATATATTCTAATTAATTTCAGTAATATCATTTTTGATTATATTATATTCAAGTAATTTTTCAGATACAATAATAATATAACAATTTGTTTTACTAGTAGCTACTATATCATAATCAAAATCTGCATTAATAATAATATCATTTTTTGAACTTGAAATATTTGTTGGATTTTTTGTAGTATCAATTACATAAATTGGTCTATTTTCTAGAAATTCTGTTGGACTATAATACATTTTACTACTAATATAATAAACTTTTTTATAATCTTGATACATTTCATACATAATTCTAAATTTTTCATTGTTTATATCAAAATTTTCCAATTCATCAGGGTAATAATGACCATTTAGTTTTACTCTTATATTTTTTACATACATACTATCAAATTTAGAAGTATCAAATAACTGATCATTTGTTCTTGATTTTTGAAATCCAATTATAATAAATTTTGGATTATAAATATTTCTATAGATATTTGTTATATCAAAACTTAAATTCTTTCCTGTAATATTTTTTTGTTCAATGCATTGCCAATGATTAAAATGAAAATTTACTTTTTCAAATTTGCTTAGTTCATTAATTAATTGAATTTTACTTGTTGTTTTGTATTCAATTATAGGAACTCTAATAAAAAATTCATCAATTGTTATTTTACCTTCAGTTGGTAATGTAGCATTATCATAAGATCCATCAGCCTTTTTAGTTTTCCATCTAAAAATTGCATAATTATCTTCTGATCTAATAAATGTTATATTAAAACCTCCTTTGTATATTGGAATATTTACATTTTCAAAAAATCCTAATCCAAAATGAGATAAATTACCAATTGCTTCAAATTTATTTTTAAAATTTGATTCAAAACCATTATTTATTTGATTTATTTCTGATTTTGAATAAGTTATAGTACCTTTAATTGTACTTAATAGACCAGGATATTCAATTTCATCAATCAATTTATTATGTTTTCTAACTTCAATTTTTGAAAATAAAAATGGAACAAAATTATCAATTAATTTTATATTAGCACCATTATCATATGCATTTCCATCAGATTTAGTCAATTTACCAGATATATAAAATTGAAATTTAGAAGTACAAAATCCATCTCCAAAATCTATATTAAATTCAGTTTTTTTATTAGGTTCATTTAAATGTAATTTAGATAATGGATAGAAATTTTTGTATTCAGCTCTTTCAATATCATTTATATATTTTTTGTAATCAGCCATTTATTAAGGATAATTTTTTAAATCAAAAGCTTTTTTAAAACAAGTAAAATTTTTATAATTTTATGATGTCAAATTTTATAATTTTTATGTATCAATTTCATTTTTACTTTTAAAATATTCAATTTCAGTAGCATGATCAAGTATAAAGTTTGCTGATATTTTTTGATGTTTTCCCAATTTAATGTAAATGCATAATCATGAATGAAATATTCAGTTAAATCTTGATATTTACAAATCAAATCAATATAATCTTTTAGTTGATAATTTATGAATTCAGTAATAAAATCTATAGTTAAATTTTGATGTTGAGCAATTTTTTGCCAATTTAATTTATTTTGAAACAATCTCATCATATTAATACTCAACTCATATTTTTCAGAAATATCATCCCAATCATCTTTGTTTAATTGATTTTGGTTTCTGATAATGAATAAATCAAATGAACTGTATAGAGCCATTTATTAGGGAGAAAATTTTGTAAAACAACTTTTCTTTGAATTACAAATACAACATTTTGATTTAATGACATTTATATTTTTCAATTTTATTATCTGAATATCTTTAGAATTAGTTTTTTGTTTACATTTAAGACAATAAATCAACTCCATTTATATAAAATAATTATTGTAACTTATCTATATCATCTTTAATTAGTATTATTTCAGCATTTAATTCTTTTATGGATTCATTGACTCCATCAAATAGAAATTTTAGTTCTTTTTCTAATTTTTCTTCTAAATTTTCAACATATTTTCCAATATTAATTAAAAAGTCTGTAATTTTATTTAAATCTTTTTTAGTTTCTGAATGATCATTACCAATTTTAATAATTGAATCTAAAACTTCATCTAATTCTGATTTTATTACAACATCATATTTATTTATACTTGGTTTAACATTAACAATTCTTTTACCATTAATACTTATATAATTTTTTGATAAACCAATAGCATTTACTAGATTTTCAGTCTTTTTTACATGACTTTTAAAACTTTTACTAAAATTATTAAAAAATATATTTAATTTAGAATTTATATAATCTTCTTTAATATTAATTGGATGCTTTTTCTGTCTTCCAAACAGATCAAATATATTTTGTGAATCCATATTTATTAAGGATTAATTTATTTATTATATTATCAAATTTTTTATTATTATTTAATTCATATAATATAAAAATACATAAATGACCACAAATTGGTGGATCATTATAATTTTGAATTTGATTATCATTATAAAATATATTATCTTTTCCTAGATATTTAACTAATTCTATTGGTGGTTTATTAACTATATTTCCATATGAATCAAAATAATATTTAACTTTATCTTTTTTATAATAACAAACCCAATGAGTTCCATTTCCATCAAATGAATCTAAATTTATAATTCCACATTCAAATTTATTAACTTTATTAGGTAATATATCTCTCATAAATACACCTCTAAAACATTTTATATTTTTACACAATTTTTCTAATTCACCTAATGTTAGTGGTTCAAAATTTTTTTATAATTTTGTTTCATATATTTTAATGTTTTTTTATCTAAACCAGATCCTTCTACATTTTTTAATTCATGATCTAACCAATCAACAAAATTTCTAAATTTAGGAATTATAGATTCTTTTACTACTTTTGCTCCCTTTCTAACATTTGGTGTATAATTTTTAACTATAGGTATATTATCAGCAAAATCTAAAATTTCTTTTAGTAATCCACCATTTTTTATTTCTTTTAATTGATTATATGAAAATTCAAATCTTAATCCTTTATTTAATTTTTTATGTTTATTTAGTTTATTAATTTGTCTTTTAGATAATAATATAATATCTTTTCCATTTTCATTAAATTGATCAATATTAAATTGAATTATAACTGATTTTTTATTTTTAAATGCTAATTTTATTTTTGATTTTTGATTATCTGTCAAGTTTATATTTGTTTTTTCCATTTATTAAGAAAAAAATTTATAGTTTTTTATAATATAGATTAACATAATTAATAAAAAATTGTATTAAAATTTTAATCCTACTTCTAAACCCATACCAAATTTTCTTTTCATCCACATAGCACCTGATGTTGGTAATGCAATTAATCTTTCACCAATTCCATGATCATTTGATGTTACTATATCCCATGCTTTATCTTGTAAAATTTTATCAGCTATTTCATTTCTAGATTTTGTATCTTTATGATCTCTATAAAATAAATCATGTTCTTTAGCAGCTTTATCTAAATCATTTATTCCAGGATCATTTCTTTTTATTCTTTTATTTAATTTAGTTCCAGGCCCTAGATATTGATAACCAGGTACATGTAATTCAAAAGGTAAATTATTTATAACATCATTTAAAATACCTGATCCATTTTTTAATAATGGTGATGAAATATTTGCCAAAATTCTTTTTAAATACTTAATTCCTTCAGGTTTTTCAATTAATTCATCTAATTTATTTGATATAAAGTCTTTAATTGCTCTCTTTTCATTTAAAAAATTATTATTACCAGCTTTTTCTTGTGCATATATATAATTAATAATATTATCTAATTTATTTAAATCATCTATAAATCTATATTCAATTTTATTTTCTGTATATTTTCTGATTCCTGAACCTTCAATTTCACCTTTTAATTCCCAAATATGTTTAATTAAATTAATATATTTATCACCTTTACTAGATTTTGGTTTCTTACTATTTGGATCATTATTTTTATAAATTGAATTAGTTTCCCATAAAATTTTTGAATAATTATTTAAATCATCTTGTGTATATAAATTATTATCTGGTTTCTTTTCATAAGTTAACAATCTCCATAATCCATGTGTTCCATTATATTTTTTATCATCAATTATTAAATCATCATTATCAATTACAGTTATTTTATCACCAATCATAAATGATTTTTTATGTTTATTCCAATATAAACCAAACTTATCATCTTTTGTTCTTGGTAAATATTTTTGTGCTAATGGACCAATAATTTTATCTAATGTTTGAGGTGAAATTAAATTTGGGTCAATAAATGTCGATTCTTCTTGAGTTATTGGTTGTCTGATTGGTCTAAATGGAGTACTTGAAGGTAAATTTAATTCTTCAGTTTCTGGTATTGATATATTAGCAAAATTATTAACAACAGGTACCAATTCCATTAGGTTCTTATTTTCATTTAAGACTTCACCAATTTTATTTTCAACTTTACCAATTGCTGATGTTATAGGTTCATATGCTTTTTGTTTAATTTTTTCATAATTATCTTCAATTTTAATTTGATTTTTAAATTCTTTTATTAATTTTTTCTCAATATTATCTAATTTTTTAGCTTCATCAACAGATATTTTATCCATTTATTACAAAGAAAAATTTATGTTCAACACAAATCATGTTAACACAAACACAAATAATATTAACACAAAACACAAATCATGTTAATACAAACACAAATCATGTTAACACAAACATAAATAATGTTCACACAAAACACAAATCATGTTAACACAAAACACAAATCATGTTAACACAAACACAAATAATGTTAACACAAAACACAAATCATGTTAACACAAACACAAATAATGTTAACACAAAACACAAATCATGTTAACACAAACACAAATTATGTTAACATAAACAATAAAAAACCATAGTCTTTTATTTGATTTTTTAAACTACTCAAAATATTCTTAAACTAGTTCTTGTTTTTGTAAAACATATTATTTAATAAAAAAATTTGTATATAAGTAGTTATCTTGTATGTATATTTTTTATTAAACATTAGTAGAAACTAATAATTTATTAATTTAAATAATTAGAATTCTATTAATTTTCTTTTTAAAACATTATAAAATAATTTAAAATAGATTGTTTAAATTTGTTTCAGTTTTTAAAGAAATGGTTCACTTTTAGTAAACTATTTTTCCACTTTTAAAGAAATGGTTCACTTTTAGTAAACTATTTTTCTACTTTTATTGAAACTGTCCACTTTTAGTGCACTACTTTTCCACTTTAGTAAACTGTTTTATCTAAAGTGGTTTTATCAAACTCATAAACAGTTCAAGTGTTTCACTGATTAGTTACAAGTGGTGCACTTTTACTGAACCAAATTTATTGATTAGTTAAAACAGTACACTTTTACTGAACTGAATCAAAGAAAAGTGAACCAATATGTGTTTTTTATTGTTTATGTTAATTGTGTTTATGTTAACACAAAAACAAATCATATTAACACAAACACTAATTATGTTAAACACAATTTATTTTACTTTATTTCTGTAATTCTCATTAAATATATAAATACTAATGAAATAAATAATACTAATAAAATAAATATTCTATCAATTATTGACTCAAATATACAACAAGCCATTATCATGATTTAATATCAGAAAAATTTTTTATATATTTTCCATCATTTGTTTTTTTTAATAAATTAATAGTTAAAAATCCATAGTTTTCTTTCCAACAATCATTACAAATAGTTTTAAATTTATCAAATTTCATATCTGATCCAACAAAATTATTATATATTTTTTTCATATAATGTTCATTTTGTTTAAAGATGCATAACATATTTAAATTATTTCTAATTAATTGCATATCAACTTTTGAATTACATTGTGATAAATAAATACATGATATATTTTTATGTCTACCCATTATAAAATATTCTTTAATTTTATTTTGTTTTTCTAAAATACAATCATCAAAAACTACTAATGAATTTGGTTTACATTTATTTAGTGGAATCATATCATCACATAAAAAATAAGAAATTTGTTTATTAATATTTGATTCTATATTTTTAAATCATTTTTGCAATAATTTATAAGATGGTTGTTCTAATGATTTACTAAAAATATATAAATTTGAATATGGAATTAATCTTTTATAAATAAAATTTAATAATAATGTAGTTTTACCAGATCCACTTGTTCCTATAATTAATAATCTAATAGGTTGATCATTTTTATTATTTTTATCATATGATTCTAATTTTATATTATCTTTTTTTTCTAAAAATTTCTCCATTTAAATAAGATGAAATTATTTAAAATAATTGGTCATTCATCCAAACTAGAATTAAGATTAGAACATCCAATACATTTAGATGGAAAATATAGTATTGGTTTAAGTGGATTTTATTCAGATAATTTTATATCAAATATACCAAATGATTATAAAAACTGTTATGGATATTTTATTAAAGATGAAAATGATAAAAATATAGATCAATATTTTGATATAAATAAAGGAAATTATACAATTGAAGAAATAAAAAATATTTTTATTAATAGTTTAAAAGAATTTAAAAATAAATTTAATAAATTTGATGAAAATGATTTTATATTGAAAAATGATGGACCATATATTATAAAAAAATCTCCTGTTAAAATTATAGTAACAACAATTATAATTGATTTATTAGGGTTAGATGATAAAATGATTGAACCAAATGTATTAACAAAAGGAATAAAACTACCAAAAATTAGACCTTTTGATGTTATTGAAATTCATTGTAATTTAGTTGATCCTAGTTTTGAAAATCATAAAGATCTTTCACATTTACATAAAGAATCAGAAATTCTATATTCATTTTATCTAAATGTTGAATATGGATCAAAAATTAGCGAAAAACCAAATGAAATTGATTATATTCCTTTAAAAAATATAAATAAAATTCAAAATATTGTAATATCTATTCAAGATAGTGATGGAAATCTAATAAATAATGGAAATATCAAAAGTATTGTATATTTAAGATTAAAACAAAATTTGTAATATAAAATTTATCTACATAAATAATAAAAACAATAATTGATTTAACTAACAATAATTTTATATTTAATAATAAATTAATTGTATTTAATAAACAAAATAAACCTTGGTTTAAAAGAAAAGATATTTGTTATATTTTAAAATATAAAAATTCTAGAAAAGTTTTAATTGATAATGTAAAAAAATATATAAAACTTAAAAAATATCAAGTGTAACCAACAGTTACATTTACATAATGATGATAAATTAATTTACATAAAAATTATAGGTGCCACAAATTATGACACCCTAGAAATTGATGTACAAACATGTTTTTCAGATGCCCTAAAACAGGGCGTCAATAAAATAGATATTAAAACAATATTTATTAATGAATCTGGTTTATATTTATTAATTTTAAAATAAAAAAAGTAGAAAACAATAAGGATAGATTAAAATTTATAGATATTTTTAGAGGGGACAATTTGTTCCCCCTATCATATAATGAAAAACATACAAAACTTATTAAAATTAGGTAGGACCCAAAATGGGTCCCATATAAATTATAATATTTATTTTAAAATTTTTTAAAAGAGGTAACCTTATACAATAAAAACTTAAGGGTAACAAAATGTTACCCTTCTTAAACATTCAAAAATATTCATAAATATAATAAATTATATACAAATTTGAGGCCCGTCTTAAAGACGGGTCTTACTTATAATGATAATAAAGTAAAATTTATAGATATTTTTAGGTTAGATATTCAATAAATTATTGAATATATTTAAATTTATTAAAGAAAATATTTAAAAATATACATAAATTATATTATAAATTCAATATCATATGGTTATAAATTATTAATATAATTTTGATCATTTTCTTTAAAACTTTCTTTAACATAATTTTTTATTATATTTATAAATGGTTCTATTATAAAATTAAACTTATAATGATATACAAAATAATTTTTATATTTAAAAAGATATATTAAAAATTTATTTGATACTTTAGTTTTAAATAAATATAATTTTATATCAAAATAATTATTTATTAATTCTTTTGGAACAATTAAAATTTCCATTTATTTATAATTATTTTTATAACCCCAAGGTAATGTATCAATTTTATTTTCACAAATAAATCTTTTGTCATCTCTATTACTTAAAGCTAATTTATTTATTGTAATTGTATATAGTTCATGTTTAAAACTTCTAATACAAGTCATTTCTCTATATTGTTCTTGATCATCAAATAAACATTTCTTAAAATCATCCATATGTAATGTTTTATCAACAACACTTTTCTTAATTCCTTTACATTTTACAGGATTTTTATTATTAAATTCATAACTATATAATTTTGATCTTAAACCACAATATTCTTCTAATATTTCACCATTTAACTCATCTTTAAATTTACCAATTATTTTTTTATTCTTTTCACTATAGCATTCATGTTCTTTCTTATAATCACTTGTATCAAATTCATTAATATTTTCTTTAATAATTTTATATGGATCCTTTTTAAATTCTATAAAATAACTGTCTGTGTCCATATATAATAACCTTATATTTGGATCAAACTTCTTTAATTTTTCATAATAAAATTGATACATATGTAATTTTGATAAATCAAGTACTGAAAATCCTATATAGATTGGTTTATCAAACTTAACCTTCTCTTTTATCATATGTGAAGCAATACAGTCTTTATCAAATATACTAAATGTTTTAAAATTAGATTTTTTTGCTTGTTTTAATGAAAACTTTTCGTCACCTAATTTAATATCACATCTATTTCTAACATTTTCCATAGTTTTTCCAAAAACACTATTATTCATTAATTTAAAAAAGTCTTTTTCAAAATCTGATGTTGATTTGGATCTTAATTTGGTATTTAATTCAATATATTTTTTCATATAATCATCTTGATCAAATGCTATAACTCTATTAACTTTCTTTAGTTTTAATCCTTTTTGTAGATAATATTTTAAGTTTCTTGAATGAATAACATAATCTTTTTTATCAAATAATGTTGTGCAAAGCTTATTATTATAATGTTCAGGTGCTAATGGTAAATCTTTATGGTCATCATGTAATTCAATAGGATATTCTAAATTAACATCTAATATATATCCATATTCAGCATTTTCATCTAATTCTAATATTGTTTCTTCCCATTCATTTAATGTATATGTATTAGGATTCATCCATGTTATATCTTTATAAGGTAATTTTTGACTTAAAGCCCATCCATATAGATTATTTGCATCTATATATAACATATAATTTTCAGGTTTTGTTTTATCATATTTTTTTGTATATTTATTGTTTGCTTTACAATATCTAGTTATACATTGTGAAATACCACCTCTAATACCTTTTTCAATCATTAAATACATATTATAATCACTTATTAATTCTAGTTTAATTTTTGTTAATTTTAACATAGAATCCCAAGCTAATGATGGTGATGTTAGATAATGTGCTGGATCTAATTGATAATTTTTCAAACAAACAGATCTAAAATTTTCAAATATATCAGCTAATAATAATACATCCTGAATATTATACAAATCTGAATAATTACCTAATGTTTTTATTTTTAATTTATTCCAAACTTTTATATAATGTTTATAATCATCATCACTTATATTTTCATTAGTTAAACAACTATAAAATTGATCTTTTTCTAATATTTTATCATAGTTTAATTTTTTAACATTATCAATAAATTCATATGGAAATACACCTTTAGAAGTTAATATTTTTAATGTTTCATTATCATATTCAATTATATCATTTTCTTTTATAAATTTATTTATATGCTTAAATTCTTTAAGATTTTTAGCTAATTTTTCAATTGATGTAGCCATAAATCTAAATGTATCTACAAATGAGAATTTTATAAATTTTCTAGGTTTAAAATATAGTTCACCTTCAAATTCATAACCATAACCAGAATTTACTGAATAGTTTATATATTTTTCATCTGTATTGGCTAACAAATCAATTTTACCATATTTTTTAGCTAATTCTTTTATAAACAAATGTGTATCATAATTTGAACTATTATGACAGAATATAGGAATATTTTGAGGAAATTTTAGATTTAAATTACAATTTAAATGTGCAGCACCTCTAAATTTTCCTGTTAAATGACAATGATCTCTTACTTTTATTCTTTTACCATTATCAAAACCACTATTTTCACAAATATGACAAATATTAGTTTTTTGATAGTTAATTTCTTCTTCATTAGTTAAATTCATAGGCTTTTTATTTTTTGAATTATATTTTTTAGCTATATATTTTGAAATTTCATCTAAATATTCAAATAATTTATTTGGTATATTTATTAATTCTTCTTCATTTTTTGCTCTATAACAAATAGGTTTATACATTTTTTTAGTTACTCTAGATACTAAATAGATTGTAAATCCATATGGTATATGTTTTTGAATTTTATTTGTATATGAGCAATTTGGATTATTTTTACAATTATCAATCTTTTCTAATATACTTTCAAAATCCATATAAATTACATATGGATGTTCAAACTTTTTATAATAATTTTTAAAACTTACAGTTTGACCTTTAAATAGCATTATAGGTCTACAAGGTTCTAATGATTTACATATTTCTAAATGATTATTTAAGTCTTTGTTTTTGTAGAAATGAGTTAAACATCTTCTACAAATATATTTTTTATTTGTATTTTTTTGTGTTAATTGCTTAGATACTAACTTACTTAAATCTGTAATCAATATATAATGAGAATTGTTATCAATTTTATGGTATAATAAATCAATTTCTAGTTTTGTATTATAATGTTCAGATATTTGTAATGGTACTATCTTTTTATCTTCATCAATTCTATAAATATTTATTGACATTGATGGATAATTATATTTAGAATCAAATGATCTTTTTTCAAATAATTTAATATCTTTCAATGTTATTGGATAATCAAAACCTTTAAAAATATCATCATTTATATATTTTTGGTATTGTTTAACTCTTTCAGCATTTTTGTTTGGTTTATCAATAGCACATCTAATTGCATAAATAAAACAATATTCATCTTTATTTTTAAAATTTACACAACATTTTTTATTCTTAATTTCATTTGGTAATTCTATATATGATCCAGCATTTAATGAATTATTTTTAGATAATTTTAGATTTAATTCAACACATCTTTTTAATGACCAACCAGAGCCTTTTGATGGTTGATTTAGTTGTTCTCTAATTATTAATTTCTTAAATTGATCATCAATAAAATCATCTATATTTAAAATATCTGAACTTTTTATACAAAAATACATATTACTATTTTGAATTTCACCATTTATTAATTTTCTTTCATATTCACATTCTAAAGCCATCTGTCCTTTAATATTTTTGAATTTTTGTTTTTCTATCAATTTTTTTATTTCATTTCTTTGAGTTTCTAAATAATCATTAATATCTAAATCATCATTTGAATTTGTTAAAATATAATCTTGAAAATATCCTTTTAATGACGAAGCTTCTTGAATATTTATTATATTTTCTTTTGGAATTGGTTTATTTTTAAAATAATCATTTAATAATCCAATCAATTCATTTCTAGTTTTATTAACAATTTTAATACTATTTTTAATTGCTAAATTTTGAATATATTTTAATGATCTATATCTTAAATTATTTGGATTTTCTTTAATTTTGTTTAATCTTTTAATTAGTTCATCTCTAGATAAATTTTCATAATTTCTGACAGATAATTTTTTTGCAATTTCATTTAATTTTTCTATATTAAATAATAAATAATTTGTAAGATCAAATGTTTCTTTAATATTTGTCAATTCATCTAAAGTTTTATTTTTATAATTATATATATTATTATTTTTACACCAATGTTTTAATTCAAATATTTTATTATCATATTTTTGTTTATTTAATAAATGTTTAGTTGAGTTATAATGTCTATCATAATTTTTATATAATATATTTTTATTACAATAAGGACAATTAATATTTTTATTTGTTCGTTCCATTTATTAGAAATAATTTTTACTTAGAAATAAAACTCTTAAAAATATGAGAAGTTTTTCCACTTTTTTCTAGGTAATTTATAGTTTAAATTGTAATTTTTCAATCAATAGTCAACTTTTCACAAGTTAATTTAAATTTTCTAGAGTATTTTTTCAATAAAATCAATAGTCAACTTTTCACAAGTTAATTTAAGTTTTCTAGAGTATTTTTTCAATAAAATCAATAGTCAACTTTTCACAAGTTAATTTAAATTTTCTAGAGTATTTTTTCAATAAAATCAATAGTCAACTTTTTATAAGTCAATTTAAGTTTTCTATAGTATTTTTTCAATAAAATTTAAACTTTTTTAAAACAAGTAAAATTATTATTTTTATCATATTTTTAAATTTTCTAATTTTGTTATATTTTTGTCATGAATTTTAGTTTCTAAATGTCTTAAATAATTATTAGTCCATTTAATATTTCTTCCACATTCACAAAATTGTGGTTTTAAAAACATTTCTCTAATACATTGTATACAAATTGTATTTTTTCTATCTTTACTATAATGATAATTATTAAAATTTGAAATATCTTTAATTTCTTTACATTTATGACATTGTTTTTCATTTAATTCAATAACTTTAATACTATCATATAATTTTTTATAATACACATCCTTACATTCTTTACAATAATAATATAACCCATCTTTAGTATTTTTGTCTTTATAAAATTTAGATATATCTTTATATAATTTACACCTTAAACATATCTTTTCCATTTATATAAAATAAAATTTACAAATTGGTTTTTTTCAATTCATATTCATAAAAATTTCCAATAATATCTTCATTATTTTGATCTTTTATACTATAAGTAACTGGATTTGTATTATTAATTTTAGAAATTATAAATATTTCTCTAGACCAATTATTTTTATATTTATTAGAAAATGTTGATTTTTTATTTCCAATTCTAACTCTATCATTTATTTTAAATTTTGATTTGGTTATTATTTTTGGTGGTTTATATTTAAAAACAGTATCTAATAAATCCTTTTCATTATTTTTATTTACTTCAATTGGTTTCATTTTAATTGTTGAATGATATGAGTTATTATATTCTTTAACAATTTTTGGTAAAATATTTATCCATCTATAATTTTTATTAATTTCAAATTGTATTTTCATTTTTTCATTTTGTGTTCTATTATACCTTTCTATTATACATGATTTTTCTTCATTTTCTGTATGATACAATTTAATATCATATTTATTTAATATTTCTTTAAATTCTTTATTAATAAATTCTAATCCTTTATCTGGATGTAAAAGATTAGGTGATTTATGATTAATTTTAATTGCATCCTTAATTATTTCTTCAAATGCTCTAGAAACTGTTTATCCATCTTTTTTCTTTAATGGTTTTGACCAAACATATTTTGAGAAAGTATCTATCACATTTAACATATATTAATAACCATCATTTTCTTTTTCATAATTTTTCATTATAATTAAATCTGCTGCCCATAAATCATCAATACCTAATGTAATTATTTTTCTTTTTAAAAATTTCTTTCTAATTGGAGCATGAATTTCATTTGCTTCAATTATTTGTTCATTTTTAGTTAATTCTTTTTTAATTATAGGTTTAACTTCTTTTTTCAAAATTTTACTTTTATTTGTTTTACAAATTTAACATTTAGTAGCAATTCTATATAATCCATTTTTCATTTCAACAATTTGTGGATTAATATTTTTAGTTTTTTTCTTACATTTGTGACAATGAATTGGTTCATTCATTTATGTATAATTTTTTTTTTAATAAATGGATATGTGTTATAGATGTCATAATCAAACTAATTTTACTATTATTGGAAATTGTGTAGGATGTAATATATGTAAAAGAATTATTTATGAAAAAAAGATTAAGAGAAAAAGTAATAAGAATAAACATCTTAAACATATTTTAAGAGAATTTAACCATTTTCAACCATATAAAACACAACAATTAATTAATGAATTATATATTTTATGTATTTCCAATCATTTTGAAATAACACCCAAGAATATAAAATTATTTTTAAAACAAAGGAATTATACAAATTGGATATTTTACTATCAATTTTTAAACAAAATATACAATATTGATTTTGAATTGAATAATGAAGATAAAGAAAAAATTACACTATTTTTTAATAAATATTTATGTTTTAAGAAAAGTAATATATCATACAAAAAATTATTACCTATGATTTTTAAATACTTAAATATGGATTTTTGTATAAAACCTAATTATGATAATGACTTTTTAACATATCTATCACAAACAAGTTTGTGATATTTTTTCCTATATAAATGGATCTGCTAGAAGAAATTAATAATGTTGGAGAATTAAGATTTAAAGAATATAAACCATTAAAAAGTTTAAATTTAAATAAAAAATATAAAATTGAAAAATTTGAAAGAATTAAAGATAAATATGGATATACAATTATTGTTGAATTAGAAAAATGTAAAGTACATTTACCAAAAAGATTTACTAATGTAATTGATGATAAATCGATTAAAGAATTAAATAAAAAAGATTTACATTTAATTGTCACTGATATTAAGACTTTTGATGATAAAGAAACTGCTTTAGTTAAATTTGAATAATTATTACAATATTATTGATACTAAACCTTAATTTTACTTATTTTAAAAAAATTCAAATTTTATTGAAAAAATACTATTAAAATTTTAAATTACCTTATGAAAAGTCGACTATTTATTTTATTGAAAAAATACTTATAAAATGTGATAATTTTACTTGTTTTTAAAAAAAATTTATTTTGTAGGAAATTTTAGGGATATTTGTTAAAAATTTCATTAAAATTGCATATTTTTTATGATAATTTGACAAAAGCTGAAAATTGGCCAAAAAGTGGCAAAAATATTGCATAATTGTATTAAAAAACTGTGAAATTTGTTTGATTTTTGATTGTCTCCAAAAGTGAGCCAGAACCAACATGATACTATATACTTATATATATATATAAGTACTATCTACTTATATATATATATATATATATATATATATATATATATATATATATATATATATATATATAGATAGATCTATCTATCTATCTATCTATCTATCTATCTATGTGTCCGTGGTACCGATAACTTTTGAAGGGGACCTCCGATTTTGATGAAATTTGGTATGGAGGTGTAAGACCAGGTCTATTTTCATGAGTTCGCGAACCAGCATTGTCGAGTTATGGGAACGGGGTTTTATGGGGTTTCAAATGGGTCAAAAATGGGTTTTTGGCATTTTTGGACCTTAGTTTTTAAAATTAATCAATTTTAACTAAAACCATTTAAAAGAGCTTAAAAACACAAACAATTTGGTATTTTGAATTTTTATCATAGCATAACTGGTTACGGACCAAATCCAAAAATGTGTTTTCCATGTTATTCTTATGGGAAATCAAGAAAACCCTATATCTTGCTTATTTATTGACATAAATCAAATTTGGTATGTACATTATCTATATAAGGTATAACTTATACTTGCTTACAAAACCCATATGGCGGTAAACCTACATACTCACCCCCATGGGGTTTATGGGGAAAATAAAAAATTGCCAGAGTTTGATAACATTTTGTGTTTACCTTCACCAATTATTGATTAACTTAGATTTTCTAACAACACCCAATGGCAGCAAACCTACATACTCGATCCTATGGTGTTTTTATAGGGAAAGTAAATAATGTGAAATTCCATTGGAAATTCGCTTAGTACGCAGGTCTGCTGCGACGGGGGTATTTTATTAAATACAAAACTACAGAAGAATATCACTACTCTGAGTCTTTCAAAATAACTGAAAAGATTTTTTTTGAAAGAATACTGCAACATATCTCACCACAACACAACTGCTACCAACAGAAGAACAGGATGCTTCACAGTGAGTAAATCAATAAATCATGACCATTTCAGAAAACCTAATTGAAGAAGAAGATACTAACACACTCGTAGTAAAACTTTTGATTGCATTGGCCATGACTATCTTATAAAACTCAAGTTAATGAGAACCAAACATGAGGATGAAGTTTGCAGAGTAATGTTTCAAAACCTAAATTGATTAATAGATTTATTTAAGAAAATTTATATTGGTATTATGAGTTGACATGTTGAGAAAAATAAATCAATGAAAAAATTAAAGTATTCACTCATAATTTTCTTTTTTTTTGACAATTCAAATATTTTTTTGTAATTACAAATTTATTTAAAAAAGTGTATTATGAACATGAAATTGTATTAATACTTGAACAGTAGCACAAATTATTAAGTTTCAATTAACTCTCTATTATTTTTATTTAGGCTTGTACAGATCCTGAATAACACACATTTTCCTCTCTTGGATAGTATTATTTAATACTACAGAGAGTATTGCAGGGAATATCGCTTTCTGCTTTGGCAATCAGATTCTCGTATCATATTCGGGTGAAGGGCCACTGTCATACACACGAACCAGATAGTATCTGATGGATAAGCCTGGTTGTGTTGTCTCAGCAAACAGATGCACTATTGATACTGGTGCATTGATGGGGGCTGCAGAGTATCGTTTGATGCTTTACAAATAAAATCTTCTGTTGAGGGTAAATGACTCACATACATTGTCAATAGTACTGTCATTGACTATGGATTAGTCAATAGTGTACTTCTATGTGAGTTCTTCAAATCATTAACTACTGCTATGCTAATTCTTTTTAAAATTTTCATCAAAATTCTCTATTTTTAACAATTTTTGAAAATTAGTAGCTCATATTGTTTTGTTTATGCCAACTCGTTATGTTTAAAAAATATTTTTTGAGTTTGACAGTAGGCCTAACAAGTTTAATGACAATAACATACAAAATAAAAATATAGTTACATAAACCGCTAACATTTAACATTACGTTAAATGATACTTTGCGTCTTAAATTCGTGTTCTGACTTTCTTGTACTAATGCTATAAAATGCTACAGCATACATCATCATGTAATAAAGCATCAAAAGTGTTTAAAAATACTGTTTTTAAATATAAGAAATTAATAAAAATGATTGTAAATCTTACTTTGGATATAGTGAACTACTCCCCTGTATTCATTTTATGTTTTTAACAAAATACCAAAAGCCAAATTTTTGTAACAATTTTTCATTGTGAAACTAAAATAGAAAGCTGGTTTCTTTTTTTCAGAAAATTTTTAATCTCAACGTTCATTGGAGACAATATTAATTATCCAGCAAAATAATTTACGATCCAGTGCAGGCGGATGTTTAAATTCCTATGTGCCGGTGGGGAAGATGGGTTCGGAAGGTGTAACAATTAAGCAGAATCTTGTTATTACAAACTAGGACCGGAGAGGGTGGGGGGCTTTGTTTAAGGCCCATTACTTACAGACGATTAGAAGGGCTGGAATCTATCAAGACAGGATGAGAGAGGGAGATTGGATAGGGAGTCTAACTTTACAAAATCAGAGGAAAACGAGATGAGATTCGTTTGTTTGTTTGTTGTCAGGTAATTCTAAGAATAATCTCTTTGGCTTTAATGCAATTAAAGCCAAATGCAATTTAATGCAATTAACAAACATAATTATACAAATTAAAATTTTGACTACGGTACTTACTAATTTTTTGGTGAGTGATTTTAATTGAGAAAAAATATCTACAAAATAACTTAAATGTTGATTAGTGAATATAGTAATACTGGATTACTGTAAAAATAAAGTAAATTGTGTTTATAAAAAAATCTGGTATATGTTTTTATTAATGATTTTAGTACAATAAAATAATTTATTCCAATCCACGTTTTTTTGTTTATATTTATATAATATTTTAATTAACTTTCCGTTTTAAAATCGAGCAGAGTAGGGCAGAATTTTTAAGTGATAAAAAAACTGCATGTTTAGGCCTATAGTAAAACTATTAATCGTCACAATCATCATTATTCAAATTGTTATTACGTTTAATGTTAACTATTAATTTTATTGCGAACTCAAGTAATGACACAAAAAGCTGACCCTGTTAATGGTGGGGCAGTTCAATAACCAAATAATCAATTGAAACAGGTTGAACCAACACATGAACACACGCCCAGGCCTGGAGGACGAGTCTAACTGGCGAGGGATTCCACAACACAATGTTTATAGACGTAACAGACAACAGTCAGTAGTGAGTAGTGCATTAGTGGTTCTACACGAACTGGCGATTTGTCTTTAGTTATAACGTCGACTCCCTCTCTATATTTCCATAACTGTTTGAGAAGCCTATAAGTTGTTATTATTACATTTTATTTTTAATTTATCCAAAATACTGTATACTGTACAGAAAATATTTTTCACCTTACTGCGCTCTAATCTGCTTTTGTAACATTTGTATTCATTTGAGAGCAGAAAATAGCGATTTGCAGCCCGAGGGCAGTAAACTTTTCCGACCCTGCGGGGCTGAAAAATAAATTCTTTTAAATCATTTTAAAACAATTTAAAAAAGAATAGGTTGCCTAATTATTTTAAATTTTCAACATAAAATGGTTAATGCATTAAGCCCTATTTGGTATCGACACACTATAAGAATAACATGAAGTAGAAAAAATCAACCCTCAACTTTGTATCGGTCATAAAACTCAATCTTTGGGGAGGCAAAACTCTGTAGTCGGTGGGCGGATATTCCTTGTTGTTGACAATTTTATTCTTTTGCTATGTAAATACTCCTGCTTCACCTTAACAAGATACCTAAGTGGAAGAGGATAAACAAATTATTATCATTAGATCCCGTTCACTACAGAAATTCACCTCTCAACAGGTTCTTACAACACGTTGCACCAGCTTGAGTTTACACCAGAGGTTGACAACCGACAGTTGTTGACTTTAAATGACTTTAGCCATACGGATAGGCTATAACAGTAAGTCAACAACTTCTGGTTGTCATAACCTCTGGTGTAAACGCGCCTTTACATCATACAAAATGCAATGAGTGAGACATTCTGTTTTAAAGCTTGTTGAGCATATATCGGCATAGATTAAACATCATAGATATTATGATAATCATGAAATTAATTATGAACTATGATACTTCATAGATGTATTATATTCATCTATGATATCATTCTATAGAACTCCCAATTAAGTAAAACCCATCGTAAATCAAAATAATTGCATGGTGAATTTGAAAACTGGTATGAATGAAAGTCCAATAACAATCAAATCACTTTCACATCCATTAGTTGAGAGTTGTTTATAATGCTTTGGCATCGGCGTCTGTTTTGGGCGTATCAGTTGCTACTTGCTAGTCACATGTTGTATCTGTCAGACACAGACACGGGGAGCAGCAGATATGTTGTCTCTGCAAACATTGCGATATATTGGCACAGTATAGCCAGTGGAGGCCTCAGGCTCTAGACTATTATGCTCATGGTGTTCACATGAGATAATTACATGCCGTTTTTCAACTGCAGAAGATCAAAAGTATTTGAACATTTTTGTAAACAATGAATTAAAAGATTTGCCCTTCAAGCTATTATTTGTCTGTCCTGTTCGAAGTACTGTACTCAAAATGTTTACAAGATTTTAATGGTATTTTGTTGTTATATACCCATCTGAAGTTCTTCAATATTTTTTGGAGTTTCACATACGGTTCCTAATTCTTTAAATATCCTCAAAGAAATCATTCTGAGGGCTTTAATTCTGGATATCGTAGAAGGTACATTTCTCAAGCAATTAAGTTCTTCGGTTGTAGACTAATGGGAAGAAAAACGTAACCTGATTTCATGATCTTCAGATTTAAGCCCTCTATATCATTTAATCTACTGATACGTAAATAATATGATACAAACTATACGATAAGAACAACAAAATATTGAGGAATTTGAGACGAGTATAACAAATGAACAAGCGAAATAACAAATGCCATTTTAAAAATAAGGTGTCCGATTATTTACAAAATAGAACATAACTTTAAAAAAATGTTAATGGTTGTATAATTGAACAACTAAAATTAGACAAAGTACCATTACAATCTTGTGAATGGTCGTGATATATGTTTTATGTTTGCATATTTTTATTTCAAAAATGGGTTGCGTTTGAAAAGATACACCTTGTATTTAGGCCTACATTTTATAATTGCCTTCCATCTTAATTCAGTCTCAAAGTACCAGGTTAACCGAGCCTTGCTCGTTGATTTTTATTCACTTTTGTTATAGTGTCAAGGTAAAAAAGCCATTAAATTTCCACCAACAACCAACTATACCTCTTCACAGTTAACAGCTATTTCAAAAAGTCTACTTAACATTAATGTTTCTTTCTTTTTGTTTACATTTCGTTGTTATTCCGTTACCAAAATAGCAACCCATAAGACTAATGTTAAAAATTACAATTTTAAAACTTAATTATAGACCAAATTCGATTTTTCCTGGGGTCGAGGCTGTTTCTTAACTTATTTTTGGGCCAAAACACTCTTTAATGCAAACTTTAAGCAAAATCTAACTGCTAGATTTCGAGATCGTGGAACACACATCCCTTCAGATATTCCTCGTATTATAGTATAGGATATAAACAGCAAGATTGACATTGCAATTATCAGATCTTTTTTGTAAATTCAGCTTTTGAGGATTCAAGTGACAACTAGGAGATTCTACTTTATTTTTACACGGCATTCAAAATTTAAATTATGACTTCTCTCTACCTGAGATCGAATGTCAGTCACGACCGTATACATAATGCCGCTTCTCGGCCGTAGCGTTAGGCGAGTTTTAATGGCTGCAGAGGTTTACGAGAATCGTATTATAAATTAACTAATTAATATAGAGATTGGCTATTAACTTCTTCTATAAGTAGAAAAACGAATCTCTTTTTTGATCATAGAATATTTATATGCAATTTTTAATTTCAGTTTTAATTGTTTAAAATCATTTTTTCCAAATTTTAATTGAAGTTTTCAAGTAGTTTTGTTGAAATAATTAAAAACGTGTAACCGAGGAAAATAAATGAGTACCGTTCTTCTTTTTCAATATGATACCTTATTTAGCTCTACTCTAAATGTATCAGGAGATAACACTATTCTAAAAAATCCTTGTATTTGGGTTGTGCAATATGAATCTTGCAGTAGAATTCTCTTGTGGTGATGCGTTTTTCAACCACAGATTAATGTTGTATTCATAGCAATAAGTTCTCTAGACAGTTGTCACTGTCAATTTAAGACAGATCATTTGAGGTATCATTCAATTTATGTTAATTAATGAATTTATCCACGATTTTTTAAGATTAAAACCATAATATATCAGAATAGTTTGAAAAATTTTCAATTAGTTTTATGGGAATCGATCCTTACAACACAGACATCATGCATAAATGATAACAGGAATGGTAAGACATTACACATGTGGAGGTGAATATCAACTAGAGCTTGTTTGTGCAGCCCCATACACCCAGCTCAGCGGCCTGGAGGCACAGTATTGAAGGGTTCAAACTGATCAAAGGAATATTCCATAACGGCTCGCTGAAGTCTCAAACGGTTTATGCTTATCACATTCTCCCTCAAGCGGTCTGCCATGTACAATTTAGTTTCCAATTTTTAGTTGACATTAACAATAAGAAATAATTATTAGTATTGGGTCATAGTGATCTAGAAGACAATCCCAACATGTAGAAGAATTTCTCAACTTTAGGTTTTTTCTTAGTATCCCATAGTATTGTAAATTACCAGTTCCTATATATTTTGCTATGTTTCCCTTTAAAATCAATAAAAGCAAGTTTTGCATTGATTAAAAACCGAATAACACGTCTTTAAGAAATATAGTAACAAAATGGTTGATTTGATTGGATTTCATCTCGGCCATTTCTAATTCTAATTAAAGTATCCAAAAAGTAAAAGTGAGTAAAAGTATCCAAGCAATAAATTTGGGGTATTAATAATTTATTTACTTAGTAAGGTAAAATAACACGTAGCCGATTGTAACCTAATCTCCTGAGCGGTCGAACTGAGCATAATTTTGGAGTCTTAAGGTTATTGCATTACTAGTTTAATTTAATGAAAAAAAAAAAAAAACGTGAAGTAGAGTGGCGCTTATACAGAATGTTACAACTAGCTAAAGAAACAGATTATTATGTTCAGTCGACTAGTTGTAGACGGTACATGACTTATTTCACTGGAATCAAAGACGGAAAACATTGAGCTACTTCCATTATCAAGTTAGTGTTATGCTAAACAATCAAGTTTGTGTTATTTTTTCCTCGCATAACTGTAGCCATTTTATATCAGTTTAACAAAACTAAATAAGACTATATGGCTTATAAGTTTGTTTTATCTAATGAACTGATTCTTCACATAATTTGTTACTTAAATTTGCTCAATGGGAATCGGTGTACCGTATTGGTCTAGCCTACATGATACATAAGGATGTTGCAAGTACTTTATATATGTTTACAGAGTAACACGAGTTCATCAGTGCCACAGAGGTAGAGGGCGAGTTAGAGTAAAGTTAATAAGGTTCTTTGAGCTGCTTTCTGCACCTCCAAAACAAGAATCCGCCTTTGATCATCGCTCGGGGCCTCCAACTTTGGATCTCATCATCCTTTAGGCCTACCTAAGTGACGGACCGTTTCATAGAAAAGCTGAGATAGTTGTGTGAAGAGAATAAAAACTGAGATAGGGCTCTTGATTTGGTGTTATGATGAGTACCGAGAAAAGCTCATGTTAGAAAAGCTAACGGTGCATTTGTAATAGGCCTACTGACTATTTATTAAATTGAAGAGAATTCAATATAAATACTATCTAATGGTTAAGCATACAGTTGGGTAGATAGCTCACTTTACTTATTTTATAAAAACAGCATAGTTTATAATTTCTATTTGAAAGAAAATACACAAAGAAATTTTTTTATTAGTTTAGTTTTAAATACAGAATGCATGGTTTGGTTATGCATAGTTAATAACAAGCCAAACATAGTCAACTATGTCAAATCAATTGTTATAAAAAATTATTTTAAAATTCCCCTCTTTAGATTTGGTGTAATATTTGTTTTAACTAACCTGGTAATATTACATTACAATATTATTATAGAGCATAATTTCTCAAATTATTTTTTGGTACACTGAGGTTGAGGAATCAAAATCTGTGAGATAATGGAATCTCATAATTCCAGCTTACGACATAAATTATATGAGGAAACTTCATAAGGCTGGGCCGTTAATATTCACGCTCAAGAGGCTTTGGACAGCACAGCTTAGGTCTAAAGATATTGCATTGTTTTAACCTTGCACAGGTTCATACAAAGGCTCTATACTACACTGAAATGTTATATGCAATTTTAGTTAGTAATGATCAGCACTTCATAGGAAATGTGAAATCGTTTTGTTTACCCACATCGCTTGCAAATATTCTTAGTAATAAAAATTACAATAAATGTGTTCATGAGTGTGCCAAAATAAAAATTTCATCAAAATATAAACAATATGCAAAGGTACTACAGTTAAATTATTATATTAACAAAAGTTTTATGTAAATTCAAAATTTGATTTAACATGTTAATGTTCAATCCTTGGAACATTTTACTCATCCTTAAAATAATTATCATAAAAATACGTAGGCCTACATACCCTTTTTATGATATACAATTTCAAAAATAAATTAAAGCCTAAAAATTCTGTCGTTTTGAATTTTTTTTTATTTTCCCACTAACATGGGATTTAATTGTATTGTCTAGATTGAAAATAACACTCAGTACTTGACGAAAAACATTAATGATCAGCTAGATATAATTCGTCTATCAAACTTTCAAATTCAGGGAATTTGTTGAACAATCACGTATTGTGTGAATTAACTCAAAAATGTATTGCGAACGAAGTGATCAAGAAAATTCTAACGTAAATGATGTTATTGCATGGATTATACGAGGACTTGTGTTTGACCATAAAAGAAGCTCAGTGGCACTTTGAAATAAACCTCAGTTTTATTTTACTGGCTATAAAAACAGCAATAAAATAGCTTTATTGTCACGAAAATGTTGGGTCTTGATCGCAGGAATTACTTATGAATTATCCATAGCCTTGTGTGTCATGAATTTGAACAGTAAGTTAGAGTTATTAAAAATAGGTTTTAAATATTTTTTTCTTTTAATGTTTCTTTATACATACATATTTTCTAGGCCTTTTAATGGTGTAAACATAATTATATCTTTAACTTAAACTTTTTTTATTCCTCTTATATTATAATATGAATTATGAGAAATGATTTTTTTTACCTTGGAAATAAGCAATGATCTTAAAGATTAGAATTCGGTTGTTAAATTTTTACAAAAAAAAAAAAAAAAAAAAAAAAAAAAAACAATATTTATTATGGAGAAAGGTTAAGTTTATCATGATCTATTTTTAATTAACTTAAAAACTTAACAATTAGGCCTTTAGGAAGACAAGTAATGATTTTTAACAAAAATTCAAAGTAAAACTCATGTTTTTAAATGTTTAAATTAATTTAACAAAAATCATTCTATAAAATTGGTATAGCATGGACTATGAAGAATTTGTATTGTTCAATGAATAGTTTTTTCTCTTTTATTCAAATTTATGAAAATCATTTAGGTATTTATTTTCAAATATCATAAACGTTTTCTTCTGTAAAATTCTATACTGACAGAATGTGTGTATAGCCCATCACACAACACTCGCCTGATAACAATAACGGACAATCATTTATATTGCGATTCCATTATTCACTCTCTCCATTATCTAGATTCTATCAATCACCGGCCCAAGAGATTTTACAAACATTTTATATTTATCAAAAACCACTCAGAATTACGACTATGGATTGAACATTTTACAGCCAAGGGATGCAACAAGGGGTGGTAATTAAGAAATATCTCATTACAGCAGATAAGAAAAGGAGGGGGTGCTTTGTTCGAGAATCATTATTTACTGTTGATTAATAAAGGGGTAACGGAGGAGTACGCCTTATCGGGAATCAGGTAAGGGGTAGATGGTTCGTGTTTAATGAACATTGGTTTGGAGAACCAATATAGGACTACTGTTAACAAGGGGCATTCTCT